>CM019830.1:105965762-106565762 GCA_009763385.1 Coix lacryma-jobi var. lacryma-jobi | reverse complement strand
AATCCTACTAGAGGGGTATCTAGTCTTCTACTTGATAGCTGGCTCTTGATTACAACTAGATGAACTAGATCTAATTCTAGATGAACTAGAAGAGATTCATCTAGAGGGACCTCTACTTCTAATTGAAACCCTAGTCTCTGATGTGGAGATGAATAATGAAGATGGAGATGCCTGGAGAGGGGGGTCTGGGGTTGCTTTTATAGCCCGAGGTGGAGTAGTGAAGGACCGAAAATGCTAAAGCAAGGAGACTAGAGGGGGGGGGGGTGAATGGGATCCAAAAAATTTCTTCTCAGAAATTCCGGCCTCTGTCCCAACAAAATCAACCCCAAGAGCAAAGCCGACACACGTGATGTCCACGACCCAAGAGAATGGGTGGATGTTCCCTAGGAACACAGTGGGACACCACAAAAGCTCCCTCACCCAAATCCACGCGAGTCAACTAGTGACAGGATGGAGTTTGGGTAACCTCAACCTCCCCCGAGCAACGCGAGGAGGATTCAGGCTATCTTGCAAAGCGTGAAGCCCGATTTCAGTAGAGCACGAAGTCGGGAATCCAACGCAAAAAGTGGATCTCAAATCGGAGCTCGAACGCAAAAGATACGGACGAAAACGCGTTCTGTCAGCACCGACCGGACTCTGAGGTGCGTCCGGTCAGGAACGATCGGACGCGTCCGGTCAACAGAAACCCGATTTGGGAGCTCTCTGTGTTGGACCGGACTCTGCGTGGAGGTGCGTCCGGTCACACCTCAAGCGTCCGGTCATGAGAAAACAGGCACAATGAACAGTGCCTTTAGTGTGTCCGGTCACGCGAAACCCTAGCGTCCGGTCAGTTATGCACAGCACGGTCTCGCTCAGCCTTCAACGATCGGACGCACGAGGATAGCATCCGGTCGGTTTGAAGCGTGCGTCCGGTCACCTCGCGCGAACTGGACAGCGCGGGTGTTCAACGACCGGACTCTGAGTCGGTGCGTCCGGTCGCTATTACGCAGCGTCCGGTCACCCCGACCAGTCCCCTGTTCGTCCACCGAATCGACCCGATCTCCCTCAAATCAAAAGCACTAGGGCTCCAACTTCGTGTGAGGGGTCACAAGGATGTTAGTGAGCTACTCCTAAGAGATCATGGCTCGAACCTAACTCCAAATCGGTGAATCGAAGAAAACGGTGAGGAACGGGCAAGAACTTGATCCCAAAACTAAATCCGCCCGATCTGTGAGTTCGTGAGGTATTAGAGAAATTCCTTCGGTAGAAAGAAGACTCTCACGAATCTACACAAGATGGTTCAAACGGATTTGCGGATCTTCCCTCGAAACAAGAATTCTCATGAAGATCGAAAGAGGGGAAAACGTGCAAACGCGAAGAACAAAATCGCAAGACAAATTAAAGCACGAAATTGATCCTTGGATTCAGAGGAATGGATGATTCATTAAGCACTCGGTGTCGGGCTACAAGCCAATTCTAGCAACACAAAGCTTGGATGGCGAAAAGCTCAAGAACAAGAGCCGGTCTCTCCCTAACCCTAGCCTTCTCTCACAGGAACAAAATGAGAGAGACACCACCTACAACTCTCCAAGGATGGCGGCTGCCCTAGCAGCCCCTTCATATATATAGGCGCACGTCCGAAGACCAAAACGCCCTTACATTAAGCACTCGTCCCAAATACCCCCCAGGGGTAAAACCGTCCAGTCCGGTCAATCTTCATCCAACGGCCACGCCCGCACATCCGGTAGCTTCGCCTCGACGCGACCTCCCTGATGCCGCCACGTGCCGCCACCGTCGACCGCCGCGCCTTCTCACCGATAGCTTCGCCGCAGCGCAAGCCTCTCGGTGCCGCCACGCGTCGAGTGTCCTTTCGGACCAACCCCCGGTTTTGAGGCCCAAACCGGGAAACCGTCCACCCCGAGTTTTGAGGCCCAAACTCAGAAACCCGCGAGCCCTGGTTTTGAGGCCCAAACCTGGAAACCGTCCATCCCGAGTTTTGAGGCCCAAACTCGGAAACCGGCCACCTCGAGTTTTGAGGCCCAAACTCGGAAACCGTCGTTGGTAGCTTTTTGAGGCTCAGCTACCGAACCCGCACCGTAGATGGGATGTGGTTCGCACACCCCAACCACCGGCACCGATGCCGATGCATGTCCAGCCTCCACGCCGGGCACAACGCCTTCGCCTTCCTTCTTGACTTGGCCGACGGCACTTGCGCCGCACGCAAGCCCGTGTCCGACCTCCCGCCAAGTGACACGACTCCAGCGCCTTCCTCCCGACTCGGCCGATGCATCGCACATCCCCATGTGCTCTCGCTCACCGATACCACGTGCCAGTTACCACAGCTGGTCCTCTGGCCCTCTGGTCCGTCAGTCCAAGCCTCACGTCCGCCCTTCATCGCTCTGGGTACATCAGCATGGCACGTCCGCCGCACGGCACGCCCATCCTTCATCGCTCCCGATCCATCGGCACGACACGTCTCTACTTGACCTTCACCTCGCCATAGACCACTGTATCCGAGCTCCATACCTGCACATCAACACAGCCAAGAGACACATGTCGCACACGCACACCAACACAGAAACACCACACAACTCACGCCACCGGTTAGTCATAAACAATAAGCGCATAGCGAGATATGGACTAAACCGGGTAAAAGCCTCAAACTTTCCTTATCAATGTCAATCATTCATCATATATGTTCTCAAGTAGGGGGCAAGGAATCGCCATGTCATCGATCCGCGTCATGTTTATCGCCCACCGTTGGATCAAACCAACTTCAGGGACGGTGGAGATGCATCCTAGGAGGCGGTGGAGGAAGCTTGCAGAAGATGGAGACCAGTGGGCCCAGGGGGAGACCGACCGGTGGGTCCAGGGGACCGGTCGGTCCCACCTGGAGGTGGACCGCGGTGCCCTTTCTCGTGGTGTCTCTATGTGTTCTCTGGAGTCTTCTAGAAGTATCCCAACGTGGCGGTTGCGTTATCTCCCGACGGTTTCCTTCTATGGGAAGCTATCCGTGCCGATTTCCTGGTTTAGTCCCTGCAGAATCATAACTCACCAAAACTCGTGGAATATTGTCAGTTGAAACCCTAAACCTTTGCTGGTGATCAAATTCTTGCCCTTTTCATATTTATTTATCCTTTAATTTTGATAGATAACCAGCGTCAACAATTCCCCCAAGCTTACCCTTTGCTAGTCCCTTAGCAAAACCAAAACTTAACAATGGATCAAGAGTTGCTACAATATCTTCACTTCCAACAAGTATACCAGCTGTTAAACAAAAAATTCTCCGAAACATATCATGTTATTCTTCATGGGGCTTATTACTCTTACCTTAGATCTTAAATAATTGAGAGATTGAACAATCGAATCAAGCACTATGTCTCTAGTTCTTTCACTTCACCTTTATCTCAGAGTTTTAATTAATTTTCAAAAGCATTAATACATATGTTGTCAAATTAAACAATGGATCCAAAGAGAAAGTCAACCAACCATTGAATCAAGAAGTGCATGTATATGGAAAAATGAAGTCGGATGCTCTTTTGAATATATTCACTCTCTTCTGTTTATCAGAGACATATGACTATCAGGCTAATTCTACTATCGGGCACGTGCCCATTTTTTCTGATATTTTTTTCTTCTTCTTTTTTTTCTTCTTTTCGAGGTTCCGGACACTTGACCCTTTTTATTTCCTCGGGATCTATCTTTTTGAGGTTTCGGACACTTGTCCCTTTTTATTTCCTCTGATCTTTTTTTTTCTTTTCTCTCTTTTTTTTTCTTTTTTTAATAGCCATATGCTTCCAACAAACTTCCGAGAGGGTAGCAACAGATAATTATGAGCATTTATGCGGAAGATGGATGAAATGTGTAAGTGATCTCAATTCAATGGCAAGATAACATCTCACAGAGTCACAAAGCTTAATTTAACTCAATGCAATTATTAGTCATATTCATATTTTGAAATCTCTGAAACTTTAGTGTTGTTTAGAACAAGATAATAGCAGCTTAGATCATCACATGACATATCCCAATTACCTAGACCTTAGATTAAGTATTTGTCATCCATGTATTTAATTTTATTTTAAAGCATCATTATTAATTAGGAGAAGTCATGCTTTGAAGGCTAGGTACTTGAAAGAAATTAGATAGAGCAATTATTCATCATTTCCATGCAAAAGATTAGAGAGAGAGGGTTCTTCTTTGGACATCAACTTCTTAAAACAAACTAGACACACTATTTTATTTATTTAATCTAACACACTTTAAGATAAAAGCTAATAGCAGTAATAGTAATAATAATAATAATAATAATAATAATAAAGACATACCTGATTCGTGAAGATAACGGGGTGCGTCTCCCCAAGCTGGTTCCCTTCATAGCGTTGAGCCTTCATGTGCTCATATATTTTTGTCTCTTTTTTAATTAATGGTGAGCCTTCATGTGCCCACATATTTTTGTTCTTTTCTTTTTAAGGGTGAGCCTTCATGTGCTCACATTTTTTTTGGTGTTTTGAATTTCTTTATAGAATGAAAAACTTAAGAGGATAAAGATACTTACGTGGATACATGGGAGTGCCTTCCCCCAAGCTGAATGTTGACGTAGTCATTCGATCTTGCAATGTAGGAGACTGGGCGTGGATATGTCCTTCCTCTATCAGAGCTTTGATTGATGTTGATGTTTGTTGAGATAGTGCTCCAACAATGGATGAAGCATTCACTTGCTCGTCAGCTTTTCTTGGCCTTTCAAATCCTGTGAAACTCAAATAGACAACAAAACTTGCGGAACAGATTAAGCATTAGCGTTTGGCCACTCAAGCCTTAGTTGTCCAGAATTTGAGTAAGATCTCTTTCTTAATATTTTTATGTTTTAATATTTTTATGATGCAAGAGAAAATACATCAGGATGAATGTATGCATATTTATTTTTATTATTTTTATGCCACCACAGTGAATATCCTTGCGAGTTTTTACACACCATAGAATTATTCACATGGGGCTTTATGGTTTATGATATAGTGTAACAATTGCAACATTTTTATTTTCTTTTCTAATGCAATGCAGAAATTAAAATGTTTGTGAATTAAATATGATGATGCAAGAAATGATTAAGAATTATATATGAGAAATATGATGATAACTACCGGTTTTTACCTTTTGGCGAAGGTTCGGATATTTAGGTCCGACGAACCGGACCTTCCCTTGGTTTAGACCTCCCAAGGTATGCCAGACGTTTGGAAAGTTGTTATTGATTGTACCTCTGAGGTGCAGACTTTTTCATACTTTCTTGGTCTGAGTCTTCACTTCCTGTGGTTCACTGTCTTGAGGTTTTTCTTCTTTCTTTTCTGGGATAGTGTCGATAGCTTCTTCTTTGTGATTGGCCTCTCTATTCTTGATAGCTTGTCTTCTTTGGTATTGCTAGCGGTGTCTTTCACTTATGTTCTTCTTGAGTGCTTCATTGGGCATGTAGTTGATTAAGTTGTATCGTGCCTTTTCTCCAGGAAAGTGAAAATGGATTTCCTCTTGTAGATGATTGCACTTGTAGCGTAGAGGAATGGTCTTCCTAGGATGAGGTGGACATCATCGTTTTCTCCTATGTCGAAGATCAAGAAGTCTGTGGGGACTTCATGACCTCTAATTTTGACTAGGACGTCTTCCATCATTCCTTCTTGTTTATGCCTCTTGATATGGTGTCACTCTTGTTCTTCGTTCGTCCAGCAGTTTGAAGTGAAGCGTTAATTGTGGACGCTGGCAGCATCTTGCTCAGTGTGCATGTTCTTGTAGATCTAGGACCTTCACTCTGTATAATTTGGGAGTGACAAACTTCTCCATATTTTGCTCAAGAGTGTGTCCTGTTCATAAAGACAAGGTAGAGATCAAGTGCATGGGCTCTGTTGGTGGAAAAACACCAACAGAACCAAAAGTTTTGTTTATTCTCCTCTAACCTTAGGCACATTGCACAAGACAAACTTGTTGTTTATGTGTTCTATTCAATCTTAATATGAGTGATAGGATCAGAGGATGAGTATGAAAGTAGCATCTTAAAATATTTAACAGATCAAATTACTTAACCCAAAGAAGGATAATCTATGCATAAAGTGTCGATCTTTTCATGATTGAGATATATCAACTTCCAAAGGTTAGATGCACAACATTTTAGCTTCTTTAGTTAAGACAGTGAGATTCAAGAGAGTAAAGCTAGGAACAAAGATCAAAGGACTAAACATGTTGAGTTGATTAGGTTGGATCAAGTGAGGTGCAACTTAAACATGTTTTGTTCTTTATCTATGTTCATACTAGAATCAAGAAGAAGCTTTTAAAGTGATGGTTACTTACCTTGAAATGTTACTTTGTCATTGAAGAGTGATGTGTCGAACCACCTTGTGGAAGCTTCTCTTGTCTAGCTGGCTTGTCTTCTCTTGTTTGTGTCACAGTATGCTTGAGAGGAGGAAGATCACAGTGGAATCATTTTTAGAGGTATTGACCTTCCTTCTCTTGTGTCGACTTATCAGTGAAGGCGCATTGTTCCTTGAGTATGCTGACTAGGATCCTCTCTCTTTCTTGTACTATGAGGATGTAGGGACAGTTCCGTATTCTTCTCTTGTCAACCTTTCTTGTTTTCCTTTAATCATTGGGTTGACAACAGACTTGAAGTTAGAGCTGTTACTTGAAGGACCGAGAAGCTACCCGAAAGCGACCAGAGGGGGGGTGAATGGGAGCTTCAAAATTTCCTTTCGGAAACTAGATGCCACTGTCCCAAACTCAACCCCAAAAGCGAACCCTAGAGCTTGCTAATGTCCACGACCCTAGATGTAGGGTGGATGCTTCCACGAAGCACAGCGGGACACTAGACAACCCTAGAAGGCCAACGCAAAAGACGAAACTCGAGTCCAATCAAGAACGAACGAACCGCGAACGAAACGGCGTGAAACTGGATCGACCGGACTCTGCCTGCGTCCGGTCAGCTGGGACCGGACGCGTCCGGTCAGCCAAAAACCGGTTTTGGACCTCTCTGGAACTGACCGGACGCAGTGACTGCGAGCGTCCGGTCGATCCCCGTGCGTCCGGTCACAAGCACGTTCGAG
This sequence comes from Coix lacryma-jobi var. lacryma-jobi, assembly GCA_009763385.1. Lineage (NCBI taxonomy): Eukaryota > Viridiplantae > Streptophyta > Magnoliopsida > Poales > Poaceae > Coix > Coix lacryma-jobi. The sequence continues at coordinate 106,558,704 of CM019830.1, read as the reverse complement.
TAGTGAACAGGACTATGGGCGAGTCCGGTCACCACTAAACTCCAGCGTCCGGTCAGAGCAAAAAACAGAACACGCTCAAACCTTCAACGACCGGACGCGTCCGGTCAAGTCGTGACCAGCGTCCGGTCACCCCGAAACTGCACTGAAACTCCGGCGATTCAACCCGATCTCCTCCGAATCAAGTGCTCTAGGCTTGGGATTCGATCTGAGGAGTCACAAGGAGGTTAGTGAGCTATCTCTAAGAGATCATGGCTTGAACCTAACTCCAAATCGGTGAATCGAAGGAATTCGGGGGAAGGAAGAAAAAGAGACCCGAAACTAAAACTTGATCGATCTCCTAGACCGTGAGGTTAGAGATGATTTCTTTCGGTGGAAAGAAGTGCCTCACGATCTAGAACAACTCAGTTCAAACGGAATCGCAAAAGATGAACCGAGCACAAAGATCAAGCGACGGGAAAACTCAAGGCACAAAGCAATCCGCGAAGAATATGATGAACATGAAATCAAAACGCGAATCGACACCAAGAGATGGGATCCAAGGTGAGGATACGGCCTCACTTCCTCGAATCAGCAGTACACAGAGTGAAGTCTCTCTGCGGATCTCAACTAGCTAAAGCAGGGGATGGGAGAGTGGAAACCCTAGGTGCTAGGAAGCAAATGACTGCGCTAACTGAGATTGAGATGGGGAGGAGGGTGTCTCCCCTAGACTACTTATACTAACCTAGCCTAAGTCTATTTCCTACTCTACCCCTCACTACTGTATTTACAGAGCGGACCAGCCTAACCCTAAGGCTATTCTAGTCCACCCGCTGGTGGTAGGTAGATCCGACGGCCACGCCCGCACGGTCTTCCGCGTCGCCTCCACGCAACCTTCAGATCGCCGCCACGTGCCGCCACCACTCTGCACCCCCGGTTTTGTGGCCCAAACCGGGAAACCAGCCTTTTCCATCAGCCCCCGGTTTTGAGGCCCAAACCGGGAAACCAGCCTCCAGCCCGAGTTTTGTGGCCAAACTCGGAAACCGTCCGCGCCCGAGTTTTGAGGCCCAAACTCGGAAACCGGCCCACGCCCAGGTTTTGAGGCTCAACCTGGAAACCGTCGCGCCCAGGTTTTGTGGCTCAACCTGGAAACCCAGCACCCAGGTTTTGAGGCCCAAACCTGGAAACCGTCCACCGTTGGTTTTTCCCGGGCTCTACCAACAAACCGGCGTCGTAGAAGGGATGCACCGCCTGTGCACCCCTTCCACCGACATGATCGCACTTCTCCGCTTGTCGCTGTCGCAGGCTGCCAGCCACCACAGCTGATCCTCCGGCCTCCAGTCCATCAGTCCAAGTCCACGTCCGCCCTTCACCGTCCGATACATCGGCATGGCACGTCCGCCGCACGGCACGCCCATCCTTCATCGCGCCCGGTCCGTCGGCACGACACGTCGCAACTTGACCTTCACCCGCCATCGACCACTGTCTCCGTGCTCGACACCTGCACAACACAAGCCAAAGAACATGCGCATCATCTCCGTTGACAATCACTCATCACACAGAGACTCGGCATACACCCATGTATCCGCAATCTCCCCCTTGATGAGTGCATTGTCAACTCCACAACAAATCATGAATAAGAAGAAGGAGGTAGGAAGGAGTGAGAAGAGAAAACCCAACCAAATGACCCAAAAGCCTAACAAAAGCCAAGAAAGGTCAAGTGGATGAAGCGAAAACTTGGTCCCCAAAGACATGGGCAACGGCTCGACGCAACCAAGCAAAGCAAAGCTAGCCCTCAAGAAGAGGTAGAACAGGCTCAACACCGCTAGCAGATACCAATTGAAGATCGGAGGACAACAGAAGCAAAATGCTAGTCCCTCAAGACAGAGGCAACGGCTCAACACAACTAGCAAGAAAATCACTCCGAACCAATTGGAAATCAACCCAAACCAAAAAGGAAAGCACACCCGACGATACCAATTGAAAGCCAAATGAAAAAGCTTATGAAAGCTCATGAAAAGCTAGGAACGTTTGCTAGTCCCTCAAGACAGAGGCAACGGCTCAACACAACTAGCAAACTCCCCCTCGACAATTGCAAGCAACTGGGACAAATAATTCTCCCCTTAGTTGATCAACACAGGGGCATATGATTTGCATAAATTTCTCCCCCTAGTTGAAAATGCACTTATCAAGGCCAAAAGGTATCGGAGAAGCAACTCCCTTCACACAAACTCCCTCTGAACACAAGATCTCCTTCCAAAAAGCATATGAAGTCAAAATGCAAGTTAGGAGCTTCAAGTATATAGTCAAAAGAGTGCAAAGATGCTCTAATCAGTATAGCTCCAACATCTCAATTAAGCACTCAAATAGCAAAGGCTCAAACTGATCACTTATACGAAATATGAAGCATATGAGCATGTGAGCAGTTTTAAGCCAAAAGGATAGTCACCATCAAAGTAGCACTAGACATGTAGAGAAGGAATCCAAACAAGTGCTAAGCATATATACAAGGTGAACTACCCCTAGCAAAGTTCAATCATCATGCATAGGAATGAAGCATATACTTGTGATTTCAAATTCATATCGGAGTTGCAGCGGTAAGAGAATTCACAAGTTCATTTTTAGCATGTGATTGCGAGAGGTTGAAAGCTTGTCATTGCCTAACTTTTCAACCGTGCGAAGCCTATGCCGAAGCAATCAGAAGCTTAAAGCAACGGTTTCGGTCATACACTACATGGCTCAAGTTTAACTCAAGGTGCAATGAGAAACAGTCTCAATACCATGAGGTGTTGACAAGCAATCCCATCTCGATCTTTTCAATTCAACAATACTTAGTTCAGATTTTAAGCAAGTTATGAACAACCAAGCAAGTGAATGACTCAGAACTAGAGACATAGCAACCTAGCATATATGAAAAGCAGGAATGGACTCAACACTCCCTACACATGCTAGTTGCATATCTCAATGGTGAACATTTTCAGATTTATATACATTAGGCATAATTCACCATTCCAAAAATAGCTCGCTCATAACATGTAACAGTGATCAGAAAGAGCATAAGCTACAAGCATCATCATAAGTATCGGAGCAATACTAACAAGAGCATAATCACATTCTAGTGAATATAGACATGAAGCTCAGAATGTAAATGCGTATGCCCGACACAAAACTGAAAGAAGGAAGATACCAAATGGAAAGACTCAAGAAACTCAAAAGAAAAGAGCCTCAAAATAAAAGAGTCAGTCTGTACATCTCAAAATGCTTCCCCCATCTAAAAGGGGAAACACACACCAAGCTCACCCCTCAACCTATTAAAGGTTGGTTCGTCTAAAGGCTTGGTGAAAATATCAGCCAATTGGTGATGAGTATCGACATGGCGAAGGTCGATATCACCCTTCTCCTGGTGGTCTCGCAAGAAATGAAAGCGCACATCAATGTGTTTGGTTTTCGAGTGAAGCACGGGGTTCTTAGCAACGCTAATGGCACTCGTGCTGTCACAAAGCAAAGGAACTCGAGTAAAGCTCAAACCAAAATCACGCAAAGTGGCCATCATCCAGAGTAACTGGGAACAGCAGCTAGCCGCAGCAACATATTCAGCCTCCGTGGTAGACTGAGCGACACTAGACTGCTTGCGAGAAGACCACGATACAAGAGAAGATCCAATAAACTGGCAAGTCCCAGAAGTGGACTTGCGCTCGGTGCGACAACCAGCAAAATCAGCATCAGAAAAGCCACAAAGCGAGAGGGTGGAAGAAGCAGAATACCAAATCCCGAACTCAGGCGTGAAACGAAGGTACCTGAAGATGCGCTTCACGGCCTGACGGTGAGAAGTGCGTGGCGAAGCCTGAAAGCGCGCGCACAAGCACACGGCGAATTGAATGTCCGGCCGTGTCGCCGTCAGGTAGAGCAGCGATCCAATCATGCTGCGGTACTCCTTCTGGTCCACTGCTTCTCCATCCGTGTCGGCATCCAGGGCAGTCGTCGTCGACATGGGCGTCGGAAGAGGCTTGGCCTCACTCATGTCGAACCGCTTCAGCAAGTCCCTCGTGTACTTGCCCTGGTGCACAAACGTCCCCTCTCGGGATTGCTTAATTTGCAACCCGAGAAAGAAAGTCAGCTCGCCCATCATGCTCATCTCGAACTCCCTGCTCATAGTATCTGCAAACTTGGCAACCAAAGCGTGAGAAGAACCACCGAAAACGATATCATCCACGTAAATTTGGACCAAGAGAGTATCTTTGCCTTGCTTGAGGAGAAAGAGCGTTTTATCAACACATCCCATTTTAAAACCCTTAGCTAGCAAGAAGGTTTTTAATCTCTCATACCAGGCTCTAGGGGCTTGTTTCAAACCATACAAAGCTTTGTGGAGTTTAAAGACATGGTTTGGAAACCTGGGATTTTCAAAACCGGGGGGTTGCTGGACATAGACCTCCTCCTCAATGTAGCCGTTTAAGAAGGCACTCTTGACATCCATTTGGAAAAGTTTGAAACCCATGGATGCAGCATAAGCCAAGAGTATCCTAATAGCCTCCAAACGAGCTACAGGAGCGAAGGTCTCCTCATAATCTATCCCCTCCTTCTGACTATAACCCTTCGCTACAAGCCGGGCCTTGTTTCTCACAATGTGGCCCTCCTCTCCTTGCTTGTTTTTAAATACCCATTTTGTCCCAATAGGTTTACAGTCAGGAGGTGGAGGCATTAGAACCCAAACCCGATTTCGCTCAAAATTCTCTAGCTCCTCATGCATGGCATTGACCCAATCCGGATCCGTCAATGCGTGTCCAACATCTCGGGGCTCAAAAGACGCAACAAAAGCAGAATGAGCAAAGTGCGAGATGTGCTGTGACCTGGAGCGAGTAACTCGCTCGTTGATGTCGCCGATCATCTGTTCAGGGGGGTGCTGGCGCTGGATATGTCGTGGCGCCTCCCGGGAAGAAGTGACCTCCCCCTCAACAGCAGCTGGTTCCACCCCGGGTACGAAAGGTACCGCGCGAGGTGGAGGATCCCACGGCCCCCAGGAAGAGGAAGTGTCGGGGCCGTGAGTCGTCGTCGAGGCCGCTCCTTGCGGCACGGCAGGTCGAGGGGGTGCTGGATCATCTATACCTTCAGCACCCTCGTCCTCGTCATCAAAAAGAGGCTCTCCAACCTCACTATCACCTGCACGCTCAAAACGAGAAGAAGGAGAAACAAGAGTCTCGTCGAAGGTGACATCTGATGTCTCCATGACTCGGTTAGTGTCAAGGTTAAGTACACGATAAGCTCGAGTGTGAGTGCCATAACCCAAAAACACACCGTCAGAAGAACGAGACTCAAACTTGTCCAGGTTGCCCTTTTTCAATATAAAACAGTGGCAACCAAAGACTCTAAAATAACTCACCTTGGGTTGACGACCAAAACGCAACTCATAAGAGGTCTTCTTCAAAAACGCTCTCAGAAAAATGCGATTCGAAATGTAGCATGCAGTGTTCATAGCTTCGGCCCAAAAACGCCTAGGAGTCCTATGCTCATCAAGCATCGTCCTGGCCATCTCAACAAGGGTCCGATTCTTCCTCTCTACAACACCATTTTGGGGTGGTGTATAGGGAGAAGAAAACTGATGCTCCAAACCAAGGCGGTTACAAAACTTCTCAAAATCCGAATTCTTAAACTCGGAACCATTATCACTCCGAATAGCTCGCATCGAGTTCAAAGGGAACTCGTTCTGAAGACGCAAAATCAGATTGCGAGCGAAGGAGAAAGTCTCGGTCTTCTCAGCTAAAAAGAAGACCCACGAATATCTCGAAAAGTCGTCAACAACAACCAAAACATACCACTTGCCACCAACCGAGCTCACCCGAGCCGGACCAACAATGTCCATATGTAAAAGCTCTCCGGGGTGCGAGGTCATGACCTTAGTCACTGGATGGTGGGGAGCGGCAACCATCTTCCCATGTCTGCAAGAATGGCAAACTAGATCCTTCTCCATCGAAAGCTTGGGCAATCCTCGGATTAGGCCAAGTGAGCTAAGTCTTGCAAGCAAGTCGAAGCTTAAGTGACCGAGCCTCCTATGCCACTTCCAAAGATCGGAAGAAGAAGGACTAGCCAAAAGACAGCGAGAAGAACCAAACGACTCCGAGAAATTCGCGCAAAAGACTTTCCCAAAGGGCGAAATCAGACATACAAGATCGCCCTGAGGATCTAAGATGCGACTAAGGTTCGGTTTGAAACGAATCTCATAGTCATCATCAAAAAGTTGCGAAACAGAAAGCAAGTTAAAATGCAGGTTAGAAACAAGAGCAACATCGCGCAACACAAAGTGCTCATTAACCCGCACGGTCCCACGAGACAATACCTTACCTTTACTATTGTCGCCGAAGGTTATGTACTCCTTTCCGGCGACCGGGCTAAGGCTGGAGAACCACTTAGTGTTTCCGGTCATGTGCCTCGAACAACCGGAATCCACCAACCAAACGTCCTCCAACCGTCTTACCTACATCAAAAGAAAGACATAGGGTGAGCATACGGTCCAACACTGGGGTTAGTGAAATAAGGGGAAAACCAGTGTTGGGCCGGCTGCTCAAAAGAAGGGTTAGTGAAAAAACCATTCCTAGCATGTCTACGAGGGAAGCGATCACCACGCTGAGGAAAACGTGGTCCGCTGGGGAAGAAGCGCTCACCGCGATACTCAAACTGCGGTGGGGGAAAGCGCTCAACTAAACCTCCGCCACGGGGTCCATTACCTGCAAAAGCAGGACCCCGTCGGGTACGCTCTCTACGAGGTTTACGCCTAGGAGCCTGGGGCTCAACTGCTCTAGCGTCTCTCCTCGGAGCTCTCTCCTGCCTAGGCCTGGGACCCTGACGTCCGGACCTAGCTGCTCTCCCCTGGGCCTTCGGTACATGTCCACCATGAGCTGGATGGTACATGTCCGGGTTCTCCATCTCCCGAGCCCTGCGCGCCTCTCTCCTGCGCCTAAAGCAGAACTCGCTCAAGTAGCCATCTCTCCCACAAAAATCACATTGGTACCTCACCGCACGCAAAGGGGGTTGTTGGTGACCAGAGCTGTGGGTGTGGCTCACTTTGCCTTTGCCCTTCTGTGGCAACTCCTCACGAATGGGTGGCATAGCATCAAGCTTGTTTCTGAGGTGGTTTGGCTTGGGTGCCCAAACTGGGTTCTTGGGAGGAGCTCTCAGGGGTTCCTCAACCACACCATCTTTGGTGATAGGCTTGGCTGGCTCTTTGAGTGGAAGCTTGGCAAGTTTGGGAGTAGTGGTGGAGTTGGGCTTCTCACATGGGTTCAGACCACTAGACTCTCCAATCTTCCCAAAGGCTGAGAGATCAACACTCTGAGCAAAACCTACACCAGGGGCACCAACAGCTCGCTTGAATTGGGAGATCATCATCCCGAGCTGCGGCTCACTACTGGAGACCCATGACAAGATGGACCGAAGGTATGTGTTTTCTTCCTCGGTTTGCATCTTGCCATGCTTCACATTGGCAATCTCCATCTCCAGGCCCTCACACAAAGCACACCTCGAGACACAAGTGCTATCTGAGCTGGCCTTGACTAAAGACTCAATCTTGGCATCCTTCTCTGCCAACTCAGATTGCAGGACAGGACAAGTCTTGCACGCACCCAACAGCTGCGGCCTAGCACGGAGCTCATCCACCTCTCCAACCAACGCAGCATACTTACTTCTCAGAGTGAGAAGGTCAGTCATGTGCGCGGTGCACGACTCGCACTCCGCCTCCTCCGACACAACCACGGTGGACCGAGCGAACTCAAGCTCCTTCACCGTGTCCTCCCACTTCTGCCTGAACTCCTTGCGTTCTCTAGCGGCACGCCTAAGCAACTTATCTTGGCTAAGGAGGGCATCAGTCAACTTCTCAACCTCAGAGGAAAGCTCGTCGTAGGTGAGAGATACCTGGGAGGTGTCGTCGTCGTCGTCGTTCCGAGGGGTACGCTCCGGCTTGCCGTCGACCTCATCGCCCAGCGCCATGGTGCAGAAGCCGTCGTCGTTGGCGAAGAAGCAGAGGCCATTCAGCTTGTCCTCGATCCTCTTCTTCTTCTCGGACTCGTCATCGCTCGAGCTGGCGGAGTCGTCATCCGAGCCGTCGACGTCGCTGAGCGTGGCGAAGAACGCGCGCTGCTCAGCTTGCTGCTTCTCCAAGTACTTCTTCTTGATGTACTCTTTGTCGAAGCCGCCCCGCTTCTTGTGCCTTGGGGGAACGTGCTTCTCCTTGTACTTGGAGTCGCGCCTGTGGCCGTGATCGCCCTTCCCCAGATGCTTGTTCTTCTTCTTGGGGCAGTCGGCGATGAAGTGGTCGGGGTCGCCGCACTCGTAGCATCCCGTGCGTCCTCCTCCTCGACGACGGTTCATGCGGTTGTTGTGGAACCGCGAGAACCGGTTGGCAAGCAAAGCCAACTCGTCGTCTCCCAAAGACTCCAGCTGGTCCTCTGTCACAGAAAAGAGAGAAGAAAGCGCAAAACCAGCTGAGGGGTTAGAGGAAGAGCCGGAAACCAAAGCCATGGACGGGCGAGAAGGATTTTCAAAAGAAGCCCTCGCCATAGCATCAATCTCACTGGACTTGAGCTTACTGAAGAGCTCGTCGCAGGTGAGGGTCTCATAGTTAGGGGATTCGATGATCGCCTGAACCTTGGAGTCCCACACCGAACGGTCAAGAGTGTGCAAAAGCTTCAAAGCACGCTCATGATCGTCAAAGGGCAACTGCTCCTTGTTAGCCCTCATCCTGTTGACAATCACCTGAAAGCGAGCGAATAAACTTTCTATGCTCTCGCCAGGTTGATGTCTAAAGTTCTCATACTCTCGCTTGAACGACTCGTAGAGTCGGGTTTTGACTTGAGAGGTGCCCTCCTGAAAACGCATGAGAGTGTCCCAGATCTCCCGAGCCGTAGCGAGGTGAGAAACACGATCAAACTCACCCATGCTCAAACAAGAGAAAAGAGCATTACGGGCTCGGCTATTGGCATCGTGCTCATCGATCTGCTGTTGAGTCACACGAGCAGCCAAGACCACGTAATCAGGGGACTTGCAAATATCCCAGATCGAAGCGCCCAAGCTCTGCAAATAGGCCGACATACGTATCTTCCAATACGCATAGTTCGTCCCATCGAAAAACGGCGGTTTGCCCACGCCGCGATCCATGTCGCCTCCGATGGATCTGGAACCGGCTAAGGTGGAAGATCCTTAACCTGCTCCGATACCAATTGAAGGACCGAGAAGCTACCCGAAAGCGACCAGAGGGGGGGTGAATGGGAGCTTCAAAATTTCCTTTCGGAAACTAGATGCCACTGTCCCAAACTCAACCCCAAAAGCGAACCCTAGAGCTTGCTAATGTCCACGACCCTAGATGTAGGGTGGATGCTTCCACGAAGCACAGCGGGACACTAGACAACCCTAGAAGGCCAACGCAAAAGACGAAACTCGAGTCCAATCAAGAACGAACGAACCGCGAACGAAACGGCGTGAAACTGGATCGACCGGACTCTGCCTGCGTCCGGTCAGCTGGGACCGGACGCGTCCGGTCAGCCAAAAACCGGTTTTGGACCTCTCTAGAACTGACCGGACGCAGTGACTGCGAGCGTCCGGTCGATCCCCGTGCGTCCGGTCACAAGCACGTTCGAGTAGTGAACAGGACTATGGGCGAGTCCGGTCACCACTAAACTCCAGCGTCCGGTCAGAGCAAAAAACAGAACACGCTCAAACCTTCAACGACCGGACGCGTCCGGTCAAGTCGTGACCAGCGTCCGGTCACCCCGAAACTGCACTGAAACTCCGGCGATTGAACCCGATCTCCTCCGAATCAAGTGCTCTAGGCTTGGGATTCGATCTGAGGAGTCACAAGGAGGTTAGTGAGCTATCTCTAAGAGATCATGGCTCGAACCTAACTCCAAATCGGTGAATCGAAGGAATTCGGGGGAAGGAAGAAAAAGAGACCCGAAACTAAAACTTGATCGATCTCCTAGACCGTGAGGTTAGAGATGATTTCTTTCGGTGGAAAGAAGTGCCTCACGATCTAGAACAACTCAGTTCAAACGGAATCGCAAAAGATGAACCGAGCACAAAGATCAAGCGACGGGAAAACTCAAGGCACAAAGCAATCCGCGAAGAATATGATGAACATGAAATCAAAACGCGAATCGACACCAAGAGATGGGATCCAAGGTGAGGATACGGCCTCACTTCCTCGAATCAGCAGTACACAGAGTGAAGTCTCTCTGCGGATCTCAACTAGCTAAAGCAGGGGATGGGAGAGTGGAAACCCTAGGTGCTAGGAAGCAAATGACTGCGCTAACTGAGATTGAGATGGGGAGGAGGGTGTCTCCCCTAGACTACTTATACTAACCTAGCCTAAGTCTATTTCCTACTCTACCCCTCACTACTGTATTTACAGAGCGGACCAGCCTAACCCTAAGGCTATTCTAGTCCTCCCCTAGACACACTATTTTATTTATTTAATCTAACACACTTTAAGATAAAAGCTAATAGCAGTAATAGTAATAATAATAATAATAATAATAATAATAAAGACATACCTGATTCGTGAAGATAACGGGGTGCGTCTCCCCAAGCTGGTTCCCTTCATAGCGTTGAGCCTTCATGTGCTCATATATTTTTGTCTCTTTTTTAATTAATGGTGAGCCTTCATGTGCCCACATATTTTTGTTCTTTTCTTTTAAGGGTGAGCCTTCATGTGCTCACATTTTTTTTGGTGTTTTGAATTTCTTTATAGAATGAAAAACTTAAGAGGATAAAGATACTTACGTGGATACATGGGAGTGCCTTCCCCCAAGCTGAATGTTGACGTAGTCATTCGATCTTGCAATGTAGGAGACTGGGCGTGGATATGTCCTTCCTCTATCAGAGCTTTGATTGATGTTGATGTTTGTTGAGATAGTGCTCCAACAATGGATGAAGCATTCACTTGCTCGTCAGCTTTTCTTGGCCTTTCAAATCCTGTGAAACTCAAATAGACAACAAAACTTGCGGAACAGATTAAGCATTAGCGTTTGGCCACTCAAGCCTTAGTTGTCCAGAATTTGAGTAAGATCTCTTTCTTAATATTTTTATGTTTTAATATTTTTATGATGCAAGAGAAAATACATCAGGATGAATGTATGCATATTTATTTTTATTATTTTTATGCCACCACAGTGAATATCCTTGCGAGTTTTTACACACCATAGAATTATTCACATGGGGCTTTATGGTTTATGATATAGTGTAACAATTGCAACATTTTTATTTTCTTTTCTAATGCAATGCAGAAATTAAAATGTTTGTGAATTAAATATGATGATGCAAGAAATGATTAAGAATTATATATGAGAAATATGATGATAACTACCGGTTTTTACCTTTTGGCGAAGGTTCGGATATTTAGGTCCGACGAACCGGACCTTCCCTTGGTTTAGACCTCCCAAGGTATGCCAGACGTTTGGAAAGTTGTTATTGATTGTACCTCTGAGGTGCAGACTTTTTCATACTTTCTTGGTCTGAGTCTTCACTTCCTGTGGTTCACTGTCTTGAGGTTTTTCTTCTTTCTTTTCTGGGATAGTGTCGATAGCTTCTTCTTTGTGATTGGCCTCTCTATTCTTGATAGCTTGTCTTCTTTGGTATTGCTAGCGGTGTCTTTCACTTATGTTCTTCTTGAGTGCTTCATTGGGCATGTAGTTGATTAAGTTGTATCGTGCCTTTTCTCCAGGAAAGTGAAAATGGATTTCCTCTTGTAGATGATTGCACTTGTAGCGTAGAGGAATGGTCTTCCTAGGATGAGGTGGACATCATCGTTTTCTCCTATGTCGAAGATCAAGAAGTCTGTGGGGACTTCATGACCTCTAATTTTGACTAGGACGTCTTCCATCATTCCTTCTTGTTTATGCCTCTTGATATGGTGTCACTCTTGTTCTTCGTTCGTCCAGCAGTTTGAAGTGAAGCGTTAATTGTGGACGCTGGCAGCATCTTGCTCAGTGTGCATGTTCTTGTAGATCTAGGACCTTCACTCTGTATAATTTGGGAGTGACAAACTTCTCCATATTTTGCTCAAGAGTGTGTCCTGTTCATAAAGACAAGGTAGAGATCAAGTGCATGGGCTCTGTTGGTGGAAAAACACCAACAGAACCAAAAGTTTTGTTTATTCTCCTCTAACCTTAGGCACATTGCACAAGACAAACTTGTTGTTTATGTGTTCTATTCAATCTTAATATGAGTGATAGGATCAGAGGATGAGTATGAAAGTAGCATCTTAAAATATTTAACAGATCAAATTACTTAACCCAAAGAAGGATAATCTATGCATAAAGTGTCGATCTTTTCATGATTGAGATATATCAACTTCCAAAGGTTAGATGCACAACATTTTAGCTTCTTTAGTTAAGACAGTGAGATTCAAGAGAGTAAAGCTAGGAACAAAGATCAAAGGACTAAACATGTTGAGTTGATTAGGTTGGATCAAGTGAGGTGCAACTTAAACATGTTTTGTTCTTTATCTATGTTCATACTAGAATCAAGAAGAAGCTTTTAAAGTGATGGTTACTTACCTTGAAATGTTACTTTGTCATTGAAGAGTGATGTGTCGAACCACCTTGTGGAAGCTTCTCTTGTCTAGCTGGCTTGTCTTCTCTTGTTTGTGTCACAGTATGCTTGAGAGGAGGAAGATCACAGTGGAATCATTTTTAGAGGTATTGACCTTCCTTCTCTTGTGTCGACTTATCAGTGAAGGCGCATTGTTCCTTGAGTATGCTGACTAGGATCCTCTCTCTTTCTTGTACTATGAGGATGTAGGGACAGTTCCGTATTCTTCTCTTGTCAACCTTTCTTGTTTTCCTTTAATCATTGGGTTGACAACAGACTTGAAGTTAGAGCTGTTACTTGAAGGACCGAGAAGCTACCCGAAAGCGACCAGAGGGGGGGTGAATGGGAGCTTCAAAATTTCCTTTCGGAAACTAGATGCCACTGTCCCAAACTCAACCCCAAAAGCGAACCCTAGAGCTTGCTAATGTCCACGACCCTAGATGTAGGGTGGATGCTTCCACGAAGCACAGCGGGACACTAGACAACCCTAGAAGGCCAACGCAAAAGACGAAACTCGAGTCCAATCAAGAACGAACGAACCGCGAACGAAACGGCGTGAAACTGGATCGACCGGACTCTGCCTGCGTCCGGTCATCTGGGACCGGACGCGTCCGGTCAGCCAAAAACCGGTTTTGGACCTCTCTGGAACTGACCGGACGCAGTGACTGCGAGCGTCCGGTCGATCCCCGTGCGTCCGGTCACAAGCACGTTCGAGTAGTGAACAGGACTATGGGCGAGTCCGGTCACCACTAAACTCCAGCGTCCGGTCAGAGCAAAAAACAGAACACGCTCAAACCTTCAACGACCGGACGCGTCCGGTCAAGTCGTGACCAGCGTCCGGTCACCCCGAAACTGCACTGAAACTCCGGCGATTCAACCCGATCTCCTCCGAATCAAGTGCTCTAGGCTTGGGATTCGATCTGAGGAGTCACAAGGAGGTTAGTGAGCTATCTCTAAGAGATCATGGCTCGAACCTAACTCCAAATCGGTGAATCGAAGGAATTCGGGGGAAGGAAGAAAAAGAGACCCGAAACTAAAACTTGATCGATCTCCTAGACCGTGAGGTTAGAGATGATTTCTTTCGGTGGAAAGAAGTGCCTCACGATCTAGAACAACTCAGTTCAAACGGAATCGCAAAAGATGAACCGAGCACAAAGATCAAGCGACGGGAAAACTCAAGGCACAAAGCAATCCGCGAAGAATATGATGAACATGAAATCAAAACGCGAATCGACACCAAGAGATGGGATCCAAGGTGAGGATACGGCCTCACTTCCTCGAATCAGCAGTACACAGAGTGAAGTCTCTCTGCGGATCTCAACTAGCTAAAGCAGGGGATGGGAGAGTGGAAACCCTAGGTGCTAGGAAGCAAATGACTGCGCTAACTGAGATTGAGATGGGGAGGAGGGTGTCTCCCCTAGACTACTTATACTAACCTAGCCTAAGTCTATTTCCTACTCTACCCCTCACTACTGTATTTACAGAGCGGACCAGCCTAACCCTAAGGCTATTCTAGTCCACCCGCTGGTGGTAGGTAGATCCGACGGCCACGCCCGCACGGTCTTCCGCGTCGCCTCCACGCAACCTTCAGATCGCCGCCACGTGCCGCCACCACTCTGCACCCCCGGTTTTGTGGCCCAAACCGGGAAACCAGCCTTTTCCATCAGCCCCCGGTTTTGAGGCCCAAACCGGGAAACCAGCCTCCAGCCCGAGTTTTGTGGCCAAACTCGGAAACCGTCCGCGCCCGAGTTTTGAGGCCCAAACTCGGAAACCGGCCCACGCCCAGGTTTTGAGGCTCAACCTGGAAACCGTCGCGCCCAGGTTTTGTGGCTCAACCTGGAAACCCAGCACCCAGGTTTTGAGGCCCAAACCTGGAAACCGTCCACCGTTGGTTTTTCCCGGGCTCTACCAACAAACCGGCGTCGTAGAAGGGATGCACCGCCTGTGCACCCCTTCCACCGACATGATCGCACTTCTCCGCTTGTCGCTGTCGCAGGCTGCCAGCCACCACAGCTGATCCTCCGGCCTCCAGTCCATCAGTCCAAGTCCACGTCCGCCCTTCACCGTCCGATACATCGGCATGGCACGTCCGCCGCACGGCACGCCCATCCTTCATCGCGCCCGGTCCGTCGGCACGACACGTCGCAACTTGACCTTCACCCGCCATCGACCACTGTCTCCGTGCTCGACACCTGCACAACACAAGCCAAAGAACATGCGCATCATCTCCGTTGACAATCACTCATCACACAGAGACTCGGCATACACCCATGTATCCGCACTCCATGATAGTCTTTGTCTCTTAGTGTCACAACTGAGACTTGTTCTCTCAAAGTGTCTAGATGATGGAGATCTTATCGACTGTTCTTCTTGATTTGCTGGTTCAGGTACTATCTCTTCATCTTCTAACTCTTGTGGTGTAGTGGCTTCATCCTTCATGATGCCCTACTCAATTCTTGGCAGTTGGTTCTCCCTTCGACGTCTTCTCTTGGTTCTCTTTGGCTGCTCATAAGTGATGTAGATGTTGAAGATGTAGCGAAAGATCCAAAAGTTGACTTCTCTAGGTCCAGAAAAGATGATAATATTCATGGTGTTCAAGAACGATCTTCCAAGAATGAGTGGTGGATCATATTCTTTTTCTCGACTGGGACAGCATCTAGTGGTTTGTACTGATCAAAGTGATAGGTAGGAGATCAATATGTCTTGAAGCTGGTTTTCTCCTTCTCCCTTTGATTGTGAAACACATCTAGACAACGGAATTCTCTCCCAGGCTGGCTTGTGATGCAGATGGATTCCCAAACAACATGTTCATGTGTTTGACTTGTAGATCTTGTTATTGTTGTAGTGGTACCATCTTGTCTCCCAAGCTAGCTCTTGATTAGAAAAGAGGTTAACTTCCCACTTCTTGTCTTGATGTCTTGGGCAATGATGATTGCAGGCATAGGTTGTCTCATATGAGGTAAGTTGCATCCTGTTTGTCATCAGCGCCCAAGCAAGACTCAAAGCTAGGCTAGCACCATTTGTGATCTAAGAGTAGGTTTGTGTGTCTATGGTTTGAGTTTTGGATCTTCAATGTTCAGACCAAACCATGGATGAACAAAATCTCTCTCCTACGTAATGTTAATGGACATATACCCGAAGGATTGCAGGAATTTGAAACATGGGTTGTTATCCATAACTTATGTATTTTGCATCTATGCTAATAAAAAGATGTTTTTAGGATTGTTTTAGCATAGACTAGTATTTCATGTGTTGGCTGCACTTTAACATGATTCAAGGCAAAAGATAACTTGCAGTAGAAGACAAAATAAATAAACTTTGATACTCACAGTTCTTTCATCCATGATGAATGAGCTGAATCTTCATTGTGCAAAGTTGTTGAAGTTCATTGTACGCCTTGCTTCATCTTCGGTGTGAGTTCATCTCCGGACTTTCCCAAATTGATATTGAAAGTTTCCTACAGGGGTTAGTCCAACAAAATATCCAACATCCACTATAGCATACTATCGGCTCAAAAATCAACCTAGACACCACGTCTAATTTGATCTAGGAAGGCATTTTAACCTAAGCACCATACTTAATTTAAAAGCCTTTAGAGGTAAAATCAGCATGCCTTTTAGCTCAAGAATCAAACCAGACACCATGTCTTACTTTAATTCATGAAAACAGTTAAACTAAGCTCCATGCCTAATTTAAAAGGTGTATGATAATACTTCAAAACCAAAGTATATACTATAGCAAATAAAGATATCATGAAAGCATTGTAGAGATTTATTCAGATGGTGATGAAAGAGTATGATTAGTATATGAGCATGTCCTAAAGGTAGGGACAACCAACATAGCAACATGGCAAGAAATATTCTTAGAAAGTCTATTCCCCAAGCTTGGATTTTGCACAAATCAAGATTGGATGAATGTAATTCAATGTTGCATGATGATTGGTGGGACATACCTTGTGTTTGTTGTTCCTCCGTTCTTTTCTGCTCCAGACCTGGAAAGGTTAGTGACAAGAATACCCAAAGGAATATTTTCATAATTATATTTCTATGCTCATTAAAAGGACAGTGCAGCAGAAAGGTAGGCATAGCTCATAACCAGGTATTATGATGGGGTATAAGGATTCTACTGGTCATAGCTTGCTCATGGGGTAATGATAGATAAGAGTGGAATTCAAAAACAACATTCATAAGAATGAAAACAAAAATAATGAAAAGACTGGGACAAAAAAGGAAAAGATAAAAGTATGATTACAAGGTTAAACTAAGACTTAAGTTGATCTACCGTTCCCCGGCAATGGCGCCAGAAATGCTTGTTGGTATAAATTAACGAACACTCTACTTTATCCGCAAGCGCACAGATAACATCTACCGATGTAGCACTTCACCAGAGTAACCCAGTTTTAATATCGAACCCAAAGGAACGGATAGTGTTAAGTCTCAAGTCTAACCCCTGAGTAGCTAGCAAGGACGGAGAATGTAGAAGTATAGAGGGGATCATTAAGGCGGTCTAATTCCAATTTAAGAGTGATATGTTTATATTATTCTTAGTGGGGAAGTTGCCATAAAAGGTCACAAACAGAGTATGAATCTTTTATGCAAATGTATAATCCTTCCGAGCCTACACACGGGTAAGTGGACTATAGAAGAATCAACAAGGCCATAAGAGTCACCCTTGCGAACAACCACTACTACCGGCGTTATAGGAGGCATATATGAGCTATCAAGTCTAAGCACCACGCTTACACTATCCAACAACTCTAACTCTAGAATGACTAGAATTAAAGTACTCAAAAGAGAGTCACAAACCTTAAGAATAATAAGAACAATAGCTCAAACTTAAATATAGACGTTGATTACCGAAACAATCGCTGAAGCAAGTTGAAGATGAACTTGAATCCACATGTACAAGATGAAGAAGTGGATCCGACAGGCCGGAGCTCCTTCTTGATCTCTTCCTCTCTCTGTCTTCTAGTTCTAATATAAGACTAGGTTCTAATCCTACAAGAGGGGTATCTAGTCTTCTACTTGATAGCTGGCTCTTGATTACAACTAGATGAACTAGATCTAATTCTAGATGAACTAGAAGAGATTCATCTAGAGGGACCTCTACTTCTAATTGAAACCCTAGTTTCTGATGTGGAGATAAATAATGAAGATGGAGATGCCTGGAGAGGGGGGTCTGGGGTCGCTTTTATAGCCCGAGGTGGAGTAGGGGGCAAGGAATCGCCTACGGATACATGGGTGTATGCCGAGTCTCTGAATGATGAGTGATTGTCAATGGGTTTAATCGCATGTTCTCTGGCTTGTGTTGTGTAGGTGTCGAGCACGGAGACAGTGATCGAGGGCAAGGTGAAGGTCAAGTTGAGACGTGCCGTGCCGATGGACTGGGTACGATGAAGGATGGGCGTGCCGTGCGGCGGACGTGCCATGTCGATGGATCGAGCAGTGAAGGGCGGACGTGAGGCTTGGACTGAGGGACCGGAGTGCCTGAGGATCAGCTGTGGTGGCTGGCAGCCTGGGACAGCGACGAGCGGAGACTTGCGGGGCACGGTGTTGCTCGGGTCGTGGACCTGGGGACACGTGTCGGTGGACGGGGTGCACGGGCGGTGCATCCCCTCCACGACGTCGGTTTGGTGGTAGAGCCAGGGAAAAACCATCGATGGACGGTTTCCAGGTTTGGGCCTCAAAACCTGGGCGTGGACGGTTTCCGAGTTTGGCCACAAAACTCGGGCTGAGGGTTTCCGAGTTTGGCCACAAAACTCGGGCTGAGGACGGTTTCCAGGTTTGGGCCTCAAAACCTGGGCGCTGAGGGTTTGCTGAGTTCGGCCTCAAAACTCAGACGCTGGTGGGCTGGTTTCCCGGTTTGGGCCTCAAAACCAGGGGATAGCTGGAAAAGGCTGGTTTCCCGGTTTGGGCCGCAAAACCGGGGGTGCAGAGTGAGGGCGGCACGTGGCGGCAATCGGAAGGTTGCGTGGAGGCAACGCGGACAACTTGTGCGGGCGTGGCCGTCGGATCTACCTACCACTTGAGTTGGTCCAGAATAACCTTATGGTTTAGCTTGTTCGCTCTGTAATTAGAATAGAGAGGGGTAGAGTAGGAAATAGACTTAGTCTAGAATAGGATAAGTAGTCAGGGGAGACACCCTCCTCCTGTATCTCAGTCATTTGCTCTTTCACACTTAGGGTTTCCTGCTCTCCCATCCCCTGCTGTAGCCTGCTGAGATCCGCAGAGAGACTTGACTCTGTGTACTGGTGATTTTGAGGAAAGGAGGCCGTAACCTCCTTGTCGTAGCGTGTGTTTGCGCTTTGGCTGCAAGATCGTGGTTGTGATTCGCATTTCATTGGTGTTCTTCGCGGAATCCTTTTTCCTCCACGTTCTTCCCGTCGCTTGATCTCTTTGGTTGGTTCATCTTTTGCAAAACCGTTTGAACCAAGTTGTTCTAGATCATGAGGCACTTCTTTCCACCGAAGGAATTAACCTCTAACCTCACGGTCTAGGAGATCGATCGATTTTTGTTTTGGATCGTGTTTTGCTTCCTTGTCCCGAAATTTCTTGATTCACCGATTTGGAGTTAGGTTCGAGCCATGATCTCTTACAGATAGCTCACTAACATCCTTGTGACCCCTCAGATCGAATCCCAGGCCTAGAGCTTTTGATTCGGAGGAAATCGGGTTGAATCATCAAAGAACCGCACAGTTTTCGGGGGCATCGGACACTGACACGGGAGCATCGGACGCTAGGGTTCTAAGCGTCGGACGCTCCGGTCACGCGTGTCACTTTCTAAGCGTTTGTAGTGGCATCGGACGCTAGGCATCGGACGCGTCCGTTGGCCATCGGACGCGCCGGAGCCAAAGCATCGGACGCTGGTTGTTCACTGTTCACAGCATCCGATGGTGGAACAGTAAGGTTCCCGAGAGGCAGTTTTCACATCGGACGCGTCCGGTGGTCTGGCATCGGATGCAGGCAGCATCCGATGCTACTGTTTTCACACGGTTTTGTCCGCGGTTCGCTCGTTCGTTGACGGAATTGATTTCTGCCTTTTGCGTTGGCTTTCTAGAGTTGTCTAGTGTCCCGCTGTGCTTCTTGGAAGCATCCACCCTACATCTAGGGTCGTGGACATTTGCAAGCTCTAGGGTTTGCTTCTGGGGTTTATTCTTGGGACAGTGGCTACTAGTTTCCGTAAGGAAAATTTGAAGCTCCCATTCACCCCCCCTCTGGTCGCTTTCTGAGTGCTTCTCGGTCCTTCAATTGGTATCGGAGCAGGTTAAGGATCTTCCACCTTAGCCGGTTCCAGATCCACAGAAGGCGACATGGATGGCGGCGTGGGCAAACCGCCGTTCTTTGATGGGATGAACTATGCGTATTGGAAGATACGCATGTCGGCCTATCTGCAGAGTTTGGGTGCTTCTATTTGGGATATTTGCAACTCTGCTGATTACGTGGTCTTAGCTGCTCGTGTTACTCAGCAACAGATCGATGAGCACGATGCCAATAGCCGAGCCCGTAATGCTCTCTTTTCTTGTTTGAGCATGGGTGAGTTTGATCGTGTTTCTCACCTCGCTACGGCTCGGGAGATCTGGGACACCCTCATGCGTTTCCATGAGGGCACCTCTCAAGTCAAAACCCGACTCTACGAGTCGTTCAAGCGTGAGTATGAGAACTTTCGACATCAGCCTGGCGAGAGCATAGAAAGTTTATTCGCTCGCTTTCAGGTGATTGTCAACAGGATGAGGGCTAACAAGGAGCAGTTGCCTTTTGACGATCATGAGCGTGCTTTGAAGCTTTTGCACACTCTTGATCGATCTATGTGGGATTCCAAGGTTCAGGCGATCATCGAATCGCCTAACTATGAGACCCTCACATGCGATGAGCTCTTTAGTAAGCTCAAGTCCAGTGAGATTGACGCCATGTCAAGGGCTTCATATGCGAATCCTTCTGGCCCGACTATGGCTTTGGTTTCTGGCTCTTCTGCTAACCCCTCTGCTGGCTTTGCTCTTTCTTCACTCTTTTCTGTCACAGAGGACCAGCTTGAGTCGTTGGGGGATGACGAGTTGGCAATGCTCGCCAACCGGTTCTCGCGGTTCCACAACAACCGCATGAACCGTCGCCGCGGAGGAGGACGCTCAGGATGCTATGAGTGTGGCGACCCCGAACACTTCATCGCCAACTGCCCCAAGAAGAAGCATTCATCTGGGAAGGGCGATCATGGGCACAAGTACGACTCCGGCAAGCGCAAGGAGAAGTATGTCCCCGCGAGGCACAAGCGGAGGGGCGGCTTCGACAAGGAGTATATCAAGAAGAAGTACTTGGAGAAGGCCCAAGCTGAGCAGCGTGCGTTCTTCGCCACGCTCAGCGACGTTGACGGCTCGGATGACGACTCTGCTTGCTCAAGCGATGACGAGTCCGAGAAGAAGAAGAGGATCAAGGACAAGCTGAACGGCCTCTGCTTCTTCGCCGACGACGACGGCTTTTGCACCATGGTGCTTGGTGATGAGGTCGACGGCAAGCTGGAGCACACCCCTCGGGATGACGACGACGACGACACCTCCCAGGTATCCCTCACCCACGACGAGCTTTCTGCTGAGGTTGAGAAGCTTACTGCCGCGCTCCTTAGTCAGGATAAGTTGCTTAGGCGTGCTGCTAGAGAGCGCAAGGAGTTTAGGCAGAAGTGGGAGGACACGGTGAGAGAGCTTGAGTTTGCCAAGTCCACCGTGGTCGTGTTGGAAGAGGTTGAGTGTGAGATGTGCACCACGCACATGACTGACCTTCTCACTTTGAGAGGTAAGTATGCTGCGTTGGTAGGAGAGGTGGATGAGCTGAAGGCTAGACCTTCTCTGTTAGGTGCGTGCAAGACTTGTCCTATCTTGCAATTTGAGTTGGCAGAGAAGAATGCCAAGATTGTGTCTCTTGAGGAGGCCAACTCAGGTAGCACTAGTGTGGCTAGGTGCGTTTTGTGTGAGGGTTTGGAGATGGAGATTGCGAATGTCAAGCATGGCAAGATGCAAACCGAGGAGGAAAACACATACCTTCGGACCATCTTGTCATGGGTCTCTTGTAGTGAGCCGCAGCTCGGGATGATGATCTCCCAATTTAAGCGAGCTGCTGGAGGTTCTGGTGTAGGTCTTGCTCAGGGTGTTGATCTTTCTGCTTTTGGGAAGATTGGAGAGTCGAGTGGTCTGAATCCTAGTGACAAGCCCAACTCCACCACTACTCCCAAACTGACCAAGCTTCCATCCAAAGAGCCGGTCAAGCCTATCACCAAGGATGGGGTGTTTGAGGAACCTCCGAGAGCTCCACCCAAGAACCAAGTGTGGCATCCCAAACCCAACCACCTAAAGAACAAGCTGGATACAATGCCACCTATCCATGAGGAGTTGCCACAGAAGGGCAAAGTGATCCACACCCACAGTCATGAGTTCCAACAACCCCCTGTGCGTGCGGTGAGGTATCATTGTGATTTCTGTGGGAGAGATGGACACTTGAGCGAGTTCTGCTTTAGGCGCAAGAGAGAGGCACGCCGTGCTAGGGAGATGAACAACCCGGACATGTACCATCTTTTTCATGATGTACATGCGCCGAATGTTCAGAGGAGAGCACCGAGACGCACTGCTTGGCCTAGAGGCGCAGTGCCTCAAGTTGTTAGGCCTAGGCCTCATAGAGAGCGTGCCCGGCGGGAGCCTGCAGTTGCAGGTTTTGGATCCCGTGATGGAGGCTTTGTTGTTGAGCGCTATCCCCCAACGCAGTTTGAGTGTCGCGGTGAGCGCTTCTTCCCTAGCGGACCATGTTTTCCTGTGCGTGGTGATCGCTACCCCCGTAGACAGTCTAGGAGTGGTTTTTCTGCTAACCGTTCTTTTGAGCAGCCGGCCCAACACTGGTATTCTCCTTACTTCACTAACCCCAGTGTTGGACCGTATGCTCACCCTATGTCTTTTTATTGATGTAGGTAAAACGGTTGGAGGACATTTGGTTGGTGGATTCTGGTTTGCTCGAGGCACATGACCGGAAACACCAAGTGGTTCTCCAGCCTTAGCCCTGTTGCCGGAAAGGAGTACATAACCTTCAGCGACAATAGTAAAGGTAAGGTGTTGTCTCGCGGATCGGTGCGGGTTAATGAGCACTTTGTGTTGCGCGATGTTGCTCTTGTTTCTAACCTGCATTTTAACTTGCTTTCTGTTTCGCAACTTTTTGATGATGACTACGAGATTCGTTTTAAACCGAACCTTAGTCGCATCTTAGATCCTCAAGGCGATCTTGTATGTCTGATTTCGCCCTTTGGGAAAGTCTTTCGTGTGAATTTCTCGGAGTCGTTTGGTTCTTCTCGCTGTCTTTTGGCTAGTCCTTCTTCCTCCGATCTTTGGAAGTGGCATAGGAGGCTCGGTCATTTAAGCTTCGACTTGCTTGCAAGACTTAGCTCACTTGGCTTAATCCGAGGATTGCCCAAGCTTTCGATGGAGAAGGATCTAGTTTGCCATTCTTGTAGACATGGGAAGATGGTTGCCGCTCCCCACCATCCAGTGACTAAGGTCATGACCTCGCACCCTAGAGAGCTTTTACATATGGACCTTGTTGGTCCGGCTCGGGTGAGCTCGGTTGGTGGCAAGTGGTATGTTTTGGTTGTTGTTGATGACTTTTCGAGGTATTCGTGGGTCTTCTTTTTGACTGAGAAGACTGAGACTTTCTCCTTTGCTCGCAATCTGATTTTGCGTCTTCAGAACGAGTTCCCTTTGAACTCGATGCGAGCTATTAGAAGTGATAATGGTTCCAAATTCAAAAATTCGGATTTTGAGAAGTTTTGCAACCGCTTTGGTTTGGAGCATCAGTTTTCTTCCCCCTACACACCGCCCCAAAATGGTGTTGTAGAGAGGAAGAACCGGACCCTTATTGAGATGGCCAGGACGATGCTCGATGAGCATAAGACTCCCAGGCGCTATTGGGCCGAAGCTATGAACACTGCATGCTACATTTCAAATCGCATTTTTCTGAGAGCCTTTTTGTAGAAGACTTCTTATGAGTTGCATTTTGGTCGCCAGCCCAAGGTGAGTTATTTTAGAGTCTTCGGTTGCCACTGTTTTATTTTGAAAAAGGGGAACCTGGACAAGTTTGAGTCTCGATCTTCTGATGGGGTATTTTTGGGTTATGGCACTCACACGAGAGCTTATCGTGTACTTAACCTTGATACTAACCGAGTCATGGAGACATCAGATGTCACCTTCGACGAGACTCTTGTTTCTCCTTCTTCTCGTTTTGAGCGTGCAGGTGATCATGAGGTTGGAGAGCCTCTTTTTGATGACGAGGACGAGGGTGCTGAAGGTATGGATGATCCAGCACCCCCTCCACCTGCCGCACCACAAAAAGCGGCCTCGACGACGACTCACGGCCCCGACACCTCTTCTTCCTGGGGGCCGTGGGATCCTCCACCTCGTGTGGTACCTTTTGTACCCGGGGTGGAACCAGCTGCTGATGAGGGGGAGGTCACTTCATCCCGGGAGGCGCCACGACACATCCAGCGCCAGCACCCCCCTCAGCAGATGATCGGCGATATCAGCGAGCGAGTCACTCGCTCCAGGTCACATCACATCTCTCACTTCGCTCACTCTGCTTTTGTTGCTAATTTTGAGCCCCGAGATGTTGGACACGCTTTGACGGATCCGGATTGGGTCAATGCCATGCATGAGGAGTTAGAAAACTTTGAGAGAAATTGGGTTTGGGTTCTAGTTCCACCTCCACCTGACTGTAAGCCTATTGGGACAAAATGGGTTTTCAAAAACAAGCAAGGAGAGGATGGCCACGTTGTTAGAAACAAGGCTCGGCTTGTAGCGAAAGGCTATAGTCAGAAGGAGGGGATAGATTGTGAGGAGACGTTTGCTCCTGTAGCTCGTTTGGAGGCTATTAGGATACTCTTGGCTTTTGCTGCATCCAAAGGTTTCAAACTATTTCAAATGGATGTCAAGAGTGCCTTCTTAAACGGCTACATAGAGGAGGAGGTTTATGTTGAGCAACCCCCCGGTTTTGGAAATCCCAAGTTTCCAAACCATGTCTTTAAACTTCACAAAGCTTTATATGGTTTGAAACAAGCCCCTAGAGCCTGGTATGATAGGTTAAAAACCTTTTTGCTTGCTAAGGGTTTTAAAATGGGATGTGTAGATAAGACACTCTTTCTCCTCCGGCAAGGCAAAGACACGCTCTTGGTCCAGATTTACGTGGATGATATCATTTTCGGTGGTTCTTCTCACGCTTTGGTAGCCAAGTTTGCAGATACTATGAGCAGGGAGTTCGAGATGAGCATGATGGACGAGCTGACATTCTTTCTCGGGTTGCAAATTAAGCAATCCCGGGAGGGGACGTTTGTGCACCAGGGCAAGTACACGAAGGACTTGCTGAAGCGGTTCGATATGGGTGAGGCCAAGCCCCTTCCAACACCCATGTCGACGACGACTGCCCTGGATGCGGATGTGGATGGAGAAGCAATGGACCAGAAAGAGTACCGCAGCATGATCGGGTCGCTACTCTACCTGACGGCGACACGCCCGGACATTTAGTTCGCGGTGTGTCTGTGCGCGCGCTTTCAGGCGTCGCCACGCACTTCTCACCGTCAGGCGGTGAAACGCATCTTCAGGTACCTTCGTTTCACACCTGAATTCGGGATTTGGTATTCTGCTTCCTCCACCCTCTCGCTTTGCGGTTATTCCGATGCCGATTTTGCTGGTTGTCGCATTGAGCGCAAGTCCACTTCTGGGACTTGCCAATTTATTGGATCTTCTCTTGTTTCGTGGTCTTCTCGCAAGCAGTCTAGTGTCGCCCAGTCTACCACGGAGGCTGAGTATGTTGCTGCGGCTAGCTGCTGTTCCCAGTTACTCTGGATGATGGCCACTTTGCATGATTTTGGTTTGAGTTTTTCTCGAGTGCCTTTGCTTTGTGACAGCACGAGTGCTATTAGCGTTGCTAAGAACCCCGTGCTTCACTCGAAAACCAAACACATTGATGTGCGCTTTCATTTCTTGCGAGACCACCAGGAGAAGGGTGATATCGACCTTCGCCATGTCGATACTCATCACCAACTGGCTGATATTTTCACCAAGCCTTTAGACGAAGCAACCTTTAATAGGTTGAGGGGTGAGCTTGGTGTGTGTTTCCCCTTTTAGATGGGGGAAGCATTTTGAGTTGTATCCTAGTCTGACACTTTTACTTAGATCTTCTTTTCTGTTGCATTTTAGCATACGCATTTACATTCTGAGCTTCATGTTTATAATCACTAGAATGTAACTATCCTCTGTTTAGTATGCTCCGATGCTTATGATTGATGCTTGTAGCTTATGCTCCTTCTGATCACTAATACATGTTATGAGCTGAGCTATTTTTGAAATGGTGAAGTTGCTCAATGTATATAAAATCTGGAAATGTTCACCATTGAGATATGCAACTAACATGTGTAGGGTGTGTTGAGTCCATTCCTGCTTTTCATATATGCTAGGTTGCTATGTCTCTAGTTCTGAGTCATTCACTCGCTTGGTCTGTTCATATCATGTTTAAAATTTGAACCAAGTTTAGTGAATTGAAAAGATCGAGATGGGATTGCTTGTCAACACATCACGGTATCGAGACGGTTTCTCATTGCACTTTGAGTTAAACTTGAGCCGTGTAGTGTATGACCGAAACCGTAGCTTTAAGCTTCTGATTGCTTCGGCATACGCTTCGCTCGGTTGAAAAGTTAGGCAAAGACAAGCTTTCAACCTCTCGCAATCACATGCTAAATAATTGAACTTGTGAATTCTTTACCGCTGCAACTCCGATATAAAACTAAAATCACAAGTATATGCTTCTTTCCTATGCATGATGATTGAACTTTGCTAGGGTTAGTTCACCTTGTATACATGTTTAGCACTTGTCTAGATTCCTATCTATACATGTGGAGTGCTATTTTGATGGTGACTATCTTTTTGGCTAAAAACTGCTCACTTGCTCATATGCTTCATATTTCGTATGTGTGATCAGTTTGAGCCTTCGCTATTTGAGTGCTTAGTTGTGCCATTGGAGCTATACCGACTAGAGCATTTTTGCACTCTTTTGACTATATGCCTGAAGCTGCTAACTTGCATTTCTAACTTCATATGCATTTTGGAAGGGGGAGTTGTGTTGGCTCAATGGAAGAGTTTGTGCTTGATAAGTGCATTTTCAACTAAGGGGGAGAGTTTTGGCTTCTGGCGTTCAACTAAAGGAGAGTCCCTGGTTGCTTGCACTTGTCGAGGGGGAGGTTGCTGGTTGTGTTGAGCCGTTGCCTCTGTCTTGAGGGACTAGCAAACATTTTCCTCATTTAGCGTTGAGGTTGATTTTGATTGGTTCGGAAACCTTTCGTTTGGTTTTAAATTGGTTCGGAGTGGTTTCTCGTGCTAGTTGTGTTGAGCCTCTGTGCCTCTATCTTGAGGGACTAGCATTTTGCCATTTTAGCTCTGATTTCCAATTGGTATTTTGCTAGCGGTGTTGAGCCTGTTCTACCTTTTCTTGAGGGCTAGTTTTGCTTTGCTTGGTTGCGTCGAGCCGTTGCCCATGTCTTTGGGGACCAAGTTTTCGCTTCTTCCACTTGACCTTCTTCGGCTTTGCTATGCTTTTGGGTCATTTGGTCGAGTTCTCTTCTTCTCCTTATTCTTTCTTTTCTCTTTCTCTCATTATGATTTGTGTGAGTAGTTGACAATGCACTCATCAAGGGGGAGATTGCGGATACATGGGTGTATGCCGAGTCTCTGAATGATGAGTGATTGTCAACGGGTTTAATCGCATGTTCTCTGGCTTGTGTTGTGCAGGTGTCGAGCACGGAGACAGTGATCGAGGGCAAGGTGAAGGTCAAGTTGAGACGTGTCGTGCCGATGGACTGGGTGCGATGAAGGATGGGCGTGCCGTGCGGCGGACGTGCCATGCCGATGGATCGAGCAGTGAAGGGCGGACGTGAGGCTTGGACTGAGGGACCGGAGTGCCTGAGGATCAGCTGTGGTGGCTGGCAGCCTGGGACAGCGACGAGCGGAGACTTGCGGGGCACGGTGTTGCTCGGGTCGAGGACCTGGGGACACATGTCGGTGGACGGGGTGCACGGGCGGTGCATCCCCTCCACGACGTCGGTTTGGTGGTAGAGCCAGGGAAAAACCATCGATGGACGGTTTCCAGGTTTGGGCCTCAAAACCTGGGCGTGGACGGTTTCCGAGTTTGGCCACAAAACTCGGGCTGAGGGTTTCCGAGTTTGGCCACAAAACTCGGGCTGAGGACGGTTTCCAGGTTTGGGCCTCAAAACCTGGGCGCTGAGGGTTTGCTAAGTTCGGCCTCAAAACTCAGACGCTGGTGGGCTGGTTTCCCGGTTTGGGCCTCAAAACCAGGGGATAGCTGGAAAAGGCTGGTTTCCCGGTTTGGGCCACAAAACCGGGGGTGCAGAGCGAGGGCGGCACGTGGCGGCAATCGGAAGGTTGCGTGGAGGCAACGCGGACGACTTGTGCGGGCGTGGCCGTCGGATCTACCTACCACTTGAGTTGGTCCAGAATAACCTTAGGGTTTAGCTGGTTCGCTCTGTAATTAGAATAGAGAGGGGTAGAGTAGGAAATAGACTTAGTCTAGAATAGGATAAGTAGTCAGGGGAGACACCCTCCTCCTATATCTCAGTCATTTGCTCTTTCACACTTAGGGTTTCTTGCTCTCCCATCCCCTGCTGTAGCCTGCTGAGATCCGCAGAGAGACTTGACTCTGTGTACTGGTGATTTTGAGGAAAGGAGGCTGTAACCTCCTTGTCGTAGCGTGTGTTTGCGCTTCGGCTGCAAGATCGTGGTTGTGATTCGCGTTTCATTGGTGTTCTTCGCGGAATCCTTTTTCCTCCACGTTCTTCCCGTCGCTTGATCTCTTTGGTTGGTTCATCTTTTGCAAAACCGTTTGAACCAAGTTGTTCTAGATCATGAGGCACTTCTTTCCACCGAAGGAATTAACCTCTAACCTCACGGTCTAGGAGATCGATTGATTTTTGTTTTGGATCGTGTTTTGCTTCCTTGTCCCGAAATTTCTTGATTCACCGATTTGGAGTTAGGTTCGAGCCATGATCTCTTAGAGATAGCTCACTAACATCCTTGTGACCCCTCAGATCGAATCCCAGGCCTAGAGCTTTTGATTCGGAGGAAATCGGGTTGAATCATCAAAGAACCGCACAGTTTTCGGGGGCATCGGACGCTGACACGGGAGCATCGGACGCTAGGGTTCTAAGCGTCGGACGCTCCGGTGACGCGTGTCACTTTCTGAGCGTTTGTAGTGGCATCGGACGCTAGGCATCGGACGCGTCCGTTGGCCATCGGACGCGCCGGAGCCAAAGCATCGGACGCTGGTTGTTCACTGTTCACAGCATCCGATGGTGGAACAGTAAGGTTCCCGAGAGGCAGTTTTCACATCGGACGCGTCCGGTGGTCTGGCATCGAACGCAGGCAGCATCCGATGCTACTGTTTTCACACGGTTTTGTCCGCGGTTCGCTCGTTCGTTGACAGAATTGATTTCTGCCTTTTGCGTTGGCTTTCTAGAGTTGTCTAGTGTCCCGCTGTGCTTCTTGGAAGCATCCACCCTACATCTAGGGTCGTGGACATTTGCAAGCTCTAGGGTTTGCTTCTGGGGTTTATTCTTCGGACAGTGGCTACTAGTTTCCGTAAGAAAAATTTGAAGCTCCCATTCACCCCCCCTCTGGTCGCTTTCTGAGTGCTTCTCGGTCCTTCATCGCCATGTCATCGATCCGCGTCACGTTGATCGCCCACCGTTGGATCAAACCGACTTCAGGGACGGTGGAGATGCATCCTAGGAGGCGGTGGAGGAAGCTTGCAGAAGACGGAGACCAGCGGGCCTAGGGGGAGACCGACCGGTGGGTCTAGGGGACCGGTCAGTCCCACCTGGAGGTGGACCGCGGTGCCCTTTCTCGTGGTGTCTGTATGTGTTCTCTGGAGTCTTCTAGAAGTATCCCGACGTGGCGGTTATGTTATCTCCCGACGGTTTCCTTCTATGGGAAGCTATCAGTGCCGATTTCCTGGTTTAGTCCCTACAGAATCATAACTCACCAAAACTCGTGGAATATTGTCAGTTGAAACCCTAAACCTTTGTTGGTGATCAAATTCTTGCCCTTTTCATATTTATTTATCCTTTAATTTTGATAGATAACCAGCGTCAATAACTATGAAACTTCCCCGAGAGGGCAGAGGTCAATGTGCTTTATTTATCTGCTGATTATTATGTAGTCGGAGATGATTCGACAGCGGCGGAGTTCAACTTTGCCACACAGAGTGTTGTGTTCCAGAAACCATAAGATTATGTCAGTCATCTCAAACCATTACATATGAAGGACCATATCAATGGTACACCGATCCACATGATGTTGGTCGATAGCGGAGCAATTGTGAACCTGATGCCATACTCGCTTTACCAGAAGCTTGGTGGCACTGATGAAGAGCTGGTCAAGACAAACATGACTATCACTGGAGTTGGAGGAGGAGAACCTATCCCGGCCAAAGGAGTTGCGTCCATGGAGCTTACTATTGGGAGCAAGACTTTGGCCACTACTTTCTTCGTCGCCGATATACAAGGTAGCTATAACCTTATACTTGGGCGTGATTGGATTCATGCTAATCGGTGCATCCCTTCTAGTCTACATCAGTTTCTCATTCAGTGGGTGGGTGACGATATAGAAATTGTGCACTCAGATTCATCGACCTACGTATCCACAACTGATGCTCCTTTGCTCGGGAGCATGATACTATTGCTTGCTTGTCTGGTCGGGACCTTTCTGATTTTCAGTTTATTAGTGTTACCAAGGAAGGTTCTGTACCAGTATCTTTGAAGCCAATTGACAATCAGTTCAACATTATCATGTAATTTAATGGATGCTAATGTTGATTGGTTAAAACATCGTGTTGAACAGTATCGGACTTTAAAGACCGATGCTTGTGAAGCTATTGATGAGTTCAATAAGTGGGGCCAAGGTTTCACATCGGCTAACCCCTTAGAAAAGGTCGATATTGGGGATGGTTCTATACCTAGGCCGATGTTTGTGAATCAAAACTTAGAAGCCGATTATAAGCTAGAGTTGATCGCGCTTTTGAAAGAGTATGTTGATTGTTTTGTATGGAATTATATGGAAATGCCTAGATTAGGATGAGAGCTTGTTGAACATCGGCTTCCCATTAAACCTAGGTTCAAGCCTTTCAAACAACATCCTCGCCGTTTTAACTCTACAATATATGACCAGATTAAAGAAGAAATTAATCGGTTATTACAAGTGGGGTTTATTCAGCCATGCTGGTATGCGGAGTGGGTCTCTAACATTCTGCCTATTGAGAAAAAGGACACTGGTAAGATCAGAGTCTGTATTTATTTTAGAGACTTAAATAGAGCTACTCCCAAAGATGAATATCATATGCCCATAGCCGATATGCTTATCAACGATGCTTCAGGACACTAGATTGTTAGCTTTCTTGATGGCAACGCTGGTTATCATCAGATATTTATGGCCGAAGAAGATATGTCTAAAACGGCCTTCATTTGTCCTAGGTTTGTTTGTCTCTTTGAATGGGTTGTAATGACATTCGGTTTAAAGAATGCAGGTGCTACTTATCAATGTGCTATGAATTTGATCTTTCATGATCTAATTGGTGTGATCATGGACGTATATATTTATGATATTGTGATCAAATCGGCTGCCCGTGAGTCCCATTTAGCCGATTTACATCTTGCGTTTGAAAGGATGCGCCACTATGGATTGAAGATGAACCCACTGAAATATTCTTTTGGTGTATCAGCTGGGAAGTTCTTAGGATTTATTATTCATGATAAGGGCATATAGATTGATCCTAAGAGGACAGAGAAGATTAAGAAAGTTCAGACGCCTACAGGCAAAAAGGACTTGCAAAAGTTCCTAGGTTAGGTGAACTATTTGAGGAGGTTTATTGCAAACTTGTCTAGGAAGATAGTTCCTTTTACCCCCATATTGAAGTTGAAGAATGAAACTGAATTTACTTGGGGGGCAGAGCAACAAAAGGCGTTTGAGGAGATAAAGGAATATTTGTCATCTCCACCGATTCTTCTAGCACCTGGGAGAGGAGTTCCCTTCAGATTGTTTATTGCCGCCGAAGAGAAGATTATCGGAGCTATTTTGACGCAAGAGGACGAAGGCAAAGAATATGTGATCACTTATATTGGTCGCCGTCTTCTTGATCCCGAGACAAGGTACGCCCATATTGAGAAATTATGTTTATCTTTGTACTATGCTTGTGCTAAGATGAGGCATTATTTGTTGTCTAGTACATGTGTTGTTGCATGCCAGGCCGATGTGATTAAATACATGTTATATCGGCTTATCCTTAGTGGAAGGATAGGCAAATTGGCGTGCGCATTGATTGAATATGACGACTTATGAGCCATTGAAAGCATTAAGAGGTCAAGTTCTTACTGATTTCATTGTCGAGCATGGTATTGATTTAGAAGATGAGATCAGTTACTTTACTTTTACACCATGGAAACTTTATTTTGATGGATCGGTTTGTAAGGAGGGCCAAAGAGTTGGTATAGTCATTATTTCTCCTAATGGCGCTAAATTTGAAATGCTAAGCCGATTAGATTACTTTTGCACTAATAATCAAGCCGAATATGAAGCTCTGTTATTCGGTTTAGAAGTACTATATTCCATGGGAGCTAAACATGTTGAGGCTTTTGGTGATTCCTTACTAATAGTGCAATAAGTTGCTGGTGAATTTCAATGTCTAGAAGGGTCGCTGAATGTTTATCTTGATATGTGCCTTGATATCATTGCTCGCTTTATCGAATTCCAAATTCGGCATATACCGAGGCATGAAAATCATAAAGCTAACATGCTAGCTCAGCAAGCATCCGGTTATAGTGTCTGTAGGCGTAACTTTCATATAAAAGAAAAGTCGATGCATCAGTGTTCAGAAATTTTGTATACAGGTCACAAAGAATCGGTTCAATCGGCTCGTTTAGCTGACCAGATTGATTTTGAGCCAATTCAGTCGATCTGCCCAGGCGACCAGGTTGGTTTTAAATATACTTGGTTGGGTGGCTCGACCGACCAGGTTAACTGTAAATTAAATCAGCTAGTTCATCTGATTGACCTGGTCGATCTTGGTATGTTTGCGGATACATGGGTGTATGCCGAGTCTCGAGTGATGAGTGATTGTCAACTGGGATAATGCGCATGTTCATTGGCTTGTGTTGTGCAGGCGTTGAGCACGGATATAGTGATCGAAGGCAAGGTGAAGGTCAAGTAGAGACGTGCCGTGCCGACGGACCGGGAGCAGTGAAGGGCGGACGTGAGGCTTGAACTGAGGGACCGGTGGCCTGAGGACCAGCTGTGGTGGCTGACAGCCTGGGACACCGACGAGTGGAGACTTGCGGGGCACGGTGTTGCTCAGGTCGAGGACCTGGGGACACGTGTCGGTGGACGGGGTACACGGGCGGTGCATCCCCTCTACGGCTCGGTTTGGTGGTTGAGCCACAGAAAAACCACCGGTGGACGGTTTCCAGGTTTGGGCCACAAAACCTGGGTGCTGCGGGTTTGCCGAGTTTGGGCCACAAAACTTTGGCTAAGGACGGTTTCCAGGTTTGGGCCTCAAAACCTGGGTGCTGGCGGTTTTCTGAGTTTGGTCTACAAAACTCAGGCGATGGACGACTGGTTTCCCGGTTTGGGCCTCAAAACCGGGGGCAGAGTCCATGAAAAGGACAAGCAGAGCGGTGGCGGCACATGACGGCAATCGGTGAGGTTGCGTCAAGGCAACGCTACTAGTTGTGCGGGCGTGGCCGTCGGATCACCACCTACCACGAGTTGGTCCAGAATAACCCTAGGGTTTAGCTGGTTCGCTCTGTAATTAGTTAGGGGTAGAGTGGGAATTAGAATTAGGATAAGTAGGGGGAGACACCCACCTCCCAAACTATCTCAGTCATTTGCTTTTTGCCTTCTAGGGCTTCCTGCTCTCCCAATCCCCTGCTGTAGCAACTGAGATCCGCAGAGAACCATACCTCTGTGTTCGTGAGATTTTGAGGAAGTGAGACCGTAATCTCACTGTTGTAGCATGTGGTAGCCACACGGTTGCAAATTCGTGGTTGTGATTCGCATTTTGGTGTTGTTCTTCGCGGATTACTTTTCTCCACGATTTTCCCAGTGATCGATCTCTTTACTCGGTACATCTTTTGTGATTCCGTTTGAACTGAGTTGTTCTAGATCGTGAGGTGCATCTTTCCACCGAAGGAGTTCTTCTTTAACCTCACGAGCTAGTAGATCCGTCGATTTTCGTTTTGAATCAAGTTTTGTCTTCTTTCCCCCGAATTCTTCCGATTCACCGATTTGGAGTTAGGTTCGAGCCATGATCTCTTTGGGATAGCTCACAAACCTCCTTGGAACTCCTCAGACCAAGTCTAATCCTTAGAGCTTTTGATTCGGAGGAGATCGAGTTGAATCCACGGAAGAGCTGTGTTGTATCGGGGGCATCGGACGCTCTGGTCGTGACCATCGGACGCTGAGTTCATACTAGCAGACGCGTTCGGTGCCACGTGTCATCTAACAGCATTTTTTAAAGGAGCAACGAACGCTGACCATCGGACGCTCCGTTGCATCGGACGCGTCCGAGGGTAGAGCATCGGACGCTAGGGCTTCACTGTAGCCAACATCCGATGACCATGCAGTAAGGTCCCAGACTTGATCATTTTGCATCGGACGCGTCCGGTGCCTGACCATCGGACACAGGCCAGCGTCCGATGCTGTGTCTTCAGCATGTTTTCGTCTGCGGCTTGTTCGTCTGTTGTCGGTTTTGATTTCCGGTTTTTGCGTTGGGGTTCTAGGGTTGTATTGTGTCCCGCTGTGCTTCTTGGAAGCATCCACCCTACATCTAGGGTCGTGGACACTTGCAAGCTCTAAGTTTGCTCTTGGGGTGATTCTTGGGACTGTGGAAACAAGTTTCTAAAAAGAAATTTTGAAGCTCCCATTCACCCCCATATGGTCGCTTTCTGGTAGCACTTTCGGTCCTTCAATTGGTATCGGAGCAGGTTAAGGATCTTTCACCTTAGCCGATTCCAGATCCACCGAAGGCGACATGGATCGTGGTGTGGGCAAACCGCCATTTTTCGATGGGACGAACTATGCGTATTGGAAGATATGCATGTCGGCTTATCTTCAGAGCATGGGTGCTTCTGTCTGGGAGATTTGCATCAAGGATGATTACGTGGTCTTGGCTGCTCGTGTTAGTCAGCTGCAGATCGATGAGCACGATGCCAATAGCCGAACCCGTAATGCTCGTTTCTCCTGTCTGAGTGTTTCTGAGTTTGATCGCGTTTCTCATCTCCCCACGGCTCGTGCGATTTGGGCAACCCTCATGCGCTTTCATGAGGGAACCTCTTAAGTCAAATCCCGACTCTACGAGTCGCACAAGCGGGAGTATGAGAACTTTCGACACATGCCTGGCGAGAGCATAGAGAGTTTATTCGCTCGCTTTCAGGTGATTGTCAACAAGATGAGAGCTAACAAGGAGTTGTTGCCTTTCGACGATCATGAGAGGGCTTTGAAGCTTTTACAAACTCTCGATCGATCGGTGTGGGATTCCAAGGTTCAGGCGATCATCGAATCGCCTAACTATGAGACCCTCACATGTCACGAGCTCTTTAGTAAGCTCAAGTCCAGTGTGATTGACGCCATGGCGAGGGCTTCTTATGAAAATCCTTCTGGCCCATCGATGGCTTTGCTTTCTGGCTCTTCTGCTAACCCCTCTAGAGGATTTGCACTTTCTTCTCTTCTTTCTGTCACACAGGAGCAGCTGGAGTTCATGGGGGATGACGAGTTGGCATTGCTCGCCAACCGGTTCTCGTGGTTCCACAACAACCGCATGAACCGTCACCGCAGAGGAGAACGCTGTTGACATCGGATTTTGACCAGCAAAAACTTCCGAGAAGATGGCATGTCCAACTGAAGGAGATTAGCTGATGAAGCCGATAGAGCCAACAGAGCTGTAGTACGTATTGGTGGAGTCCTAAGGCAAAGTCAAGTGTTCGCCTGATTAATCGGTCTACGCGTACAGAGAAAAAGATATGGAATAAATAAATAAAATATTAGTACAGGCGTTGGATTACTTTGCATGTGACACACCAGGAGGAGTCCAAACCAATCACGTGTGCAAACCTGATAAACTAGGAGGAAGCTTAATTAGCAAGGTCTTTACGTAAGGGAAGATAAAGTCCATGTATTTTAATATTTTCCTTTTGTTTAGATGACAAGTCCCTTCAGGACTCTTATTAGCCCGGGGTATAAATATAAACCTTCGGCCATTGTAAGAAGTGTTCACAACCATATCAATACCAACCGGCCCCGTGTCATCTTTGAGTCCTTAGTCGTGTCGTCGAGTTCTTCGAGAGGAATCATCGATCCGTCGACCTCCGTAAGTACCGGCAACCTTGTTATCATGTCTAGTATCATGCGGTGGATTTAGATATGATGCAAGTAGTCTCGTTTGTTAAGCTTAGTATCGTGCGGCGGATTTAAGCTTATGACGGGAGGTTTTTACTTGTGCCTTGTATCGTGCGGCGGATTAAGTCATGAGTAAAAATAGTTATCGGCTCTATTAGATTTGGCAGATCTAATAGATTCATTAAGTTATCATGTGTTATATATTTTATTATTTAATTCTTGTAACACTCTTTTGCCCAATCTAGATTGATCTTTGTTCGGCCCTGTTTCACAAGCTTGCTTGTGTTTTCGTTAATCATAAGATCATGATGGCCGAATCAACTTCCAATTTAGATTGTTACATGTTGCGGGTTCATGCATGTTAGTTACGATTAGACTTTGATAAGACTAGGTATCGTGCGGCAGATGCAGGTTTTTAGATTGGTCCGATCGTGCTTGCTTGTTTGTTCCTTCTTCATGGACCCCAACTCGGCTAGTTTGCCGATCTTGGTTAAGCTTACGCGAGTAATGAGTTTTTATAGATCTGTTCAAATACATGCATGCTTTTAGCTTCTTATAATTAGATTGTATCATGCGGTGGATTAATCTAATTATAAGAAGTGGTGTAGACTTATGGCAAGTGGTATCATGCGGTGGATTAGCTTTGCTTGAGTTTATGCTTGACGGGTTTATGAAGGCTAGACGTGCGGCAGACTAGTTGGATTAACCTATGCATGTGTTATTTGAATAGATTTATATTTGCAAGTTACTTGTTTACAATGTTTTAATGATACCTTTCATCTGTTCAAGCATGTCTCTCTTTACATGTGCATTCGGCAGTTAATATGCTTTACATGCCCTGTTCTCATACTAGCCGAATGACTTTATAAACATGCTGTGACAGACAGCTTCTATAGCTGTGTGCCGTCGTGATTGGCTTTCAAAGCCATACATATGGAACTGTCTGGTCTCACCCAGCATGTTCCATTGGTATTCTCACAGTTTTATCCCTTGTTGGTTTTCATGTCAAACTGACTGGCACGTTTCCGGATTCAACACACTCCGGGCACCCGATTGAAGCCAGCTTTTTCGGCTTGCTGTGTGTGAGGCACGGCGCGTCACGTTTTGCACCAACACACTTTTTGGCATGCCTGGTGGGACCACAATCGTTTGATCAGGAGTCAGATGTCTATTGGTTTATATTTCATGAACAAGGATCGGCCAAGAAAAGTCACAACAATATTTTACACTTAGTCGATGATCTTCCAATATAAGATTATGATGATATTTTTCCTACTGACATCGGTTTCAAGACATCAAGTTGATCTCCTAATTGGAAGCCTAGAAACTGAACGCTAAATAACAGCTGCGCCGTAAATGGGATTATTCGGTTATTTGAATAGGCTATTCAAGATAGTCACAAGCTGATCACATGCATGTGTGGAATTGGATGAGATGGTTTTGGTGGTTACTTTGTCTATGTACAAGTGATTGAAAGGAAAAGACAATTCGGGACATCAGCTTTGGATAAGAAAAACAGCCGGTGGTGAACCTTGTGTATACAATGTGCCATTTGTCAGCTACCTATGGTACACATATTGTTGTTGTGAAAATTTAGAGGATTTAAATTCAGGATGTACTGTTGAAGCTGGAAGGGATAGCAGCACCCGCTAGATGATATGCAACTGAAGTCGATGAGTACATGAAGACAAGCTAATATTGCTAGTTGGAAGTATATTGGCTATATTGAAAATATATTGTTACATCGAGTTGATCACTAGATCAATTAAATGCATCGGCTTTTGAAAGTATCAGACTTATAATAATAGCCGATGTGGTCAAGGTCAAAGTTCCCGGACAATATTCAATATAGAAATTATTAAGGAGCTAAGAGGTCACAAGTTACAGTATCTGTGTACTATAAGAATCTAAGCATACCATGAACATGATGCTAATCGGCTACATAGAGCCGATAATGTTGCAGTCTCACTTCTACGTACACACATGCAAGGTTAATCTACTAGGATTTTGAGCATTGTACTTTTATATGGCTGCATGTTTGGTAATGGTGTTGCTTATTACATGGAGATCGACAATTCTAAAGCTGAAATCGGCTATCAACCTTGAGGTTCAAAGCACTAGGCCCTCTCCTCAATGCATGCATATTGTTCTTGGAGAATAATCAGCCGATCTTTATGTGTGGCATTTTCGAGTTACCACTCGCCGATCATGTGCGAGTGTTTTACAAAGCTACCAGTCGATACATGGTATTCTGTGCAGCGGCCGAAAGTAGATTGAACTAGCCACAACCGAAACAGTGTTCACTTTGGTTTATTAAAAGAACATACAAGTCCTACTCAGATTAGCTGAATGAAGCGAGTATTTTTGGTATCCCAAATATGAGTGCCGGATTGATAAACCAAAAAGCAAATGGAACTCTTGCTCCCTCACTTCCATCGGCTAAAACGTTGATATGGTGACCAATTGGAAAACAACGTGTTAAGTTCATAGCCGATGGATAAAATTTTACTCTGTTGGTTGAGCATATCCTATTAGCTTGTTAGTCAAGCTCGTTCATAATGGGGCGTGATTGTCTGAATATTGGTCGTTCGAGAATAGGATTGGCTCCAAAGATAGTTATACGGGGATCAGCTGGGGGCCACGAGTCGTTATTATTCGGCAAGAAGAGTCAAGGAGTATGGTGAGTTGATCAGGCTCAGAATTGAGAAAGACGAGATAGATAGCCGATCATCAGCTAAGCAAAAATTTTCTATTGATGGAGATTTGGACTCGCCACGCATATGCATTATGCAATATCTCGAGTGATTCATCATGAAGAAGGACAAGATGAATGACTTCCATTGACTCCTTCATCTTCAACGGTGGTTTGTGTGACTCTACCTTTACTTTTCAAACAATGTTGAAGTTTAGAATTAAAAATATTAAAAGGGCGAAACTTATGATGTTGCATCTCCATGATAAATTAATGTCTTGAGAATAATAATCATATGTGATATAAATAATGTTCTAGCTTATCTATTGTTAATAGATAATCTGTTTTATGTTTTACCCGTGTCTAATTTATAGCTTTGATTTCTCTAAATTTGAGTTTAGTGGTTATAATATTTATCTGAAAATCTTTGAAACTTGTGGGTCGCAGGAAGTTTAAGCTTTGTCTAAAAGTGATCGTAAAATATGAATGAGAATGGAGTTTGCTATAACATTATTCTAAGAGATACTTTAATTCTAGAGAATTCATAAAATAAAATTTTCTTAAATGTCATATTGAGCTTTGTCAAACTGTTGAGACTTCTAGTGAGATTATAGTCATATTCCCAAGATCAAGATTCACAATATAATTAATAATATCTTGTGCATGCACTCTTTCTATGATTAAAGTATATGAGGCTATTTTTGCTCTAAAAAAACTCAAAAATAAAAATGCGGGTACGTGTCCGCCAAAACTGAGTTAGAAAAATGACGGTCATGTGATCGCCAGATAAAATAAAAGATGACCAAAGGTCTAGTAGCCTCATATTTTAAAATGACTAGGAAAGAATGATATGTAAAAGAATAAAAATCTTTGCTCGCACTTCTTGATCTAAGTATATGACTTGTATCTCCTTATAGTCCAGATTTTTGACTTTGCAATATTGTGTGATATCTTTCATACTCGAAAATAAAAATGACGAACAAGTGTTCGCCGAAACCGAGAAGAATATAAAAACTCCAGAAGAAGAATGTTCAAAGAATAAAGGATAAGCAATTCTGTTTTTGTTTTGTTTTGCGGTTTACTGACACATTTAGTCGAAGCTAAAAGCTCCATGGTTGAAGAGAAAGAAGGATAGCTAGATTACCGTTTTATTCAAGTTTAAGAGAAATCTTAGTTATAAATATGATACTCTTGAGATATAGTCAGCATGCAACATCTTCTGATCAACAAAATGGAGAACTATTATATTTATACATATACGCATTTACTGTTAACCTATTTCCACATGCATTGGAGGTTTATTGTTTTACAGAAAAATTGTGGAAATTCGGTGAGATCACGCTATTGTTGCCAGTGAGTTCCTCGGCTTCTTGGAAGAAACATTGATATGTTATAGATAATCAGTTGGTAATTCCTAAGAAATATTTCATCGGCTACTGAGAGGGCCGATTATAGACAGTCCAAGTCAATCAATCTGTTGGCAGCCAGTCGAGGATATCAAGTTATACAGGTGACCGATTGTGATTATAAAGTCAGGAAATCTGGTCGATAGAAGGTAATCGGTATGGAGCTCATGCAGAGGTCAGAAGACATCAACTTAGAAAGAGAAGAACATCAGATCAAAATAGTTCGAAGCATGAAAATTCATACTCCAAACTAGGGGGGCCTGTGTTGACACCGGATTTTGACCAGCAAAATCTTCCGAGAAGATGGCATGTCCAACTGAAGGAGATTAGCTGATGAAGCCGATGGAGCCAACAGAGCTGTAGTACGTATTGGTGGAATCCTAAGGCAAAGTCAAGTGTTCGCCTGATTAATCGGTCTACGCATACAAAGAAAAAGATATGGAATAAATAAATAAAATATTAGT
This sequence comes from Coix lacryma-jobi var. lacryma-jobi, assembly GCA_009763385.1. Lineage (NCBI taxonomy): Eukaryota > Viridiplantae > Streptophyta > Magnoliopsida > Poales > Poaceae > Coix > Coix lacryma-jobi. The sequence continues at coordinate 106,518,129 of CM019830.1, read as the reverse complement.
ACAGGGGTTGGATTACTTTGCATGTGACACACCAGGAGGAGTCCAAACCAATCACGTTTGCAAACCAGATAAACTAGGAGGAACCTTAATTAGCAAGGTCTTTACATAAGGGAAGATAAAGTCCATGTATTTTAATATTTTCCTTTTGTTTAGATGACAAGTCCCTTCAGGACTCTTATTAGCCCGGGGTATAAATATAAACCTTCAGCCATTGTAAGAAGTGTTCACAACCATATCAATACAAACCGGCCCCATGCCATCTTCAAGTCCTTAGTCGTGTCGTCGAGTTCTTCGAGAGGAATCATCGATCCGTCGACCTCCGTAAGTACCGGCAACCTTGTTATCATGTCTAGTATCATGCGGTGGATTTAGATATGATGCAAGTAGTCTCGTTTGTTAAGCTTAGTATCGTGCGACGGATTTAAGCTTATGACGGGAGGTTTTTACTTGTGCCTTGTATCGTGCGGCGGATTAAGTCATGAGTAAAAATAGTTATCGGCTCTATTAGATTTGGCAGATCTAATAAATTCATTAAGTTATCATGTGTTATATATTTTATTATTTACTTCTTGTAACACTCTTTTGCCCAATCTAGATTGATCTTTGTTCGGCCCTGTTTCACAAGCTTGCTTGTGTTTTCGTTAATCATAAGATCATGATGGCCAAATCAACTTCCAATCTAGATTGTTACATGTTGCGGGTTCATGCATGTTAGTTACGATTAGACTTTGATAAGACTAGGTATCGTGCGGCAGATGCAGGTTTTTAGATTGGTCTGATCGTGCTTGCTTGTTTGTTCCTTCTTCATGGACCCCAACTCGGCTAGTTTGCCGATCTTGGTTAAGCTTACGCGAGTAATGAGTTTTTATAGATCTGTTCAAATACATGCATGCTTTTAGCTTGTTATAATTAGATTGTATCATGCGGTGGATTAATCTAATTATAAGAAGTGGTGTAGACTTATGGCAAGTGGTATCATGCGGTGGATTAGCTTTGCTTGAGTTTATGCTTGACGGGTTTATGAAGGCTAGACGTTCGGCAGACTAGTTGGATTAACCTATGCATGTGTTATTTGAATAGATTTATATTTGCAAGTTACTTGTTTACAATGTTCTAATGATACCTTTCATCTGTTCAAGCATGTCTCTCTTTACATGTGCATTCGGCAGTTAATATGCTTTACATGCCCATTTCTCATACTAGCCGAATGACTTTATAAACATGCTCTGACAGACAGCTTCTATAGCTGTGTGCGGTCGTGATTGGCTTTCAAAGCCGTACATATGGAACTGTCTGGTCTCACCCGGCATGTTCCATTGGTATTCTCACAGTTTTATCCCTTGTTGGTTTTCAGGTCAAACCGACTGGCACGTTTCCGGATTCAACACACTCCGGGCACCCGATTGAAGCCAGCTTTTTCGGCTTGCTGTGTGTGAGGCGCGACGCGTCACGTTTTGCGCCAACAGACGCTCTGGATGTTTCGAGTGCGGCGACCCTGACCACTTCATCGCCAATTGTCCCAAGGAGAACAAGCAAGCTTTTGGGAAGGGCGATCATGGTCACAAGTACGACTTCAGGAAGCGCAAGGAGAAGTACGTCCCCGCAAAGCACAAGTGGAAGGGCGGCTTCAACAAGGAGTACATCAAGAAGAAGTACTTGGATAAGGCCCAGGCTGAGCAGTGTGCTTTCTTCACCACGCTCAGCGACATCGACGACTCGGATGACGACTCCGCTTCCTCAAGCGATGACGAGTCCGAGAAGAAGAAGAAGATCGAGGACAAGCTGAACGGCCTCTGCTTCTTCTCCGACAACGAGGGTTTTTGCACCATGGCCCTTGGCAAGGAGGTCGACAGCCAGCTGGAGGACACCCCTCAGAACGACGACGACGACACCTCCCAGGTATCTCAGACCCCTGACGAGCTTTCTGCTGAGGTCGATAAACTTACTGCCGCTCTTCTTAGTCAAGACAAGCTGCTTAGGCGTGCTGCTATGAAGGACCGAAAGTGCTACCAGAATGCGACCAGAGGTGGGGGGGTGAATGGGAGCTTCAAATTCCTTTTCAGAAACTTGTCACCACTGTCCCGAGAATCAACCCCAAAGGCAAACCCTAGAGCTTGCAAGTGTCCACGACCCTAGAGGTAGGACAACGAACGAACGAACTGCGGACAAAACAGTGCTGGAACTGCACTGATCGGACTCTGCCTACGTCCGGTCAGAGACCACTAGACGCGTCCGGTCGAGCAAAACTCGATCTGGGACTGTTGATGGTCCTTAAACACTTGTTTACCATCAACATTTCACCCAAAAATTCACCAAAAAGGCATGAAAAGTAGTCAAATAGGTTTCAAACTAACCGAAATCCACATGTCCATAGATTTTTATTTGAATGTAGAATTTGGACCAAATTTGGAGAATGAACCCACCAGGGGGCCGAGACCACTCACCAGGGCCCATTTGGGCCCTAGTGGGGTGGCGCCCGCCACCAGGTAGAGGCCAAAACTCCCCCCTGCCACGTCACTGATCCGTGTGACCACCCCAGGGCCAAATCTTAGCCCTTGGTCACTAGGTCAGTGGCATCGGAGGGCTCAGGAGGGGAGTGGCGTGGATCATGACCTAATGACAGTTATCTGGACATGCAACCGCCTTGGAGGAGTCCCTGGAGACCGTAGGATCAATGACGGTGCATCCAAGGGCCAGGGGGGTGGCGGCCGCCACCTAGGTCTGGCACCCGCCACTAGGGTTTGCCCTAGGTCGGTTGGCTGCCCCCTATAAGTACACCCCTCACTCACTTGGGCTATAAATACCCCCCCTGGAGGCATCACTTCATTTGAAGCAAGGAAGGAAAGCAAGGAAAGCAAGGCTAGAGCCAGAGAGCTAATAGCTTAGGATTTAGCCAAGCTTAGGCAAGTAGGTAGCTAGTAGAGCAAGGCATCCTTGCCTCATTGCCCTCGTGGAAGCGCTGCTCAAGGCTAAGCTCAAGAGTAGAGGCGTGCGAGTAATCGGTCCTGGAGTTGGGAAGAGTCTGCCTTCATCTCCAGTTCAGGTTTTGCTCTTGTATCTCGAGCACTTTACTATATTCTAGTCCATCATTTCAAGTATTACTTTATTCTACTTGCCAGTATTGAGTAGTATACTTGATTGATTGCTTGAGTACCTTAGTGTCCTACATTTCAATTCACTTAGCCATAGTAGTTAATCTCTAGTGTGCTTAGTGTTTGATCTTTGCCAATAGGTTGCTTGGTTAGTTTAGTGTTTATCTTATTAAGTCAAGTATTTGCTCTGACGTCCGCAAGGGTGTCTCTATTCTAGGCTAGGGTAGAGATAGTTAGAATATAATTTGGCGTGGTGCTTAGTTATAGACTTACCTTTAGATACGGCTAGACCCCCGGATAGTTGTGGTAGCAAGCAGGTGGTGACAGCCATGTGCGCCTTGAATTCCACCACGTAGTTGGTCTAGTTTAACAGTAAGGCTCGTTGTGCTAGCGTTCAACCTAAGTCAGTGGTAAAGGCTAGTACGCCTCGGTACTTGACAAGATAGGAATAAAACTATACTTAACTTGGTCGCTTATTTGGCATTTGCCTATCTTGCTTCGTAGTTATCTAGGAGTAGTTATTAGTTATTAGTTAGTTATATTAGTTATCCTTAGTTATCTTATTCCCCTTATCTACCTATCCATCCACCTTACCCTAACCATTCATTTCATCCTTACCTATCCACTCATAAATTCTTTCTAGCCTTTCATCTCCTCTCTTCTCTCCTCTCCTTTTCCCTTTCTTATTCTTCGACTCTCATCCCCTCTTTGACTCGACTCATACACCACCCTAGCCTTCCTTTGGGATCAAATAAATCGACACCTGGTACTCCCAGGCAAAGTGCTACTACGATAGTTCTGTGCGCTTGTAGAATCTCCTCTAGGTAGATTGCAATCTCTCTAGCTAGCTCCTACTAGTGTCAGGATTGACAACCCCATTTGACATTAGTAGATAGCTGCTTTAGCTTCACCCCTTTAGGTATAGTGACTGGACTTGCTACAAGCATTTCTAGCGCCGTTGCCAGGGATAGATTCCATAGTCTACTCCTAGTAACGACGTTAGCAAGTGTCAACAAGCATTTCTGGGCCGTTACCGGGGATAGTTGCCTACCTCTATCTTTAGTGAAGTTAAGAACTACCAACAAGCATTTCTGGCGCCGTTGCCGGGGAAGGCAATCGGTGTATCCTTCGAGTCCTTGTCGAATTTATCTTCGCTTAAGCTCCCGCTTAGCGAATCCCATCTTTCCCCATTCTTTCTTTCCTTAGTCCTTCTTATCTTTTTCCTTCATCTTCTTCAACTTCTTTCTTTCTTATCTCGTTCTACCTTCACGATGGCCAACAAGACCATTCGTGAGTTTTCTGCTTCTTCTGCCACCAATGTAGCGACAGGACCAGCCGTGATCGATGCCAACCTCAATTTCGAGTTGAAACTGGCTCTAATCACGATGGTCCAAGCTAGCCCATTCTGTGGCAAAGCTCATGAGGATGCCAATGCTCACCTCCAACAATTTTTGGAGATTTGCGGCACCTTCACCATTAAGGGGATAACCCAAGAAGCCATCCGTCTTCGTCTCTTTCCCTTTTCTCTTCTAGGAAAAGCGAAGCAATGGTTCTATACCAATCGCAACGCTGTAGACACATGGGACAAGTGTTCCAATGCTTTTCTCACCAAATTCTTTCCGATGGGCAAGACGAACGCTCTTCGCAACAAAATCTCTAGCTTTACGCAACAAGCCGAGGAATCTATTCCCCTGGCTTGGGAGAGAATGCAAGAGTACGTCACTGCTTGTCCACACCATGGTATGGAGGACTGGTTGTTGATCCAGAACTTCTACCATGGCCTAACCCCACTCTCTAGAAGCCATTTGGATGCCACCGCCGGCGGTGCATTCTTTTCTCTGAATGTTGCAGATGCTAAGGCTCTCTTAGAGAAGATGGTGTCGAACCAAGGATGGAATGATGAGAGACTGCAGCCCCGTAAGCGAGGTATGCATTCCCTTAAGGAGGCCGACATGATCGTGGCCAAGATGGACCTGCTGGCCAAGAAGCTGGACAACTGTGAGAAGATGAACCAACAAGAGAGTGTCCAATCTCTGGAATCCTACATGACTTGTGAAGTCTGTGGAGAAACTGGACATTCTGGGAACCACTGCCCTGAGATACATGAAGATTTGAACTTCATCAACAACAACAACGGTTTCTGTCAACAAAATCAAGGATGGAATCAGCACTCCAACTCTCAAGGTAATAATTCATTCCCTCGCTCTAATTTCCAAAGTACTGATAATTTCTCGTTCTTAAAGAATCTAGTCTACTCTCAAGGTAGAACTACTGAATTTTTGAATAAGAAATTAATGTCAAATGATAAAATGCTTGAGAACATAAATGCTAAATTGGAAGATTTCTCATCTGCTCTGAAAAATCAACTTAGCTATAATAAGATGTTAGAAACCCAATTAGCTCAACTTGCTGCAATCATACCATCTTTTGAAACTGGCAAAATTCCGGCTAAACCTAACATGGAAACTGCAAATATGGTTGAAATAAAATATTTTAACTATTATGAAGATCAAACCATGACTGTTAAAAAGGGTGATCCTGGTAGTCCCATAATTAGATGCTCAATCTTTGGTGAAGTCTTTAAAAATGCCATGTGTGATTTAGGATCGAGTGTGAACATTTTATCTAAGGATTTCTATGAAAACTCGTTCTTTCCACCCATGTCATCCACATCTGCCTATGTTGTGCTAGTTGATCAATCAACATGCTATGTAGAAGGAATAGTCACTGATTTACCTGTTCATATTAGAGGTTCATATGTTCCTGTTGATTTCATAATACTAGATATGGGAAATAGGAAAGATGTACCTCTAATCTTAGGTAGACCTTTCTTGAACACTATTGATGCTTGCATATATGTGGGGAGTAGTAAAATGCAAATGACATTAGGAGGGAGGAAGGAAATATTCTCCTTTTCCCGTGGTCCCGCATATGCCGCTAACATGCAGAAAGCAAAACCCGTTCGTACCAAGAAGAGGCGCCTAAGAACAAGGTGGAACAGAAAGGAAGAATCACCTTCTCCTGAGTTGTTTAATTCACATAACAAAGGAGAGGTGCCAAAAGAAGAAGAACCCGATGAAGTACTTAAAGAAGAAGCACCCAAGGAAGAAGATCCACTCGATAAGGATGAAATTCCATGGATCTAAGGTATGGATTTACTTTTTAAATTTCCCTTCAAATTTCCCTTTTAAAAATAAATAACATATGCCATGCATGTGAATAAAAAAATCAGTTATCATTAGTTATATGCATAAGTATATGTTAACTTAGCTTGAATAATAAAATATAATAATAGGATAGTTTCTCTTTTTCATAACATTAGATAGTTTCCCTTTTAATAAAATGAGAACAAGAGCTCCGACCGAGAAAGATGAAGACCCTTCACCAAGCAAGAAGCCAGCTTGGGGGAGATCCTCGCGCCAATAAGGTATGTTTCAACCTTACTCTTTATGTTCAGTTCTTAAATTCTATATCTTTTGAATGTTATATGCTTGCCTAAGTAATTATCCCATGAGTAAAAATGATAAAATCTACTTAAAAATGTTGGAACCTGAATAAGAAATAAAATATGCCATGCAAATGCTATTGTTATAGTTAGAATAATTAGTTTTATCTAAGTTGTAGCTTTTGTGGGTTGCACATGTTTTAACTAAAATCATGCTTAGTGAATAGAGTTAGTTGGAAATGGAGTAATTCTTTAAACTTGCTAAGGTAAAATTAGGACCAAATCTGGAGGATTTCTTTTAAAAATCATGAAAACCTTGCTAAAAGTTCCTCCTGGATTTTATCCCATCCCACCACTAGCCAAATATTTGTTAGTCAAAACCACAAAGAGCTTTGTTTGTGTTGAGCTTTGTTAGACCTCATAGATCTTAGTAGAGAAGCTTATCATATCTTTTGATCAAGATACACACACCCACCATAAATTGCTTACTCTCCACTTTGGAAGTTTGCAACCACCAAAAATTGCTCATTCTCTACACTGGAGATATGCAATACCTTGCCAAACGTCCCATTGCTAGCCTTATGCTATTCCTACACTGGGAATAAGCATTTCTCTCTCTCCCCTTTTCATTTCTAAAATCCTTTCCCTGGGGAAATCTAGAGCTAAAAAAAGAGAGATATAAAAAAAATTGAGCAAAGTAGCTCAAGAGAGGACTATGTCCTAAGAAAATGTGAGGACACATTTTTGTCTACGCACTTTGTATTGAGTAAAAAAAGAGAGAGTTATCATTAGCTCTAGACCCCAGAAATTAACTAGGAAGGATTATGAAATATCTCTCTATACACTTCCACATAACCACACATGCACATCTTGATCAATTTTTATGATTTGCTGCTCCTTGTGATCTGAGTGTCTAGCTTAGCAATAAACATTATGCAATTTGCTCATGATTCTTAACCTACCTATAACTCCACATATCATTCTTTAGAAATAGGAGAGGCTACATTTTGGCCTAAGTGAGGATTTAAACACCATTGAGTGATTGAGTGAATCTCGGAGGACTTAAGCAAGTTTTTATCTTTTGAAAACCTTAAAAAACCTCCAGACAGAATCCTAGTCAAACCTAAGCAAGATAAAAGTTTCCTATCTACTACTTTATTTCACTCTTGCATGTTTGAAGTGAAAAGCTATAAGCCCCACATTGCTATGATTCATGATATACACTATGTTATTTCTCACTATACAATATGCACTTGTATACATCTTAAGTGCTATCTATTTCATGCTCAATGCTTAAACCGCATTGTTGCTCGAGGACGAGCAACAGGTTAGCTTGGGGGAGCTTGTTGATGGTCCTTAAACACTTGTTTTACCATCAACATTTTACCCAAAAATTCACCAAAAAGGCATGAAAAGTAGTCAAATAGGTTTTAAACTAACCAAATTCCACATGTCCATAGATTTTTATTTGAATGTAGGATTTGGACCAAATTTGGAGAATGAACCCACCAGGGGGCCGAGACCACTCACCAGGGCCCATTTGGGCCCTAGTGGGGTGGCGCCCGCCACCCCTAGGTGGCGCCCGCCACCAGGTAGAGGCCCAAACTCCCCCTGTCACGTCACTGATCCGTGTGACCACCCCAGGGCCAAATCTTGCCCTTGGTCACTAGGTCAGTGGCATCGGAGGGCTCAGGAGGGGAGTGGCGTGGATCATGACCTAATGATGGTTATATGGACATGCAACCGCCTTGGAGGAGTCCCTGGAGACCGTAGGATCAATGACGGTGCATCCAAGGGCCAGGGGGGTGGCGGCCGCCACCTAGGGCTGGCGCCCGCCACTAGGGTTTTCCCTAGGTCAGTTGGCTGCCCCCTATAAGTACCCCCCTCACTCACTTGGGCTATAAATACCCTCTGGAGGCATCACTTCATTTGAAGCAAGGAAGGAAAGCAAGGCTAGAGCCAAAGAGCTAATATCTTAGGATTTAGCCAAGCTTAGGCAAGTAGGTAGCTAGTAGAGCAAGGCATCCTTGCCTCATTGCCCTCGCGGAAGCGCTCCTCAAGGCTTAGCTCAAGAGTAGAGGCGTGCGAGTAATCGGTCCTGGAGTTGGGAAGAGTCTGCCTTCATCTCCAGTTCAGGTTTTGCTCTTGTATCTCAAGCACTTTACTATATTCTAGTCCATCATTTCAAGTATTACTTTATTCTACTTGCGAGTATTGAGTAGTATACTTGATTGATTGCTTGAGTACCTAGCTATCCTACATTTCAATTCACTTAGCCATAGTAGTTAATCTCTAGTGTGCTTAGTGTTTGATCTTTGCCAATAGGTTGCTTAGTTAATTTAGTGTTTATCTTATTAAGTCAAGTATTTGCTCTGACATCCGCAAGGGTGTCTCTATTCTAGGCCAGGGTAGAGATAGTTAGAATATAATTAGGCGTGGTGCTTAGTTATAGACTTACCTTTAGATACGGCTAGACTCCCGGATAGCTGTGGTAGCAAGCAGGTGGTGACAGCCCTGTGCGCCTTGAATTCCACCACGTAGTTGGTCTAGTTTAACAGTAAGGCTCGTTGTGCTAGCGTTCAACCTAAGTTAGTGGTAAAGGCTAGTACGCCTCGGTACTTGACAAGATAGGAATAAAACTATACTTAACTTGGTCGCTTATTTGGCATTTGCCTATCTTGCTTCGTAGTTATCTAGGAGTAGTTATTAGTTATTAGTTAGTTATATTAGTTATCCTTAGTTATCTTATTCCCCTTATCTACCTATCCATCCACCTTACCCTAACCATTCATTTCATCCTTACCTATCCACTCATAAATTCTTTCTAGCCTTTCATCTCCTCTCTTCTCTCCTCTCCTTTTCCCTTTCTTATTCTTTGACTCTCATCCCCTCTTTGCCTCGACTCATACACCACCCTAGTCTTCCTTTGGGATCAAATAAATCGACGCCTGGTACTCCTAGGCGAAGTGCTACTACGATAGTTCTGTGCGCTTGCAGAATCTCCTCTAGGTAGATTGCAATCTCTCTAGCTAGCTCCTACTAGTGTCGGGATTGACAACCCCATTTGACATTAGTAGATAGCTGCTTTAGCTTCACTCCTTTAGGTATAGTCACTGGACTTGCTACAAGCATTTCTGGCACCGTTGCCAGGGATAGATTCCATAGTCTACTCCTAGTAACGACGTTAGCAAGTGTCAACAAGCATTTCTGGGCCGTTACCGGGGATAGTTGCCTAGCTCTATCTTTAGTGAAGTTAAGAACTACCAACAGGGAACTTACGGTTTCTGACCGGACTCTCAGAGGCGGTGCGTCCGGTCAGGTGTCCAGCGTCCGGTCAGAAAGAACGAGCGATGAACAATGAAAGAGATGCGTCCGGCCACACAAAGGAACTAGCGTTCGGTCAAGTCGCAGAAGAACATGTTGAAGACATTCATCGACCGGACTCTAGTCCGAGCGTCCGGTCACCCCGAGCCGAGCGTCCGGTCACCCCGATTTTGTGCTGCTCGTCCACCGATTTGACTTGATCTCACCCAAAACGAATCCTCTAGGGATCAAACTTGGTGAGAGGAGTCACAAGCAGGATAGCGAGCTAATCCTGGGAGATCATGGCTCGAACCTATCTCCAAATCGATGAATCAAAGAAATTCGGGGGAAAGGAGGAAAAAACCGAACCAAGACAAAACTTGATCGATCTACTAGCTCGTGAGGTTAGAAGTAAATTCCTTCGGTGAAAAGAAATGCCTCACGATCTAGGACAACTCCAATCAAACGGATTTGCAAAAGATGCACCGAGCAAAGAGATCGAACGATGGGAAAAACATGGAGAAAAGCAACCCACGAAGAACAAGAACAAAACGCGAATCACAACCACGAATTTGCAACCGTGTGGCTACCACACGCTACAATAGTGAAATTACGGTCTCACTTCCTCAAAATCTCACGGGCACAGAGGTATGATGGTCTTCTCTGTGGATCTTAGTTCGCTACAGCAGGGAATGGGGAGAGCAGGAAACCCTAGAAGCAAAAGAGCAAATGACTGAGATAGAACGGGAGGTGGGTGTCTCCCTCTACTTATCCTAATTCCAATTACCACTCTACCCCTAGTTATTTACAGAGCGAACCAGCCAAACCCTAAGGCTATCCTGGACCAACTCGAAGATAGTGGTGATCCGACGGCCATGCCCGCACAACTGGTAGCGTTGCCTCGATGCAACCTCACCGATTGTCGCCACGTGCCGCCTCCGCTCTGACTATCCTTTTTCTGGACTTTGCCCCTGGTTTTGAGGCCCAAACCGGGAAACCAGCCTTCACGACCAACCCTCGGTTTTGAGGACCAAACCGGGAAACCAGCCGTCCATTTCCTGAGTTTTGTGGCCCAAACTCAGAAACCCGCATCGCCCAGGTTTTGAGGCCCAAACCTGAAAACCATCCTCAGCCCGAGTTTTGTGGCCCAAACTCAGAAACCATCAGCGCCCAGGTTTTGAGGCCCAAACCAGGAAACCGTCCACTCGGTGGTTTTTCTGTGGCTCAACCACCAAACCAAGTCGTAGAGGGGATGCACCGCCCGTGCACCCCGTCCACCGACACGTGTCACCAGGTCCTCGACCCAAACAACACCGTGCCCGCAAGTCTTCGCTCGTCGTTGTCCCAGGCTGTCAGCCACCAGAGCTGATCCTTGGGCCACCGGTTCCTCAGTCCAAGCCTCACGTCCGCCCTTCGCCACTCTCGGTCCATCGGCACGGCACGTCTCTACTTGACCTTCACCTTGCCTTTGATCACTGTATTCGTGCTCGACACCTGCACAACACAAGCCAAAGAACATGCACATTATCCCAGTTGACAATCACTCATCACTCAAGACTCGGTATACACCCATGTATCCGCATGCTAGAGAGAGGAAGGACTTTAGGCAGAAGTGGGAGGATACGGTGAAGGAGCTTGAGTTTGTTAAGTCCACCATAGTCGTGTCTGAGGAGGGTGAGTGCGAGATGTGCACCAAGCACATGACTCACCTTCTCACTTTGAGAGGTAAGTACTGAAGGACCGAAAGTGCTATCAGAAAGCGACCAGAGGGGGGGTGAATGGGAGCTTCAAATTTTCCTTTCGGAAACTTGTTGCCACTGTCCCAAGAATCAACCCCAAAGGCAAACCTAGAGCTTGCGAGTGTCCACGACCCTAGATGTAGGGTGGATGCTTCCGAGAAGCACAGCGAGACACTACACAATTCTAGAAACCCAACGCAAAAGCCGAAAATCAAAACCGACAACGGACGAACGAACTGCGAATGAAAACACGTAGAGCAGAGATGACCGGACTCTGCCTGCGTCCGGTCAGTGACCACCAGACGCGTCCGGTCAAGCAAAAATAGATTTTGGACCTTACTGTTTCCGACCGTACTCTCGGGGAAGGTGCGTCCGGTCAGATGTCCAGCGTCCAATCAGAGAGCGACCAAGCAGTGAACAGTGGGAGTGTCGAGTCCGGTCAGCGCAAGGTCGAGCATCCGGTCAAGAAGTAGAAAAGCACAGGAGAAACATTCAACGACCGGACTCAGGAGCGTGCGTCTGGTCACCCCGACCCAGCGTCCGGTCACCCCGAAAACCTGCTGTTCGTCCACCGATTTGACTCGATCTCACCCAAAACGAATCCTCCAGGAATCAAACTTGGTGAGAGGAGTCACAAGAAGGATAGTGAGCTACTCCTATGAGATCATGGCTCCAACCTATCTCCAAATTGATGAATCAAAGAAATTCGGGGGAAGGAGACAACACCGATCCAAAAAGAAAATCGACCGATCTACTAGCTCGTGAGGTTAGAGGTGAATTCCTTCAGTGGAAAGAAGTGCCTCACGATCTAGAACATCTTGGTTCAAACATATTTGCAAGAGACGCACCAAGTAGGGAGATCGATCAACGGGAAAATCATGGAGAAAAGCAACCCGCGAAGAACACGAACAAAACGCGAATCACAACCACGAATTTGCAACCGTGTGGCTACCACACGCTACAACAGTGAGATTACGGTCTCACTTCCTCAAAATCTCACGAACACAGAGGTATGATTGTCTTCTCTGTGGATCTCAGTTCGCTACAGCAGAGGATGGGGAGAGCAGGAAAACCTAGAAGGCAAAATAGCAAAATGACTGAGATTAATTGGGAGGTGGGTGTCTCCCTCTACTTATCCTAATTCTAATTCCCACTCTACCCCTAGTTATTTACAGAGCGAACCAGCCAAACCCTAAGGCTATCCTGGACCAACTCGAAGATGAAGGTGATCCGACGGCCACGCCCGCACAACTAGTACCGTTGCCTCGATGCAACCTCCCCGTTTGCCGCCACGTCCCGCCTCTGCTCTGACCGTCCTTTTCCCGGACTTTGCCCCCGGTTTTGAGGCCCAAACCAGGAAACCAACCTTCACGACCAACCCCCGGTTTTGAGGCCCAAACCGGGAAACCAGCCTTCCATCGCCTGAGTTTTGTGGCCCAAACTCAGAAACCTGCAGCGCCCAGGTTTTGAGGCCCAAACCTGGAAACCGTCCTTAGCCCGAGTTTTGTGGCCCAAACTCGGAAACCGGTCGCACCCAGGTTTTGAGGCCCAAACCTGGAAACCATCCACTCGGTGGTTTTTTTGTGACTCAACCACCAAACCGAGCCATCGAAGGGATGCACCGCCCGTGCACCCCATCCACCGACACGTGTCCCCAGGTCCTCGAACCGAGCAACACTGTGCCCGCAAGTCGAACGTCGCTGTCCCAGGCTGTCAGCCACCACAGCTGATCCTCAGGCCACCGGTCCCTCAGTCCAAGCCTCACGTCCGCCCTTCACCGCTCCCGGTCCGTCGGCACGGCACATGTCTACTTGACCTTCACCTTGCCTTCGATCACTGTATCCGTGCTCAACGCCTGCACAACAAAAGCCAAAGAACATGCGCATTATCCCAGTTGACAATCACTCATCACTCGAGACTCGGCATACACCCATGTATCCGCAATCTCCCCCTTGATGAGCGCATTGTCAACTACCAACACAAATCATAATAGAGAAGAAGAGAGAAGAAGGAGAAGAGAGAACCCGACCAAATGACCCAAAAGCATAGCAAAGCCAAAGAAGGTCAAGTGGAAAGAGCAAGACAACTTGGTCCCCAAAGACATGGGCAACGGCTCGACGCAACCAAGCAAAGCAAAGCTAGCCCTCAAGAAGAGGTAGAACAGGCTCAACACCGCTAGCAGGAAAGCTCGATACCAATCGAAAAATCAATTGAAATCCAAGCAAAGATAGAGCTAGCCCTCAAGAAGAGGCAAAATGGGCTCAACACCGCTAGCGAGAAAGCTCAATACCAACTGAACAATCACAAAGGCAAAAACGCTAGTCCCTCAAGAAAGAGGCAGAGGCTCAACACCACTAGCGAGAAAACTCGATACCAACTGAAGAGCATAACAACAAAGGTGCTAGTCCCTCAAGAAAGAGGCAAAGGCTCAACACAACTAGCTACCAAAAATGCCAAAAATGCTCCGAACCAATTGGAAAACTCAAAACCCGAGCCAGCTCAGACTCCCCCTCCAATAGTGCACACAACTAGGAAATCTCCCCCTTATGATTTGCCAAATTTCTCCCCCTTAGTTGAAAATGCACTATCAAGTATCTCCCCTCCAAATGCATATGAGTCAAAATGCAATTTAGCAGCTTCAGGAATATAGTCGATAGAATAAGAAGATGCTTTGACAAAGTGCTGATCCGATGACTCATTAAAATGCACAGAATGCTTGCAAAGGCTCAAACTGATCACCAAATACAAAGTATGAACATGTGAGCAACGTGAGCAAGTTTTAGCCAAAAAGGTATTCACCATCAAAATAGCACCAACCATGTATAGACAGGAAGTCAAACAAGTGTTAAACATGTATATAAGGTGAACTACCCCAAGCAAGGTTCAATCATCATGCTATAGAATAAAACATAGACTTGTGTATTCAAATTTTATCGGAGTTGCAGCGGTTAAATTACACAAGTTCAAATTTCAGCATATGATTGCGAGACGTTGAAAGCTTGTCATTGCCTAACTTTTCAACTGTGCGAAGCCTATGCAGAAGCAATCAGAAGCTTAAAGCAATAGTTTCGGTCATACACTACACAACTCAAGTTTAACTCAAAGTGCAATGAGAAATAGTCTCGAAACTGTGATGTGCTGACAAGCAATCCCATCTCGATCTTTCCAATTCACTTAACTTGGTTCAAATTTAAAAACAGAATATGAACATACCAAGCAAGTGAATGGCTCAGAACTGGAGACATAGAAACCTAGCATATATGAAAAACACAAGTGATTTCAACACATTCTACACATGCTAGATGCATATCTCAATGGTGAACATTTTCAAGTTTTATGTTCATTAAGCAAATTCACCATTCATAAAATAGCTCAGCTCACAACATGTATCAGTGATCAAAAAGAGCATAAGTTACAAGCATCATCATAAAGCATTGGAGCACACATTATGCAGAGCATAGTCACATTTTAAGGATTATATACATGAAGCTCTGAATGTAAATATGCAAGATGAAATGCAAAGATGCATGAAGAAATCAAATGAAAAGAAAAAGAGTCAGTCTATAATACACGAACCAAAATGTTTCCCCCATCTAAAAGGGGAAACATACACGAAGCTCACCTCTCAACCTAGCAAAAGTTGATTGGTCTAAAGGCTTGGTGAAAATATCAGCCAACTGATGATGAGTATCGACATGGCGAAGGTCGATATCACCCTTCTCATAATGGTCTCACAGAAAATGAAAGCGCACATCAATGTGTTTGGTCTTAGAGTGCAGCACAGGGTTCTTAGCAACGCTAATAGCACTCGTGCTGTCACAAAGCAAAGGAACGCGAGAAAAGCTCATACCAAAATCACGCAAAGTGGCCATCATCCAAAGCAACTGGGAACAGCAGCTAGCCGCAGCAACATACTCAGCCTCCGTGGTAGACTGGGCGACACTAGACTGCTTGCGAGAATACCAAGATACAAGAGAAGAACCAATAAACTGACAAGTCCTAGAAGTGGACTTGCGCTCAATCCAGCAACCAGCAAAGTCGGCATCAGAATAACCGCAAAGGGAGAGGGTGGAGAAAGCAGAATACCAAATCCCAAACTCTGGAGTGAAGCATAAGTACCTCATAATGCGCTTGACCGCCTGACAGTGAGAAGTGCGCGGCGACGACTGAAATCGCGCGCAAAGGCACACCGTGAACTGGATGTCCGGGCGTGTCGTCGTCAGATACAGTAGCGACCCGATCATACTCTGGTACTCCTTCTGGTCCACAGCTTCTCCATCCACATCCACATCCACATCCAGGGCTGCCATGGTTGGCATGGGTCTTGGAAGAGGCTTGGCCTCACCCATGTCGAACTTCTTCAGGATATCCTTGGTATACTTACCCTGGTGCACGAACGTCCCTTCTCGGGATTGCTTGATTTGCAACCTAAGGAAAAATGTCAACTCGCCCATCATGCTCATCTCAAACTCCCTGCTCATAGTGTCTGCAAACTTGGCAACCAAAGCATGAGAAGAACCATCGAAAATGATATCATCCACGTAAATCTGGACCAAGAGGGTGTCATTGCCTTGCTTGAGGAGAAAAAGCGTTTTATCCACACATCCCATTTTAAAACCCTTAGCAAGCAAAAAGGTTTTCAATCTATCATACCAGGCTCTAGGGGCTTGTTTCAAACCATATAAAGCTTTGTGAAGTTTAAAAATATGGTTTGGAAACTTGGGATTTTCGAAACCGGGGGGTTGTCTCACATACACCTCCTCTTCTATGTAGCCGTTTAGGAAGGCACTCTTGACATCCATTTGAAAAAGTTTGAACCCTTTGGATGTAGCAAAAGCCAAGAGTATCCTAATTGCCTCCAAACGAGCTACAGGAGCAAAAGTCTCCTCATAATCTATCCCCTCCTTCTGACTATACCCCTGGGCTACAAGTCTGGCCTTGTTTCTCACAACATGGCCATCCTCTCCTTGTTTGTTTTTGAAAACCCATTTTGTCCCAATAGGGTGACACTCAGGAGGAAGAGGAATTAGAACCCAAACCCGATTTCTCTCAAAGTTTTCAAGCTCCTCATGCATGGCATTGACCCAATCTTGATCAGATAAAGCGTTTCCAACATCTCGGGGTTCAAAATCAGCAACAAATGCAGAATGAGCAAAGTGAGAAATTTGTTGTGACCTTGACCGAGTGACACATTCGCTGATGCTGCCGGTCATCTGTTGAGGTGGGTGTTGACGCTGAATTTGTCATGGCTCCTCTCGAGATGAAGAGACCTCCCTCTCAATAGCAGCTGGTGCCTCCTCGGGTACAAAAGGTACCGCTCGAGGTGGCGGATCCCACGGCCCCCAAATAGTCGAAGAAGAAGGTTCGGGGCCATGAGTGGTAGTAGAGGTCGCTCTTTGCGGCACAGCAGGTGGAGGTGGTGCTGGGTCATCCATCCCTTCAGCACCCTCGTCCTCATCATCAAAAAGAGGCTCGCTAACCTCATGATCACCTGCACGTTCAAAACGAGAAGGACAAACCATGGTCTCGTCGAAGGTGACATCTTATGTCTCCATGACTCGGTTAGTGTCAAGGTTAAGTGCACGATATGCGCGAGTATGAGTGCCATAACCCAAAAACACACCGTCTGAAGGACCAAAAATGCTAAAGCAAGGCGACCAGAGGGGGGGTGAATGGGAGTCAGAAATTACGGCCTCTGTCCCAACAAAATCAACCCCAAGAGTAAAGCCGACACACGTGATGTCCACGACCCAAGAGAATGGGTGGATGTTCCCTAGGAACACAGCGGGACACCACAAAAGCTCCCTCTTCCAAATCCACACAAGTCAACTAGTGACAGGATGGAGTTTGGGTAACCTCAACCTCCCTCGAGCAACGCGAGGGGGATTCAGGCTTTTTCACAAAGCGGGAAGCCCGGTTTCTGTAGAGAACAGAGTCGGGAATCCAACGCAAAAAGCGGATCTCAAAACGGAGCTCGAACGCAAAAGATACAGACGAAAACGCGCAAACACTGCACTGACCGGACTCTGAGGTGCGTCCGGTCAGTGTCGATCGGACGCGTCCGGTCAGAGAAAAACCTCTCTAGATGCTCTCTGTTCACGACCAGACTCAC
This sequence comes from Coix lacryma-jobi var. lacryma-jobi, assembly GCA_009763385.1. Classification (NCBI taxonomy): domain Eukaryota; kingdom Viridiplantae; phylum Streptophyta; class Magnoliopsida; order Poales; family Poaceae; genus Coix; species Coix lacryma-jobi. The sequence goes on along the minus strand of CM019830.1, from coordinate 106,500,438 downwards.
GGTGAATAAGCGTCCGGTCGTTACAACTGAGCGTCCGGTCGTTACAACTGAGCGTCCGGTCAAGCACCGAGGAGGCAATGAATAGTGCCTTCAGTGCGTCCGGTCACGCGAAACCCTAGCGTCCGGTCAGTTATGCACAGCACGGTCTCGCTCAGCCTTCAACGATCGGACGCACGAGGACAGCGTCCGGTCGGTTTGAGGCGTGCGTCCGGTCACCTCGCGCGAACTGGACAGCGCGGGTGTTCAACGACCGGACTCTGAGTCGGTGCGTCCGGTCGCTATTACGCAGCGTCCGGTCACCCCGACCAGTCCCCTGTTCGTCCACCGAATTGATCCGATCTCCCTCAAATCAAAAGCACTAGGGCTCCAACTTCGTGTGAGGGGTCACAAGGATGTTAGTGAGCTACTCCTAAGAGATCATGGCTCGAACCTAACTCCAAATCAGTGAATCAAAGAAAACGGTGAGGAACAGGCAAGAACTTGATCCCAAAACTAAATCTGCCCGATCTATGAGTTCGTGAGGTATTAGAGAAATTCCTTCGGTAGAAAGAAGACTCTCACGAATCTACACAAGATGGTTCAAACGGATTTGTGAATCTTCCCTCGAAATAAGAATTCTCGTGAAGATCGAAAGAGGGGAAAACGTGCAATGGGAAGAACAAAATCGCAAGACAAATTAAAGCACGAAATTGATCCTTGGATTCAGAGGAATGGATGATTCATTAAGCACTCGGTGTCGGGCTACAAGCCAATCCTAGCAACACAAAGCTTGGATGGCAAAAAGCTCAAGAACAAGAGCCAACTCTCCCTAACCCTAGCCTACTCTCACAGGAACAAAATGAGAGAGACACCACCTAGAACCCCCAAGGATGGCGGCTGCCCTAGCAGCCCCCTTTATATATATAGGCGCACGTCCGAAGACCAAAATGCCCTTACATTAAGCACTCGTCCCAAATACCCCCAGGGGTAAAACCGTCCAGTCCGGTCAATCTTCATCCGACGGCCACGCCCGCACATCCGGTAGCTTCGCCTCGACGCGACCTCCCTGATGCCGCCACGTGCCGCCACCGTCGATCGCCGCGCCTTCTCACCAATAGCTTTGCCGCAACGCAAGCCTCTCGGTGCCGCCACGCGTCGACCGTCCTTTCGGACCAACCCCCGGTTTTGAGGCCCAAACCGGGAAACCGTCCACCCCGAGTTTTGAGGCCCAAACTCGGAAACCCGCACGCCCAGGTTTTGAGGCCCAAACCTGGCAAACCGTCCACCCCGAGTTTTGAGGCCCAAACTCGGAAACCCGCAAACCGCCAAGTGACACGACTCCAGCGCCTTCCTCCTGACTCGGCCGATGCATCGCACATCCCCATGTGCTCTCGCTCGCCGATGCCACGTGCCAGCTACCACAGCTGGTCCTCTGGCCCTCTAGTCCGTCAGTCCAAGCCTCACGTCCGCCCTTCATCGCTCTGGGTACATCAGCATGGCACGTCCGCCGCACGGCACGCCCATCCTTCACCGCTCCCGATCCGTCGGCACGACACGTCTCTACTTGACCTTCACCTCGCCATAGACCACTGTATCCGAGCTCCACACCTGCACATCAACATAGCCAAGAGACACATGTCGCACACGCACACCAACACAGAAACACCACACAACTCACGCCACCGGTTAGTCATAAACAATAAGCGCATAGCGAGATATGGACTAAACCGGGTAAAAGCCTCAAACCTTCCTTATCAAAGTCAATCATTCATCATATATGTTCTCAATCTCCCCCTTGATGAATGCATTGACTAAAAATGAACCACAAAGGAAGGGTTTGAAGGCAAGCCTCATTCAAGTGCCCAAAAGCCAAGCAAAGGCAAACACAAGGCAACTTGATATGAGGAAGGATCATGAAAACTCCAAATAAAAGCTCTCGGTCCCAAAGGAAACGGGAAAAGCAGGCAAAGCCTCCACACAACCGAAGAGTCAAGAGAAACAAGAGTTTCATGAATCCCAAAAGGCACTCAAAAACCAATCTCAAATAAAATTGTCAAACAATCATCACAAAAGAGAGACCAAGGTACTTATCAACTTGGTTTTGGGTCAATTTCTCCCCCTTTTTCTTTCTCTTTCTCTTTCTCCCCCTTGATGATTGAATTGACAAAAACTCGGCACAAGAGATGGTTTGAGATACCATAACCGAAAATCTCATTCAAGTGATCAAAAGCCATCGGAGGGCAAAGAACAAAATCACTTGTCATGAGACATAACTTGGTCCCCAAAGACATGGGCAACGGCTCAACGCAACCAAGCAAGGGATCGGAGCAACAACTCATCAAAGAGCAGAACTTGATCACATAGAGCGAAAAACTTGGTTCCCAAAGACATGGGCAACGGCTCGACGCAACCAAGTCAAAAATGAGCTAGCCCTCAAGAAAAGGCAGAAAATGGCTCAACACCACTAGCTCAAGGCTCAATACCAATCGAGGCTGAAACCACGCATCAGAATGCAACAAATCATAATCAGCCAAGAATTGGTGAAAACAGCTAGCTCCTCAAGACAGAGGCACATAGGCTCGACGCAACTAGCTGAAGGGTCCATACCAATCGAAAAATACCAAGCAAAAACTGCTAGTCCCTCTAGACAGAGGCAAAAACGGCTCAATACGACTAGCAGGCTTGATACCGACTGAGAGAAACCACAAGAGAGGCTCAACACTAAATGGAGCACAAACACTCGGAGCACGCAGAGAAGCAGCAAGACAAAAGCGACTCCCCCTGAAAGCAAGCCTATACACAAAAGCTATGCACAAAGCTCATGACACCAATTGCATTCCATACCAAGAGATGGATACCAATTGAAACACATAAAAGAGCTATACCGAGTGAAGAAGGACATAAAAGAGCTAAACTCCCCCTTGCTCAAAGCTCTCCCCAAAATGCATGACTCTCCCCTTTGTGCCAACACTAAAACTCCCCCTTGCAAACAGCTTCTCCCCCTTGACAAAAGGGAACATGCTGAGGGGTTTAGACATATTTCCACAAAGTTGACACAAACACAAGACAAGTCATCAACCAAAAGCATATGGGGCTATGAAAAGCACTGAAAGTGACCACAAAGTGTATCGGAGCTGGGGGTATGTACACTAAGCTAAAAATGCATGATATGCGCAATGCAACAGCTTCAAGTGTATAGCAATCAGAATGAAAAGATGCTCAAAAGGGTGCTACCCTGAAAGTGTAGCAATCAATACAAATGCTAGCAAAGGCTCAAACTGATCAAATGAATATGAAATATGAACAATTAAGCATATGAGCAGTTTTAAGCCATTTGAAAAGGAGTTCACCACTAAAATAGCACTTAGCATGGATAGACAGGAAATCAACCAAGTGCTAACTTAGGTATAAAAGGTGAACTACCCCTAGCAAAGTTCAATCATCATGCAATAGAGTGAAGCATAGACTTGTGTTATTTTCAATATTTTATCGGAGATTGCAGCGGTATTAACACAAGTTCATATTAAAGCATGTGATTGCGAGAGGTTAAAAGCATGGTCATTGCCTAACTTTTCAACCGGGCTAAGCCTATGCAAGAAAAGCAATCGGAAGCTTAAAGCACCGGTTTCGGTCTTACACTACACGGCTCAAGTTTAACTCAAATGTGCAATGAGAAACAGTCTCGATACCGTGAGGTGCTGACACATGCAATCCCATCTCGATCTTTTCAATTCACTTAGACTTGGATCCAATTTTAGCACAAGGTAAATATGAACAATCCAAGCAAGTGAATGACTCAATGCAAGAGACATAGCAACCTAGCATACAAAAGATAGCACAAGTGATCTCAACACATCCTACCCATGCTAGTTGCCAATCTCAATGGTGAACAAATTAAAAGTTTCATAGTTGATTAGTCAAGTTCACCATTTGCAAAAATAGCTTAGCTCATAACATGTATCAAGTGATCAAAAAGAGCCTAAGCTACAAGCATCATCATGAAAAAAATAGGGCATACCAAAGATAGCATAACCTCATTCTCATTGCTCTAAACATGAAGCTCTAAAATGCACTAGAATACATGATGAAATGCATGCAAAGCTAGCCGATAAGGAAAACCCAAAACAAAAGGGTATCGGAGAAGACCAACTAAGATACAACAGGCAAAATGCTTCCCCAACAAAAAGGGAAACACACACCAAACTCATAAGAGAAGAACCAAGAAACGCTCAAGCGACACCCAGCAAAATCCACAACGAAAAGACCACACAGCAAAAAAGAGGTCAAGGAAGAAGAGTACCAAAAACCAAACTCAGAAGTGTGTCAGAGGTACCTTATGAAGCGTATGACCGCCTGCTGGTGTGATACCCGAGGGGACGCCTGAACTTGCTGAAATCTTTGGGGCATCTGCCTCGCCGAAGTCGTCTCCCCCTCGCCTGATGCTGTCGCTCCCCCAGGTGCTGCTAGTGCTCGCTGGAGAGCTGCTCGAACGAAACCCCAAGTCGTGGAAGAAGTGGGATCGGGTCCGTGAGCTGAAATGCTCTCTCCAGGCTCCTGTTCTCCTGCACACTCAAAAGCAGAAGAAAACACAAGGCATTGTCTCGTCCAGTGTGACCTCAAGGTCTCCACAAAGCGGTTAGTCAATTAATAAGCATAAGGTGAACACTCAACAAAAGAGGCCTACCTATGAATGATACCGCAAGGAGAACTGAACTCAAACTAGTCAAAACTACCATGCAACAGGACAAAACACTGTATAGCAAAATGCAGCCTAGAGACATGATCGACCCGAACACAACCTAAACCTCAACACATGCTACAATGAAAGAAAATGATAGCAATAGATCCAAAAGCATGTAACATGATAAAATTGTGGAAAGGCTAGTGCTCAAACTAAACATGTCAACAGGATACATGTAGCTAATCAAAACTAGCACCTGAAAAGTGACACCTAATGAACATCATACCTATACAAGTAAAGCTCTTGGAGAGATAAGGTAAAGCATGGCATAATGTTCATGAGGATCACAGACTAGCATGAAAAGTGGATTAACCACCAAAGCTGTACACAAAGCTAGCATGACATGATATACAAGATAGCACATGCTAGACTAAAGCAAAAACATGATACAAAAGAAAATGTACATGTAACAACTATACAAGTGAGCACATAACCGACCATCTCATACCACGAGGCATAGAACATGGATGTACAAGGTATGAGTGTAAAAGAATGCTCACCGAGTAGCAAAAACCTCTTTGGAGGCAAATCTAGGCGGGGTGTAGAGAACCATCAAATCTTGATCACATCTAAAAGATCGAGCTCCATCATGCGCATGTTCTCCACCCCGCGTCCTCATATCTACACACAAGAGGACAAAGTAATCCGAGTCTTGGATCCCGAAGGGTTAGCAAGCATGTACTTGGGAATCCAGGACTTGGTCACAAATCTCAACTTATCATGTGGGTTAGCATGATGCAAATGTTGGTTCAAATGCAATTGTGAAACACCCTTGGAAGCATTCCTCAAAAGGACAACTCGAGGAGAAGAACGAGTCGTACCACGGGAAAAGAGGCAAACATCTTCCAAGGTCTTTGTAGAAGAACCAATAGATGCACCATGAAAAGCATGACGTGGACCAAGAAAAGAGGCACTCGAAGCATGTCCACGACCATGACCTATCCCACTAGAAAAGGAGTCACAAATCCCATCAACAAAAATGGGCTTCCTACTAGGAGCACAAGTGTTCATGCCATGAGACGGGCTATGAATCACCATCTTCCTAGAAGAGCGAGCTTGGCGCAAGCGTTTGGCACGCCGATAGCAGAAGCTTTCTTGATGCCCATCTTTCTCACAAAAAGAGCAATGGTACAAAGGCCTACTGGAAGGCACACCATTCTCCGACAAGTGAGAAGTCCCTTGGGGCTTAGAACAAGAAGCATCAACCACCAACTTGGTGCCAATGCTAGGAGCACATGTGCCATGGGAAAGGCTACGCGGCTTCCTAAAAGCCTTAGCTCGAATTCGCCGTTCGTGCTTGACACGACGAAAACAAAAATCAAGCGAATGTCCCTCCTTGCAAAAGGTGCAATTAAAAACCTGATTGGGAGGACGAGTCCCAAAAATATGAGAAGCACCCTTGTCAAGAGAAGTCCCTTGGACATCACTCGAAGAAACAACAAGGTTAGGAGGAGCTATGGAAGAGCTATCCAAAACCTTGACACTAGTGCTATCGTCAAAAGACTCACGCGCAACACAAGAACTCAACTCCGGTTGCAAAGATGCAGACTTGGAAATATCAACATCGGAGTTGCAAGAAATGCGTGAATCAAACGACTTAGCACAAAGGCTCTTGCACCTTTTGGCTAAAACCACATTCTCAAACATGAGGCGATCACAAGTACCACATGGAGCATTTTTAAGATTCTCCATCTCCTCTCTAATGCACTCGGCATATGTGGTACGCAAGAGCTCAATCTCCTTTTCAAGGTTGGCACTCGTATCATTGTGCTCAACCAACTTGGCGCTCATATCATCGCGCAAAACTTTCAAAGCCAAAACTTCTTTTTCCAAATCAATGCATGATGTGCAAATGAAATCGGTGGAAGAAACATCACCATTCACATCAAGTAAAGAATCATGGTTAGCACAAGAACTAAGGCAAGCATCTTTATTCAAAGAGCACAAGCTACAAGGCCTAGTATTTATCTCAATAATTTCAGCCCTAGCATGCTCAAGTTCATCTACACATGTGGTGTGAGTCAATTTTAATTTATTAATTTCAGCATGCAAAGACTCACATGAAACACATGGTAAAGAAGCTTTTGACCTAAGCAAGGCTATTTCAGATTTAGCATAAACAAGGTCCTTGCGCAAGTCAAAGCAAACAAGACATGGTATGGAAGCATTTGATTTTAATGTTTCATTTTCAGATTCTAAGCTAGCAAGAGAAAAGCATAGCTCATCATTCTTCCTAACCATGTCACTACAAGAGGTGCAAGGTAAAGATGCACTAGACTTCCAATGAAAAAGGCCACATTTTAACCTATCAATGGAGCATTTCAACTTCTTGATCTTTTTATGCAAGGTATCGCAAAGCTCATCATATCTCAAGTTATCATCACAACAAGCTTCAAATTGTTGGGATGAGGTCCCAAGACAAGCAGCAAGAATACCTTTCTTGGCTTTGCCAAGTTCGCGTATGCGATCCTCCGTCAAATGCTCATCATCTCCTAGGAAGCCCAGCAAAGCATCCACCTCGCGTTCCGCCTCAAGAGCCGTACTCCTCCTTCTTGCCAAAGTGTCATCCTCGATCACATGTCCAAGAGTCAAACCTAAGGACAAAGACATACTGGAAGAAGAACTTGGTGCCATCTCGAAAAGCACCGTTAGTGTTAGCCAAACAAAAGCTTAACACCTCGGCAAACCACGCCGGAGGAAAAACCACTCTAAAAGGTCGCCTTCGCGGATCCAGAACCGGTTAAGGTAGAGAGATCCTTAACTGGCTCTGATACCAATTGAAGGACCGAAAATGCTAAAGCAAGGCGACCAGAGGTGATGAAGGACGGCCCGATCTTCCGTGAGGTAGCGATAGGTTCGATTGGTGGAGAACTCGACGTTGGCGATCCGGCTTCAAATCAGACACGATTCGAACCCTGCAACCGTTACACCACTGCTCCGTTGGTTATCAACCAAGCACAACTTGATTGACCTCGCCAAGAAGGCTAATCCTGCAAGCGAATCGAAGAACACAAGCAAGAAGGTAAAGCACGCAATCTGAAATTGCAGATATGAATATCACGAATATATTAGAGGGGTTCAAGAACTCGGTTCCAAAGGACTAATCGACACAGTGGAGGAGATCAAGAACGGGGGCCCTGGATCACTGTAAAAGGATTTGTCACCACAGTTACAATGAACGATTCAGTTTCTCGGTGGAAAACTAAACTCAAAACAAAACCCAAGACCTAACGACGGCGGCGGCGGCTAAATATAGGGTTTAGGTCGTCGCCCCTGCTGGACGCGCCCCCTAATGGGCTCCAAGACGATACACGGCCCAACGGACCAAAATACGGTGACGCAGCACCCTGGCAGATTCTGGACGCTGACTTGTTTCGACGATTCCCGTTGACTCCGGACGTATTTTGACGTGATTCCAAAGCCATTGGTTAGCTTATCAAATTATCTTTCCAAGCATATCTGGTTCGTTGAAAACGGAGTCCGTATGCATCCGGGGCGTTGATTTTACTCGGGACTGCTCCTGAATTCCGAGGGTGACGTGAAAACTGAGTTGGAGTCGGATTGCAACTTGGGGAAGACCATGGCGTCGGTGAGTCCAACTTGGCGATGTCCTCATCATCCTCCCCTTCTTGAATTGGAGTCGTCCTCGACTCCATCTTGGCGATGTCCTCATCATCCCCTCCTTCTAAAATTGGAGTTGTCCGCGACTCCATGTCATCTCCAAGCTCCTGCAAAAGGTTAGTGACCGCACAATGCGAAACACAATGTATAGAATCATGTGCAGCAACACTAACATGTCGACAAAGCATAGTATAACAAGGAGCATCATTAGTATCACATAACGCAGCAGCAGTAGAAGTTGTAGCAAGAAAAACACCTCCTTTTAACTTAATCTCATTATTGTTAGCAATATTTGTTGGAGGTTTATTTTTATTTTTAATCTCTTTAGCATGTTTAATAATATCCGTAGGAGACAAAGGCAGCAAAGTAATTTTCTTGTCCTTATGTATGATAGTGTATGTATTAGTTCTACCATGGTGTAAAGCATCATTATCAAATTCCCATGGGCGACCTAACAAAATAGAACAAGCTTGCATAGGGACAACGTCAAAATCAGCAGTATCATGATAAGAGCCTGTGAAAAAGCTAATGCGTGCTGATTTAGTTACCTTAGTCATACCATTATTATTGAACCATTGAAGTTTATATGGATACGAATGTTGTCGTGTGGTTAAGCCAAGCTTCTCAACCAAATCCGAACTCACCAAGTTGTTGCAACTCCCGCTATCAATGATGGTGAGAACACGACAACCCTGCACAATGAGATACATGTGGAACAAATTGTGGCGTTGGATCTTCATCTCTTCTTCTTCATGTCCCACACGTGTACTCAACACTCGCTGCACAAGAAGACTAGGATAATCCGCAGCAGCAGCCACAGAGTCAATGGTGATGGTCTCCTTGTCGTGATCGTCCTCGATGGAATCTGCAGCAATGTTAGCAGCAAGAGCTAAATCATCTTCAACATCACTAGTACTTACATATCCATCCTCGGTAGCAATGAAAGCACGACGACTGGGGCAATCCTTCATGACATGTCCCATGCCTTTGCATCGGTGGCAAATGATTGTAGAGATAGACGAGGAAGATCTAGTAGAAGCACCCGAAGTGGCACCTTTCTTGAATTGTGGAATCTGCACACTAGACAATTTACTTACCTCGGAAGGTGTAGACGGCTGTGGTGCAGCAGGAAGCTTGGGCGTCTCCGGCTCGGAACGTTGCTGAAAAGTCCTCCCAGTGTTATACCTGAAAGGTTGGTGTTGTTTGCGTCCCTGTACTTCTCGTTCAGCTTTAAGAGCAAGATGATATAATTGGCTGAACCTAGTCCAATCTTTGTAATCAAGAATATCCTGGATATCACGATTTAAACCACCAAAGAATCTAGCACTAGCATCATCATCATCTTCATGTATACCACAACGTGCTAAACCAATAAGCAATTCTTGATAATATGCCTCTACTCCTTTATCACCTTGTTTTAAAGTTTGCAGTTTCAAACGTAGATCACGTTGGTAATAAGGAGGAACAAAACGAGATTTCATGCGTTGCTTTAAAGTATTCCAAGTTTGAGGCACAGCAGCAGCATTATTAGCATTGCAAAGATCACTCCACCAGAATAAAGCAAAATTAGTAAACTCACTAGTAGCAAGTCTAACTCTATGCTCAGCAGGAACATTATAAGAATCAAATTTTTGTTGAACAGTAAGTTCCCAATCTAAATATGTCTCTGGATCCATATTACCAGCAAAGGAAGGTAGGCTAAATTTAATTTTAGCAAAAGGATCATTATTATTATTATTACCTCCCATACCGCGACGATTGAAGTTGAGGCGGCGACGAGGACCAGCATCAGCATCCGCATCGTCATCACCAAAAGCATCCGCATCTTCGTCATCACGATTTGGTTGAGGGCGTTGCTCAAGCTGCGTAATGCGGTTGACCAGATTGTTCACGTTGCGTGTCAGCTCGGTCATAAGATTGCGTTGTTCATTCATGAATGTCGTAAGCTCGCCTTTGGACACGCACTCATTGAAGTCCGTCGGAATTCCTGCCATTGTTAGAAGATAGAAAAAATACAACAGCAAAGGATTATCCCTATCAACTAAAGGAACCAAGTGGTGGTGGTAGAAGTGGAACTGGAATGCAAAATCACAGGCGGCTTACCACCGTCTTGCCTGTATTCTTACCAACGCCAAACAAGATCAAACCAAAGTGACGAAGCAATCTGTTGTTGAGCGTGGGTAACAGTTGCAAGATAAACCTGTGCTGACAGAAGTATATGTGGAGCTATAGGTAGGCACAATATGACAGCAAGGATTAGCAATTAACGAAAGCAGATTAGCAAAGTTCAATAAGTATCCAAAGCACAAGTCACAATTGCTGGCTAAGACGTGTGTAGACGTAGCGCAACAAGATGAAACAAAGAACGATGGAAAGAACTCACAGAACAAGCAAAGAATCTGAATTTTTCTTTGTCCTGAATTTTCCCTTGATTTTCCAAAAAGGTACTAGTAGGAATCAAACTTTTTTATTTTTTCACTATTTTTTTTATATTTTTCCTTGAACAAGGATCACAAAAGATGTAACCACAAAAATTGGCGCCTGCAACTGAGGTCGGATGTGGTCTACACAAAATCAGCAAGTTCTCTGAAAAGCGTGCTGAAACCTTGTCAATTTTTTTTATTTATTTTCCCGATTTTTTTTTGGCAATTTGGAGGGACCAAACAGGGCGAAGCCTAGTTTGGGTGAGGTCCAAACGGTGTCAAGAATCGCCACAAAAAATTTCAGATTTTTCGGACAAACGAGCGAAAAGTGATGTCTGTTTTACCGAATGTACCTCAAGTTATGTTTTCTGGAAGGCACACACAAAAATCGGCAGTAAGAGCAACTCGGCAGCGGCAGTTAAGGCAAAGCGACCCGAAACTCCAACACCGATCACAAGATCATGCGTCCTTGTGACTAACAACAGAAGGTAGATGCCAGATGATGTAAGGAGGGCTGCGATGCAGGCAAAAATTAGAGCGGTTGGCAACCTGTCTAGGGTTTGCGCGGCGGCGAGAAATTACACAAGGCGGCTAGCGGGCAAGTCGAGTAATGTGGTGGCTTCGACTTGTTGTTTAGGAACGGTGGATGGGATAGCGGCGAAAACAAAGAAACAGCAACGGGCACGATGAACTACGACGACGAACACAACCTAAACCAGCAACAAGACTCGACCACGGACACAAACTCAACAAAGCGAATCTGAAACGAAATTGCAAAGGCACAAAAGGCGATAGGACAGCGGAAATTGAAATATTTTTTGGCTTTTTGTGGACTGTAGGTAATAACAAATATGAATCTAAGGGCAAACGAGATTATACCTCGCGGGAAACCTGAAAAATCCGATACCAATTGATGAAGGACGGCCCGATCTTCCGTGAGGTAGCGATAGGTTCGATTGGTGGAGAACTCGACGTTGGCGATCCGGCTTCAAATCAGACACGATTCGAACCCTGCAACCGTTACACCACTGCTCCGTTGGTTATCAACCAAGCACAACTTGATTGACCTCGCCAAGAAGGCTAATCCTGCAAGCGAATCGAAGAACACAAGCAAGAAGGTAAAGCACGCAATCTGAAATTGCAGATATGAATATCACGAATATATTAGAGGGGTTCAAGAACTCGGTTCCAAAGGACTAATCGACACAGTGGAGGAGATCAAGAACGGGGGCCCTGGATCACTGTAAAAGGATTTGTCACCACAGTTACAATGAACGATTCAGTTTCTCGGTGGAAAACTAAACTCAAAACAAAACCCAAGACCTAACGACGGCGGCGGCGGCTAAATATAGGGTTTAGGTCGTCGCCCCTGCTGGACGCGCCCCCTAATGGGCTCCAAGACGATACACGGCCCAACGGACCAAAATACGGTGACGCAGCACCCTGGCAGATTCTGGACGCTGACTTGTTTCGACGATTCCCGTTGACTCCGGACGTATTTTGACGTGATTCCAAAGCCATTGGTTAGCTTATCAAATTATCTTTCCAAGCATATCTGGTTCGTTGAAAACGGAGTCCGTATGCATCCGGGGCGTTGATTTTACTCGGGACTGCTCCTGAATTCCGAGGGTGACGTGAAAACTGAGTTGGAGTCGGATTGCAACTTGGGGAAGACCATGGCGTCGGTGAGTCCAACTTGGCGATGTCCTCATCAAGAGGGGGGTGAATGGGAGCCTAATATTTCTTCTCAGAAATTACGGCCTCTGTCCCAACAAAATCAACCCCAAGAGTAAAGCCGACACACGTGATGTCCACGACCCAAGAGAATGGGTGGATGTTCCCTAGGAACACAGCGGGACACCACAAAAGCTCCCTCTTCCAAATCCACGCAAGTCAACTAGTGACAGGATGGAGTTTGGGTAACCTCAACCTCCCTCGAGCAACGCGAGGGGGATTCAGGCTTTTTCACAAAGCGGGAAGCCCGGTTTCTGTAGAGAACAGAGTCGGGAATCCAACGCAAAAAGCGGATCTCAAAACGGAGCTCGAACGCAAAAGATACAGACGAAAACGCGCAAACACTGCACTGACCGGACTCTGAGGTGCGTCCGGTCAGTGTCGATCGGACGCGTCCGGTCAGAGAAAAACCTCTCTAGATGCTCTCTGTTCACGACCAGACTCACGGTGAATAAGCGTCCGGTCGTTACAACTGAGCGTCCGGTCGTTACAACTGAGCGTCCGGTCAAGCACCGAGGAGGCAATGAACAGTGCCTTCAGTGCGTCCGGTCACGCGAAACCCTAGCGTTCGGTCAGTTATGCACAACACGGTCTCGCTCAGCCTTCAACGATCGGACGCACGAGGACAGCGTCCGGTCGGTTTGAGGCGTGCGTCCGGTCACCTCGCGCGAACTGGACAGCGCGGGTGTTCAACGACCGGACTCTGAGTCGGTGCGTCCGGTCGCTATTACGCAGCGTCCGGTCACCCCGACCAGTCCCCTGTTCGTCCACCGAATCGACCCGATCTCCCTCAAATCAAAAGCACTAGGGCTCCAACTTCGTGTGAGGGGTCACAAGGATGTTAGTGAGCTACTCCTAAGAGATCATGGCTCGAACCTAACTCCAAATCAGTGAATCAAAGAAAACGGTGAGGAACAGGCAAGAACTTGATCCCAAAACTAAATCTGCCCGATCTATGAGTTCGTGAGGTATTAGAGAAATTCCTTCGGTAGAAAGAAGACTCTCACGAATCTACACAAGATGGTTCAAACGGATTTGCGAATCTTCCCTCGAAACAAGAATTCTCGTGAAGATCGAAAGAGGGGAAAACGTGCAATGGGAAGAACAAAATCGCAAGACAAATTAAAGCACGAAATTGATCCTTGGATTCAGAGGAATGGATGATTCATTAAGCACTCGGTGTCGGGCTACAAGCCAATCCTAGCAACACAAAGCTTGGATGGCAAAAAGCTCAAGAACAAGAGCCAACTCTCCCTAACCCTAGCCTACTCTCACAGGAACAAAATGAGAGAGACACCACCTAGAACCCCCAAGGATGGCGGCTGCCCTAGCAGCCCCCTTCATATATATAGGCGCACATCCGAAGACCAAAATGCCCTTACATTAAGCACTCGTCCCAAATACCCCAGGAGTAAAACCGTCCAGTCCGGTCAATCTTCATCCGACAGCCACGCCCGCACATCCGGTAGCTTCGCCTCGACGCGACCTCCCTGATGCCGCCACGTGCCGCCACCGTCGACCGCCGTGCCTTCTCACCAATAGCTTCGCCGCAACGCAAGCCTCTCGGTGCCGCCACGCGTCGACCGTCCTTTCGGACCAACCCCCGGTTTTGAGGCCCAAACCGGGAAACCGTCCACCCCGAGTTTTGAGGCCCAAACTCGGAAACCCGCACGCCCAGGTTTTGAGGCCCAAACCTGGCAAACCGTCCACCCCGAGTTTTGAGGCCCAAACTCGAAAACCCGCAAACCCAGGTTTTGAGGCCCAAACTTGGAAACCGTCGATGGTAGCTTTTTGAGGCTCAGCTACCGAACCCGCACCGTAGACGGGATGTAATTCGCACACCCCGACCACCGGCACCGATGCCGATGCATGTCCAGCCTCCACGCCGGGCACAACGCCTTCGCCTTCCTTCTTGACTTGGCCGACGGCACTTGCGCCGCACGCAAGCCCGTGTTCGACCTCCCGCCAAGTGACACGACTCCAGCGCCTTCCTCCCGACTCGGCCGATGCATCGCACATCCCCATGTGCTCTCGCTCGCCGATGCCACGTGCCAGCTACCACAGCTAGTCCTCTGGCCCTCTAGTCCGTCAGTCCAAGCCTCACGTACGCCCTTCATCGCTCTGGGTACATCAGCATGGCACGTCCGCCGCACGGCACGCCCATCCTTCACCGCTCCCGATCCGTCAGCACGGCACGTCTCTACTTGACCTTCACCTCGGCATAGACCACTGTATCTGAGCTCCACACCTGCACATCAACACAGCCAAGAGACACATGTCGCACACGCACACCAACACAGAAACACCACACAACTCACGCCACCGGTTAGTCATAAACAATAAGCGCATAGCGAGATATGGACTAAACCGGGTAAAAGCCTCAAACCTTCCTTATCAATGTCAATCATTCATCATATATGTTCTCACCGTCAGAAGAACGAGACTCAAATTTGTCCAGGTTGCCTTTCTTAAGTATAAAACAGTGGCAACCAAAAACTCTAAAATAACTCACTTTGGGCAGTTTTCCAAAATGCAACTCATAAGAAGTCTTTTTCAAGAAAGCTCGGAGAAAAATGCGATTGGAAATGTAGCATGCAGTGCTCATAGCTTCGGCCCAATATCGCCTAGGAGTCCTATGCTCATCAAGCATTGTCCTGGCCATCTCTACAAGGGTCTGATTCTTCCTTTCTACAACACCATTCTGTGGCGGTGTGTAGGGGGAAGAAAACTGATGCTCTAAACCCAAAGAGTTACAAAACTTCTCCAACTCCGAGTTCTTAAACTCAGAACCATTATCACTACGGATAGCTCGCATTGAGTTCAAAGGGAACTCATTCTGAAGACGCAAAATCAGATTGCGAGCAAAAGAGAAAATCTCAGTCTTCTCAGTCAAAAAGAAAACCACGAATATCTCGAGAAGTCATCAACAACAACAAGCACATACCACTTCCCCCCAACCAAGCTCACCCGAGCCGGACCAACAAGGTCCATGTGTAAAAGCTCTCCAGGGCGCTTGGTCATGACCTGAGTCACTGGATGGTGGGGAGCGGCGACCATCTTCCCATGTCTACAAGAATGGCAAACAAGATCCTTCTCCATATGCAACTTGGGCAATCCTCGGATTAGGCCAAGTGAGCTAAGACTTGCAAGCAAGTCGATGCTCAAATGTCCAAGTCTCCTATGCCACTTCCAAAGATCAGAGGAGGAAGGTCCAACCACAAGACAACGAGAAGTGCCAAAAGACTCCAAGAAGTTCGCACGAAAAACTTTCCCAAAGGGCAAAATCAAACACACAAGATTGCCCTGAGGATCCAAAATACGACTGAGATTCGGTTTAAAACGAATCTCATAGTCATCATCGAAAAGTTGTGAATCAGAAAGAAGGTTAAAATGCAAGTTAGAAACAAGAGCAGCATCGCGCAACACAAAGTGCCTCTTTTTGATGACGAGGACGAGCGTGCTGAAGGGATGGATGATCCATCACCTCCTCCACCTGCTGTGCCGCAAGCATCGGCTTCTACTACGACGACTCACGACCCCAACCCCTCTTCATCGATGAGGCACCAGCTGCTGTTGAGGGGGAGATTTCTTCAGCTCGGGAGGCACCATGACACATTCAGCGCCAACACCTGCCTCAACAGATGATCGGTGGCATCGACGAACATGTCACTCGGTCAAGTTCACAACAAATCTCTCACTTTGCTCATTCTGCATGTGTTGCTGATTTTGAACCCCGAGATGTTGGACATGCTTTATCTGATCCTGATTGGGTTAATGCCATGCATGAGGAGTTAGAAAACTTTGAAAAAAATCGGGTTTGGGTTTTGGTTCCACCTCCTCCTGAGTGTCACCCTATTGGTACAAAATGGGTTTTCTAAAACAAACAAGGAGAGGATGGCCATGTTGTGAGAAACAAGACCAGACTTGTAGCCCAGGGGTATAGTTAGAAGGAGGGGATAGACTATGAGGAGACTTTTGCTCATGTAGCTCGTTTGGAGGCGATTAGGATACTCTTGACTTTTGCTGCATCCAAAGGGTTTAAACTTTTTCAAATGGATGTCAAGAGTGCCTTCTTAAACGGCTACATAGAAGAAGAGGTATATGTGAAACAACCCCCCGGTTTTGAAAATTCCAAGTTTCCAAACCATGTTTTTAAACTTCACAAAGCTTTGTATGGTTTGAAACAAGCCCCTAGAGCCTGGTATGATAGGTTGAAAACCTTTTTGCTTGCTAAGGGTTTTAAAATGGGATGTGTGGATAAAACACTCTTTCTCCTCAAGCAAGGCAATGACACTCTCTTGATCCAGATTTACGTGGATGGTATCATTTTCGGTGGTTCTTCTCACGCTTTGGTTGCCAAGTTTGCAGACACTATGAGCAGGGAGTTTGAGATGAGCATGATGGGTGAGTTGACATTCTTTCTCAGATTGCAAATTAAGCAATCCCGAGAGGGGACGTTTGTGCACCAGGGCAAGTACACCAAGGATATCCTGAAGAAGTTCGATATGGGTGAGGCCAAGCCTCTTCCAACACCCATGTCGACCATGACGGCCCTGGATGCGGATGTGGATGGAGAAGCAGTGGACCAGAAGGAGTACCGCAGTATGATCGGATCACTGCTGTACCTGACGGCGACACGCCCGGACATCCAGTTCGTGGTGTGTCTTTGCGCGTGATTTTAGTCGTCGCCGCGCACCTCTCACCGTCAGGCAGTCAAGCGCATTATGAGATACTTATGCTTTACTCCAGAGTTTGGGATTTGGTATTCTGCTTCCTCCACCCTCTCCCTTTGCGGTTATTCTGATGCCGATTTTGCTGGTTGCCTACTTGATCGCAAGTCCACTTCTAGGACTTGTCAATTTATTGGTTCTTCTCTTGTATCTTGGTCTTCTCGCAAGCAGTCTAGTGTTGCCCAGTCCACCACAGAGGCTGAGTATGTTGCTGCGGCTAGCTGCTGTTCTCAGTTGCTCTGGATGATGGCCACTTTGTGTGATTTTGGTCTGAGCTTTTCTCGCGTTCCTTTGCTTTGTGACAGCACGAGTGCTATTAGCGTTTCTAAGAACCCCGTGCTGCATTCTAAGACCAAACACATTGATGTGCGCTTTTATTTCTTGCGAGACCACTATGAGAAGGGTGATATCGACCTTCGCCATGTCGATACTCATCATCAGTTGGCAGATATTTTTACCAAGCCTTTGGACCAATCAACTTTTGCTAGGTTGAGAGGTGAGCTTGGTGTGTTTCCCCTTTTAGTTGGGGGAAACATTTTGGATATTGTATCATAGACTGAGTCTTCTTCTTTCGTTTTGTTTTTCGTTTCTGTTAAGTTAGTCTTTGCATTTCATCATGCATCTTTACTTTCTGAGCTTCATGTATATAATCTTTAGAATGTGATTATGCTCTATCTAGTATGCTCCGATGCTATATGATAATGCTTGTAGCTTATGCTATTTCTGATCACTGATACATGCCGTGAGCTGAGCTATGTTATGAATGGTGAACTTGCTTAATGAACATAAAATTTGAAAATTCTTCACCATTGAGATATGCAACTAGCATGTGTAGAATGTGTTGAATTCACTTGTGCTTTTCATATATGCTAGGTTGCTATGTCTCTAGTTCTGAGTCTTTCACTTGCTTGGTATGTTCATATTCTATCTTTAAATTGAACCAAGTTAAGTAAATTGGAAAGATCGAGATGGGATTGCTTGTCAGCACATCACGGTATCGAGACTGTTTCTCTTTGCACATTGAGTTAAACTTGAGCCATGTAGTGTACGACCGAAACCGACGCTTTAAGCTTCTGATTGCTTTTGCATAGGCTTAGCTCGGTTGAAAAGTTAGGCAATGACAAGCCTTCAACCTCTCGCAATCACATGCTGAATTTTAAACTTGAGTAATTTCACCGCTGCAACTCCGATTAAAAATCTGAAATCACAAGTATATGTCTCATTCTGCAGCATGATGATTGAACTTTGCTAGGGGTAGTTCACCTTGTATACATGTTTAGCACTTGTTTGACTTCCTGTCTATACATGTTTAATGCTATTTCTATGATGAACATCCTTTTCTGAATGACTTAAACTGCTCACTTTGCTCATATTTCATATTTGGTGATCAGTTTGAGCCTTTGTTGGCATGTATGCTTCTTGTTGAGTCATCAGATGAGAACTTTGTAGAGCATCTTTTCAAGTCTATCGACTATATTCCTGAAGTTGCTAACTTGCATTTTGACTCATATGCATTTTGAAAGGGAAGACATTTGCTTGATAGTGCATTATCAACTAGGGAGGGGGGGGGGAATTTGACAAAACATGTCCCAGTTGTGCACTATTGAAAGGGGAGCTTGCTGAATTTACTCATTTGATGAAGGGTTTTCAATTGGTTTGGAGCGATTTTATGCTAGTTGTGTTGAGCCTCTGTGCCTCTGTCTTGAGGGACTAGCAGTTTCGCCTTGTGAGTGTATTCTCAATTGATACCGAGCTTTTCTGCTTTTCAGTTGGTTCAGTTGGTATCAAGCTCTTCAGTTGGTATCGAGTTTTTTTTCGCTAGCGGTGTTGAGCCCGTTCTGCCTCTTCTTGAGGGCTAGCTCTATTTTGCTTGAATGTCAACTTATATTTCAATTGGTGTCGAGCTTTCCTGCTAGCGGTGTTGAGCCTGTTCTACCTCTTCTTGAGGGCTAGCTTTGCTTTGCTTGGTTGCGTCGAGCCGTTGCCCATGTCTTTGGGGACCAAGTTGTCTTGCTCTTTCCACTTGATCTTCTTCGTCTTTGCTACGCTTTTGGGTCTTTTGGTCGAGTTCTCTACTTCTCCTTCTTCCTTCTTCTATTCCATTATGATTTGTGTTGGTAGTTGACAATGCACTCATCAAGGGGGAGATTGCGGATACATGGGTGTATGCCGAGTCTCGAGTGATGAGTGATTGTCAACTGGGATAATGCGCATGTTCTTTGGCTTGTGTTGTGCAGGCGTTGAGCACGGATACAGTGATCGAAGGCAAGGTGAAGGTCAAGTAGAGACGTGCCGTGCCGACAGACCGGGAGCGGTGAAGGGAGGACGTGAGGCTTGGACTGAGGGACCGGTGGCCTGAGGACCAGCTGTGGTGGCTGACAGCCTGGGACAGCGACGAGCGGAGACTTGCGGGGCATGGTGTTGCTCGGGTCGAGGACCTGGGGACACATGTCGGTGGACGGGGTGCACGGGCGGTGCATCCCCTCTACGGCTCGGTTTGGTGGTTGAGCCACAGAAAAACCACCGGTGGACGGTTTCCAGGTTTGGGCCACAAAACCTGGGTGCTGCGGGTTTGCCAAGTTTGGGCCACAAAACTCGGGCTGAGGACGGTTTCCAGGTTTGGGCCTCAAAACCTGGGTGCTGGCCGGTTTCTGAGTTTGGGCCAGAAAATTCAGGCGATGGACAGCTGGTTTCCTGGTTTGGGCCTCAAAACCGGGGGTTGGTCGTGAAGGCTGGTTTCCCGGTTTGGGCCTCAAAACCGAGGGCGGAGTCCATGAAAAGGACAAGCAGAGCGGTGGCGGCACGTGGCGGCAATCGGTTAGGTTGCGTCGAGGCAACGCTACCAGTTGTGCGGGCGTGGTCGTCGGATCACCACCTACCACGAGTTGGTCCAGAATAACCCTAGGGTTTAGCTGGTTCGCTCTGTAATTAGTTAGGGGTAGAGTGGGAATTAGAATTAGGATAAGTAGGGGGAGACACCCACCTCCATAACTTTCTCAGTCATTTGCTCTTTGCCTTCTAGGGTCTTCCTGCTCTCCCAATCCCCTGCTGTAGCAACTGAGATCCGCAGAGAACCATACCTCTGTGTTCGTGAGATTTTGAGGAAGTGAGACCGTAATCTCACTGTTGTAGTGTGTGGTAGCCACACGGTTGCAAATTCGTGGTTGTGATTCGCGTTTTGGTGTTGTTCTTCGCGGATTACTTTTCTCCACGATTTTCCCGGTGATCAATCTCTTTACTCGGTACATCTTTTGTGATTCCGTTTGAACTGAGTTGTTCTAGATCGTGAGGCGCATCTTTCCACTGAAGGAATTCTTCTTTAACCTCACGAGCTAGTAGATCCGTCGATTTTTGTTTCGAATCAAGTTTTGTCTTCTTTCCCCCGAATTCTTCCGATTCACCGATTTGGAGTTAGGTTCAAGCCATGATCTCTTTGGGATAGCTTACTAACCTCCTTGGAACTCCTCATACCAAGTCTAAGCCTTAGAGCTTTTGATTCGAAGGAGATAGAGTTGAATCCATGGAAGAACTATGCTGTATCGGGGGCATCGGATGCTCTGGTCATGACTATCGAACGCTGAGTTCATACCAGCAGACGTGTCCGGTGCCACGTGTCATCTGACAACATTTTTTAAAGGAGCAACGGACGCTGACCATCGGACGCTCCGTTGCATCGGACGCGTCCGAGGGTAGAGCATCGGACGCTAGGGCTTCACTATAGCCAGCGTCCAATTACCATGCAGTAAGGTCCCAGACTTGATCATTTTGCATCAGACGCGTCCGGTGCCTGACCATCGGACGCAGGCCAGCGTCCGATGCTGTGTCTTCAGCACGTTTTCATCTGCGACTTGTTCGTCGGTTGTCGGTTTTGATTTCCGGTTTTTGCGTTGGGGTTCTAGGGTTGTATTGTGTCTCGCTGTGCTTCTTGGAAGCATCCACCCTACATCTAGGGTCGTGGACACTTGCAAGCTCTAAGTTTGCTCTTGGGGTGATTCTTGGGACTGTGGAAACAAATTTCTGAAAAGAAATTTTGAAGCTCCCATTCACCCCCCCCCCCTCTGGTCGCTTTCTGGTAGCACTTTCGGTCCTTCAATGTTTGGTCTAGTTGACTCATCTGTGGAACTTCTAAATCGGTCTGAGACAATTATTAATGGGAATGAGATCGATTTAGAAGATTGGAGGACTCCCCTGTTGAAGTATCTTCTTGATCCAAATACTAGAGTTGATCGAAGTGTTCGGCGGAGTGCGTTCAAATATGTATTGCACAATGATGAACTTTACCGAAGAACCGCCAAAGATTTACTTCTTAAGTGTTTGGGATCTGATCAGGCAAAAGTAGCTATGGGAGAGGTCCATGAAGGTATTTGTGGTACGCATCAATCGACCCCAAAAATGAAATGGTTACTGCGTAGAGCCAGATTTTATTGGCCTACTATGATGGCCGATTGTTTTCGGTATTACAAAGGATGTGAAGAGTGTCAACGGTTTGGAAATATACAGTTTGCACCTGCTGCTATGCTTCATCCTATCATCAAGCCATGGCCTTTTCGTGGTTGGGGGCTAGACTTCATTGGCCAAATACATCCCCCATCTTCAAAGGGACATCGCTTTGTCCTGGTCGCTACAGATTATTTCACTAAATGGACTGAAGCAGTACCTTTGAAGAACATGACACATAAGTAGATCCTTATGTCTTCTAATGGTGCCAAATTTGAGATGTTAAGCCGACTAGATTATTTTGGTACCATTAATCAAGCCGAATATGAAGCTTCGTTGTTCGGTTTAGAAATATTGGATTCCATGGGAGTTAAGCATATTGAGGCTTATGGTGATTCCTTGTTAGTGGTACAAGAAGTTGCTGGTGAATTTCAGTGTCTAGAAGGGTTGCTAAATGTTTATCTTGATATGTGCCTTAATATCATTGCTTGCTTTACCGAATTCCAAATTCAGCATATACCGAGACATGAGAATCATGAAACCAACATGTTAGCTCAGCAAGCATTTGGCTATAGTGTCAGTAGGCATAATTTTCACATAAAGCCGATGCATCAGTGTTCTGAAGTTTTGTGTACAAGTCACAAAGAACCAGTTCGATTGGCTCGCTTTGCCGACCAAATTGGTTTTGAACTGATTCGGCCGAATTACTTGGGCGACCAGGTCGGTTTTAAGCTTACTTGGTCAGATTGCTTGATCGACCAAATATGCTATGAATTAGGTCAGCCAGTCCGTCCAATTGACCTGGTCGATTTTGGAACGTTTGGTCAAGTTGACTCTTCTACGGATCTTACAAATTGGTCTGATTCAATTACTTATGAGAATAAGGTCGATTTAGAAGATTGGAGGACTCCCTTGTTAAAATATCTTCGTGATCCAAATAATAAGGTTGATCAAAGTGTTCGGCAGAGTGCGTTCAAATATGTATTGCACAATGATGAGCTTTACCGGAGAACCGCCGAAGACTTACTACTTAAGTGTTTGGGATCTGATCAAGCAAGAGTAGCTATGGGAGAGGTCCATGAAGGTATTTGTGGTACACATCAATCGGCCCCGAAAATGAAATGGTTATTATGCAGACCTGTGTTTTATTGGCCCACAATGATGGTTGATTGTTTTTGTTACTATAAGGGGTGTGAAGAGTGTCGACGGTTTGGAAATATACAGCTTGCACCTGCTGCTATGCTTCATCCTATCATCAAACCGTAGCCTTTTCGTGGTTGGGGGTTAGACTTCATTGGCCAAATTCATTCCCCGTCTTCAAAGGGACATCGTTTTGTTCTGGTCGCTACAGATTATTTCAATAAGTGGACGGAAGCGGTACCTTTGAAAAACATGACACACAAAGAGGTAATTGAGTTTATTACTGAACATATTATACATAGATTTGGCATCCCTCAAACGTTGACTACAGATCAAGAACATCTTTTATTTCTAAAGAAGTGCGGGATTTTGCCAAATTATATAAAATAAAGATGCTCAATTCATCTCCATATTATGCTCAAGCTAATGGCCAAGCTGAGTCTAGTAACAAAACTTTGATCAAGCTTATCAAGAAGAAGATCAAGGATAACCCGAGGAGGTGGCATGAGATTTTGTCTGAAGCTCTTTTGGGCTCATCGTATATCAAGACATGGCACCATGAAAGTTACTCCTTTTGAGCTAGTATATGGTCAAGAAGCAGTGTTGCCTGTTGAAGTTGAAGGACCGAGAATGCAATAGCAAGGCGACCAGAGGGGCGGGGGGTGAATGGGAGCTCAAAAATTTCTCTCGAAACTTTGGCCTTTGTCCCACAAATCAACCCCCAAAAGCTTTGATCGAAATCGTGATGCCCACGACCCTTGGAAGAGGGTGGATGATCCCTAGGATCACAACGGAGCACCATAAAGCGATAGCAAGCCAATCGGCAAAAGTACCGGAACAAGTTTAACCACTAAAACCTAGTCCCGAACGTAGATTCAAGCCTACGTCGAGAAATCCCTGAATATCGATGCTAACAAGTAGCAAAGATACCTAGAGAGGTTCCTAGGTGAACAATAGGGCCAAACGAGAAGTCCAGAAACCAAGCGGAGAAGCCGGGAGAGCAAACGCACTAAAGCTCAACACACAGCCAATTCCCGGACTGTCCGCTGGTACGGTCCCGGACTGTTCGGCTCAACCGCGGACTATCCGTGGGGGGATGGCGGACTGTCCGCCGGCAAAATCCCCGAAACAGCACAGTTGTTAAAAGTCCTCTGCTCGGGCCCGGACTGTCCGCGCCTGTCAACGGCGGACTGTCCACTGGTCACCTGAGGCAAACACAGCCGAGCTGCACGACCACTGCTCTATCGGAGCCCGACGCGCGGACTGTCCGCCGGTCAAACCGCGGACTGTCCGCGACCTCACAGTGAAGGCGATTTCGGTCGCCCTTCACACACAACCTCCCAAAACCGAATCAAATCACAATCCCACGTTCCCAAACTTGGAGAAGATGATCACAAGGTAGTTAGGAGACTATCCCCAAGAAATCATCCGCTCAAATCGATTCAATCAACGGGAAATCGAAGGCGAAGGTGTATGAATCGAAAAAGCACCACGAAAACGAAATTGACTCGATCTACTTGTTCGTGAGGAGTTAGATGAATTCCTTCAGTGGAAATGATCTCCTCACTATAAAGAACAAGTTGATTCAAGTGGAATTCGAAAAGATGCAGTAGGGAGGGAGATCGAGTGACGGGAAAATCGCGGAGAAACGAAGAACGCGAAGAACAGGAACAAAACACGAATCAAGTCATCGATCTGCAACCGTGTGGCTACCACACGCTACAACAGTGATGTTACGGCCTCACTTCCTCAAAATCTCCAGTACACAGAGGTATGGTTCTCTGCAGATCTCAGTAGCTACAGCAGGGGATTGGGAGAGCAGGAAACCGTAGAAGCAAAGAGCAAATGACTGAGATCGATTGGGAGGAGGGTGTCTCCCTCTACTTATCCTAATTCTAATTCCTACTCTACCCCTCTCTAATTACAGAGCGAACTAGCTAAACCCTAGCGTTATTTTGGCCCAACTCGAAGATGCTGGTAATCTGACGGCCACGCCCGCACAAATGGTAGCGTTGCCTCGACGCAACCTGACCGATTGCCGCCACGTGCCGCCACCGCTCTGCTCGTCCTTTTCACGGACTTCGGCCCCGGTTTTGAGGCCCAAACCGGGAAACCAGCCTTCACGACCAACCCCCAGTTTTGAGGCCCAAACCGGGAAACCAGCCGTCCATCGCCTGAGTTTTGTGGCCCAAACTCAGAAACCCGAAGCACCCAGGTTTTGAGGCTCAAACCTGGAAACCGTCCTCAGCCCGAGTTTTGTGGCCCAAACTCGGAAACCATCAGCACCCAGGTTTGGAGGCCCAAACCTGGAAACCGTCCACTCGGTGGTTTTTCTGTGGCTCAACCACCAAACCGAGCCGTAGAGGGGATGCACCGCCCGTGCACCCCGTCCACCGACACGTGTCGCCAGGTCCTCGACCCGAGAAACACCGTGCCTGCAAGTCTTTGCTCGTCGCTGTCCCAGGCTGCCAGCCACCACAGCTGATCCTCGGGCCACCGGTCCCTCAGTCCAAGCCTCACATCCGCCCTTCGCCACACTCGGTCCATCGGCACGGCACGTCTCTACTTGACCTTCACCTTGTTTGTGATCACTGTATCTGTGCTCGACACCTGCACAGCACAAGCCAAAATCTCCCCCTTGATGAGTGCATTGTCAACTACCAACACAAATCGTAATGGAATAGATGAAGGAAGGAAGAAAGAGAGAGAACTTGACCAAATGACCCAAAAGCATAGCACAGCCGAAGAAGGCCAAGTGGAAAGAGCAACACAACTTGGTTCCCAAAGACATGGGCAACGGCTCGACGCAACCAAGCAAAGCAAAGCTAGCCCTCAAGAAGAGGTAGAACAGGCTCAACACCGCTAGCGAGAAAACTTGATAACAATTGGAAAATCAACTGAGAATCAAGCAAAACAGAGCTAGCCTGTAACATCTCGGCTCAGGGCTTAATAGGATTAATAGAATACTCATACCAATAAGTTGCAACTTCTTTTCCGGAAGCCCATCTCCTAAAAACTCCAAAGTTAAGCGTGCTTGGCTTGGAGCGATGGGTGACCGACCGGGAAGTCTTTCCCGGGTACGCATGAGTGAGGACAAAGTGCGCAGAAAAGACTGGTGTTGGTCTGTGGGGATAGTCTAGGTCCTATGAAAGCTGCCTGATGTAAGCGGGCCCGGCCTCGAGGAGGCGGGACGTTACAGAATGGTATCCTATGAAAGCTGCCTGATGTAAGCGGGCCCGGCCTCGAGGAGGCGGGACGTTACAGAATGGTATCAGAGCCGACTCTCGCGGTTTCACGGGCGCGTGTGTCGCAGTTGCGCAGGCATAGTGCGCATGGCTGGTGTGGATCCGGAGTGGTCACACAGCATGGCATATGCGCTGGCATTGGGCATATGGACGTGGCCAAGAGAGGACGTTCCTGGCCTGGGATTGATCGACGAGGACGTCGATCTCTTAAGGGGGTGAGATTGTAACATCTCGGCTCAGGGCTTAATAGGATTAATAGAATACTCATACCAATAAGTTGCAACTTCTTTTCCGGAAGCCCATCTCCTAAAAACTCCAAAGTTAAGCGTGCTTGGCTTGGAGCGATGGGTGACCGACCGGGAAGTCTTTCCCGGGTACGCATGAGTGAGGACAAAGTGCGCAGAAAAGACTGGTGTTGGTCTGTGGGGATAGTCTAGGTCCTATGAAAGCTGCCTGATGTAAGCGGGCCCGGCCTCGAGGAGGCGGGACGTTACAGAATGGTATCCTATGAAAGCTGCCTGATGTAAGCGGGCCCGGCCTCGAGGAGGCGGGACGTTACAAGAAGAGGCAGAACGGGCTCAACACCGCTAGTGAAGCATCTCAATACCAACTGTTATCAAACTGAAAATCAAAAGAGTTCGATACCAATTGAAAAGCTGAAAATGTTTGCTAGTCCCTCAAGAAAGAGGCAAAGTCTCAACACAACTAGCAAACTCCCCCTCAACTAGTGCACACAACCCAAGGAACTCATGATTTGTCAATATTTTCTCCCCCTTAGTCGAAAATGCACCATCAAGCAACTGTGCACACGCACTCAAATGTCTCCCCCTTGACAGAATATCTCCCTCCAGAAATGCATATGAGTAAAAATGCAAGTTAGTAGCTTCAGAAATATAATCAAAAGAGTGCAAGGATGCTCTACACAGTTCTGATTCGATGACTCAACAACATCCAAAAGAAGCTAGCAAGGGCTCAAACTGATCACCAGATACGAAATATGAATATGAGAGCAAAAGAGCAGTTTTCAGCCAAAAAGGGGTTCACCATCAAAATAGCACAAAACATGTATAGACAGGATATCCGACAAGTGCTAAACATGTATACAAGGTGAACTACCCCTAGCACAGTTCAATCATCATGCTATAGAATGAAACATAGACTTGTGTTTGGAAAATTTTATCGGAGTTTGCAGCGGTTAAATTACACAAGTTAAAATTTCAGCATGTGATTGCGAGAGGTTGAAAGCTTGTCATTGCCTAACTTTTCAACTGTGCGAAGCCTATGCAGAAGCAATCAGAAGCTTAAAGCAACAATTTCGGTCATACACTACACAGCAAACCCATCTCGATCTTTTCCAATTCACTTAACTTGGTTCAGATTTTTAGAACAGAAAATGAACATACCAAGCAAGTGATAGACTCAACACTAGAGACATAGCAACCTAGCATATATGAAAAGCACAAGTGACTTCAACACATTCTACACATGCTAGTTGCATATCTCAATGGTGAACATTTTCAGATTATAGGTTTATTACACAAGTTCACCATTCATAAAATAGCTCAGCTTATAACATGTATCAGTGATCAGAAAGAGCATAAGCTACAAGTAAAGCATCAGAGCATATACTACACAGAGCATAGTCACATTCTAAAGATTATATACATGAAGCTGTGAATGTAAATATGCAAAATGAAATACAGAAAGGATGCAAGAAGAAACCAATTGAAAAACAAAAGGTCAGTTTATGATACAAGA
Source organism: Coix lacryma-jobi var. lacryma-jobi (assembly GCA_009763385.1). Lineage (NCBI taxonomy): Eukaryota > Viridiplantae > Streptophyta > Magnoliopsida > Poales > Poaceae > Coix > Coix lacryma-jobi. Next base: position 106,472,630 of record CM019830.1, on the reverse strand, counting down.
ACCAAAATGTTTCCCCCATCTAAAAGGGGAAACACACACCAAGCTCACCTCTCAACCTAGCAAAAGTTGATTGGTCCAAAGGCTTGGTGGAAATATCAGCAAACTGATGATGAGTATCGACATGGCGAAGGTCGATATCACCCTTCTCATAGTGGTCTCGCAGAAAATGAAAGCGCACATCAATGTGTTTGGTCTTGGAGTGCAGCATGGGGTTCTTCGCAACGCTAATCGCACTCATACTGTCACAAAGCACAGGAACACAAGAAAAGCTCAGACCAAAATCACGCAAAGTGGCCATCATCCAGAGTAACTGGGAACAGCAGCTAGCTGCAGCAACATACTTAGCCTCCGTGGTAGACTAGGCGACACTAGACTGCTTGCGAGAAGACCATGATACAAGAGAAGAACCAATAAACTGGCAAGTCCCAGAAGTGGACTTGCGATCAATACGGCAACAAGCAAAATCGGCATCAGAATAACCGCAAAGAGAGAGGGTGGAGGAAGCAGAATACCAAATCCCAAACTCAGGGGTGAAGCATAAGTACCTCATAATGCGCTTGACCGCCTGACGGTGCGAGGTGCGCGGCGACGACTGAAATTGCGCGCAAAGACACACTGCGAACTGAATGTCCGGGCGTGTCGCCGTCAGGTACAGCAGCGACCCGATCATACTCCGGTACTCCTTCTGGTCCACCGCTTCTCCATCCACATCCGCATCCAGGGCCGTCGTGGTCGACATGGGTGTTGGAAGAGGCTTGGCCTCACCCATATCGAACTTCTTCAATATGTCCTTAGTATACTTACCCTGGTGCACGAACGTCCCTTCCCGGGATTGCTTGATTTGCAACCCGAGGAAAAACGTCAACTCGTCCATCATGCTGATCTCAAACTCCCTGCTCATAGTGTCTGCAAACTTGGCAACCAAAGTGTGAGAAGAACCACCGAAAATGATATCATCCACGTAAATCTGGACCAAGAGAGTATCAGTGCCTTGCTGGAGGAGAAAAAGCGTTTTATCCACACATCCCATTTTAAAACCCTTAGCAAGCAAAAAGGTTTTCAACCTATCATACCAGGCTCTAGAGGCTTGTTTCAAACCATATAAGGCTTTGTGAAGTTTAAAAACATGGTTTGGAAAATTGGGATTTTCGAAACTGGGGGGTTGTTTCACATACACTTCCTCTTCTATGTAGCCGTTTAAGAAGGCACTCTTGACATCCATTTGAAAAAGTTTAAACCCTTTGGATGCAGCAAAAGCCAAGAGTATCCTAATTGCCTCCAAACGAGCTACAGGAGCAAAAGTCTCCTCATAGTCTATCCCCTCCTTCTGACTATACCCCTGGGCTACTAGTCTGGCCTTGTTTCTCACAACATGGCCATCCTCTTCTTGTTTGTTTTTGAAAACCCATTTTGTCCCAATTGGGTGACACTCAGGAGGAGGAGGAACAAGAACCCAAACCTGATTTCTTTCAAAATTTTCTAACTCCTCATGCATGGCATTGACCCAATCTGGATCAGATAAAGCGTGTCCAACATCTCGAGGTTCAAAATCAGCAACAAATGCAGAATGAGCAAAGTGAGAGATTTATTGTGACCTTGACCGAGTGACTCGTTCGCCGATGCTGCTGATCATCTGTTGAGGCGGGTGTTGGCACTGGATATGTCGTGGCGCCTCCCGAGCAAAAGTGGTCTCCCCCTCAATAGCAGCTGGTGCCTCCTCGGGTACAAACGGTACCGCTCGAGGTGGCAGATCCCACGGCCCCCAAGAGGAAGAAGTGTCGGGGCCGTGAGTTGTTGTAGAAGCCGCTCCTTGCGGCACAGCAGGTGGAGGGGGTGCTGGATTATCCATACCTTCAGCACTCTCATCCTCGTCATCAAAAAGAGGCTCACCAACCTCATGATCACCTGCACACTCAAAACGAGAAGAAGGACAAACCATGGTCTCGTCGAAGGTGACATCTGATGTCTCCATGACTCGGTTAGTATCAGGGTTAAGTACACGATAAGCGCCAGTGTCAGTGTCATAACCCAAAAATACGCTGTCAGAAGAACGAGACTCAAACTTGTCCAAGTTGCCCTTTTTGAGTATAAAACAATGGCAACCAAAAACTTGAAAATAACTCACCTTGGGGAGTTTTCCAAAACGCAACTCATAAGAAGTCTTTTTCAAGAAAGCTCGGAGAAAGATGCGATTGGAAATATAGCATGCAGTGCTCATAGCTTCGGCCCAATATCGCCTAGGAGTCCTATGCTCATCGAGCATCGTCCTGGCCATCTCTACAAGGGTCCGATTCTTCCTTTCTACAACACCATTCTGAGGCGGTGTGTAGGGAGAAGAAAACCGATGCTCTAAACCCAAAGAGTTACAAAACTTCTCAAAATCTGAATTCTTGAATTCGGAACCATTATCACTCCTAATAGCTCGCATCGAGTTCAAAGGGAACTCGTTCTGAAGACGCAAAATCAGATTGCGAGCAAAGGTGAAAGTCTCAGTCTTCTCAGCTAAAAAGAAGACCCACGAATATCTCGAAAAATCGTCAACAACAACAAGCACATACAACTTCCCCCCAACCGAGCTCAACCGAGCCGGACCAACAAGGTCCATGTGCAAAAGCTCTCCAGGGCGCTTGGTCATGACCTGAGTCACTGGATGGTGGGGAGCGGCAACCATCTTCCCATGTCTACAAGAATGGCAAACAAGATCCTTCTCCATAGACAACTTGGGCAATCCTCGGATTAGGCCAAGTGAGCTAAGCCTTGCAAGCAAGTCGAAGCTCAAATGTCCAAGTCTCCTATGCCACTTCCAAAGATCAGAGGAGGAAGGTCTAGCCAAAAGACAACGAGAAATTCCAAACGACTCCGAGAAATCCGCACGAAAGACTTTCCCAAAGGGCAAAATCACACAAACAAGATTGCCCTGAGGATCCAAAATACGACTGAGATTCGGTTTAAAACGAATCTCATAGTCATCATCGAAAAGTTGCTGTTGACGCAAAACGTGACACCTCGCGTCAAGGCACACAGCAAGCCGAACGAGGCTGGCTTCAATCGAGTGCCCGGAGCGTACTGAATCCGGAAGCATGCCAGTCGGTTTGACCTAAAAACCAACAAGGGACAAAAGTGTGAGAATACCTTGGAACATGCTGGGTGAGACCAGACAGTTCCATATGTACGGCTTTAAAAGCCAATCACGATGGCACACAGCTATAGAAGCTGTTTGCCGAAACAGGTTTATAATGTCATTCGGCAAGTATAAAAGATAAATCTCATAAACATGTTCAATGTCGAACGCATATGTTACAAAAGGATAAAGAGGGTAACTTGTAAATATAAATCTATTCAGATGACATATGCATAGGCCAATCCAGCCAGTCTGCCGCACGTCTAGCCTTCATAAACCCATCAGGTGTAAATTCATGCAAAGCTAATCCACCGCATGATACCACTTGCTATAAATCTACACCACTCCTTATAATTAGATTAATCCACCGCATGATACGATCTAATTATAAGAAGCTAAAAGCACACGTACATCTGGACAGCTCTATAGAAACTCATTACTCATGTAAGCTTAACCAGAATCAGCAAACTAGCCGAACTGGGGTCCATGAAGAAGAAACATACAAGCCAAGCATGGTTAAACTAATCAAAAACCTGCACCTGTCGCACGTCACCCAGCTCTATCAAAGCCTAAACATGATTGACATGCATGAACCCATGACATGTAACAATCTAGATTGAAAGTCAGTTCGACCATTATGATCTTATAATCAGCAAAGCACAAACGTGCGACAAGGCCGAAGAAGATCAATCTAGATTGGGCAAAAGGTGTTATACGAATTAAATGAATAAAAAACATATAACACATGATAACTTGATGAATCTATTAGATCTGCCAAATCTAACAGAGCCGATAACTATTTTTACTCATGACTTAATTTGCCGCACGATAAAAGGCATAAGCAAAAACTTCCCGTCATAAGCTTAAATCCGCCGCACGATACTAAGCTTAACATACGAGACTACTTGCATCATATCTAAATCCACCGCATGATACTAGACATGATAGCAAGGTTGCCGGTACTTACGGAGGTCGACGGATCGATGATTCCTCTCGAAGAACTCAACGACACGACTTAGGGACTCGAAGATGGCACGGGGCCGGTTTGTATTGATGTGGTTGTGAACAGTTTTACAATGGCCGAGGGTTTATATTTATACCCTAGGCGGATAAGAGTCCCAAACGAACTTGCCTAATAACAAAATACATTTAAACAAATATTGAGATATATGAAGTCTACATTCTCCTTTACGTGAAATCCATGCCGATGCACGTGCCCTTGCTTGCTTGTTAATCAAACGGCCAATCGTCCATCACTATGATAAAGTACGTTATCCTGCTTCCATATTCTTCTGATACTTGATCATGCTTGCACGTACGTTTAACCTTGCCATATTCTTCTGATGTTTGTACGTACGTTTAACCTTGCCATATTCTTCTGATGCTTGCACGTACGTTTTGCCATATACCTATCCATGTCTAGCTAGTTTCATACATGAATGTACGGAATATATGGGCATGAAAATCCAGCCATGCGTTCAAACATTGTCTTTGCTTCTTCCCTTGTTTATGTATATCTAAAGATGTCAAGTTTGTCTGGAATAAAGCACTATTGTATTTTCTTTCTCGCACATACTTGAAATACCAGACCTTCCCAAATTAATCACCCTGCCAAGGATATTTGTTCGCTGCTTCTCGTAGCATTTCTAGCAGGCCAATATATTGTCACAACACATCATCGCTATCTCACATGAAGATTGGACGTTGGGTTTCTCTAAATATTTTTGAATAATATTCCCTGACCGATCCGTAGATAACCCTTAACTAGGAGATTTTCCTGTTTTTGACATTACTAGCTCATTCTATCTCCTCAAGGTAAATCGGTCAAATTTTGGTGTCCACACAGGCCCCCCGAGTTCGGAGTATGAATTTCTTCATGCTTTGAACTATTCCAGTCTATTGATCTGCTCTTTCTAAGTTGATGTCTTCTGACCTCTGCATGAGCTTCATACCAATGACCTTCTTTCGACCTCACTTCCTAACTTTATAAGCACAATCAGTCACCTGGAAACAACAAACATCAGTCCCTTCCTTGTGGTTGACCATGAGTATCAAAATCTAGAGTGAACTGAGAATGCCTTTCCATTATTAGCATGTATAACTTGATATCCTTGACTGGCTGCCAACAGACTGATTGACTTGGACTGTGGATTCAACATCAGTAGTAGTCTTCACTATAATCCGCCCTCTCAGTAGCTGATGAAATATTTCTTGGGAATCACCAACTGGTGATCCATGATATATCAATGTTTCTCCCAAGAAGCCGAGGAACTCACTAGCAACAACAGCGTGATCGCATCGAATTTCCACAATTTTTCTGTAAAATAACAAACCTCTAATACATGTGGAAATAGGTTAACAGTAAACGCGCATATGTATAAATATAATAGTTCTTCATTTTGTTGCTGATTAGAAGATGCTGCAATGTTGACTATATCTCAAGAGTATCACATTTATAACTAAGATTTCTCTTAAATTTGAATAAAACAGTATTCTAGCTATCCTTCTTTCTTTTCAACCATGGGGCTTTTAGCTTTGACTAAATCTGTCAGTAAACCGCAAAACAAAACAAAAACAGAATTGCTTATCCTTTATTCTTCGAACACTCTTCTTCTGGAGTTTTTATATTCTTCTCGGTTTCGGCGAACACTTGTTCATTATTTTTATTTCCGAGTATGAAAGATATCACATAATATTGCAAAGTCAAAAAAATCTGGACTATAAGGAGATACAAGTCATATACTTAGATCAAGAAGTGCAAGTAAAGATTTTATTCTTCTACATATCATTGTCTCTTAGTCATTTTAAAATATATGAGGCTACTGGACCTTTGGTCATCTTTTATTTTATCTGGCGATCACGTGACCGTCATTTTTTTAACTCAGTTCTGGCGGACACGTGCCCGTCGTTTTTATTTCTGAGTTTTTTTTAGAGCAAAAATAGCCTCATATACTTTAAACAAAGAAAGAGTGCATGCACATGATATTATTAATTATATTGTAAATCTTGATCTTGGGAATATGACTATAATCTCACTAGAAGTCTCAACAATTTGACAAAGCTCAATATGATATTTAAGAAAATTTTAATTTATGAATTCTCCAGAATTAAAGTATCTCTTACAATAATGTCATAGCAAATTCTATCCCCATTCATATTTTACGATCACTTTTAGACAAAGTTTAAACTGTATGCGACCCACAAGTTTCAAAGATTTCTAGATAAATATTATAACCACTAAACCCAAATTTAGAGAAATCAAAGCTATAAATTAGACACGGGTAAAACATAAAACAGAGTATCTATTCATCATTTCAATAATAGATAAGCTAGAATATTATTTATATCACATTTGATTATTATTCTCAAGACATTAATTTATCATGGAGATGCAACATCATAAGTTTTGCCCTTTTAATATTTTTAATTCTAAACTTCAATATTGTTTGAAAAGTAAGGGTAGAGTTACACAAACCATCGTTGAAGGAGTCAATGGAAGTCGTTCATCTTGTCCTTCTTCATGATGAATCACTCGAGATGCTGCATAATGCATATGCGTGGCGAGTCCAAATCTCCATCAATAGAAAATTTTTCCTTGGCTGATGATCGGCTATCTACCTCGTCTTTCTTAACTCTGAGCCTGATCAACTCAGCATACTCCTTAACTATTTTTGCCGAATAATAACAACTCGTGGCCCCCCTGCATTATTTTGTCAACGTCACCAGACACAAGCTCTTTGACTCTAATTCACAGTAACTTCCACCCGGATCTGGGCTCGCTCGCCGAACCAGTTGCTGACTCTATCTCATATATTATTTTCTTCGACTGGCGACAATGTTTCCTTTCAAGTTTCATATCAGCATGCTGACCTTCAGCCGAACTTGAATTAAGTCTAGCTATTAACATGCTTGTTCGGTCACCTAATCTTAGTGAACTATCGGCTTTATGTCCTTGTCGATCAGCTATTCATTCTTTCTCACTTTTAGATCGAATGATTCCAGATTCCACACATGTATGTGATCGGCTTATGACTATCTTGAATAGCCGATTCAAATAACCGATTCATGTAGACTGTAGTTCTTTCAGTCACGGATCCTTACTATTTTAATAAGCCCATTTACAGCGCAGCTGTTATTCAGCGTTCCAATTTCTAGGCTTCCAATTAGAAGATCAACTTGATATCTTGAAACCGATGTCAGTAGAAAAAATATCACCATAATCTTATATTGGAAGGTCATCGGCTAAGTGTAGAATATTATTGTGACTTTTCTTGGATTGATCCTCCTGGAAGCTGCTGTGCTACTGGCTGTCCTCCATTCGGCTATTGACTAATACGGGCTTGGCTCCCAATAGCCGATGAATTGAAAACATCAGGATTCACTGTACTATCTTGATCAGTGACTTGCCTCATGATGTTGTTAATCGAGTTCGCCAATATGATTTATGAGAGCTTCATAGATGTCCTTCTCTCCGGTCTCTTTTTCCATTGGCTGATAAAGTATGATATCATAGAATACGGGTGTGTCATCAGCTGATGGAAGATCTCGATGGTAATGAGGGACCAGCCGGTGGTGGCCAAGGCTCTTGCTTTCTGGTCTATTGGACTTACAAACCATCCTATTGAGTAAAACTTCCCTGGCTGCTGTTGTATGTTTGATTGGCTATTATTTTTCTCCATGACCAGCTTTTACTGGCATCACCAATCCGAATCAATAGCTGATCTCTGGATTTAGCTGATTCCTGCATGGTTGACTGTACTATTCTTTTTTTTTCAAAATTAAATTAGCCAGAATCTCAGCCTTCTCTGAACCGACCTGATATTGCTACGGGTAGCTGAATGACAAGACAAATTCTTCTTGGACAAACACTTCTAATTATCGGGCATGTAACAAAACAAAGCTCGTGAATTGTGATGGCTTCTGGAAACTCTTCCTATAATGTACATCTCCTTCTGAATTTGTCCTTTGTTTATGTTTCCATATAAAATCATCTCTCATTAACTCCAGTGACACATATTGAATCCTCTTGACTCTTTCGAACAGCAGCATGTGGCATCTAATTAGAAGACCATCTTGATGTCTTGAAACTTTGATGGCTCAGCATATTGTTTATTGAAAGATCATCGGCTGAGTAGATAATTTTGCATCTATTCCTCGTCTCTTCTCCAAGCCAAAACCTTGTTGACGAAATATAAGTTGATATGCGCCTGACTTGTAATCAAATGATTGTGGTCCCACTGGGCGTGCCAAAAAGTTGCTGTTGACGCAAAACATGACACCTCGCGTCAAGGCACACAGCAAGCCGAACGAGGCTGGCTTCAATCGAGTGCCCGGAGCGTACTGAATCCGAAAGCGTGCCAGTCGGTTTGACCTAAAAACCAACAAGGGACAAAAGTGTGAGAATACCTTGGAACATGCTGGGTGAGACCAGATAGTTCCATATGTACGGCTTTAAAAGCCAATCACGATGGCACACAGCTATAGAAGCTGTTTGCCGAAATAGGTTTATAATATCATTCGGCCAGTATAAAAGATAAATCTCATAAACATGTTGATTGCCGAACGCATATGTAACAAAAGGATAAAAAGGGTAACTTGTAAATATAAATCTATTCAGATGACATATGCATAGGCTAATCCAACCAGTCTGCCGCACGTCTAGCCTTCATAAACCCGTCAGGTGTAAATTCAAGCAAAGCTAATCCACCTTATGATACCACTTGCTATAAATCTACACCACTCCTTATAATTAGATTAATCCACCGCATGATACGATCTAATTATAAGATGCTAAAAGCACATGTACATCTGGACAGCTCTATAGAAACTCATTACTCATGTAAGCTTAACCAGAATCGGCAAACTAGCCGAACTGGGGTCCATGAAGAAGAAACATACAAGCCAAGCATGGTTAAACTAATCAAAAACCTGCACCAGCCGCACGTCACCCAGCTCTATCAAAGCCTAAACATGATTGAAATGCATGAACCCATAACATGTAACAATCTAGATTGAAAGTCAGTTCGACCATTATGATCTTATAATCAGCAAAGCACAAACGTGCGACAAGGCCGAACGAAGATCAATCTAGATTGGGCAAAAGGTGTTATACGAATTAAATGAATAAAAAACATATAACACATGATAACTTGATGAATCTATTAGATCTGCCAAATCTAACAGAGCCGATAACTACTTTTACTCATGACTTAATCCGCCGCACGATACAAGGCATAAGCAAAAACTTCCCGTCATAAGCTTAAATCCGCCGCACGATACTAAGCTTAACATACGAGACTACTTGCATCATATCTAAATCCACCGCATGATACTAGACATGATAGCAAGGTTGCCGGTACTTACGGAGGTCGACGGATCGATAATTCCTCTCGAAGAACTCGACGACACGACTTAGGGACTCGAAGATGGCACGGGGCCGGTTTGTATTGATGTGGTTGTGAACAGTTTTACAATGGCCGAGGGTTTATATTTATACCCTAGGCGGATAAGAGTCCCAAACGGACTTGCCTAATAACAAAATACATTTAAACAAATATTGAGATATATGAAGTCTACAATCTCCTTTACGTGAAATCCATGCCGATGCACGTGCCCTTGCTTGCTTGTTAATCAAACGGCCAATCGTCCATCACCATGATAAAGTACGTTATCCTGCTTCCATATTCTTCTGATACTTGATCATGCATGTACGTTTAACCTTGCCATATTCTTCTGATGCTTGTACGTACGTTTAACCTTGCCATATTCTTCTGATGCTTGCACGTACGTTTTGCCATATACGTATCCATGTCTAGCTAGTTTCATACATGAATGTACGGAATATATGGACATGAAAATCCGGCCATGCGTACAAACATTGTCTTTGCTTCTTCCCTTGTTGATGTGTATCTAAAGATGTCAAGTTTGTCTGGAATAAAGCACTATTGTATTTTCTTTCTCGCACATACTTGAAATACCAGACCTTCCCAAATTAGTCACCCTGCCAAGGATATTTGTTCGCTCCTTCTCGTAGCATTTCTAGCAGGCCGATATATTGTCACAACACATCATCGCTATCTCACATGAAGATTGGACGTTGGGTTTCTCCAAATATTTTGAATAATATTCCCTGACCGATCCGTAGATAACCCTTAACTAGGAGATTTTCCTGTTTTTGACATTACTAGCTCATTCTCTCTCCTCAAGGTAAATCGGTCAAATTTTGGTGTCAACAGTTGCGAAACAGAAAGAAGGTTAAAATGCAAGTTAGAAACAAGAGCAACATCGCGCAACACAAAGTGCTCATTAACTCGCACCGACCCACAAGACAGCACCTTACCTTTGCTGTTGTCGCCGAAGGTGATAAACTCCTTTCCGGCGACTGGACTAAGACTGGAGAACCATTTGGCGTTTCCAGTCATGTGCCTCGAGCAACCAGAATCCACCAACCAAACGTTCTCCAATCGTTTTACCTACATCAATAAAAAGACATAGGGTGAGCATACGGTCCAACACTGGGGTTAGTAAAGTAGGGAGAATACCAGTGTTGGGCCGGCTGCTCAAAAGAACGGTTAGCAGAAAAACCATTCCTAGCACGCCTACGGGAAGAGCGATCACCACGTAGAGGAAAACGTGGTCCGCTAAGGGAGGAGCGTCCATCGCAATACTCAAAACACGGTGGTGCAAAATGCTCAACTACAAAGCCACCGCCACGGGGTCCATAGCCTACAACTGCAGGCTCCCGCCCGGCACGACCTCCTCGCGGCCTAGGCCTAGGAACTTGAGGTTTTGGACCTCTAGGCCTAACAGCACGCTTCTGAACGTTCGGCCCATGTACATCATGGAAAGGATGGTACATGTCCGTGTTGTTCATCTCCTTTGCGCGGCGCGCCTCTCTCTTGCGCTGAAAGCAAAACTCGCTCAAGTGTCCATCTCTCCCACAGTGCTCACAATGGTACCTCACCGCTCTCAAAGGGGGTTGTTGGTACTCACGGTAGTGGGTGTGGATCACTTTGCCCTTCTGTGGCATAAGCTCCTCTTGGATGGGTTGTATGGTGTCAAGCTTGTTCTTGAGGTGGTTTGGTTTGGGATCCCATGATTGTTTCTTGGGTGGAGCTCTCGGAGGTTCAACAAAGACCCCATCCTTGGTGTAAGGCTTGAGAGAGGCTCTTTGGGTGGAATCTTGGTAAGCTTGGGAGTAATGGTGGAGTTGGGCTTCTCACATGGGTTAAGACCACTCGACTCTCCAATCTTCCCAAAAGATGAAACATCAACACCCAGAGCAAAACCTACACCAGGACCTCCAGCAGCTCGCTTGAATTGGGAGATCATCATCCCGAGCTGTGGCTCACCACTAGACACCCATGACAAGATGGTCCGAAGGTATGTGTTTTCCTCCTCGGTTTGCATCTTGTCATGCTTCACATTGGATATCTCCATCTCCAAACCCTCACAAAGAACACATCTAGACACGCATGTGCTACCCGAGCTGGCCTTCTCAAGAGACACAATCTTGGCATTCTTCTCTGCCAACTCGGATTGCAAGCCCGCACAGGACTTGCATGCACCCTACAGCAAGGATCTAGCCTTCAGCTCATCCACCTCTCCTACCAGCACAGCATACTTGCTTCTCAAAGTGAGAAGGTCAGTCATGTGTGTGGTGCACATCTCACACTCCTCCTCCTCGGTGACAACAACGGTGGACTTGACAAATTCAAGTTCCTTCACCGTATCCTCCCACTTCTGCCTAAACTCCTTGCGCTCTCTAGCGGCACGCCTAAGCAACTTGTCTTGACTAAGGAGAGCGGCAGTAAGTTTCTCGACCTCAGCAGAAAGTTCGTCGGGGGTCAGAGATACCTGGGAGGTGTCGTCGTCGTCGTCGTCGTTCCGAGGGATCTCCTCCAACTCGCCATCGACCTCCTTGCCGAGGGCCATGGTGCAGAAGCCCTCATCGTCGGCGAAGAAGCAGAGGCCATTGAGCTTATCCACGATCCTCTTCTTCTTCTTGGACTCATCGTCGCTTGAGGAAGCGGAGTCGTCATCCGAGTCATCGACGTCGCTGAGCGTGGCGAAGAACGCACGCTGCTCAGCCTGGGCCTTCTCCAAGTACTTCGTCTTGATGTACTCCTTGTTGAAGCCGCCCTTCCGCTTGTGCTTCGCGGGGACGTACTTCTCCTTGCGCTTGCTGGAGTCATACTTGTGCCCATGATCCGCCTTGCCGAAGACTTGCTTGTTCTTCTTCGGGCAATTGGCGATGAAGTGGTTGGGGTCGCCGCACTCAAAGCATCCTGAGCGTCCTCCTCCGCGGCGACGGTTCATGCGGTTGTTGTGGAACCGCGAGAACCGGTTGGCGAGCAACGCCAGCTCCTCATCCCCCATGAACTCCAGCTGCTCCTCTATGACAGAAAGAAGAGAGGAAAGTGCAAAGCCTCCAGAGGGGTTAGCAGAAGAGCCAGAAACCAAAGCCATCGACGGGCCAGAAGGATTTTCATAAGAAGCCCTCGCCATGGCGTCAATCTCGCTGGACTTGAGCTTACTGAAAAGCTCGTCGCACATGAGGGTCTCATAGTTAGGCAATTCGATGATCGCCTAAACCTTGGAATCCCACACCGACCGATCAAGAGTATGGAGTAGCTTGAGAGCTCTCTCATGATCGTTGAAAGGCAACAACTCCTTGTTAGCCCTCATCCTGTTGACAATCACCTGAAAGCGAGCGAATAAACTTTCTATGCTCTCGCCAGGCATATGTCGAAAGTTCTCATACTCTCGCTTGAATGACTCATAGAGACGGGTTTTGACTTGAGAGGTTCCCTCATGGAAACGCATGAGGGTAGCCCAAATCTCCCGAGCCGTAGCGAGGTGAGAAACACGATCAAACTCACTCATGCTCAAACATGAGAAAAGAGCATTACGGGCTCGGCTATTGGTATCATGCTTATCGATCTGAAGCTGAGAGACACGAGCAGCCAAGACAACGTAATCGGCAGAGTTGCAAATATCCCAAATAGAAGCACCCAAACTCTGCAGATAGGCCGACATGCGTATCTTCCAATATGCATAGTTCGTCCCATCGAAAAACGGCGGTTTGCCCACGCCGCGATCCATGTCGCCTTTTGTGGATCTGGAACCGGCTAAGGTGGAAGATCCTTAACCCGCTCCGATACAAATTGTAGGACCGAGAATGCAATAGCAAGGCGACCAGAGGGGGGTGAATGGGAGCTCAAAAATTTCTCTCAAAACTTTGGCCTTTGTCCCACAAATCAACCCCCAAAAGCTTTGATCGAAACCGTGATGCCCACGACCCTTGGAAGAGGGTGGATGATCCCTAGGATCACAGCGGAGCACGACAAAGCGATAGCAAGCCAATCGGCAAAAGTACTAGAACAAGTTTAACCACTAAAACCTAGTCCCGAACGTTGATTGAAGCCTATGTCGAGAAATCCCTGAATACCGATGCTAACAAGTAGCAAAGATACCTAGAGAGGTTCCTAGGTGAACAATAGGGCCAAACGAGAAGTCCGGAAACCAAGCGGAGAAGCCGGAAGAGCAAACGCTCTAAAGCTCAACACACAGCCGATTCCCGGACTGTCCGCTGGTACGGTCCTAGACTGTCCGGCTCAACCGCGGACTGTCCGCGGGGGATGGCGGACTGTCCGCCGGCAAAATCCCCGAAACAGCACAGTTGCTGAAAGTCCTCTGCTCGGGCCCGGACTGTTCGCCCCTATCAACGGCGGACTGTCCGCCGGTCACCCGAGGCAAACACAGCCGAGCTGCGCGACCACTGCTCGGTCGGAGCCCGACATGCGGACTGTCCGCCGGTCAAACCACGGACTGTCCGCAACCTCACAGTGAAGGCGATTTCGGTCGCCCTTCACACACAACCTCCCAAAACCGAATCAAATCACAATCCCACGTTCCCAAACTTGGAGAAGATGATCACGAGGTAGTTAGGAGACTATCCCCAAGAAATCATCCGCTCAAATCGATTCAATCAACGGGAAATCGAAGGGGAAGGTGTATGAATCGAAAAAGCACCACGAAACCGAAATCGACCCGATCTACTTGTTCGTGAGGAGTTAGATGAATTCCTTTGGTGGAAATGATCTCCTAACTATAAAGAACAAGTTGATTCAAGTGGAATTCGAAAAGATGCAGTAGGGAGGGAGATCGAGTGACGGGAAAATCGCGGAGAAACGAAGAACGCGAAGAACATGAACAAAACGCGAATCAAGTCATCGATCTGCAACCGTGTGGCTACCACACGCTACAACAGTGAGGTTATGGCCTCACTTCCTCAAAATCTCTAGTACACAGAGGTATGGTTCTCTACGGATCTCAGTAGCTATAGCAGGGGATTGGGAGAGCAGGAAACCCTAGAAGCAAAGAGCAAATGACTGAGATCGATTGGGAGGAGGGTGTCTCCCTCTACTTATCCTAATTCTAAGTCCTACTCTACCCCTCTCTAATTACAGAGCGAACCAGCTAAACCCTAGGGTTATTCTGGACCAACTTGAAGATGTTGGTGATTCGACGGCCATGCCCGCACAACTGGTAGCGTTGCCTCGACGCAACCTCACCGATTGCCGCCACGTGCCGCCTCCGCTCCGCTTGTCCTTTTCCTGGACTTCGCCCCCGGTTTTGAGGCCCAAACCGGGAAACCAGCCGTCCATCGCCTGAGTTTTGTGGCCCAAACTCAGAAACCAGCAGCACCCAGGTTTTGAGGCCCAAACCTGGAAACCGTCCTCAGCCCGAGTTTTGTGGCCCAAACTCAGAAACCATCAGCGCCCAGGTTTTGAGGCCCAAACCTGGAAACCGTCCACTCGGTGGTTTTTCTGTGGCTCAACCACCAAACCGATCCGTAGAGGGGATGCACCGCCCGTGCACCCCATCCATCGACACGTGTCCCCAGGTCCTTATAAAGTTATCAAAGTGATTGTGCTTCCACTTGGGTCGAAGAGCAATAAGTTTGGCAAGTGGTCGCCGAGTTGGGAAGGTCCTTATAAAGTTATCAAAGTGATATTCGGGAATGCATACATGCTAGAAACGTTACAAGGTGAAAGTCTCTCAAGAGCAATAAATGGAAGGTATTTGAAAAAATACTTTCCAAGTGTTTGGCAAGAAGCCTAAGTGCCTTACCAAACAATGGCTGATACATGTATCGCCCTTAGAACAAAAATTAATCAATATACATATTTATCCTTAGTTACTGAATGACCAATGAGTTGGGCATCATGGTTGTTTAGTTTGTTTTTAGGTTCTACTAAAGATCGCCTAAAAACAGGGGGCATATGTTGACACTCAAAAGTGTCCTAAATATATAATAAGGCTAGAAGACATATTTGTTTCATAATATTTTGAAGCCAAATTCATCTTCAAATGCTTTGTATCTAAAAGGTCAGATATTCTAAGCGGAATTGGTCTGGTCACTTGATTTATTTACTGTTGTAAGTATGTTCCGACCAGTTACAAGATTTCCGACCAGGTGACACTGGTCAGAAGCATTAGAATGGTGATAAATGCCAATTCGTGATCATTAAGGTGTCGATTTAAAGATCTTTTCTCTGATTTCATTGGGATTATAGAGATTTGTTAATCCATTTAGTCGGTTTGGGCTATTATCTGCTGTGTTAAGGCCCATTAAACCGGTTTAGTCAGTTTGAGGATCGGTTGAATCGAGTTTACCTTTTTTTAGTCTAGATTGGACTCTTGGATTCCATATTTTGATGGAATCCAGATAGGAAACTTGGAGATTATAATCTGGAGATGTTTCCTATTGCGATAAGACCAACCCCCTCTATATATATATGAGAGGTTTATGGCCGATTGAGGCATCCAACCCTAATCAACGAAATCAATCTACTATCCCCTTTTACCCTTTATTCCCTCTCTACTTTGTTGTTCGAAGCATCTCCCAACGAGATTCGGTGGTGTTCTAGGCGGCCTTGCTGGTCCTAGAGGAACCTCTATGTGCTTCTCCCTGATGGGTCTTCCTGGGAGAAGTTCTAGAGTTATCAACACAAAGAGCCAAACCCTAAACTGATCCAAACCGGTCTTTAGATCGATTTCCATCGGCTTAGCCAGGTTCCTTGTTGTGGTTGATCCGCAACCTCTTGGGCATTCTAGCCCTGCTGGTGTGTGATTCGGATCACTTCCAACATCAACACCAACGCAACAGACGGATCTCAAATCGGAGCTCGAACACAAAAGATACGGACGCTAAAAGCGTCGAAACTCTGAAAGCGGAACACCCAACTCCTATGGAAAAGAAGGAAGTGTCCAACCAAAAATACTTAGGCCAATGGTGGCAAAAGTACCTTGAAAAGATCCTTGTGAAGTTAGGAAACCAATGCAACAAACAGATCTCAAACCGGAGCTCGAACGCAAAAGATACGAACGAAAACAGCAAAACTCTGCACTGGCAGACTGTCTACTAGTGAACCGCAGACACTCCGCTATAGAACCCCGGACAGTCCAGGAATGAGGCCCGGACAGTCCGCTGTTCAAAAATGAAAACAACAACCTTGCTGCCTGTGAACAACCCTGACCCCGGATAGTCCGGGGATGAGTGTAGGACAGTCCGGGAATGCCCAGAATACCCAAAAACAACTTGTATCAAACTCAAATTCGATTGGAAAGGAATACATTTGCTTGATAGTGCATTATCAACTAAGAGGGAGAAATTTGACAAAACATGTCCCAGTTGTGCACTATTGAAGGGGGAGCTTGTTGAATTTGCTCGTTTGATGAAGGGTTTTCAATTGGTTTGGAGCAATTTTATGCTAGTTGTGTTGAGCCTCTGTGCCACTGTCTTGAGGGACTAGCAGTTTCGCCTTATGAGTGTATTCTCAATTGATACCGAGCTTTTCTGCTTTTCAGTTGGTTCAGTTGGTATCAAGCTCTTCAGTTGGTATCGAGTTCTTTTTTCGCTAGCGGTGTTGAGCCCGTTCTGCCTCTTCTTGAGGGCTAGCTCTATTTTGCCTGAATGTCAACTGATATTTCAATTGGTGTCGAGCTTTCCTGCTAGCGGTGTTGAGCCTGTTCTACCTCTTCTTGAGGGCTAGCTTTGTTTTGCTTGGTTGTGTCGAGCTGTTGCCCATGTCTTTGGGGACCAAGTTGTCTTGCTCTTTCCACTTGATCTTCTTCGGCTTTGCTACGCTTTTGGGTCTTTTGGTCGAGTTCTCTACTTCTCCTTCTTCCTTCTTCTATTCCATTATGATTTGTGTTGGTAGTTGACAATGCACTCATCAAGGGGGAGATTGCGGATACATGGGTGTATGCCGAGTCTCGAGTGATGAGTGATTGTCAACTGGGATAATGCGCATGTTCTTTGGCTTGTGTTGTGCAGGCGTTGAGCACGGATACAGTGATCGAAGGCAAGGTGAAGGTCAAGTAGAGACGTGCCGTGCCGATGGACCGGGAGCGGTGAATGGCGGACGTGAGGCTTCGACTGAGGGACCGGTGGCCCGAGGACCAGTTGTGGTGGCTGACAGCCTGGGACAGCGACGAGCGGAGACTTGCGGGGCACGGTGTTGCTCGGGTCGAGGACCTGGGGACACGTGTCGGTGGACGGGGTGCACAAGCGGTGCATCCCCTCTACGGCTCGGTTTGGTGGTTGAGCCAAAGAAAAACCACCGGTGGACGGTTTCCAGGTTTGGGCCACAAAACCTGGGTGCTGCGGGTTTGCCGAGTTTGGGCCACAAAACTCGGGCTGAGGATGGTTTCTAGGTTCGGGCCTCAAAACCTGGGCGCTGGCGGGTTTCTGAGTTTGGGCCACAAAACTCAGGCGATGGACAGCTGGTTTCCCGGTTTGGGCCTCAAAACCGGGGTTGGTCGTGAAGTCTGGTTTCCCGGTTTGGGCCTCAAAACCGGGGGCGGAGTCCATGAAAAGGACAAGCAGAGCGGTGGCGGCACGTGGCGGCAATTGGTGAGGTTGCATCGAGGCAACGCTACCGGTTGTGCGGGCATGGCCGTCAGATCACCACCTACCATGAGTTGGTCCAGAATAACCCTAGGCTTTAGCTGGTTCGCTCTGTAATTAGTTAGGGGTAGAGTGGGAATTAAAATTAGGATAACTAGGGGGAGACACCCACCTCCCAAACTATCTCAGTCATTTGCTCTTTGCCTTCTAGGGTCTTCCTGCTCTCCCAATCCCCTGCTGTAGCAACTGAGATCCACAGAGAGCCATACCTCTGTGTTCGTGAGATTTTGTGGAAGTGAGACCGTAATCTCACTGTTGTAGCGTGTGGTAGCCACACGGTTGCAAACTCATGGTTGTGATTCGCATTTTGGTGTTGTTCTTCGCGGATTACTTTTCTCCACGATTTTCCCGGTGATCAATATCTTTACTCGGTACATCTTTTGCGATTCCGTTTGAACTGAGTTGTTCTAGATCGTGAGGCGCATCTTTCCACTGAAGGAATTCTTCTTTAACCTCACGAGCTAGTAGATCCGTCGATTTTCGTTTCGAATCAAGTTTTGTCTTCTTTCCCCCGAATTCTTCCGATTCACCGATTTGGAGTTAGGTTCAAGCCATGATCTCTTTGGGATAGCTCACTACCTCCTTGGAACTCCTCATACCAAGTCTAAGCCTTAGAGCTTTTGATTCGAAGGAGATCGAGTTGAATCCAGGGAAGAACTGTGCTGTATCGGGGGCATCGGACGCTCTGGTCGTGACCATTGGACGCTGAGTTCATACCAGCAGATGCGTCCGGTGCCACGTGTCATCTGACAGCATTTTTTAAAGGAGCAACGGACGCTGACCATCGGATGCTCCGTTGCATCGGACGCGTCTGAGGGTAGAGCATCAGACGCTAGGGCTTCACTATAGCCAGCGTCCAATTACCATGCAGTAAGGACCCAGACTTGATCATTTTGCATCGGACGCGTCCGGTGATTGACCATCGGATGCAGGCCAGCGTCCGATGCTATGTCTTCAGCACGTTTTCGTCTGTGGCTTGTTCGTCCGTTGTCGGTTTTGATTTCCAATTTTTGCATTGGGGTTCTAGGGTTGTATTGTGTCCCGCTGTGCTTCTTGGAAGCATCCATCCTACATCTAGGGTCGTGGACACTTGCAAGCTCTAAGTTTGCTCTTGGGGTGATTCTTGGGACTGTGGAAACAAGTTTCTGAAAAGAAATTTTGAAGCTCCCATTCACCCCCCTCTGGTCGCTTTCTGGTAGCACTTTCAGTCCTTCAATGTTTGGTCCAGTTGACTCATCTGTGGAACTTCTAAATCGGTCTGAGTCAATTATTAATGGGAACGAGATCGATTTAGAAGATTGGAGGACTCCCCTGTTGAAGTATCTTCGTGATCCAAATACTAGAGTTGATCGAAGTGTTTGGCGGAGTGCGTTCAAATATGTATTGCACAATGATGAACTTTACCGAAGAACCGCCGAAGATTTACTACTTAAGTGTTTGGGATCTGATTAGGCAAAAGTAGCTATGGGAGAGGTCCATGAAGGTATTTGTGGTACGCATCAATCGGCCCCAAAAATGAAATAGTTACTGCGTAGAGCCGGATTTTATTGGCCTACTATGATGGCCGATTGTTTTCGCTATTACAAAGGATGTGAAGAGTGTCAACGGTTTGGAAATATTGCGGATACATGGGTGTATGCCGAGTCTCTGAGTGATGAGTGATTGTCAACTGGGATAATGCGCATGTTCTTTGGCTTGTGTTGTGCAGGTGTCGAGCACAGATATAGTGATCAAAGGCAAGGTGAAGGTCAAGTAGAGACGTGCCATGCCGATGGATCGAGAGTGGCGAAGGGCAGACGTGAGGCTTGGACTGAAGGACCGATGGCCCGAGGATCAGCTCTGGTGGCTGACAGCCTGGGACAGCGACGAGCGAAGACATGCGGGCACGGTGTTGCTTGGGTCGAGGACCTGGGGACACGTGTCGGTGGACGGGGTGCACGGGCGGTGCAACCCCTCTACGGATCGGTTTGGTTGTTGAGCCACAGAAAAACCACCGAGTGGACGGTTTCCAGGTTTGGGCCTCAAAACCTGGGCGCTGATGGTTTCCGAGTTTGGGCCACAAAACTTAGGCTGAGGATGGTTTCCAGGTTTGGGCCTCAAAACCTGGGTGCTGCGGGTTTCTGAGATTGGGCCACAAAACTCAGGCGATGGACAGCTGGTTTCCCGATTTGGGCCTCAAAACCGGGGGTTGGTCGTGAAGGCTGGTTTCCCGGTTTGGGCCTCAAAACCGGGGGCGAAGTCTAGGAAAAGGACAAGCAGAGCGGAGGCAGCACGTGCTGGCAATCGGTGAGGTTGCGTCGAGGCAACGCTACCAGTTGTGCGGGCGTGGCTGTCGGATCACCAGAATCTTCGAGTTGGTCCAGAATAACCCTAGGGTTTAGCTGGTTCGCTCTATAATTAGAGAGGGGTAGAATAGGAATTAGAATTAGGATAAGTAGAGGGAGACACCCTCCTCCCATTGCTATCTCAGCCATTTGCTCTTTGCCTTCTAGGTTTTCCTGCACTCCCAATCCCCTGCTGTAGCAACTAAGATCCGCAGAGAACCATACCTCTGTGTACTGGAGATTTTGAGGAGGTGAGACTGTAATCTCACTGTTGTAGCGTGTGGTAGCCACACGGTTGCAGATCGATGACTTGATTCGCGTTTTGTTTGTGTTCTTCGCGTTCTTCGTTTTCTCCATGATTTTCCCGTCACTCGATCTCCCTCTCTACTGCGTCTTTGCGAAATCCGTTTGAATCAACTTGTTCTTTATAGTGAGGAGATCATTTCCACCAAAGGAATTCATCTAACTCCTCACAAACAAGTAGATCGGGTTGATTTTGTTTTCGTGGCGCTTTTTTCGTTCATACTCTTCCCATTTCGATTTCCCAGTGTTTGAGTTGATTTTGCGGATACATGGGTGTATGCCGAGTCTCTGAGTGATGAGTGATTGTTAACTGGGATAATGCGCATGTTCTTTGGCTTGTGTTGTGCAGGTGTCGAGCACGGAGATAGTGATCAGAGGCAAGGTGAAGGTCAAGTAGAGACGTGTCGTGCCGATGGACCGGGAGTGGCGAAGGGCGGACGTGAGGCTTGGACTGAGGGACCGGTGGCCCGAGGATCTGCTGTGGTGGCTGGCAGCCTAAGACAGCGACGAGCGGAGACTTGCGGGCACGGTGTTGCCTGGGTCGAGGACCTAGGGACACGTGTCGGTGGATGGGGTGCACGGGCGGTGCATCCCTTCTACAGCTTCGGTTTGGTGGTAGAGCCAGAGAAAAACCATCGCGTGGACGGTTTCCAGGTTTGGGCCTCAAAACCTGGGCGTGGACGGTTTCCGAGTTTGGCCACAAAACTCGGGCTGAGGACGGTTTCCAGGTTTGGGCCTCAAAACCTGGGTGCTGCGGGTTTGCTGAGTTTGGGCCACAAAACTCAGGCTACGTGGGCTGGTTTCCCGGTTTAGGCCTCAAAACCGGGGGTTGGCTGTGAAGGCTGGTTTCCCGATTTGGGCCTCAAAACCGGGGGTGAGACATCCAGGAAAAGGACGCGGAGCGGTGGCGGCACGTGGCGGCAATCGGGAGGTTGCGTCGAGGCAACGCTACGAGTTGTGCGGGCGTGGCCGTCGGATCCACCTACCATTGAGTTGGTCCAGAATAACCTTAGGGTTTAGCTGGTTCGCTCTGTATGTAGTTAGGGGTAGAGTGGGAATTAGGAATAGTTAGAATTAGGATAAGTAGGGGGAGACACCCACCTCCCCATCTATCTCAGTCATTTGCTCTTTGCTTCTAGGGTTTCCTGCTCTCCCAATCCCCTACTGTAGCTAGCTGAGATCCGCAGAGAACCACACCTCTGTGTACTGGAGATTTTGAGGAAGTGAGGCCGTAACCTCACTGTTGTAGCGTGTGGTAGCCACACGGTTGCATTTCGTGGTTGTGATTCGCGTTTTGTTCGTGTTCTTCGCGGAATCCTTTTTCTCCACATTTTTCCCGTTGTTCGATCTCTTTGCTCAGTTCATCTTTCGCAAATCCGTTTGAACCAAGTTGTTCTAGATCGTGAGGCACTTCTTTCCACCGAAGGAATTCTCCTCTAACCTCACGGTCTAGGAGATCGGTCGATTTTCGTTTCGTGTCAAGTTTTTCTCCTTTCCCCCGATTTTCTTTGATTCATCGATTTGGAGATAGGTTCGAGCCATGATCTCTTAGAGATAGCTCACTATCCTCCCCGTGACTCATCTCTCCAAGTTTGAGCCCTAGGGGTTTTGTTTTGGGAGAGTTTGAATCGAATCAGTGGAAGAACAGAGGGCTATCGGGGTGACCGGACGCTGCTGTCGAGCTGACCGGACGCTGCCTCGTGTGTCCGGTGCTTGAATGCCACGCAGAGTTTTCCTATAGCTAACCGGACGCTGGTTCTTGCAAGTGACCGGACTCGCTCCTTTTACTGTTCATTGCGGTTGTCTTCTATTGACCGGATGCACTGCTCTCGACCGGACGCTCCTCGCTTGTGAGTCCGGTCAGAAATAGTAAGGGTCCAGAAAGGTTTTTCGCAGACCGGACGCGTCCGGTGTTGTCTGACCGGACGCTGTGAGAGTCCGGTCGAGTCTGTTCCGCGCTGTTTCATCCGCGGTTTGTTCGTTCGTTGACGGATTTTGTTTCCGTCTTTTGCGTTGGCTTTCTTGGGTTGTATAGTGTCCCGCTGTGCTTCTCAGAGGCATCCACCCTACATCTAGGGTCGTGGACACTTGCAAGAATAGGTTTGCTTTTGGGGTTGATTCTCGGGACAGTGGCAACAAGCTTCCGAAAGGAAAATTTGAAGCTCCCATTCACCCCCCCTCTGGTCGCTTTCTGGTAGCATTCTCGGTCCTTCAATTGGTATCGGAGCAGGTTAAGGATCTTCCACCTTAGCTGGTTCCATATCCACAGAAGGTGACATGGATCGCGGCGTGGGCAAACCACCATTCTTTGATGGGACGAACTATGCGTATTGGAAGATACGCATGTCGGCCTATCTCCAGAGCATGGGCTCTTCTGTTTGGGAGATTTGCAACAGGGACGATTACGTTGTCTTGGCTGCTCGTGTTACTCAGCTTCAGATGGATGAGCACGATGCCAATAGCCGAGCGCGTAACGCTCTCTTCTCCTGTTTGAGCATGTCCGAGTTTGATCGTGTTTCTCACCTCCCCACGGCTCGTGAGATTTGGGCGACCCTCATGCGTTTCCATGAGGGAACCTCTCAACTCAAATCTCGTCTCTACGAGTCGCACAAGCGGGAGTATGAGAACTTTCGACACATGCCTGGCGAGAGCATAGAAAGTTTATTCGCTCGCTTTCAGGTCATTGTCAACAAGATGAGAGCGAACAAGGAGCTGTTGCCTTTTGACGATCATGAGAGGGCTTTGAAGCTTTTGCAAACTCTTGATCATTCGGTGTGGGACTCAAAGGTCCAGGCGATCATCGAATCGTCTAACTATGAGACCCTCACTTGCGACGAGCTTTTTAGCAAGCTCAAGTCTAGTGAGATTGATGCCATGTCGAGGGCTTCTTATGAAAATCCTTTTGGCCCGACTATGGCTTTGGTTTCTGGCTCTTCTGCTAAGCCCTCTGGAGGATTTGCACTCTCTTCACTCTTCTCTGTCACAGAGGACCAGCTGGAGTCTTTGGGGGATGACGAGTTGGCAATGCTCGCCAACCGGTTCTCGTGGTTCCACAACAACCGCATGAACCGTCGCCGCGGAGGAGGACGCTCAGGATGCTTTGAGTGCGGCGACCCCGACCACTTCATCGCCAACTGTCCCAAGAAGAAGCACACATCTGGGAAGGGCGATCATGGGCACAAGTACGACTCCGGCAAGCGCAAGGAGAAGTACGTCCTCGCAAGGCACAACCGGAGGGGCGGCTTCGACAAGGAGTACATCAGAAGAAGTACTTAGAGAAGGCCCAGGCTGAGCAGCGTGCGTTGTTCGCCACGCTCAGCGACATCGACGGCTTGGATGACGACTCCGCTTGCTCAAGCGATGATGAGTCCGAGAAGAAGAAGAGGATCGAGGACAAGCTGAACGGTCTCTGCTTCTTCGCCGACGACGACGGCCTCTGCACCATGGCCCTTGGTGATGAGGTCGACGGCAAGCTGGAGGACTCCCCTCGGAACGACGACGACGACACCTCCCAGGTATCCCTCACCCACGACGAGCTTTCTGCTGAGGTTGAGAAGCTTATTGCCGCCTTGCTTAGTTAGGACAAGTTGCTTAGGCGTGCTGCTAGAGAGCGCAAGTAGTTTAGGCAGAAGTGGGAGGACATGGTGAAGGAGCTTGAGTTTGCCAAGTCCACCGTGGTCGTTTCTGAGGAGGTGGAGTGTGAGATGTGCACCACACACATGACTGACCTTCTCACCTTGAGAGGTAAGTATGCTGCGTTGGTAGGAGAGGTGGATGAGCTGAAGGCTAGATCCTCGCTGTTGGGTGCGTGCAAGACTTGTCCTGTCTTGCAATCTGAGTTGGCAGAGAAGAATGCCAAGATTGTGTCTCTTGAAGAGGCCAACTCAGGTAGCGCATGTGTGGCAAGGTGTGTTCTTTGTGAGGGTTTGGAGATGGAGATTGCGAATGTGAAGCATGACAAGATGCAAACCGAGGAAGAAAACACATACCTTCGGACCATCTTGTCATGGGTGTCTAGTGGTGAGCCACAGCTCGGGATGATGATCTCCCAATTCAAGCGAGCTGCTGGAGGTCCTGGTGTAGGCTTTGCTCCGGGTGTTGATGTTTCAGCTTTTGGGAAGATTGGAGAGTCGAGTGGCTTGAACCCGAGTGAGAAGCCCAACTCCACCACTACTCCCAAACTTACCAAGCTTCCACCCAAAGAGCCTCTCAAGCCTAACACCAAGGATGGGGTCTTTGTTGAGCCTCCGAGAGCTCCACCCAAGAAACAATCATGGGCTCCCAAACCAAACCACCTCAAGAACAAGCTGGACACAATGCCACCCATCCAGGAGGAGCTTATGCCACAGAAGGGCAAAGTGATCCAAACCCACAAGCGTGTGTACCAACAACCCCCTTTGAGAGCGGTGAGGTACCATTGCGAGCATTGTGGGAGAGGTGGACACTTGAGTGAGTTCTGCTTTCGGCGCAAGAGAGAGGCGCCCCGTGCTAGGGAGATGAACAACCTGGACATGTACCATCCTTTCCATGATGTACATGTGCCGAATGTTCAGAGGAGAGCTCCGAGGAGAGCTGCTAGGCCCAGAGGTCTAGAACCTCAAGTTCCTAGGCCTAGGCAGCAGAGGAGAGGACGTGCCCGGCGGGAGCCTACAGTTGTGGGCTATGGACCCCGTGGCGGTGGCTTTGTAGTTGAGCGTTTTTCCCTACCGCGTTTTGAGTATCGCGATGGACGCTCCTCCCTTAGCGGACCACATTTTTCTAAACGTGGTGATCGCTTCCTCCGTAGGTGTGCTAGGAATGGTTTTTCTGCTAACCGTTCTTTTGAGCAGCCGACCCAACACTGGTATTCCCCTTACTTCACTAACCCTAGTGTTGGACCGTATGCTCACCCTATGTCTTTTTATTGATGTAGGTAAAACGATTGGAGAACGTTTGGTTGGTGGATTCCGGTTGCTCGAGGCACATGACCGAATACGCCAACTGGTTCTCCAGTCTTAGTCCGGTCGCCGGAAAGGAGTTTATCACCTTCGGCGACAATAGCAAAGGTAAAGTGGTGTCTCGTGGGTCGGTGCGAGTTAATGAGCACTTTGTGTTACGTGATGTTGCTCTTGTTTCTAACTTGCATTTTCACCTTCTTTCTATTTCGCAACTCTTTGATGACGACTATGAGATTCGTTTTAAACCGAATCTCAGTCGTATTTTGGATCCTCAGGGCAATCTTGTGTGTTTGATTTCGCCCTTTGGAAAAGTCTTTCCTGTGAATTTCTCGGAGTCTTTTGGCATTTCCCGTTGTCTTGTGGCTGGACCTTCCTCCTCTGACCTTTGGAAGTGGCATAGGAGACTAGACCTTTGAGCTTCGACTTGCTTGCAAGGCTTAGTTCACTTGGCCTAATCCGAGGATTGCCCAAGTTTGAATCCATGGAGGAAGGTCTTGTTTGCATTCTTGTAGACATGGGAAGATGTTGCCGCTCCCCACCATCCAGTGACTCAGGTCATGACCAAGCGCCCTGGAGAGCTTTTGCACTGGACCTTGTTGGTCCGGCTCGGGTGAGCTCGGTGGGGGGAAGTGGTATGTGCTTGTTGTGTTGATGACTTTTCGAGATATTCGTGGGTCTTTTCTTTCTAGCTGAGAAGACCGAGACTTCTCCTTCGCTCGCAATCTGATTTTGCGTCTTCAGAACGAGTTCCCTTTGAACTCGATGCGAGCTATTAGAGTGATAATGGTTCCGAATTCAAGAATTTCGGATTTTGAGAAGTTTTGTAACTCTTTGGGTTTAGAGCATCAGTTTTCTTCCCCCTACACACCGCCACAGAATGGTGTTGTAGAGAGGAAGAATCGGACCCTTGTAGAGATGGCCAGGACGATGCTCGATGAGCATAGGACTCCTAGGCGATATTGGGCCGAAGCTATGAGCACTGCATGCTACATTTCCAATCGCATTTTTCTCCGAGCTTTCTTGAAAAGACCTCTTATGAGTGTGCGTTTTGGAAAACTGCCCAGGTGAGTTATTTTCGAGTTTTTGGTTGCCATTGTTTTATACTCAAAAAGGGCAACTTGGACAAGTTTGAGTCTCGTCTTCTGACGGTGTGTTTTTGGGTTATGGCACTCACACTCGAGCTTATCGTGTACTTAACCTTGATACTAACCGAGTCATGGAGACATCCGATGTCACCTTCGACGAGACCATGGTTTGTCCTTTTCTCGTTTTGAGCGTGCAGGTGATCATGAGGTTGGTGAGCCTCTTTTTGATGACGAGGACGAGGGTGCTGAAGGTATGGATGATCCAGCACCCCCTCCACCTGCTGTGCCGCAAGGAGCGGCTTCTACGATGACTCACGGCCCCGACACTTCTTCTTCCTGGGGCCGTGGGATCCGCCACCCCGAGCGGTACCTTTTGTACCCGGGGAGGCACCAGCTGCTGTTGAGGGGGGATCACCTCTGCACGGGAGGCGCCACGACACATCCAGCGCCAACACCCCCCTCAGCAGATGATCGGCAACATTGACGAACGGGTCACTCGGTCCAGGTCTCAAATCTCTCACTTTGCTCATTCTGCTTTTGTTGCTGATTTTGAGCCCCGAGATGTTGGACACGCTTTGACGGATCCGGATTGGGTCAATGCCATGCATGAGGAGTTAGAAAACTTTGAGCGAAATCGGGTTTGGGTTTTAGTTCCACCTCCTCCAGACTGTAAGCCTATTGGGACAAAATGGGTTTTCAAAAACAAGCAAGGAGAGGATGGCCACGTTGTAGAAACAAGGCCAGGCTTGTAGCGAAAGGCTATAGTCAGAAGGAGGGAATAGACTATGAGGAGACTTTTGCTCCTGTAGCTCGTTTGGAGGCTATTAGGATACTCTTGGCTTTTGCTACATCCAAAGGTTTCAAACTTTTTCAAATGGATGTCAAGAGTGCCTTCTTAATGGCTACATAAAGAAGAGGTTTATGTTGAACAACCCCCCGTTTTGAAAAACCCAAGTTTCCAAACCATGTTTTCAAACTCCAAAAGCTTTATATGGTTTGAAACAAGCCCCTAGAGCCTGGTATGATAGGTTGAAAACCTTTTTGCTTGCTAAGGGTTTTAAAATGGGATGTGTGGATAAAACGCTTTTTCTCCTCAGGCAAGGCAAAGACACTCTCTTGGTCCAGATTTACGTGGATGATATCATTTTCGTGGTTCTTCTCACGCTTTGGTTGCCAAGTTTGCAGATACTATGAGCAGGGAGTTCGAGATGAGTATGATGGGCGAGCTGACTTTCTTTTCTCGGATTGCAAATTAAGCAATCCCGAGAAGGACGTTTGTGCACCAGGGCAAGTACACCAAGGACTTGCTGAAGAGGTTCGATATGGTGAGGCCAAGCCCTCTTCCAACACCCATGTCGACCACGACAACCCTGGATGCGGACAAGGATGGAGAAGCTGTGGACCAGAAGGAGTACTGAAGCATGATCGGTCGCTACTCTACCTGACGGCGACACGCCCGGACATCCAGTTCGCGGTGTTCTGTGTGCGCGCTTTCAGGCGTCGCCACGCACTTCTCACCGGCAGGCGTCAAGCGCATTTTCATTGGTACCTTCGTTTCACACCTGAGTTCGGGATTTGGTATTCAGCTTCCTCCACCCTCTCCTTTGCGGTTATTCCGATGCCGATTTTGCTGGTTGTCGCATTGAGCGCAAGTCCACTTCTGGGACTTGCCAATTTATTGGTTCTTCTCTTGTATCGTGGTCTTCTCGCAAGCAGTCTAGTGTCGCCCAGTCTACCACGGAGGCTGAGTATGTTGCTGCGGCTAGCTGCTGTTCCCAGTTGCTTTGGATGATGGCCACTTTGCGTGATTTTGGTCTGAGCTTTTCTCGTGTTCCTTTGCTTTGTGACAGCACGAGTGCGATTAGCATTGCTAAGAACCCCGTGCTTCACTCGAAGAATAAACATATTGATGTGCGCTTTCATTTTTTGTGAGACCACTAGGAGAAGGGTGATATCGACCTTCGCCATGTCGATACTCATCATCAACTGGCTGATATTTTCACCAAGCCTTTGGACGAATCAACCTTTAATCGGTTGAGGGGTGAGCTTGGTGTGTGTTTCCCCTTTTAGATGGGGGAACATTTTGATCTTGTATCATAGACTGACTATTTTCTCATTTGTTTTTGTTTTCTCCTTGCATTTCAGCATACGCTTTTACTTTCTGAGCTTCAAGCATATAATCTTTAGAATGTAACTATGCTCTATGTAGTATGCTCCGATGCTTTATGATGCTTGTAGCTTATGCTCTTTTTGATCACTAATCCATACTATGAGCTGAGCTATTTTGAAATGGTGAACTTGTTAATAAACTTAAAATCTGCAAATGTTCACCATCGAGATGTGCAACTAGCTTGTGTAGAATAGTTGAGATCACACTTGTGCTTTACATATATGCTAGGTTGCTATGTCTCTAGTTCTGAGTTGATCACTTGCTTGGTCTGTTCATATACTGTCTTAATTTGAACCAAGTTAAGTGAATCAGAAAGATCGAGATGGTTGCTTGTCAACACATCACAGTTTCGAGACTGTTTCTCATTGCACTTTGAGTTAAACTTGAGCTGTGTATTGTATGACCGAAACTGTTGCTTTAAGCTTCTGATTGCTTCTGCATAGGCTGTGCACAGTTGAAAAGTTAGGCAAGACAAGCTTTCAACCTCTCGCATTCACATGCTGAAATTTAAACTTGTGTAATTTAACCGCTGCAACTCCGATAAAATCTGGATACACAAGTCTATGTTTCATTCTATAGCATGATGATTGAACTTTCTAGGGGTAGTTCACCTTGTATACATGTTTAGCACTTGTTTGACTTCCTGTCTATACTTGTCTAGTGCTATTTTGATGGTGACTCCTTTTTGGCTAAAATTGCTCACTTTGCTCATATGTTCATATTTCATAAGTGGTGATCAGTTTGAGCCTTTGCTAGCATGTGTGCTTCAGTTGCGTCATTGGACTTATACTGTGTAGAGCATCTTTGCATTTTCTTGACTATATTCCTGAAGCTGCTAACTTGCATTCATATGCATTTTGGAAGGGGGAGAACTTCTCTTGTTGACACTTTTGATGGTGCATTTTCTGAGGGGGAGAACATTGCTTTTGGTTTCTTGTGCTTGATGGTGCATTCTCAACTAAGGGGGAGAATATGCAAATCATATGCTTCCCTAAGTTCAACTTTGGGGAGTGTTTAGTTGTGTGCACTATTCGAGGGGGAGTCTGCTGCTTTTTGTCAGCTGTAAGGCTTTGGTATCGAGCTTTCTTTGCTAGTTGTGTTGAGCCTCTGTGCCTCTGTCTTGAGGGACTAGCATTTGCCTTGATTTGCCTCGACTTCTCAATGGTATCTGCTGATTTTTCAATTGGTTTTGCTAGCGGTGTGTGAGCCTGTTCTACCTCTTCTTGAGGGCTAGTTTTGTTTTGCTTGACGTTCAGTTGATTTTCCAATTGGTGTCGAGTTTTCCTGCTAGCGTTGTTGAGCCTGTTCTACCTCTTCTTGAGGGCTAGCTTTGCATTGCTTGGTTGCGTCGAGCCGTTGCCCATGTCTTTGGGAACCAAGTTGTTCTTCTTCTTCCACTTTACCTTCTTTGGCTTTGCTACGCTTTTGGGTCATTTGGTGTCGAGTTTTACTCCTCTCCTTCATTCTCTTTCTCTTCCTTCCATTATGATTTGTGTTGGTAGTTGACAATGCACTCATCAAGGGGGAGATTGCGGATACATGGGTGTATGCCGAGTCTCTGAGTGATGAGTGATTGTCAACTGGGATAATACGCATGTTCTTTGGCTTGTGTTATGCAGGTGTCTTGCACGGAGACAGTGATCAGAGGCAAGGTGAAGGTCAAGTAGAGACGTGCCGTGCTGATGGACCGAGAGTGGCAAAGGGCGGACGTGAGGCTTGGACTGAGGGACCGGTGGCCCGAGGATCAGCTGTGGTGGCTGGCAGCCTGGGACATCGACGAGCGGAGACTTGCGGGCACGGTGTTGCCTCGGTCGAGGACCTGGGGACACGTGTTGAATGATGGGGTGCACGGGCGGTGCATCCCTTCTACAGCTTCGGTTTGGTGGTAGAGCCAGAGAAAAACCATCGCGTGGACGGTTTCTAGGTTTGGGCCTCAAAACCTAGGCATGGACGGTTTCCGAGTTTGGCCACAAAACTCGGGCTGAGGACGGTTTCTAGGTTTGGGCCTCAAAACCTGGGTGCTGCGGGTTTGCTGAGTTTGGGCCACAAAACTCAGGCTACGTGGGCTGGTTTTCCCGGTTTTGGGCCTCAAAACCGGGGGTTGGCTGTGAAGGCTGGTTTCCCGGTTTGGGCCTCAAAACCGGGGGTGCGACATCCAGGAAAAGGACGCGGAGCGGTGGCGGCACGTGGCGGCAATCGGGAGGTTGCGTCGAGGCAACGCTACGAGTTGTGCGGGCGTGGCCGTCCGATCCACCTACCATTGAGTTGGTCCAGAATAACCTTAGGGTTTAGCTGGTTCGCTCTGTAAGTAGTTAGGGGTAGAGTGGGAATTAGGAATAGTTAGAATTAGGATAAGTAGGGGGAGACACCCACCTCCCCATCTATCTCAGTCATTTGCTCTTTGCTTCTAGGGTTTCCTGCTCTCCCAATCCCCTACTGTAGCTAGCTGAGATCCGCAGAGAACCACACCTCTGTGTACTGGAGATTTTGAGGAAGTGAGGCCGTAACCTCACTGTTGTAGCATGTGGTAGCCACACGGTTGCATTTCGTGGTTGTGATTCGCGTTTTGTTTTTGTTCTTCGCGGAATCCTTTTTCTCCACGTTTTTCCCGTTGTTCGATCTCTTTGCTCGGTTCATCTTTTGCAAATCCGTTTGAACCAAGTTGTTCTAGATCGGGAGGCACTTCTTTCCACCGAAGGAATTCTCCTCTAACCTCACGGTCTAGGAGATCGATCGATTTTCGTTTCGTGTCAAGTTTTTCTCCTTTCCCCGATTTTCTTCGATTCATCGATTTGGAGATAGGTTCGAGCCATGATCTCTTAGAGATAGCTCACTATCCTCCCCGTGACTCATCTCTCCAAGTTTGAGCCCTAGGGTTTTGTTTTGGGAGAGTTTGAATCGAATCGGTGGAAGAACAGAGGGCTGTCGGGGTGACCGGACGCTGCTATCGAGCTGACCGGACACTGCCTTGTGCGTCCGGTGCTTGAATGCCACGCGGAGTTTTCTTGTAGCTGACCGGACGCTGGTTCTTGCAAGTGACCGGACTCGCTCCTTTTACTGTTCATTGCGGTTGTCTTCTACTGACCGGACGCACGGCTCTCGACCGGACGCTCCTCGCTTGTGAGTCCAGTCAGAAACAGTAAGGGTCCAGAAAGGTTTTTCGCAGACCAGACGCGTCCGGTGTTGTCTGACCGGACGCTGTCAGAGTCCGGTCGAGTCTGTTTCGCGCTGTTTCGTCCGCGGTTTGTTCGTTCGTTGACGGATTTTGTTTCCGTCTTTTGCGTTGGCTTTCTAGGGTTGTATAGTGTCCCGCTGTGCTTCTCCGAGGCATCCACCCTACATCTAGGGTCGTGGACACTTGCAAGCTCTAGGTTTGCTTTTGGGGTTGATTCTCGGGACTGTGGCAACAAGTTTCCGAAAGGAAAATTTGAAGCTCCCATTCACCCCCCCCCCCTCTGGTTGCTTTCTGGTAGCATTCTCGGTGCGAGCTATTTGAACTCGATGCGAGCTATTAGGAGTGATAATGGTTCCGAATTCAAGAATTCGGATTTTGAGAAGTTTTGTAACTCTTTGGGTTTAGAGCATCAGTTTTCTTCCCCCTACACACTGCCACAGAATGGTGTTGTAGAGAGGAAGAATCGGACCCTTGTAGAGATGGCCAGGACGATGCTCGATGAGCATAGGACTCCTAGGCGATATTGGGCCGAAGCTATGAGCACTACATGCTACATTTCCAATCGCATTTTTCTCTGAGCTTTCTTGAAAAAGACCTCTTATGAGTTGCGTTTTGGAAAACTGCCCAAGGTGAGTTATTTTCGAGTTTTTGGTTGCCATTGTTTTATACTCAAAAAGGGCAACTTGGACAAGTTTGAGTCTCGTTCTTCTGACGGTGTTTTTTTGGGTTATGGCACTCATACTCATGCATATTGTGTACTTAACCTTGACACTAACCGAGTCATGGAGACATCAGATGTCACCTTCGATGAGACCATGGTTTGTCCTTCTTCTCGTTTTGAGCGTGCAGATGATCATGAGGTTGGCGAGCCTCTTTTTGATGATGAGGAAGAGGGTGCTGAAGGGATGGACGACCCGGCACCACCTCCACCTGCTGTGCCACAAAGAGCGGCTTCTACTACGACTCACGGCCTCGATCCCTCTTCTTCGACTTGGGGGCCGTGGGATCTGCCACCTCGAGCGGTACCCTTTGTACCCGAGGAGGCGCCAGCTGCTGTTGAGGGGGAGGCTACATCAGCTTGGGAGGCGCCACGACACATCCAGCGCCATCACCTGCCTCAACAAATGATCGGCAGCATCGGCGAACGTGTCACTCGGTCAAGGTCACAACAAATCTCTCACTTTGCTCATTCTGCATTTGTTGCTAATTTTGAACCCCGAGATGTTGGACACGCTTTATCTGATCCAGATTGGGTCAATGCCATGCATGAGGAGCTTGAAAATTTTGAAAGAAATTGGGTTTGGGTTTTGGTTCCTTTTCCTCCTGAGTGTCATCCTATTGGGACAAAATGGGTTTTCAAAAACAAACAAGGAGAGGATGGCCATGTTGTGAGAAACAAGGCCAGACTAGTAGCCCAGGGGTATAGTCAGAAGGAGGGGATAGACTATGAGGAGACTTTTGCTCCTGTAGCTTGTTTGGAGGCAATTAGGATACTCTTGGCTTTTGCTGCATCCAAAGGGTTTAAACTTTTTCAAATGGATGTCAAGAGTGCCTTCTTAAACGGCTACATAGAAGAGGAAAGTGTATGTGAGACAACCCCCCAGTTTTCGAAAATCCCAAGTTTCCAAACCATGTTTTTAAACTTCCACAGCTTTGTATGGTTGAATCAAGCCCCTAGAGAGCCTGGTATGATAGAGTTGAAACCTTTTGCTTGCTAAGGGTTTTAAAATGGGATGTGTGGATAAAACGCTCTTTCTCCTCAAGCAAGGCAATGATACTCTCTTGGTCCAGATTTACGTGGATGATATCATTTTCGGTGGTTTCTTCTTCACGCTTTGGTTGCCAAGTTGCAGACACTATGAGCAGGGAGTTTTTGAGATGAGCATGATGGGCGAGTTGACGTTTTTCCTTGGGTTGCAAATCAAGCAATCCCGAGAGGGGACGTTCGTGCACCAGGGCAAGTACAACCAAGGACATCTTGAAGAAGTTCGACATGGGTGAGGCCAAGCCTCTTCCAACACCCATGCCGACCACGGCGGCCCTGATGCGGATGTGGATGGAGAAGCTGTGGACTAGAAGGAATACCAGAGTATGATTGGGTCGCTGCTGCTACCTGACGGCGACACGCCCGGACATCCAGCTCGCTGTGTCTGTGCGCGCGATTCAGTCGTCGCCGCACACTTCTCACCGTCAGGCGATCAAGCGCATTATGAGGTACTTATGCTTCACTCCAGAGTTGGGATTTGGTATTCTCTGCTTCCTCCACCCCTCTCCCTTTGCGGTTACTCTGATGCTGATTTTGCTGGTTGCCGTATTGATCGCAAGTCCACTTCTGGACTTGTCAGTTTATTGGTTCTTCTCTTTATCGTGGTCTTACTCGCAAGCATCTAGTGTCGCCCAGTCTAACACGGAGGCTGAGTATGTTGCTGCGGCTAGCTGCTGTTCCCAGTTGCTTTGGATGATGGCCACTTTGCGTGATTTTGGTCTGAGCTTTTCTCGAGTTCGTTTGCTTTGTGACAGCACGAGTGCTATTAGCGTTGCTAAGAACCCTGTGCTACACTCTAAGACCAAACAAAAACACATTGATGTGCGCTTTCATTTTCTGCGAGACCACTATGAGAAGGGTGATATCGACCTTCGCCATGTCGATACTCATCATCAGTTGGCTGATATTTTCACCAAGCCTTTGGACTAATCAACTTTTTGCTAGGTTGAGAGTGAGCTTGGTGTGTGTTTCCCCTTTTAGATGGGGGAAACATTTTGACTCTTATATCACAAACTGACTTTTTGTTTTCAAATCAAATCGGTTTCTTCATTCATCTTTTGCATTCATCTTGCATATTTACATTTCGAGCGTCATGTATATAATCCTTAGAATTTGACTATGCTCTGTATTGTGTATGATTCGATGCTTTATGATGATCTTGTAGCTTATGCTCTTTCTGCTCACTAATGCATGTTGTGAGCTGAGCCATTTTTGAATGGTGAAACTGTTTAATGAACATAAAACTTGAAATTGTTCACCATTGAGATATGCAACTAGCATGTGTAGGATGTCTAGAATTCACTCGTGCTTTTCATATATGCTAGGTGCTATGTCTCTAGTTCTGAGTCATTCACTTGCTTGGTATGTTCATATTCTGAATAAAATTTGAACCAAGTTAAGTGATTGGAAAGATCGAGATGAGACTGCTTGTCAGCACATAATAGTTTCGAGACTGTTTCTCATTGCACTTTGAGTTAAACTTGAGTTGTGTAGTGTATGACCGAAACTGTTGCTTTAAGCTTCTGATTGCTTCTGCATAGGCTTCGCACAGTTGAAAAGTTAGGCGATTACGTTTTCAACCTCTCGCAATCATATGCGGAAATCTAAACTTGTGTAATTTAACCGTTGCAACTCCGATAAAATTTGGATACACAAGTCTATGTTTCATTCTATAGCATGATGGTTGAACTGTGCTAGGGGTAGTCACCTGGTATACATGTTTAGCACTTGTTTGACTTCCTGTCTATACATGTTTGGTGCTATTTTGATGGTGAATACCTTTTTGGCTCAAAACTGCTCACTTTGCTCACATGTTCATATTTCGTATTTGGTGATCAGTTTGAGCCTTTGCTAGCATTCTGTGCATTGTATGAGTCATCGGATCAGCACTCTGTCTAGCATCTTCATACTCTATCAACTATATTCCTAAACTGCCTAACTTGCATCTTGATTCATATGCATTTTGGAAGGGGAGTTATTCTGTCAAGGGGGAGAATTTGCTTGATGGTGCATTTTTCAACTAAGGGGAGAAAATTGCAAATCATATGTTCTTTCAATGTTCAACTGAGGGGGAAAAACATTTTCAAAATCTTGTGCTTTCCGAGTTGAACTTAAGGGGAGATTTCTTGGTTGTGTGCACTTCTTGAGGGGGAGTTTTTCGAGCTAGTAGCTAGTTTGTTGAGCCTTTGCCTCTTTCTTGAGGGACTAGCACCTTTTATGATCTTCAGTTGGTATCAAGTTTTTTTCATTTTGTATCGAGCTTCCTCGCTAGCGGTGTTGAGCCCGTTCTGCCTCTTCTTGAGGGCTAGCTCTGTTTTGCTTGAATTTCAGTTGAGTTTTCAATTGGTATCGAGCTTTCCCGCTAGCAGTGTTGAGCCTGTTCTACCTCTTCTTGAGGGCTAGCTTTGCTTTGCTTGGTTGCGTCGAGCCGTTGCCCATGTCTTTGGGAACCAAGTTGCTTTGCTCTTTCCCCTTGACCTTCTTCAGCTTTGATATGCTTTTGGGTCATTTGGTCGAGTTCTCTCTCCTTTCTTCAATCTTCCTCTATTTCATTATGATTTGTGTTGGTAGTTGATAATGCACTCATCATGGGGGAAATTGCGGATACATGGGTGTATGCCGAGTCTCTGAGTGATGAGTGATTGTCAACTAGGATAATGCGCATGTTCTTTGGCTTGTGTTGTGCAGGTGTTGAGCACAGATACAGTGATCAAAGGCAAGGTGAAGGTCAAGTAGTGTTGACGCAAAAAGTGACACCTTGCGCCAGGACACACAGCAAGCCGAACGAGGCTAGCTTCAATCGGGTGCCCGGAGTGTGCGGAATCCGGAGACGTGCCAGTCGGTTTGACCTGAAAACCAACAAGGGATAAAACGTGAGAATACCTTTGGAACATGCTGGGTAAAATGTGGCAGAACCTCCCGGTAATGTGGCCCACCCGCACACGTCACCGTCTCCCCGAGCCCTAATGACTGTGCACATGTACCACATCACTGGAAAGATCTGTCGGGTGTCCCCGAGAGAACCCCGAATTATCCACGAACCACAGGATCATCATCATGAAGGTTGGAATAATTACAACATTACGACAGTTGATACAAAATACCATCGGAGTGCGGAGCAAGATAGATAACCTTTACAAAACATGAATAAGTTACTTTTACATAAACATAACTTGTATTGAGGAAACAGGAGAGTATTACATAACCACACTTAGGTGGAGTACCTAAGTTGAGAAGAAGAACAACCAGATCACGTCAAGCCCACTGACATGATCATGATCAACATCACCTATTAGAAACCTGCAACAGGGAATTAACAAACCCTGAGTACTGTCGGTACTCAGCAAGACTTACCCGTCAACGGAAAAGACTTCAGGGTCATGCTGGTTTGGGTAGGCTCAACAGTACTTTTCATTTGCATAAAAGCTTACTAATAGTAAAGCCTATTTACAAGTTTTAACTCAAGATTAAACTTTATAACTATCCAAAGATTCTCAAACTTTCATAAGCATACCACATCTTTCGTTCTCATTTCATAAAGATTCCATTCATTACTACGGTGCGGGTCAGTGGATTGAGGCTCCATATCCGAGGAAACACGGCGATTCGAATGGTTTAAACCCAGCTGGGGATTCAGTACCACATGACATATTTAGAACTTAATCTTGCATACGTCAACCCTATCTATAGATCCTCCCATACAAGAACGGGTCCAGCGTCACCCGAGAGTACAGTACACCTCGAACCCGACTATCTCATAGCCCCGAGGGTACACGCTACTCCCGCCATCTCTCCACTCCCAGTACGCGTTTGGCCGTTCTCAAGTATCGGAATAGCTATAGACGAGGCTTACCACCGCATTTGGGCTGTACTCAAAGGTCTCAATCACAGCAGGCCAACAACGATAAGGTCCTATGTTGAGTAACACTACAACAAGACTCCATTCTTGATGTAAGTTACTATTGTTATCATGTTATCTCAAGATTCATGATTTCCATAACATAGCAACCATTTTTAAAAGCACCTACTAAATGAAGTAGTAATGCATGGCTAAGCATACTAGCATTTTCATAAAACGGGTATCAAGGTTAAAGTATTGGAATCATCAAGATTGGTAATGCATCAAATAGGGTTCACTCAACTCCTATTCACTTAATGCATCATATTAACTCAAGTGATATAAATAACTTTATAAAATACAAGGATAGGTTTAATGTCCGGGGCTTGCCTTCGTTGCAGGGAAAACTAGGATCCAAGAATGATCCACAAAGGTTAGTTCCTTCATCTAGAAGTTAAGTCTTCTCGACGAGGCTTGTCCAACAAGGATCTCCTTCCGGGGCTTGTTCGACAAGGGTGATCACCAAAGCTTGATCAACACGACTCAAACACTCTCGGATACTACACGTAGATAAATGATGTATGCTTTAGCATGATGCCATGTGATGCATACTAAGGTGCACGACAATTCAAATGCATAACAGAGGTTAAACAAGTTAAGGAAAGTCGAGTACACTTTCTTTTCTTCGCGGTAAAGTTGCAACCAACAAAACAATTTGCAACCCACCAACTAGAGTTTCTAATTAACCACGTAATTATCATCAAACAACATTAGGGTGGGTTAACTAAAATGACTATGGTTTATCAAAACATCAATCAAGCCATGGGGCAACGGGGTGGGGATGTCCCATGGTCTTCACTTATAAATCATGCTCCTATTATTTTATGCATGTATAATCAAATGCATAACTTGATCTATAAATAACCTTACATGGCAAACCAACATCATTAACCACAAAATATCAATCATCAATCAAAGGGTCATTAGGGTAACCAAGGTTAACCCTAATCACCCACCATACACCTTAATTAACTAACAAAGTTTGATTAATCACTCTTTATTAATTAATTATTGAAAACAAGGTTTAACTAAAGTTTGTCAAATTAAGCTCAAACTTTTAGGGATGATTAATTATAGTAAATCATAGTTGCAAAACAAATTTCATAATTTTTGAATCATTATTTTAACCTATAGAAATTATTTAAGTTTCATGCATTATTTAATTAATAAACAAAGCATAAAACTAGCATGAAAATTATTTTGTCCAAAAGACTTCAAAATCTTTGTGAAAGTTAAGCACATGGTACAAATAGTATAAAACTAGTTTCATGATTTTTGGACATATAATTAAGCCTACAAAATTCACTAATGTCTCATTTATTAATAAAAAGACCTATTTAAATAATATTAAAAAAAACTATTCACAAATCAAGTTTCATATTTTTCATGGATAGAGAACATCACAAGGATCACTACAAATTTATCTCATGATTTTATCACTCATAGGGAAATACTTATGAATAAACAAAATCAGCACAACAATTGCATTTTAGGAAAAGAAAAAAAAACAAAACCTATTACTATTGGGCCGACTCGGCCCAAGACCGCAGCTGGCTGGCCCAGGGTCGAAACCGACCCTGTCCGCCCTGACCTGCCACGACCGGCTTTGGCCATGGCGGCCACGGCACTGACCTCTCGGAGGTCACCGGTGGCGAGCTGGCCGGGGATGGGAAGGGCTCCGGCGAGCTCCCCACCACTCAGCGCACACACGGAAGCAACAAACTGGAGCTCAGGGACTTCGGAGCTCGCGCGGCACAACTATGGCGGCATGGCGGTGCACAGCTCGGCAGCACGCCGGTGGAGCAGCGTCGGCAAGGCGGTAGCGACCTGGATAAGGTGGAGGATAGCTTCGAGATGCTCACCTTGCCTCGATGCTTGCACTGGGAAGGACAGGGACGCTCTGGAGCTTGATGTTTGACAGCGATGGCGGCAGTGGCGGCTTGAACTGACATGGCGGCGGCGGTCCGACGCGACGGTGGCGGTAGCAACCAAAACAACAGGCCGACCACAACCCTCGAATCGAGACGAAGCCAACGCACTCAACGGGGAGTTGAGAGGTGCACTGCTTTTGCCTGGCCACGGCGAGGCGGAGCTCGAACATTGGCAGTGAGGGGTCTAGCTCTCTGATTTCATCCGGCCTCAAGCGAAGGTGTGCGGCGGCGCTTTGGCCGGCCGTGAAGACGAAACCCGATTACGCGGTGGCTCAGGCGTCTAGAGGCGATGCAAGCATGCTCTAGGGAAGGGCAAGGGAGCTACGGCGCTGCTAGCGAGGCGGCGCGGACAGAGGACTCATGACGACGACGAAGGAGCTCGGCGGAGGGTGCTCAAAACAGCAAAAACCGAGACGGGAGAGAAAGGAGTAGAAGAGTGAAGAAGGATAGGGTCTTGGCTT
Source organism: Coix lacryma-jobi var. lacryma-jobi (assembly GCA_009763385.1). Lineage (NCBI taxonomy): Eukaryota > Viridiplantae > Streptophyta > Magnoliopsida > Poales > Poaceae > Coix > Coix lacryma-jobi. The sequence goes on along the minus strand of CM019830.1, from coordinate 106,432,483 downwards.
CGAGTTCTCCATCTCATACTTGACTCGGACACGCAGACGGGCTGCATGGCACGCACGCGCGCGGCCAGGAAAGAGTTGCGGCGGCGACGCGGCGGATGCAGAGCATCTGCTCTGTTCCCCCCCCTCCGATTACTGTAGCACAGAAACAAAAACGATCTTATTTGCTCTAGTTCTCCAAAACTACTAAGCAACAGGGAAAACTCCCAACATGAAAGTTGCTCCAAAAATTAGGATCTACAACTTTCATTTAAGGAGCACAATCAAATACTAGCTAGAAATCAAAATCACATTTTGAATTTGAAATGCATTCAATCTTTGATTCAAAATTACTTTTGAATTTTCTAAACAACTTCAAATTTTACCAATATAATAGTTGTTCCTTATGAAATTATCTACAACTTTGGTTTTGGTCCCATATCAAAATTATGCTTAATTTTTGAACTACACAAAAGGGGATAAACTAGGGTTTGGAAATTAATTTCTGATTTGTGAAACCAATTCAAACTGGTTTTCCAAATTTACTTCAGATTTTCTTTAGTAACTTGAAAATCCATCTTAATAAAAAGTTGTTTCTTTTAATCCTCTCTACAACTTTGACTAAAGGACTAAGGTCTAATTCTTTTTAGTTTTTGAAATCTTTAGTTTTAGGGTCAAATTCAGGGTTTGAAAGATTTCAAATTTATTCAAACTTTTGTCTGAAACTTTGAAAACCTTAAAACACCAATATTGTACCTCTCAGCAAGAGCTACAACTTTGCTTTTGAAATCACTTTAAAATTTGACATACTTTTTGACTTATAGAAAAAGGAATAAAAAGAACATTTAAACTAGGATTTTACTCACACTTATTATTTCATGTATCATCTAACCATATCACTTTATGAAAGCATCACACAAGATTATGCAACACTCATATTCAAGCATGTGAAACATCACATCTATGCTTAAAACATGAAATGCTTTTATGCCATGATGCCAGATGATTATGCATACTAAACAACTTAATTAGAATTTTAATTAATGCTTAACACCAGGGGGTGTACATAAACCAGACAGTTCCATATGTACGGCTTCGAAAGCCAATCGCGACGGCACACAGCTACAAAAGCTGTCTGTCAGAGCATGTTTACAGAGCTATTCGGCAAGTATGAGAACAGAGTGTATGAAGCATATTACTGCCGAATGCAAAAGAGACATGCTTGAACGAATCAAAGATATTATAAATAGGCAACTTGCAAAAAGATCTGTTCAAATAATACATGCATAGGCCAATCCAACTAATCTGCCGCACGTTTAGTCTTCAAAAACCCTCAAGCATAAACTTAAGCAAAGCTAATCCACCGCATGATACCACTTGCTATATGTCCATACCACTTCTTATAATTAGATCAATCCACCGCATGATACAATCTAATTATAACAAGCTAAAGCATGCATATATCTGTACAGATCTATAAGAGCTCATTACTCGTGTAAGCTTTACCAAAATCGGCAAACTAGCTGAGTTGGGGTCCATGAGGAAGGAAACATACAAGCAAACATGATCAAACTAATCTAAAACCTGTATTTGCCGCACGACACCCAGTTCTATCAAAGCATAAACATGATCGACATGTATGAACCCACAACATGTAACAACCTAGATTGAAAACTGATCCGGCTATCATGATCTTATGATTAGTAAAGCTCAAGTAAACTTGTGAAACAAGGCCGAATAGAGATCAATCTAGATTGGGCAAAAGAGTGTTACACGAATTAAATAAATAAAACACATAACACATGATAACTTAATGAATCTACTAGATCTGCCAAATCTAATAGAGCCGATAACTATTTTTACTCATGTCTTAATCCGCCGCACGATACAAGGCACAAGCAAAAACTTCCCGTCATAAGCTTAAATCCGCCGCACGACACTAAGCTTAATATACGAGACTACTTGCATCATATCTAAATCCACCGCATGATACTAGACATGATAACAAGGTTGCCGGTACTTATGGAGGTCGACGGATCGATGTTTCCTCACGAAGAACTCGACGACACGACTTAGGGACTCGAAGATGGCACGGGGCCGGTTTGTATTGATGTGGTTGTGAACAATTTTATAATGGTCGAGGGCTTATATTTATACCCTGGATGAAACACGAGTCTGAAAGTCCTTGTTTGGTTTTGGATAATTGATGTCACTTAGAGTACTAACCTTGTCATGAAGTATTTATGAGCTAGGTTGGTACACACCAAGTGCGGGAGCTAGATGATGATCATGGTATTGGTGGTGATGACCAAAGACGGATCAAGTGCTCCACATTTGGAAAGAGAAGAAGAGAAAAGCAAAACCCCTACAGAGATCAAGCAAAGTATAAATAGGGATTTGTTTTGGCACTCAAGACACCATAGAGGGTGTGAGTGTGTTTAGGATAGATAGCCGTACTATCAAGAGGGGACTATCTCGGTGATCGCGGTTATCAAGTGCCACTAGGTGATTTCATACATGCATATGCATTAGGACCTAGCGTGCTAACTTATAATCCTTTGGAAATTATTGGAAAATGCTAACACACATGCACATGATGATGTACACTTGTTGGTGTTAGCACTTTTGCAAAGGAGAAAGGGTTGGAAGTGTTTTGGATCAACACAGAGAAGAAAACAATGTTTCTGTGTGTGGTCGGTAGTACCGCCCAGGGGGTCGGTATACCGCCCCAAGGGGGCTGCTTGCAATGCTCTCTGTGTTGAGTCCGATTTGGCCTGGCGGTAGTACCGCCATACCCTCGGTACTACCGCCGGCGGTGGTACCGACCAGAGGGTCGGTGGTACCGTGGCCCTAAAGGGTTTCGCGAGGCTCTCTGTGTAGAATTGAAAATGGCCTGGCGGTAGTACCGCCATAACCTCGGTACTACCGCCGGCGGTGGTACCGACCAGAGGGTCGGTGGTACCGACGCAAGGTCGGTAGTAACTTGTTTTTTCCAGAGCTCTCTGTTCGCGGCCGATTTTGGCCTGGTGGTAGTACCGCCATAACTCGGTACTACCGACCGTCGGTAGTACCGACCAGGAGTCGGTTGTTCGTTTTGTCAACGCTGTGTGCAACGGTCATAAGTTGTGCCGTCGGTTGTACCGGGCCTTTGTGTCGGTAGTACCGACCTGGCGTCGGTGTACCGACCGCAGGCGCAGAAGCTCGGGAAAAAAGGGGGAACGACTTGCTGTCTTCTTCCCCCTCTTATAAATAGTGTGGTGGCCGGCTAGTGGGGTCTTCTCCTTGACTCTCTACCTCTTGAACATCCTTTTGAGCAAGATCTACTCCCTCCCACTCATCCTTGCTTGATAGCGCAAATCTAAGTGAGATCGAGTGGATCCAAGTGCATTTGCTTGTGAGTTTGCATCTAGTGGCACTTGGGGATTGTTGTTGCTGCGGGTATTCTCTTTACTCTTGGTGGTTGCCGCCACCTAGACGGCTTGGAGCAGCGGAGGAGCTTGGGCAACGAGTGGTGATTGTTCGTGGCCATCTCCCGGTGATTTGTGAGGGGTATTGTGCCTTCCCCGGCGAAGAGCCAAAAGGTAACTCTAGTAAATTGCGCGTGTCATTGAGTTACCTCCATTGTGGGTCAGTTCTTGTGGCGCTCAAGTGTTGAGCTAGGTTTGTGAACACCTATTAGCCACCGAACCACCAAGTGGTTGGTCGACACAACAGGGAGTAGCGTGCCGGGAAGCACGTGAACCTCGGGAGAAAATCTTCGTGTCTCTTGCCTCTTTGGACTTCTCCCGAAGTTTCTTGGTTTTCTTATTGTGATTGATTGTCTCTTCCCGTGTCGGTACAATCTCTCTATCCTTGCATTACTTTTGTTATCACTTGTGTAGAGATATTTGTTGCTAGAAGTAGCTCTCTAATTAGAAGTATTATTTCTTGCTAACTCATTATTTTAGAGAGTAGTAACATATCTTTTGTGTGACATAGTGATTATAGGTTACTAGAATTGTTGGATAGGTGGCTTGCAACACTTAGTAGAGCTAGAGCAAAAGCTTCGCTTTGTAATTGTCTAACTAGTTGCTCTAAGTGTTCTGTAGAATTTTTATTAGGCTATTCACCCCCCCTCTAGCCATTTAGGACCTTTCAAGTGGTATCGGAGCCGTGGTCACCGTTTGCATAAGGCTTAACGACCTTCGGTGTTAAAATGGCTCAAATTGTTTTCAACCATGTTGGGGGCAAACCACCGTTCTTTGATGGCACATCTTTTGATTATTGGAAGAGAAAGATGAAGATGTATTTGGGTTCAATCAATGACAAGGTGTGGGATGTGGTTGAAAATGAGTTTGTGATTCTTGATCCTACCAATCCAACACCAAATGACTCCATCAACAAGCAATGCAACACAATGGCGCTCAGCACCATATACAATGCCATTGATCCAAAGGTGTTCGAGCAAATCAAAGATCTTGACAATGCAAGTGAGGTGTGGAAAAGATTAGAAGAAACATATGAGGGCACTTCAACGGTAAAAAGTGCCAAGTTGTACATGCTCAAGGACAAGCTCACAACTTCAAGATGAAGGATGATGAATCAATTCCGGAAATGTTCTCTAGATTGCAAGTCATCATCAATGATCTCAAGTCCCTGGGAGAAAGGTACAAGATGAAGACTTCACTCACCGGTTCTTGAGTTGCTTGCCCAAGAGGTTCAAGACACTTCGCACCATCATCTTTAGAGGAGGATTGAAGAATGTGACTCCAAATGAGGTGCTTGGTGATGTCATGACCGAGGATCAATACAATGAAGATAGTGAAGAAGTGGTCAAGGAAGAGGACAAGAAGAAGAAAAGTGTGGCATTCAAAGCCACCTCATCTAAGAGCAAGGGCAAGTCCAAGAAGGAAGAATCAAGTGACAATGAAGAAGCTAGTGACATTGATGATGAAGCCTTAGCTCTCTTTGTGCGCAAATTTGGCAAATTCATGAAGAAGAAAGGCTATGGTGCAAGGAAGAGAAGAGATTACAACAAGAACAAAGACTATGAGAAGATGCTACAAGTGCAAGAGCAAGGATCACTTTGTAGCGGATTGCCCCTACAATAGTGACAATGATGAAGATGAGAAGAAAAAGATAAGAAAGAAGAAAGAGAAGAAAGAGAAGAAAATGAGCTTCAAGAAGAAAAAGAAGGGTGGCTCATATGTTGTTACATGGGATAGTGATGCATCATCCGATAGTGAAGACTCAAGTGATGATGATAACAAGAAGCACCAAGAAGAAGGCACTTGCAAGCATTGCAATCAACAACAAGCCTTCTCTATTTGAGACTTCATCATGCTTCATGGCTAGGCCGACTAAGGTACAATCCGATGATGAGAGTGATCGTGAGTGATGAGGATGAGGAGCACTCAAAGGAGGACCTCATGGACATGTTAGAGCAAGCTCACACTTGCTTTGAGATGAAGAGGAAGGAGTGCAAGGATTTGCGCAAGAAGCTTAGTGCTCTTGAACAAACCCTTGATGAGCTCAAATCTACTCATGAGATGCTAGAGGTAGCCCATGAGAAGCTTGGCAAGGCTCACACCAAGCTTGAAAAAGTTCACTCCTCCCTCCTTGATCAAGTCAAGGTTGAGGACATTGTTCCAACATGTAACATAGGAGTAACTTGTGATATTCTTGATAAATCTTTTTATACTCCTATTGTTGTTGCTCCCACTAACCCTTCATGTAGCTCATCCACTACTACTTCTACTATGAGTGATGGTTTCACTTGTGATGCCTCACTAATGGTGGAGAATGAAACCTTGAAAAAGGAGGTCAATGAGCTCACTCGTGCCTTAGGCAATGCCTATGGTGGAGATGCCCGCTTGCTTAAGTGCTTGGGTAGCCAACGGTTCTCTCTTAACAAAGAGGGATTGGGCTATACCCCCAAGAATGGCAAGGCGGCTTTTGTGACTCACAAGACTAGTTTTGTGAGAAGCAATGGTCGGTTTTGCAACAAATGCAAGCAATCCGGGTATAGAGCAATATTGCAAGAACAAGAATAAAAATGCTAATGTATCCTCAATTCAATTTGATTCTTGTTATTTGCTTACCAAGGGTGTAAATGGTGTGAAGGCTAAGTTTATTGGTGCTCCCATTGTTGGCCCAAAGAAGAAGGCAATTTGGGTGCCCAAGAGCTTAGTGACTAACCTTGGAGAACCCAAGCAAGTTTGGGTACCTAAAAAGAATTGATCTTTTCTTATAGGTCAATTATAAAGCCGGAGGAAGGCATTGGGTGCTTGATAGTGGGTGCACTCAACAACATGACCGGAGATGCAAGAATGTTCAATTCAATCAAAAAGATGATGACAATGGGATTGATAGTATTACATTTGGTGATAATGGCAAAGGCAAGGTCAAGGGGCTTGGTAAGATAGCTATATCAATGACATGAGCATATCCAATGTATTGCTAGTAGAGAGCTTGAACTTCAATTTGTTATCCGTGGCTCAATTGTGTGATCTTGGATTCAAATGCATATTTGGAGTTGATGATGTAGAGATCATAAGTGTAGATGGCTCAAACTTGATCTTCAAAGGCTTTAGATATGAAATCTATACTTGGTTGATTTCAATGCTAGTGAAGCTCAATTGTCAACTTGTTTGTTCACCAAATCTAGCATGGGCTGGCTATGGCATAGAAGACTTGGTCATGTTGGAATGAAACAATTAATAGATTGATTAAGCATGATCTAGTTAGAGGCTTGAAAGATGTGGTGTTTGAAAAGGATAAACTTTGTAGCTCCTGTCAAGCCGGAAAGCAAGTTGGAAACACTCACCCTAAAAGAGCATGATGAGCACTAGCAAAGCATTTGAGTTATTGCACATGGATCTATTTGGACCAACAACATACACTAGCATTGGTGGAAACAATATGGCTTTGTATAGTGGATGATTTTACAAGATATACATGGGTGTTCTTTCTTTCTAAGTGACAAAAGTGATACATTTGCTACATTCAAATCTTTTGTCAAGAGGTGTCACAATGAGTTTGAAACAACCATCAAGAAAGTAAGAAGTGACAATGGTAGTGAGTTTAGAAACACAAGAGTTGATGAGTTATGTGATGAATTTGGAATCAGACATCAATTTTCGGCCAAGTACACTCCATAATCAAATGGTCTTGTTGAAAGAAAGAATAGAACTCTCATTGATATGGCAAGGTCTATGCTTAGTGAGTACAATGTGAGTCATTCATTTTGGGCCGAAGCTATCAACACGGCTTGCTATTATAGCAACCGCCTCTATTGTCATCCCATGATGGAGAAGACTCCCTATGAGCTATTGAATGGAAGAAAGCCTAACATTGCATACTTTAGAGTCTTTGGTTGCAAATGCTATATCTTGAAGAAAGGCACTAGATTGAGCAAGTTTGAGAAGAAATGTGATGAAGGCTTCTTACTTGGTTACTCCACTACAAGCAAAGCATACAGAGTATGGAACTTGACTAGTGGTACTCTTGAGGAAGTGCATGATGTTGAATTTGATGAAACAAATGGCTCTCAAGATGAAGAAGAAAATCTAGATGATGTGAGAGGAACTCAATTGGAAAAGGCAATGAAGAGTATGGACATTGGTGATATTCGGCCTAGGGAAGTGATTGATGTTGAAGATGACAAGATCAAGTGCTCACTTCTCCAATTGTGCAAGCTAATGGTTCTCAATTGCAAGATCAACAAGTGGCTAGTTCATCTCATCCAAATGATCAAGCAAGTACAAGAAATCAAGTCCAAGTGCTCCAACCGACCAATGTTGCAAGAGATCATCCATTAGATCAAATCATTGGTGGAATTCAGAGTGGTGTGCAAACTAGATCAAGATTGGCTTCATTTTGTGAACATTACTCTTTTGTATCATCCATTGAGCCAACCAATGTTGATTGGGTCAATGCCATGCATGAAGAGCTTAACAAACTTCACAAGAAATCAAGTATGGGAATTAGTAGAGAGGCCTAAGAACTACAATGTGATTGGCACTAGATGGGTCTTTCGCAAACAGCAAGATCAAGATGGCATTGTGGTGAGAAACAAAGCAAGATTAGTGGCACAACGTTACACTCAAGTAGAGGGTCTTGACTTTGGTGAAACATATGCACCGGTTGCAAGATTGGAAGCAATAAGAATCCTATTAGCTTATGCTTGCTCCCACAACATCAAGTTATATCAAATGGATGTCAAGAGTGCATTTCTCAATGGCTACATCAATGAGTTAGTATATGTTGAGCAACCACCCGGTTTTGAAGATGACAAGAAGCCCAACCATGTCTACAAGCTCAAAAGGCACTTTATGGTTTGAAACAAGCACCAAGAGCATGGTACGAGAGGTTAAGAGATTTTCTCCTCTCTAAAGGGTTCAAGATGGGAAAGGTTGATACTACTCTCTTCACCAAGAAGATTGGAAAAGACTTGTTTGTGTTGCAAATCTATGTTGATGATATCATTTTCGGTTCAACCAATCAAGATTTTTGTGAAGAGTTTGGTGAATTGATGGCAAATGAGTTTGAAATGTCCATGATTGGAGAGCTTAGCTACTTCCTTGGTCTACAAATCAAGCAATTGAAGGAAGGCACATTTGTTAGTCAAGGCAAGTATATAAAGGACATGATCAAGAAGTTTGGATTGCAAGATGCAAAAGTCATTAGCACACCTATGGGGACAAATGGACAATTGGATAGTGATGCAAGTGGCAATATGGTGGATCAAAAGTTGTATCGGTCTATGATTGGAAGCCTACTCTATGTGACCGCATCAAGACCGGATGTCATGTTTAGTGTATGCATGTGTGCAAGATTCCAATCCTCACCAAGAGAGAGTCACTTGAAGGCAACTAAGAGAATATTGAGGTACTTGAAGCATACAAGAGATTTGGTTTGTGGTATCCAAAGGGGTCAAACTTTGAGTTGATTGGATATTCGGACTCCGATTATGCGGGTTGCAAGGTTGATAGAAAGAGCACATCGGGCACATGTCAATTGTTGGGAAGATCTCTTGTGTCTTGGTCGTCAAAGAAGCAAATAGTGTGGCACTTTCAACCGCCGAAGCCGAATACATATCCGCCGTAGTTTTGTGCTGCTCACTACTTTGGATGAAGCAACTTTGGATGACTTTGGAATCAAATTCAAACAAGTGCCATTGCTATGTGACAATGAGAGTGCGGTGAAGCTCACAAACAACCCCGTGCAACATTCAAGAACAAAGCAATTGATATTAGGCACCACTTCATAAGAGACCATCAACAAAAGGGTGATATTTCAATTGAGAGTGTTGGAACCGATGATCAACTTGCCGACATTTTCACCAAGCCACTTGATGAGAAGAGGTTTTGCAAGCTAAGGAATAAATTGAACATACTTGACTTCTCAAATATGTGTTGATGCACCCCACTTATATGACATGCCTCTCTTCCGACAAAGCAAGGTAAAAGTTGATTGATAATGCATCCATCCTTTGCTAGGGACATGTTTAGTGCATCTAGTCATTCCTCACAATCATTAGGCTCATTCATGAAAGTAAAATGATTTTTATGATTATAATGCCACTATTGTTTCTATGCTTGATATGATCTAGCGGTAACATATGACATGTTTATGGGCTTGCAATCCTAGTGTTTAATCTAGAGAATGAGCAATGGAATGTTTAACCAACGTGAGTAAGATAACCATTGCAAGATGTGTGAAGAAGCTTACTCTAGAGCAACCGTGTTAAATATCTAATGCAAATGATCTAGATTGAACCAAATGTGAAAGAACTAACTCTCTCCTAAACAATTTGAACCTTTTTATGCAAACCTTTTATGGAAATAGATGACAAGGGGGAGAGAAAAGTCACAAGATCAAATGAAGGAGATCAAAACTTTGAAAAAGTTTTTGAGCACACAAAAAGTAGGGGATGCAAGCTCATGACTTGGTTGTGATTTTATTTGTGCATGTTCATCGATGTTGCTTGCATTGCACAAGTTGTTAACTTTATATCCATGCTTGTGTGGTGCATGCTAGAAATAGATTGAATGATGATTTGCAAACTAGCATGCATAGGTGGTTGCTAGATGTAATTGCTCTTACAAGTGGTACTAGAGCCCTTCATATAATGTTGATCTCATGAGGTATCTAGTGTTTTTGTAAAGTCTAGCTAACCATGGTGCTAAGGATGCTATACATTGGCAAATCCGATTGGTATCACGCTTCAAAGGTCCATTCTTTACACCTTAGCATCATTTGATAGTATTACTCTCCCACATTACATATCTATGCATATGTGCCGAACTTGAACCAAACACTATAGCACATATGTAGGGGGAGCTAATACTAACAAAGTGGTGACTCAAATTTTCAAACATATATCTTTGTGAAAGGTTGTCATCAATTACAAAAAGGGGGAGATTGAAAGTCCTTGTTGGTTTTGGATAATTGATGTCACCTAGAGTACTAACCTTGTCATGAAGTATTATGAGCTAGGTTGGTACACACCAAGTGCGGGAGCTAGATGATGATCATGGTATTGGTGGTGATGACCAAAAGATGGATCAAGTGCTCCACATTTGGAAAGAGAAGAAGAGAAAAGCAAACCCCTACGGAGATCAAGGCAAAGGTATAAATAGGGATTTTGTTTGGCACTCAAGACACCATAGAGGGTGTGAGTGTGTTTAGGATAGATAGCCGTACTATCAAGAGGGGACTATCTCGGTGATCGCGGTTATCAAGTGCCACTAGGTGATTTCATACATGCATATGCATTAGGACCTAGCGTGCTAACTTATAATCCTTTGGAAATTATTTGGAAAATGCTAACACACATGCACATGATGATGTACACTTGTTGGTGTTAGCACTTTTGCAAAGGAGAAAGGGTTGGAAGTGTTTTGGATCAACACAGAGAAGAAAACAATGTTTTCTGTGTGTGGTCGGTAGTACCGCCCAGGGGGTCGGTAGTACCGCCCAAGGGGCTGCTTGCAATGCTCTCTGTGTTGAGTCCGATTTGGCCTGGCGGTAGTACCGCCATAACCTCTGTACTACCGCCGGCGGTGGTACCGACCAGAGGGTCGGTGGTACCGTGGCCCTAAAGGGTTTCGCGAGGCTCTCTGTGTAGAATTGGAAATGGCCTGGCGGTAGTACCGCCATAACCTCGGTACTACCGGCGGTGGTGGTACCGACCAGAGGGTCGGTGGTACCGACGCAAGGTCGGTAGTAACTTGTTTTTCGCAGAGCTCTCTGTTCGCGGCCGATTTTGGCCTGGGGGTAGTACCGCCATAACCTCGGTACTACCGACCGTCGGTAGTACCGACCAGGAGTCGGTTGTTCATTTTGGTCAACGCTGTGTGCAACGGTCATAAGTTGTGCCGTCGGTTGTACCGGGCCTTGTGGTCGGTAGTACCGACCTGGCGTCGGTAGTACCGACCGCAGGCGCAGAAGCTCGGGAAAAAGGGGGAACGACTTGCTGTCTTCTTCCCCCTCTTATAAATAGTTGGTGGCCGGCTAGTGGGGTCTTCTCCTTGACTCTCTAACCTCTTGAACATCCTTTTGAGCAAGATCTACTCCCTCCCACTCATCTCCTTGCTTGATAGCGCAAATCTAAGTGAGATCGAGTGGATCCAAGTGCATTTGCTTGTGAGTTTGCATCTAGTGGCACTTGGGGATTGTTGTTGCTGCGGGTATTCTCTTTACTCTTGGTGGTTGCCGCCACTAGACGGCTTGGAGCAGCGGAGGAGCTTTGGCATGAGTGGTGATTGTTCGTGGCCATCTCCCGGTGATTTGTGAGGGGTATTGTGCCTTCCCCGGCGAAGAGCCAAAAGGTAACTCTAGTAAATTGCGCGTGTCATTGAGTTACCTCCATTGTGGGTCGGTTCTTGTGGCGCTCAAGTGTTGAGCTAGGTTTGTGAACACCTATTAGCCACCGAACCACCAAGTGGTTGGTCGACACAACGGGGAGTAGCGTGCCGGCAAGCACGTGAACCCGGGAGAAAATCTTCGTGTCTCTTGCCTCTTTGGACTTCTCCCGAAGTTTCTTGGTTTTCTTATTGTGATTGATTGTCTCTTCCCGGTGTCGGTACATCTCTCTATCCTTGCATTACTTTTGTTATCACTTGTGTAGAGATATTTGTTGCTAGACGTAGCTCTCTAATTAGAAGTAATTATTTCTTGCTAACTCATTATTTTAGAGAGTAGTAACATATCTTTTGTGTGACATAGTGATTATAGGTTACTAGAATTGTTGGATAGGTGGCTTGCAACACTTAGTAGAGCTAGAGCAAAAAGCTTCGCTTTGTAATTGTCTAACTAGTTGCTCTAAGTGTTCTGTAGAATTTTTATTAGGCTATTCACCCCCCCTCTAGCCATTTAGGACCTTTCAGAGTCCTAGACGATTACGATTTACAATGATAAAATATGGAAAGATACGAAATCTATTCCTAATCTTCTCGGCATCTTTCATCGCCACATGCCTTCTCATGCAAGCCAGCTTCATCTGCAACATCCATCTCCCGAATGGAATCACCTCTCTGCAAGATAGCCGACCGCACAGACATTCATCGAAATCCTGAGGACCAAATAGCCGTCTGATTGCTTGCCGAATCCCTTCTTCTCTGCTGGTTGGGCCCACCTGTCATATCCTCATGCGTGTGAAAATCTGGTGTCAACACATGCCCCCTAATTTTGGGATAAATATTTATTCCAAAATTCCTTTTCAACGTGGAAACTCCGGAAGCATTCGCCTTCACACGCTATAATTGCTATACCTGTCGACTCATCTTCCGATGCGCCCTTTGGGATTCTTTAAAACCCTCTTTCGCCCTGTTTTGACCTGTGCACTTTAAACTCCTCTGCTTAGACCCAAAAACCCCCTTTTCTCTTGTCATATCTCACTCTAGAGGATCTCTTCTGCAGCGAGTCGCCATAGTTCCGAGCTTGGTGCTTCTAGCACTTTCAAAAGGAGGTTGTTCTTTTCTTTCTTTCTTTTCAAAATGAAGCAGTTGTTCTTACCTCACCACTCTCACTAGAAGGGCCGGAGACGACCTCCCCGAGGTCCTGATTCAGAAGATTGCAGATCTTCAATTCGATTCAGAGAGGAAGGATCGGGAGATCACACGAATCTCTCGAGAGCGCGATGTCGCTCGAGAACGGGCTATTGGTAAGCATTCTTTCATCATCTTCTTTTCATTTTCCCTTTCTGCTCTTACCGACTCTTCTTTCTTTTTAGCTCTGAAGACCAAACTTCATTCCCTTGAAGCAGCTATTGCTAACCTCGCCGTCACAGCCAACGTACCGGGTACGACAGCCCTGAGACGGGTAAACGAAGTCAACCGAGCCCTCCCTGACATCTCTAGAGCCGGTATGGGATATGGCACAACACTCGCCTTCAATGCGGTACGGATTCACTCTGGAGCCGATTACCGCAATTTCGACGTTTGCGAGCGAGGGCTAGAATACAGGGTGGCACATTCTGTCGATGATATGAAAGAAGCCAGAACAGATCTGGCAGATTCCTTCGACTTTGATCTCCCAATTAGAAATAGGATAGAAGGGACAAACTGATTCTCTACTGTAACCTATTTTTGTAAATAAGAAGTTCCTCCGCTAGTCTTTCTGAAATCAACCTGTGATTGACCCTCCTAGATCAATGTGTGTTCCGCTCCGTATACTAGCCATTGATTCTCTTCTTATCTTAGTAGCGATGCACATTACATCGGCTATCGCTGATAACTATGCTTAATCACCTTTGCTTAGTAAGCAATTGTTGTAATTGATTATCTCAGGCCCGGAGTCTTCTTAGTCATCCCCTCAGTTTTTCGTTTCACGACGGCACCAGGATAGTACCTCCTCAGCTTTTCTGTCTTTAGTGTCAACTGGTGATTCGAATTTTTCAAATAATTAACCGAAACTGAATACTTCACACAGTAATCGTCCTTCGTCACATCAATCAGCCTCTTAGACTCCAGAATCTCAAGCCACTTAAATCAGCAAATACTCAGTTTGGCCCAATAACGGCCCATAAGTCGTGAAAACCCTAACTTGCCGTTTGGCCTCGCAATGCGTAAATTATAGTTCTATAAATATGACCTCAAACAAGCCACTATTTCCAACTTCAAACCTGACCTGCAAAACTCCCACTCCTGGGTTCCTGGCTCAAACCGGAGAGAAAACTCCTTCGCTCAAAAATTAATGTCTAGCGATAATGATCACAGCAAACGCCCCTCCAGAGGTGAAACAGGGGATAGCAAAGCATCGACCCACCGGCGTTATGGGTAAAAAATCATTTTCTGCCCCCTTGCAGCAGCTTTTCTTGTTGGTTCACTTCTGATCATTGCCCATTTTCCCTTCAGAGTAGAGTCCCTTTCCAAACAAGCCTGGGTCCCCTCAGAAACGGTAGATCCACTAGTTCCTTTCAATCTTTCCTCAAACCGTCAGATTCTGAGTTTGATTATTCACTCCAACAGACCTGTTCGGACATCCTTCGGTGTCGTGAGGAAAAGGATAAAGCCCAGAAGGAACTAGAAGATGTATGCAAGAGGCACGACATTGAGGAAGCCGAATGGGCAGACCAACAGAAACAACTCTGTAACATTATCTTAGGTCAGTATAGTCTTGGCCTTCTCCCTCGATTTGAGTTTGCTTTGCCTGACGTATTCCTCCTTCTCGCCAACTCTTTCTGCAGCGAATGACCGTTTGAAGATAGCAGCAGACAAGATCGCCCTCAAGGTTAACGCTCACGGGGATTCAGCCGAAGCCCGTCTCAACGTCGTGGATGGCCGTATAGATCAGGCCGTCATCCAAGGTGTGCATGCCAGGGTCTCCTTTGGGCTAGCAGCAATGAGTCCCTGGACCAAAGAAGATTACTCCTCTCTACCAGTTGGATTTGCAGGTGACCCGGACAAATTTGAAGACCTCAAGATTTATGATGGCCACGCCGTTGCTATTGCCGAGATTACTGCTCCGCAATCTATTCTGATCAGATTATTTCACGAGTAGTTTGTACCAGGATAGATTTGTAATCGAACAAATGAAGTTTGTTCTTCTCTAAATAATGTCCATTTGTATCCCTCAATTCCTTCGGTGACTTTTCTGATTGCAACATTCCCTCAGAGGAACATTTTTGCCGAACGTATGACGTCACCTTAGCCAACTAGATCTCATTTCCGATACGTCATATCACCCGGCATCGCACTTACTGCACTTCCATCTTCTCTCTCTTCCAATAAACCTACCAACTCGAAAAACGCTAGGCCACCAGGGTTATAAATTTCTGTACTAAAGGCGATATAAATAATATCGGCTATGACTTGAATTCTTGGAACATTTTTCTGCTAAAGGCGATGCTTTACATCGGTTGTATATAAGTATTCTCAAGTTACATGCGTTTGGCTCTTAACAAGTAGTGCCGAAGCTTGATCCACGAGTGACAAAATTTCTTTACAGCCGAATACCCCTCTCTGGGTCTAACATTTTTCGGCTAAAGCTAGCTGCTATTTATCCTCTTAAATTTTAAAATAAGGGCCGATCCTATTGCAAGGATATCGGTGGCCACGTACAACTTGAAACAATTACCAAGTGCGGAAGTGCTTCATACTTTCCAATACCTCTGTTGTACGTCACCTTATGTGAATTCTTGTTCTTCCATTAGCTTCGGCAATGGAGAAATAAGCCGAACCCTCAAAAGTTCGTTAACTTCAAAACATGCTCAAGACCCAGACTTGCATACATTGGTCCTATTTTGGCTTCATTATCAACACTTTATTCCTTGCCAGCCGACACGAAACTTGGCCTCAATCTTTCTCCATCACCATCAGTTAGATTATCTATTCAAAAATTGCTCTGAGAGCCGATTGTCTGAATCGGCTGTTGGTCCTCGTGAAAACGTTTACAGGACCTGCTTCCCAAGCTCTTCCAGAAAAAAACTCAACGCCATCATATTCCCAGTAGATAGGCTCTTGTATTAGCAATACTCACTGAATCATCAGCATGGACGATTTCGATGTCATCTCCGATCACTGGATGAGGAACTGATGCATAGTTGACGGCACACAGCAGTTTGCATGTATCCAAATCTCTTCCCAATAGCAAACTGTATGCCCTCTTGCCATCAATGACGAAAAAGGTAGTGATCAAGGTCTCTAGTCCCGATCGTCAACTCAACATGGACTGCTCCCTGAGTATCAGAAGAATTGCCAGCAAAGTCTCTCAACACCATGTCTGTCTTCAGCAAGTCTTCACTTGCCATCCAAAGTTTTCTGAAGGTGGTATACGGCATGATATTTATGGCAGCCCCTCCATCAATGAACATCTTAGTCAGTGGCTTGCCATTAACATAGCCTCTCATATACAATGGCTTCAGGTGTCGATGCTTAGCTGGTTTATCGAATACTGCACTTTGAGACAAGACAAGATGAGCCAATAATTCTTGGAATTCATCTTCATCAAAATCTGAATACACTTCATCTTGGACATCCTGTTCTTCGGGAGCTATAAATTCTGATGGAAGAAAGAAAGCCATGCATGCGTCAGCCGAACGATCACCCCCATCCGGCTTCTCTTTGGGCGCCAAACTCGCTTTACTTTGGCATTTGCTTGTTCTAACTCTCTATTTTTAGGCGCTGCACCCTCCTTTTCTGGCTTTTCCTCAATGGTGGACACCACTGTCCTCTCTGCCAGAAATACTCGCGGTACTCTTCTTCTTCAGTGTGAGCCCAACTTTGATCGGCAAATCCTCTTCCTTGCCGATCTTCGGAATTATTTATTTTTACGCGCTGATCTTCCTCAGGGATTCGTGCCCCAAGCCTCTCATGGACAGATCAGCGGTTGACTCGAGACTGCCTATACTCGGAGTATTGATTACTGCACTCAGGGCAGTTGTTCTTAACATGCAGCTTCAAGCCTTTGTTCCAACAATACTAGAAGAACGAGCATTCCCAATGAGACTGTTCCTGTTCCCTTGTATCTTCCCGTTCTTCCCGGTACATCTCTTTTTTGTACCTTCGTTGTTTTTCCAGGAACTTCCGTTCTTCATAAAGTCTCTGCTTCTGGTATCGTTCCTGCTCCCAACACCATTTATTCAACAAGATGCGCGTCGTGACCCTGGGTCTGGAAGTTTCACCCGTCTCAGTTCGGCTATTTTGGAACCGAACCGTTGGCTGAAGCTCTCTCTTTGTAATCTGCCGATTAGGGTCAACGGCACCAGCTTCCCTTACTCTATCAGAGGTTAAAACTTTCATTTTGCTCTTATCCCTGGGATCAGCTGCGTTGATCATGTTAATAGAGAAGGACACAGTATTCTGTCCAAAAGGGTACCATCAATTTTCATCTTCCCATCAAACCTCAGATGCCCGTCCTGGATAGCTTTCTGGATCCGCATTCTGAACACTCGGCAATCGTTTATGGAGTGGGATCTAGTATTGTGAAAACCACAATATTTTTTGTCCTTGACCCCCTTCAGGATGCAGCATAGGATGACCTTCCGGCAACTTGATGCGTCCTTCCTTCAACAAGTATTCAAATAATTATCTGACTTGGACACATCGAAGTCCGTACCTTTCTGCTGCCTCAGCCATCGCTGGTTGACTTGAGTTGGTTCTTTATCCCAGACTATCTCGGCTGCAGCTATTTCATCTTCATCATCGTACTCAGCTGCTTCTTCTAGGAAAGCTTGATACACCTTGGCAGCCACATCACCCTTCTGAAACTGATTATTCCTCTTGAACCCCTGGGCTTGATTACTCATTGTCGTCAGCCTTTGTGATAACTGCCCGAGGTCATCAAACTCCATGCCGAATAGCCTCTCTTTGATACTCGGCAACATGCCAGCTATGGCTATCTCCGGTAGTTGATCATCCGGCAAATTCAGAGAATAGCAAAGATTCTTGGTTTCCCTGAATCAGCGCAGATATTCTTGTGGCGTCTCGCCAGGTTTCATCCTTAGGCTCATGAGATCGACCAACCTTTTCTTGTTGGTACCCGTAAAGAAATACGAGTGGAATTTCTGCTCTAGCTCCGCCCATGTATTGATAGAATTTGCTGGCAGAGAAGAAAAACCACGAGAAGGCTGGCCCTGTTAATGACAACGGGAAATACCGAATCCTCCAAGCCTCCTGTAGATGCTTCTCCGAGTTGCATCAAGTAGCGGCCAATGTGGCTATAGTAATGGTGCCATCCTGGCCTGAAAACTGGTGAAATCAGTAGAAGGTTTCACCCTTGGAGGAAGAGCTACCCGATGTGTACCACTCTGGATAGGGGGATTTGTATGTGTAAGTTTGATTCTTAGGTTTCAGGCGAATTGATTTTGCATCATATCAGCCATCTTATGCATGATGAGGTTCAACATTCGGATCAGGAGCTGCTTGTGCTTGCCCCCAGGATATAGCCCTGCCAAACTCTTATAGCTGGATTTGGAAGAGCATTAATTGAGCTATAATCGATGAACTCATGATATCCGTCTCCAAACATATTCTTCTGCATCCTGTTCGCTGCATGAGACAATTTAGAAGCAGATTGCGGGACATTCCCTGTCGTGCCGAATGGGAGCTGGCCATAGGTCTGAGGAGGCTGCTGCGTCTCATGAGGAACCATCCCACCTGTGCTTGGGCCAGCTCCGCCCTCTCCTGCGTGATCCTTTGACGTTGAGGGTACTGGGAACAACAATGGTCCCTGCATCGGACCAACAGTTTCTTCAAAGCATTTATCCACGGCTGGACTGATGAAAGCATTGACCATGATAGCGCGAAAAGTGTTCAGGAAAGCCGACTAATGATTGGTTACAGCTTCTGATACAACCTTTGCATATTCAGTCATCTTCCGAATAGCTTCTTCTTCATGGGGATAATCACGTTGATGGTGAGGAAGAATCTTTAGGAACTCCTGCTTCTGGAAGACCCTGCCTGTCGGGGGTTCGTTAAAGGGGTACCCCCAATCAACGCAAACAAATAGGGTAAACCTAGAACGCCGGTTAATAACAGACCTAGCTAGTCTAACCCCCTGAAAAGCCGCCCCCCCCCCCCCGAGGCCTACAACGCTGGCCCACCGAGCCGAGCTCTCCAAGCCAGGCCTCGGGCGCACGCTCGTTTTCCGTCTCGCCCGAGCCCTCCGAGCCAGGCCTCGGGCGCACGCTCGTTTTCCGTTCTCGCCCGAGCCTCCGAGCCAGGCCCTCGGGCGCACAGTCGTTTCCGTCTCGCCCGAGCCCTCCACGTCAGGCCTCGGGCAAGCGCTCCACTAGCCTTCGAGCCCCCTACAGCCGTGCACATTCCTCGAGACCCCACGTGGGGACCTCGAGCCTCTCCAACACGGTAACCTATCCCTCGAGACACATCATACCTCCCTCGAGCGGCGCAGACATCGGATGCCAGCCCATGCCGCGCACTTAATCATCCACCTACTCCAGTCACGTCCTCTGTAACACAACGTGTGCCACAGTGGTCTGGGGCAGAGTCAAGCCTCGTTTTCACCACAAGTATGGGCGAAAAGGCACCAGTGAAGCACTGTTAACCCACGCCCTACACTGTGGCACGTCCAAGACACGCCTCGAGGCCCAGATGCCTGCCGCTCAATCGATTTTCACGGGACTTCCCATACCTGCGGGGACTCGAGCCCCTCGTACGCGCCGCCTCGAGGCTGGGCTCCACGCCCCTCGAGCCCTAACTACTTTCATGCTATTGGAGGACAGGTACCCACAGACCCGGAGGGACCCCGACGCGTCCTGTACGTTCCGGGATGGGTGCTGTACGGCTTCCACCTCGCCGCCACCACGTCCGCGCCCAGGATGGAGGCCACACTTCAAGGACGCTTCAACAGCAACGCCCACGTCGGCTACAATGTCTTCAACAAGACAGGGTTCCTACCCTTCTTCGTAAGGGACCACAAACACCCCGATACCTGTAATACCCTTGTGTAACCCTGGCCTCCCTTTGCTCTATAAAAGGGGACACCAGGGCCCTCATTTTCGGGACACGGTTACAAACACGTTAAGACACAGGTCCACACACACACTCAGGTCCGGACTCCGGTCCACGCTCACTGAGCTTGTATTCGCCCCTGTACAAGCACTTAGGTGCAAGTAATACAAGAACATCCTCCCCCGCTTGACGTAGGGCCTTCTTTGCCCGAACCAGGATAAATCCTTGTGTCATCTTGCATCACCATCCAGGAAGAGAGCACGCGATCTATTACTCGTTGGTGTCATACCCCGGTTTCAAAGACCACGACAGTTGGCGCGCCAGGTAGGGGCTTCGCGTGTCGAGTCGGTTTCTCGCTATTTCCTGGATGGCTGCTTCGACTCCTTCGTTCTCTGCCGGTGCCGTCATCTGGTTCGGGAGCCTCGAGTTCCTGGCCACCGGCAACGGCAACGAGCCGACCTTGCTCTCCATGGAGGGCCCGAGTGGAGGGCGTGTCGCGCCGCCCCCGTGCAAGGAGCATGGCACGTCGCCCACCCATCGCGCGTCGCGCACCCGTGAGCGGCGCCGTCTCATCATCATTCGCCAGGCACAGGCGGCGCCGGCGGCATACACCACACTTCCCCGCGGCTAGCGCGGAGTTTTCCCGAGAGGAGCTTGCCCGGCGCACGGCCGGGACTTCCCGGGCGGCCCGCGCCCGCCCAGCGACATCGCGCTCATCATGCGCACGGACCAAGAGCCAGGCCAGAGGCCTCCGAGCCGCGCACTGTCGACGCCGCCCGGCCTCCTCCTCACGGGGTTTACCGCGCTCTCGACGCCGGCAGTTCCCGTTCGTCCCTCGACAGCTCCGCGGCAGCGTACGCCCGTGAGCTCAACGAGCGCAGTCGGGGCCGTCACCCCGGCGGAGCAGGAGGAACGCCCGGGCGCGCTGCTGCAGGCCATGGCCAACCTTGAGATCGTCCACACCCGCACGCGTCGACCGTTCCTCTCACGAGCCGTCGGGCCACCTCGTCAAGCCACCTTCGGGAGTTTACCGCGGAGCTGCTCCCCCCACAGCCAATCGCGCCGCGTCGCACTCACCAGCCCCGACTCCGACGAATACGACTACCACAACCCCGACCTCTGGGATCCCACCAGGAGTGCTTCCAACTCGAGGGGGTCGTATGCGACACCGAGGACGAGGGCGACGACGTCAGGCCGCGCTCAACCTCGAAGGGCCCGGAGACGTGGCTGCGCAGGCGGGTCACGTATTCACGGGAGGAACGAACCCCCGGCCCATCCCAGCACAGCGACGACCGAGCGGCGGCAGCTCGCGCAGCTGCGGGAGGCCATCGCCAAGGCTGAGGAGGACCGACAACGCCTGCTGCAGCTCGAGAAAACCCTAGCACAAGAACCAGCCCAGCCTCGAGGTGCCGGCGCTCGTGGCCGAGCTCGAGAGGTCCACCGGCAGATCCTCGAGGACGGGGCGCCAGCACGCCCCGAGGTGCGTTTCCCGCGAGCCGGACAGAACGTGGTGGCGGCGGCGATGCATGATGCCGTGATCTACCCGCCGTCTCTAACCCTGACGCCAGGCGCATGCTTGGGGAATGAAGAACCTCCTCGAGACAGCCGCTGTGCAGCAAGCCGAGAGCTCGCGTCACGCCGACGCGGAGCAGCCTCGGGAAGCCGGCGGAAACGCCCCGCAACGAGCGCGAGACATCCGTCCACCAGCCTGACGCCTCTCGAGCTAGACCAGTCCGCGAACGGATCATCGACAACCGCCACCTCGAGACCCCAACGACGCCCGCAACGACATCACACCGCCGGCGCAAGGACAGGGGGCCAGGAGCGTGGCTATAGCGCCCATCGAGGGGGGCGCTACACAGCGACGAGGACCGCAAGCCCTCGAGCCCCCCGGCCCCAGAGTCTTCAGCCGGGCCATCCGCAGCTCACCCTCCCCGACCGCTTCCGACCGCCGACCAACATCGTGAAGTATGACGGGGAGTCGAGCCCAAGCTCTGGCTCTCGGACTTCCGCCTAGGCTGCCAACTGGGCGGAGCGAAGAACGACGACCGTGTGATCATACGCCAACTCCAACTTTACCTCTCGGACACCGCCCGCCGGTGGCTCGAGGGGCTCCCGCCGGATCGGATCGACGACTGGGCCGACCTAGTCAGGGTCTTCGACGGGAATTTCAAGGGACGTGCGTGCGCCCAGGCACCCCTGGGATCTACGCGCTGCGGCGTTGCAGGCAGGCGGCGAACGAGCCCCTCCGCGATTTTGCTCGACGGTTCTCGAAGCAGCGCCTCGAGCTCCCCCACGTGCCTGATGAGGACGTCATCTCAGCGTTCCTCGCGGGCACGACATGCCAAGAGCTAGTCCATGAGCTAGGACGCTACCGTCCCAGCGGTCGAGGACCTGATGGATCGTGTCACCAGCTTTGCCTCAGGCGACGAGGCAGTGGGGGCCTTCTTTGGCCGTTCCACGGACAAAGGCAAGGCGGTGGCCGCGCCGGAGGTCACGAACAAAGGCACGACGCCAAGAACGACAACAACAACAGCAACAAAAAGAAGAAGAACAAACAAAGGTCAGAAGGCGAAGCGCGACGCCAATGATGACGACGACGACGAAGTGCTCGCAGGCGCCCTCGAGCCTAAGAAGCCCCGAGGCCCCCCTGACGGGGCTGTTTTCGACCAGATGCTCGAGGGCCCCTGCACTTATCACAGGGGCCCCGTAAATCACAAGTTAAAGGACTGCCGACTGTTGAAAGGCTACTACTCCAAGCTCGGCGATAAGAGAGAAGACGCCTAAGGGCAAGGATACCGATCGACGCGCGGGGGGACGCGGACGGCGACTTCCCCCCGGTGCGCGACTGCTACATGATCTACGGGGGGCCGACCGTCGGCTCTCGGCTCGAGAAAGAAAGAAGGAGCGCCGGGAGGCCTTTGCACTCTGCCCGACGCCCCCCGTACCTTGACTGGTCTGATGCGCCGATCACGTTCGACCGTGACGACCACCCGGACCGTGTCATAAACCCCGGGGCGTACCCCCCTCGTCGTCACCCCGTCATCGTCGACGTACGGTTCTCCAAGGTGTTGATGGATGGGGGTCGAGCCTCAACATCATATACCTCGAGACACTCGACCTCCTGGGGATTTCAGAGGGTCAGCTCCGGCCCAGCGTCGGGGGTTCCACGGAGTCGTACCGGGGAGAAGGCCCACCCCCTCGGGCGCATCGACCTGCCGGTTTGCTTTGGCACGCCACTAACTTCCGCCGGGAGACGCTCACCTTCGAGGTGGTTGGGTTCCAAGGGGCCTACCACGCCATCATCGGCCGCCGGGCTACGCCAAGTTCATGGCGGTTCCCAACTACACGTACTTAAAGCTCAAGATGCCGGGGCCAAAAGGGGTCATCACCATCGACACCTCCTACGAGCACGCATACCACTGCGACGTGGAATGCGTCGAGCGTGGGGAGGCCAACGTCCACCTCGACTCGCTCGAGGCCCTAGCCGCCCTGGCCACCGAGGGGGCTCCTGAAGCGAAGCGTCACGCTGGCAACTTCGAGCCGGCGGAGCACAAAGCGGATACCCGTCGACCCGACCTCGACCGATGGCAAGACGCTGGCCGTCAGTGCCAGCCTCGAGCCTAAATAGGAGCCGTGCTCGTCGACTTTCTCCGCATGAACATCGACATGTTTGCGTGGGCCCCCGGGCATGCCGGGCATACCAAGGGAAGTCGCCGAGCACGCCTTGGAAATCCGGGCCGGTTCCAGACCAGTGAAGCAACGCCTGCGCCGCTTCGACGAGAGAAGCGCAGGATCATCGGCGAGGAGGTGCACAAGCTTTTGGCGGCCGGGTTTCATCAAGGAGGTATTTTACCCAGAGTGGCTAGCTAACCCTGTATTAGTTAGGAAAAAGAATGGAAAATGCGGATGTGTGTAGACTACACTGGTCTGAATAAAGCATGTCCAAAAGTTCCATTTCCTTTACCTAGAATTGATCAGATTGTCGATTCCACTGCTGGGTGCGAAGTGCTTTCGTTCCTTGATGCGTATTCCGGCTACCACCAAATTAAGATGAAAAAATCCGACGAACTCGCAACCTCTTTTATCACGCATTTGGTATGTATTGCTACGTTACGATGCCCTTCGGCCTACGAAACGCCGGGGCAACGTATCAACGATGTATGCAGCACATCTTTGGCGAGCACATAGGCAGGACCGTCGAGGCCTACGTCGATGACATCGTGGTTAAAACCAAGAAAGTCGGGAACCTCATCAGCGACCTCGAGACCACATTCGAGTGCCTCCGGGCCAAGAATGTGAAGCTCAACCCCGAGAAGTGTGTCTTTGGTGTGCCTCGAGGCATGCTACTACTTGGCTACTTGTCTCACAACGGGGGATCGAGGCAAAACCCGAAAAAATCTCAGCAGTCACGAGGATGGGCCCGATTCGAGACCTCAAGGGTGTGCAGAAAGTGACTGGCTGCCTAGCCGCTCTCAGCAGATTCATCTCGAGGCTAGGGGAAAAAGCGCTACCCCTCTACCACCGCCTGCTGAAGAAGACGGAACACTTTGCGTGGACTGTCGAAGCCGAGGAGGCCTTAACCAAGTTGAAGGGGTTGCTGACTTCCGCACCAATCCTCGTGCCACCGCGACCAGCCCAGGTTGGCGATTCCCCGAGCCTCTCCTCCTCTATGTGGCCGCAACCACTCAGGTGGTCAGCGCGGTCGTAGCCGTCGAGAGGCACGAGGAGGGTCATGCATTGCCGGTCCAACGACCGGTGTACTTCACCAGTGAAGTACTCTCCGAGGCCAAGGTCCGGTATCCGCACATCCAGAAGCTGCTCTACTACATCTCATCGTCACAAGGCGCAAGCTCCAGCACTACTTCCTCGCTCATCCCGTAACGGTGGTGTCGTCCTTCCCCCTCGGAGAGATCATCAACAATCGGGAGGCCACGGGGCGCATCGCCAAGTGGTCCGCCGAACTAATGGGGGAGACCATCACCTATGCCCCGCGAAAGGCCATCAAGTCGCAAGCGTTGGCGGACTTCGTTGCTGAATGGACCGACACTCAGCTCCCCGCCGGCACAGATTCAAGCCGAGCTCTGGACCATGTACTTCGACGGATCCCTCACGAAGACGGGGGCAGGCGCAGGCCTGCTCTTCATCTCACCCCTCGGAGTCCACATGCGCTACCTGCTACGCTTGCACTTCCCCGCCTCCAACAACGTCGCCGAGTACGAGGCCCTCGTCAATGGGCTGCGCATCGCCCTCGAGCTCGGGGTCCGACGCCTCGACGCCCGAGGAGACTCGCAGCTCGTCATCAACCAGGTTATGAAGGCTTCAAGCTGCATCGATCCCAAGATGGAGGCATACTGCGGGGAGGTGCGCAAGCTGGAAGATAAGTTTTACGGCCTCGAGCTCAACCACATAGCTCGAAAGTACAACGAGGCCGCAGACGAGCTGGCAAAGTTGGCGTCCACGCGCGGCACGTACCACCAGACGTCTTCTCGAGGGACGTCTTCGAGCCATCCGTCGAAATCGACCCGGGGCTGGCCCCTCGACGCCACCCCTCGAGCTAGACACGGGGGCTCGACTTTCAACGCCACCCCTCGGGAATGACCCCTGGACATCCGCTGAGGCGATGCAGGTCGACGCAACCGCCTCTTTCTTCACCACGACACCTCGACTGGCGGACGCCCTACCTCGACTACTTAGCGCTAGGCGTGCTACCGAAAGACAAGACGGAGGCTCGACGCATAGCTCGAAGGGCCAAGACCTACGTCACCTACGGCGACGAACGGGAACTATACCGACGAAGCCCGACCGGGATCCTTCAGCGCTGCATCCTCCTCGAGGAAGGACGCAAGCTCCTCGACGACATGCACTCGGGGGCTTGCGGCCACCACGCAGCGCCGAGGGCCCTGGTTGGGAACGCCTTCCGTCAAGGCTTCTATTGGCCGACCGCCATTGGGACGCCAAGCGCTTGGTCCGAGCATGCCATGGGTGTCAATTCTACGCCAAGCAAACGCACCAGCCCGCACACGCCCTGCAGATGATCCCAATCACTTGGCCATTTGCCGTTTGGGGGCTCGACCTTGTGGGTCCCCTCAAAGGACAAGTGGAGGGTACACACACGTGCTCGTGGCCATCGACAAGTTCACCAAGTGGATCGAGGCTAAGCCGATAGGAGACCCCACCTCCGAGAAGGCCGTCGAGTTCATCGCCAACATCATGTACCGGTTTGGAGTGCCTAACGTCATCATCACCGACAATGGCACCCAATTCACGGGCAAAAAGTTCACCAACTTCTGCGATGACAACCACATTCGCGTAACCTGGGCCTCGGTCGCATACCCTCAATGCAACGGGCAGGTCGAGCGCGCCAACGGCATGATACTCCATGGGCTGAAGCCGAGGCTGTTCAAGACTCTCAAAAATTTCGGAAAGGGATGGGCCGCAGAGCTCCCCTCGGTGCTGTGGGGCCTCAGGACTACGCCGAGTCGAGCCACCGGGTTCACTCCGTTTTTCCTAACCTACGGCGCCGAGGCAGTCTTGCCTACGGACCTCGAGTACGGCTCCCCTCGACTTCGAGCCTACAACGAGCAAAACAACGACGAGAGGCTTGCCAACGCCAAGGACCAGCTCGAGGAGGCCCGAGATGCGGCGCTCATCAACTCCGCACGCACGCTACCAGCAATCACTTCGACGCTACCACGACAAGTATGTGCGCAAAAGAGACCTAGCAGTGGGGGACCTCGTGCTTCGACGGCTTCAAGACAATCGAGGGCGCCACAAGCTCACCCCTCCATGGGAGGGCCCATACACCGTGGCTAAGGTGCTCAAGCCAGGACATACAAGCTCTACGACGATCAAGGCAGAATCCTGGCGAACGCGTGGAACATATCTCAGCTACGTCGCTTCTATCCTTAAGGGCCTCAAGGCTTTGTTCATTTTGTTGCTTTGTACAAACATGTCAAATATGAATGAACAATCTCGTGCGTTGTCTTTCATTTGCTTGGCAGCATAAGGTAGCCTCGACCCTGCCTTGCTCAGGGTCGAGCCTCCCTCGGGGGCTGACAGGGGGGTAACCGCCCCCAGACTCCGGAAAAAATGCGTGTTTTTCTTTTCAAAAAATTCGACCCTCGTCTCGACTCGTGCCTCGAGTGAACTAGCGACGTCTAAATCCCAAAATACCTCGAGCCTCCAAGGTCGGGAGGCGTCGACGTAGACGGCCACCTACGCCCCCGGGCTACGGTACCCTACCTACGCCTCCCCTCGAGGGGCTCGCGACGTATCGAAGGAGTACGGACTAAGTTAGCAGAAACTCGAGCTTGCAACAAAGAGAAGTGGTCAAACGCATTTGAAAAGAAAACAACACCTTTAAACAAACAAGTCATATATGCAAATGGGTCTCGATAGACCCTCATCCATGCCATAAAATTTTTACAAGGGCCTCGACGCCCAAATTTGGCACGCAGGCCCTAATCCTCGTCGGTGTGGTACTCCTCCCCGAGGTCTTCCACGGCGGGCTCAGCCTCGACACCCGAGCTAGAAGGAGGAGGGCCCTCGACACCGCTGCTGGCGTCAGGAGGCAGCACGTCCTCCTCGAAAATCTTGGCGAGCGATGTACCCGGCCTCTCCATCTTCTCCAAAATTTTGTCAACACGGCGGTTGTTCCACTCCTCGTCCTTCCCCTCGATCTCGATGAAGCCGTTGGCGACAACGTGGACCGGGAAGCGGAAACCGGAGCGAACGACCGCGAGCGTCTGCTTGACGCCATGATGGAGAGCTTGCCGGACACGGTCCCGCGCCGCTGCGTCG
Source organism: Coix lacryma-jobi var. lacryma-jobi (assembly GCA_009763385.1). Classification (NCBI taxonomy): domain Eukaryota; kingdom Viridiplantae; phylum Streptophyta; class Magnoliopsida; order Poales; family Poaceae; genus Coix; species Coix lacryma-jobi. The sequence goes on along the minus strand of CM019830.1, from coordinate 106,404,809 downwards.
AAGAAGCACAAGTGTCGACCAAGGCATCGCCTCGGGCCACCGCGCCTTCTGCCGCAGCTACTGGAGGAGCACCCCACATGGGGCCAAGCCGGTCGAGGGAGGTGCGAGCCCGCTCCGCCACCATCGTCTCGTCTTGGAGTTGGTCCAAGAGAGCCTGGTTCGTCCCGCGGAGCTCCTCGACCGTCTTCTCGACCCCTGCGCAACGAACAAGGAAGAGTGAGACTGCGGCGTAACAAAAAACTTCGAGACCCAAACAAGAACAAGGTGTAAGCCTCACCGTCGCAATGTTGCCCCAGTGCGGCGAGGTCGCTGGTCAGGCCCTCAGCACGCTGCTCAAGCCTGCGCTTCTCGGCCAGCATGAGGAGCCTCTCGGACCTAAGGTCCTCGATCAGCCGGCCCGCCTCCACAAGGGCCAGATCCTTGCGGATCACCTCCTGCCGCGCCGCCCCCTCGGCAGCTCGGGCGGTGGCGACACCAATCTCGGCGTCTTCGCCTCTTTTTCTCGCCGCCTCCGCTGCGGTTCGGGCAGCGGCGGCCTCGCCACGGGCGTCAGCGGCCTCCTGCTTCGCCGCCTCGGCTTCAGCCCGGGCGGAGGTGGCCTCGCTTCGGACGTCCGCGGCCTCCTTCCTCGACGCTTCGAGAGCGGCGGCGGCCTCCTCCTTGGATCGAGCGACCTCGCCTCGAGCCGCCCGGACCTCCGCCTCCGCCTCGTTGAGCCGGCTCGCCATTTGGGCGTTCCGGCTCAGCTCAGCGCGGAGATCTTGAAGCTCCGCCTCAGCCCTCGCGAGGGCGGCCGACACCTGTGCGGACCGGCCCGCCTCCTCGGAGCAGGACCGCTCCGCCTCCGCCATGAGCTCGGCCACCTCCCGAAAGATGGCCCGCACCTCGCGCGGAGCCCCCCGCTGAACCGGTCGCTCGACGTGGACCATGGCAAGGGGCGGGCTTGGCGCGTCAGGAAACGGCCATACTGGACGGTCGAGCTCGATGTCGGGCTGATCCTCCTCCGTCCCGAGCTGCCCCAGCTGCGGCCTGCCGCCCGACGGCACGGGCCCCGGCTCTTCCCTGGCCGGGCCCTCCTGCGTCTCGTCAGCACTTGCTGGCGCCTCGGGCGCCTCCACCATCGGCAAGCCCGCGGCGAGGGGCGGCCCCTGCTCCAGCTCGTTCAGGAGGTCCTCCACCGTCGGGGCCTCGAGGGGCGTAGTCTCCTCGGCCCCAGACACCGGCGGGGTCGTGCTCGCCCCAGGCGCTTCCCCCGGAACAGCCGCTGTAGCGGGGGGAGGGGTGGCGCTCCCGACAGACGCCATCGCAGGAGGAGAAGGGGGAGACGGCAGCGCCTCAGTAAGCATGGTAGCGGCGGGCTCGATGCCGTGAGCTGAGGCCCCTGCAATGCGAGATGACATTGATATCAGAATCAAGAGGAATGCCTCGACCCTGCGGTCGACGGCGACGGCCTCACCAAAATTCGCGACGATCATCTGACCACCTCGAGCCATGGCAGCTCGAGCCTTCTGCAGCCAAGCGGCTTCTCTAGCGGAGGAGGGTGCCATACCTCGAGGTGCTTGTACCTCCTCGACGGGGCTCGAGGCCTTCGCCCGCTTGGACGCAGCAAGGTCCACCTCCGGGTAGGAGCGCTTCCCCCTGGGAGACCAGAGATGGCATGCATCATCAAAAGTAAAGAGGTCAAGCCTCGCTGCCGGCGAGGTCCAAGAAAATTACTCACCCAAAGCGGCGGCTGGGCTTCTTCCCCCGAATCGCCGGACCCACTCGGGGGCTTCGAGCCCACCCCACGGCTCGAGCCCTGCGCCTGGGCCATCTCCGCAGGGCTGGGATGGGGGGAGGGCTCCCGACCTCCCGTGGCTTGACCTCGAGGGAGAGCCCTCCTTCCGCCCCGCGTCGCGGGAGGGCGACCGTACCTCCCTCGTGCTGTCATAGTGGCGCCCCCCCCGGCGCGGGCTCCGGGACCCTCCCGACGCTCGCGCCTCCCGCGTCCGCGTCTCTTCTGTGTCCCGCGGCGGTGCGGCAACGGACTCCGGGGACGCTCACGCCCCTGGTCACGAGACGCCCGGGGGCTCCCTCCCCGAAGCTCGTGATGGCGCGGGCTCGACGCCTCCTCCTGACGCCCGCTCCTCCGCGGGCTCGACGGCGCCCTTGACGGCTCGCGGCGGTCGGGCCCGAAATCCTTCTCGACCTGTCGGCCGCTTCTCGAGGCACGGCCCTTCTCCAGACCTCCCGCCTGGGCTGGCGCGGGGGCGGCCTCCGTTGGTGCTGTGGCGGAGGCGCTCCGGGTTCGGGGCTTCCTCACGACCGGGGGCACGTCCGCCGCAGAGCTCGACGGACCCCGGGCCCCCGACGAGGCAGGGATCGGCGCCGCCTTCCGCGGCTGCGTCCCGCGCGGTCCCTTCGCCGGGGGGACCTCCAGCATACCCTCCTGCACAGAGGAGCGGTCAGCCCTGTCATCGACGACCCCCGCGCGCCTCAGGCGCGCCTCCATCCCCTCGTCGTCGCTCTCCTCCTCATCACCACCGCTCTCCTCCTCCGAGCTCGAGGAGCTCAGCTCGGGGGACCCGTCTCCAGGCTGACGGTTGCGACGAGCCTTCGCCAGTCTCTGCTCCCGAGCCAAGCGACGCAGGTTTTTGTTTTTTCTCTTCTTCTTCCTGGCATCCTTGCTCTCCTTGTCTTTCTGAGCAGAGAGGCGCCTCACCTGAGTATCCGCGGCGTCCTCCCTCACCGGGGGCCTCGACACGCGACAAGTAAACGCCCCCTGAAGAAAGAAGAAGCGTGACGAGACAAACCACAAAAAGAATGCAAAAGGTTCGAAGGAGGAGAAAGGGGAGGGGGCTCGGAATAGCTCAGCTCGAGGGAGGCTCACCAGGTCGAGACACCCCTCGTCAGGCGCCATGGCGACCAGGTGGGTGTACTCAGGGATGAACGGCCCCTGGATCGTGATTGACACCCCGGAGACGCCCTCGTTCCGGGACAGCCTCTCCTCGGCCATCCTCGATCGATTAAGCGCCTCGAGCCTGGCCTCCAGCCCCATCTCGTGCATAAGAAGGGGGGGTCCGCCAGCGGGAGAACTCTTCGCTGGTGGAACGCCCAAATGACCGCTTGCACGGTCAACTTCTTCTCATCCACCAGCGTCTTCATCATCTTCATCAGCGGGGCCAGGTGGCGTTGCCTGTCCGCCGCGACGCCCCAGGTCCACTTCTCCGGGCGTTGAGCGAGGACCCTGCCGGTGTACTGCGGAAAGAGACCATCTTCATTCCGCAGATAGAACCAATGGTCGTCCCACCCGGCCTGGTTGGTGGAAAGCTTGTATCGCAGGTATTCACGGGGGACGTTGGCCGACGAGGTCCCATCCCTCTCGCAGTGATGGCAAGGGAGCCCATGCGCACGAGCCGCCTCCCGCTGGGCTTTAGGGCCTTGATGAAGAGCTCGCCCCGGAAGAGATGGACGAACATCTCCCAGTGCGGCTCCATCTTCAGGTACCCCTCGCACACCGCGGCGAATATGGCGGCGTGCGAGATGGAGTGGGGGAGAAGTGCCTGCAGCTCCACCTCGAAGTGGTGGGCCAGCCCCCGCATGAAGCGGCTCGGCGGGACGCCGAGCCCCATACGGTGGTGCGTAGCGTGTGAAGCTCACCACGTACCCCTCCGCGGGTGCGGCTCCCGGTGCTCCGCTGACGGGATAACCCACCACGCGGGTCCCTCCTCCGGGTTGGGGCGCAGAAGCCCTGGGCCACCAACGAGTCCATCTCGCTCTGCGTCACCTTCGACGAGCTCCAGTTTCGGCCGGCAGCACTTGTGTCTGGGCGGCCATAGCGGTGGCGCGGCGCGGACCCGAGCAGCGGACGGGCAGCCGGAAAATCCCCAATCAACTAGCTCGAAGGAGAGGGCGCGTGAAGGCTACGGCGGCGGTGAAGGCAAAGGCAAAGTGAAGGGTTCTGTTCCCCTCTCTCGATATTTATAAGGGAAACCCCGACGGGCGGGGTCTCCCACGAAGTAAAAAGGTAACCGCCATAGCATTAAGGCACCCACCTAACTACGTCTCGAGCCGGATGCAGGGAACACACGGCAGCTCACCGTTCGCTCAACTGCCGGGGCCTCTGCGGCCACCGCTCCGACTCCGCGCCCGCCGCCCTGGCGCCACGATCTCCACTCTTGGCGGTTTCCGCCTAAAAAGGCGCGCCCAACGGGCAGAAGGATTCCAAGCGACGAAGGCTTCTTCCTGAAGTAAAAAATGGGCCCCGGCCCTAAGTCTCGAAGCAGCGAAGGCTGGCCCTCGAAAAAGGGTTCGACAGCCGGCTTCGAGCGCCAAAAACGGGCCCCGCCCCTAAGTCTCTAAGCAGCGAAGCTGGCCCTCGACCGAAGAGGGTTCGACAGCCGGCTTCGAGCACCGAGTCAGGGACACCAAGGGGCGCCATTCGCGGCATCACTCGAGGGCCAAGCCCTCGAGGCCCCTCATGTGTATCCAAGGCGGGGAGCTCGACATGCAGTGAGATCCCTCAGAGGGAGGCATCGAGCCACCGGGTCCTATCGAATGGACCCGGCACTCCTGCAGACTGAGCACCCTGCTTTATGAGGACCGCCTCCGGGCCACAGTCGACCCCTATCGAACGGGGCACGAGCTCTCACTTGGATTCCCCGTTACCAGCTCACGGGAACCTCGATACTCGCCCACTCGGGGTAGTACGAGGCATCCCCCCTCGCATCGATCGAAAGGACTCGCGGGATGACAAGCCAGGGCAACCGGTGCGCCGGACAGCTCGAAGAGCCGGCCGACCGGTTCAGCCTGGCAACCCTCGACGAAAGAGGGTATAAAAACTCGGGGGCCTGACACCCCGAAACCTAAAAATCGCAACTAAAACTCGCAAAAAGCCCACAAGGAAGTTCTAACCACTCCCCCGTGGCCTCGGGGGCTACACCCGCGGGTGTCGCTCGCACGACACCCACGGAATCAAACCGACGAAACCCTCGAGGCCAGTTAGCTAACCCACGAGATCCCAGGTGGGAGCCCCTGTTCGAGTGCAAGCACTCGAACAAGGGCTCGGGGGCTACTGTCGGGGGTTCGTTAAAGGGGTACCCCCAATCAACGCAAACAATAGGGTAAACCTAGAAGCCGGTTAATAACAGACCTAGCTAGTCTAACCCCTGAAAAGCCGCCCCCCCGAGGCCTACAACGCTGGCCCACCGAACCGAGCCCTCCAAGCCAGGCCTCGGGCGCACGCTCGTTTTCCGTCTCGCCCGAGCCCTCCGAGCCAGGCCTCGGGCGCCGCTCGTTTTCCGTCTTGCCGAGCCCTCCGAGCCAGGCCTCGGGCGCACAGTCGTTTTCCGTCTCGCCCGAGCCCTCCACGTCAGGCCTCGGGCAAGCGCTCCAATAGCCTTCGAGCCCCCTAGCCGTGCACATTCCTCGAGACCCCACGTGGGGACCTCGAGCCTCTCCAACACGGTACGTATCCCTCGAGACACATCATACCTCCCTCGAGCGGCGTAGACATCGGATGCCAGCCCATGCCGCGCACTTAATTCATCCACCTACCAGTCACGTCCTCTGTAACACAACGTGTGCACAGTGGTCTGGCAGAGTCAAGCCTCGTTTCACCACAAGTATGGGTGAAAAGGCACCAGTGAAGCACTGTTAACCAACCCTACACTGTGGCACGTCCAAGACACGCCTCGAGGCCCAGATGCCTGCCGCTCAATCGATTTTCACGGGACTTGCCCATACCTGCGGGGACTCCAGCCCCTCGTAGGCGCCGCCTCGAGGCCGGCTCCACGCCCCTCGAGCCCTAACTACTTCATGCTATTGGAGGACAGGTACCCAAGACCGGAGGGACCCGACGCGTCCTATACGTTCCGGGATGGGTGTTGTACGGCTTCCACCTCGCCGCGCCACCACGTCCGCGCCCAGGATGGAGACCACGCTTCAAGGACGCTTCAACAGCAACACCCACGTCGGCTACAATGTCTTCGACAAGACAGGGTTCCTACCCTTCTTCGTAAGGGACACAATACACCCGATACCTGTAATACCCTTGTGTAACCCTGGCCTCCCTTTGCTCTATAAAAGGGGACACCAGGGCCCTCATTTTCGGGACACGGTTACAAACACGTTAAGACACAGGTCCACACACACACTCAGGTCCGGACTCCGGTCCACGCTCACCAAGCTTATATCCGCCCCTGTACAAGCACTTAGGTGCAAGTAATACAAGAACATCCTCCCCCGCTGTACGTAGGGCCTTCTTTGCCCGAACCAGGATAAATCCTTGTGTCATCTTGCATCACCATCCAGGAAGAGAGCACGCGATCGTATTACTCGTTGGTGTCATACCTCCGGTTTCGAGACACCGACACTGCCGCTCTTGTTCTTGGAGAAAGACGCCAGGCACTTGCGCTGGAATTCATCGCATGCCTGTTGTACCAAGCTTTTTGACTCTAGCGGCAAGTCATCCATGATCACATCCAGAACTTGATCATCGCTGATCTCAGGCATCTTGTCCCACCGGGCGTGCCAAAAAGTGTGTTGACGCAAAAAGTGACACCTTGCGCCAGGACACACAGCAAGCCGAATGAGGCTAGCTTCAATCGGGTGCCCGGAGTGTGCTGAATCCGGAGACGTGCCACTCGGTTTGACCTGAAAACCAATAAGGGATAAAACGTGAGAATACCTTTGGAACATGCTGGGTAAAACCAGACAGTTCCATATGTACGGCTTCGAAAGCCAATCGCGACGGCACACAGCTACAAAAGCTGTCTGTCAGAGCATGTTTACAGAGCTATTCGGCAAGTATGAGAACAGAGTGTATGAAGCATATTAACTGCCGAATGCAAAAGAAAGACATGCTTGAACGAATCAAAGATATTATAAATAGGCAACTTGCAAAAATAGATCTGTTCAAATAATACATGCATAGGCCAATCCAACTAATCTGCCGCACATTTAGTCTTCAAAAACCCGTCAAGCATAAACTTAAGCAAAGCTAATCCACCGCATGATACCCTTGCTATATGTCCATACCACTTCTTATAATTAGATCAATCCACCGCATGATACAATCTAATTATAACAAGCTAAAAGCATGCATATATCTGTACAGATCTATAAGAGCTCATTACTCGTGTAAGCTTGACCAAAATCGGCAAACTAGCCGAGTTGGGGTCCATGAGGAAGGAAACATACAAGCAAAAATGATAAACTAATCTAAACCTGTATCTGTCGCACGACACCCAGTTCTATCAAAGCATAAACATGATCGACATGTATGAGCCCACAACATGTAACAACCTAGATTGAAAACTGATCCGGCTATCATGATCTTATGATTAGTAAAGCACAAGTAAACTTGTGAAACAAGGCCGAATAGAGATCAATCTAGATTGGGCAAAAGAGTGTTACAAGAATTAAAAAATAATAAAACACATAACACATGATAATTTAATGAATCTACTAGATCGCCAAATCTAATAGAGCCGATAACTATTTTTACTCATGTCTTAATCCGCCGCACGATACAAGGCACAAGCAAAAACTTCCCGTCATAAGCTTCAATCCGCCACACGATACTAAGGTTGACATACAAGACTACTTGCATCATATCTAAATCCACCGCATGATACTAGACATGATAACAAGGTTGTCGGTACTTACGGAGGTCGACGTATCGATGTTTCCTCTCGAAGAACTCGACGACACGACTTAGGGACTCGAAGATGGCATGGGGCCGGTTTGTATTGATGTGGTTGTGAACAATTTTACAATAGTCGAGGGCTTATATTTATACCCTGGACGAAACACGAGTCCTAGACGATTACGATTTACAATGATAACATATGTTAAGATACGAAATCTATTCCTAATCTTCTCGGCATCTTTCATCGCCACATGCCTTCTCATGCAAGCTAGCTTCATCTGCAACATCCATCTCCCGAATGGAATCACCTCTCTGCAAGATAGCCGACCGCACAGACATTCATCGAAATCCTGAGGACCAAATAGCCGTCTGATTGCTTGCCGAATCCCTTCTTCTCTGCTGGCTGGGCCCACCTGTCATATCCTCATGCGTGCGAAAATCTGGTGTCAACAAGTAGAGACGTGTCGTGCCGATGGACCGAGAGTGGCGAATGGCGGACGTGAGGCTTGGACTGAAGGACCGGTGGCCCGAGGGTCAGCTCCGGTGGCTGACAGCCTGGGACAGCGACGAGCGAAGACTTGCGGGCACGGTGTTGCTTGGGTCGAGGACCTGGGGACACGTGTCGGTGGACGGGGTGCACGGGCGGTGCATCCCCTCTACGGATCGGTTTGGTGGTTGAGCCACAGAAAAACCACCGAGTGGACAGTTTCCAGGTTTGGGCCTCAAAACCTGGGCGCCGATGGTTTCCGAGTTTGGGCCACAAACTCGGGCTGAGGACGGTTTCCAGGTTTGGGCCTCAAAACCTGGGTGCTGCGAGTTTCTGTGTTTGGGCCACAAAACTCAGGCGATGGACGGCTGGTTTCCCGGTTTGGGCCTCAAAACCGGGGGTTGGTCGTGAAGGCTGGTTTCCCGGTTTGGGCCTCAAAACGGGGGGCGAAGTCCAGGAAAAGGACAAGCGGAGCGGAGGTGGCACGTGGCGGCAATCGGTGAGGTTGCATCGAGTCAACGCTACCAGTTGTGCGGGCGTGGCTGTCGGATCACCAGCATCTTCGAGTTGGTCCAGAATAACCCTAGGGTTTAGCTGGTTCGCTCTGTAATTAGAGAGGGGTAGAATAGGAATTAGAATTAGGATAAGTAGAGGGAGACACCCTCCTCCCATTGCTATCTCAGCCATTTGCTCTTTGCCTTCTAGGTTTTCTTGTTCTCCCAATCCCCTGCTGCAGCAACTGAGATCCGCAGAGAACCATACCTCTGTGTATTAGAGATTTTGAGAAAGTGAGACCGTAATCTCACTATTGTAGCGTGTGGTAGCCACACGGTTGCAGATCGATGACTTGATTCGCGTTTTGTTCGTGTTCTTCGTTTTCTCCACGATTTTCCCGTCACTCGATCTCCCTCTCTACTGCGTCTTTGCGAAATCCTTTTGAATCAACTTGTTCTTTATAGTGAGGAGATCATTTCCACTGAAGGAATTCATCTAACTCCTCACGAACAAGTAGATCGGGTTGATTTCGTTTTCGTGACGCTTTTTTCGTTCATACTCCTCCCCTTTCGATTTCCCGGTGTTTGAGTTGATTTGAGTGGATCATTTCTTGGGGATAGTCTCCTAACTACCTCGTGATCATCTTCTCCAAGTTTGGGAACATGGGATTGAGTTTTGATTCAGATTTGGGAAGATTCGTGAGAGGGCGACCAAAATCGCCCTCTCTGTTCATCCGCGGACAGTCCACCAGGTGAACCGCGGACAGTCCGTGTGTCGGGGTCGGTCAGACCAGTGGACTGACTCCGCGTTGTTGGACAAATCCTTTTTGAACCGCGGACAGTCCGCCGTTGGGACTCGCGGACAGTCCGGGAGCTGTCCAGGGGACTTCAGCAGCAGTGCGTTTTTGCACTTTTAACCGGCGGACAGTCCGCCACCAGAGCCCGGACAGTCAGTCGTTGGGCAGACAGTCCGCGGACTAAACCCCGGACAGTCCCGGAATTGGCTGAAGCCACCTGTTTAGTGCGATTACTCTCCCGACTTTCTCGGTTGGTTTTCGGAGTTCTCGTTTGGCCTCAGAGTTGTCCAAGGAACCTTTCTAGGTATCTTTGCTACTAGTTAGCATCGGTAATTGGATATTTCTCGACGTAGCCTTCCATCTACGTTTGGATCTTGGCTTTTGAGGGTCGAACTTGTGCCGGTGCTTTTGGCCTTTGGGTTGCTATCACTTATGGTGCCTCGCTGTGATCCTAGGGAATCATCACCCTCTTCCAAGGGTCGTGGGCATCACGGTTTGATCGAAGCTTTTGGGGTTTGATTCGTGGGACAGAGGCCAAAGTTTCGAGAAGAAATTTTTGTGCTCTCATTCACCCCCCCTCTGGTTGCCTTGCTATTGCATTCTCGGTCCTTCAAATATACAGTTTGCACCTGCTGCTATGCTTCATCCTATCATCAAGCCATGGCCTTTTCGTGGTTGGGGGCTAGACTTCATTGGCCAAATACATCCCCCATCTTCAAAGGGACATCGCTCTGTCCTGGTCGCTACAGATTATTTCACTAAATGGACTGAAGCAGTACCTTTGAGAACATGACACATAGTAGATCCTTATGTCTTCTAATGGTGCCAAATTTGAGATGTAAGCGACTAGATTATTTGGTACCATAATCAAAGCCGAATATGAAGCTTTGTTGTTCGGTTTAGAAATATTGGATTCCATGGGAGTTAAGCATATTGAGGCTTATGGTGATTCCTTGTTAGTAGTACAAGAAGTTGCTGGTGAATTTTAGTGTCTAGAAGGTTGCTAAATGTTTATCTTGATATGGGCCATAATATCATGCTCGCTTTACCGAATTCCAAATTCAGCATATACCGAGACATGAGAATCATGAAACCAACATGTTAGCTCAGCAAGCATCTGGCTATAGTGTCAGTAGGCGTAATTTTCACATAAAGCCGATGCATCAGTGTTCGGAAGTTTTGTGTACAAGTCACAAAGAACTAGTTCGATTGGCTCGCTTTGCCGACCAAATTGGTTTTGAACTGATTCGGCCGAATTACTCGGGCGACCAGGTCGGTTTTAAGCTTACTTGGTCAGATTGCTTGATCGACCAGATATGCTATGAATTAGGTCAGCCAGTCCGTCCAATTGACCTGGTCGATTTTGGAACGTTTGGTCAAGTTGACTCTTCTACGGATCTTACAAATTGGTCTGATTCAATTACTTATGAGAATAAGGCCGATTTAGAAGATTGGAGGACTCCCTTGTCAAAATATCTTCGTGATCCAAATAATAGGGTTGATCAAAGTGTTCGGCAGAGTGCGTTCAAATATGTATTGCACAATGATGAGCTTTACCGGAGAACCGCCGAAGACTTACTACTTAAGTGTTGGGATGATCAAGCAAGAGTAGCTATGGGAGAGGTCCATGAAGGTATTTGTGGTACACATCAATCGGCCCCGAAAATGAAATGGTTATTACACAGAGCTGTGTTTTATTGGCCCACCATGATGGTTGATTGTTTTCGTACTATAAGGTGGAGAGTGTGAAGAGTGTCAACGGTTGGAAATATACAGCTTGCACCTGCTGCTATGCTTCATCCTATCATCAAACCGTAGCTTTTCGTGGTTGGGGGCTAGACTTCATTGGCCAAATTCATCCCCCGTCTTCAAGGGACATCGTTTTGTTCTGGTCGCTACAGATTATTTCAATAAGTGGGACGGAAGCGGTACCTTTGAAAAACATGACACACAAAGAGGTAATTGAGTTTATTACTGAACATATTAACATAGATTTGGCATCCCTCAAACGTTGACTACAGATCAAGAACATCTTTTATTTTAAAGAAGTGCGGGATTTTGCCGAATTATATAAAATAAAGATGCTCAATTCATCTCCATATTATGCTCAAGCTAATGGGCAAGCTGAGTCTAGTAACAAAACTTTGATCAGCTTATCAAGAAGAAGATCAAGGATAACCCGAGGAGGTGGCATGAGATTTTGTCTGAAGCTCTTGTGGGCTCATCGTATATCAAGACATGGCGCCATGAAAGTTACTCCTTTTGAGCTGGTATATGGTCAAGAAGCAGTGTTGCCTGTTGAAGTGAATCTAGATGTATATAGACTTGCTAAGCAAAATGATTTATCCGCTGTTATGTATCATGATGCCATGATGGACAACATTGATGAAGTGACAGATAAAAGATTGAGAGCTCTCAAGGATATGGAGGGAGACAAGGTCCGAGTTGCCAAAGCTTACAATAAGAAGGTGAAGAGTAAATCGTTTCAAGTGGGAGAATTAGTATGGAAGACTGTGCTTCCACTTGGGTCAAAGAGCAATAAGTTTGGCAAGTGGTCGCCGAGTTGGGAAGGTCCTTATAAAGTTATCAAAGTGATATTCGGGAATGCATACATGCTAGAAACGTTACAAGGTGAAAGTGAAAGTCTCTCAGAGCAATAATGGAAGGTATTTGAAAAAATACTTTCCAAGTGTTTGGCAAGAAGCCTAAGTGCCTTACCAAACAATGGCTGATACATGTATCGCCCTTAGAACAAAAATTAATCAATATACATATTTATCCTTAGTTACTGAATGACCAATGAGTTGGGCATCATGGTTGTTAGTTTGTTTTTAGGTTCTACTAAAGATCGCCTAAAAACTGGGGGCATATGTTGACACTCAAAAGTGTCATAAATATATAATAAGGCTAGAAGACGTATTTGGTTCATAATATTTTGAAGCCAAATTCATCTTCAAATGCTTTGTATCTAAAAGGTCAGATATTCTAAGCAGAATTGGTCTGGTCGCTTGATTTATTTACTGTTGTAAGTATGTTCCGACCAGTTACAAGATTTTCGACCAGGTGACACTGGTCGGAAGCATTAGAATGGTGATAAATGCCAATTCGTGATCATTAAGGTGTCGATTTAAAGATCTTTTCTCTGATTTCATTGGGATTATAGAGATTTGTTAATCGATTTAGTCGGTTTGGGCTATTATCTGCTGCATTAAGGCCCATTAAACCGGTTTAGTCAGTTTGAGGATCGGTTGAATCGAGTTTACCTTTTTTAGTCTGGATTGGACTCTTGGATTCCATATTTTGATGGAATCGGATAGGAAACTTGGAGATTATAATCTGGAGATGTTTTCTATTGGGATAAGACCAACCCCCTCTATATATATGAGAGGTTTATGGCCGATTGAGGCATCCAACCCTAATCGACAAAATCAATCTACTATCCCCTTTTACCCTTTTTTCCGTCTCTACTTTGTTGTTCGAAGCATCTCCCAATGAGATTAGGTGGTGTTCTAGGCGGCCTTGCTAGTCCTAGAGCAACCTCTACGTGCTTCTCCCCGACGGGTCTTCCCCGGAGGAGTTCTAGAGTTATCAACACAAAAAGCCAAACCCTAAACTGATCCAAACCGGTCTTTAGATCGGTTTCCATCGGCTTAGCCAGGTTCCTTGTTGTCTCAGGTTGATCCGCAACCTCTCGGGCATTCTAGCCCTACTGGTGTGTGATTCGGATCACTTTCAACATCAACACCAACGCAACAGACGGATCTCAAATCGGAGCTCGAACACAAAAGATACGGACGCTAAAAGCGTCGAAACTCTGAAAGCGGAACACCCAACTCCTATGGAAAAGAAGGAAGTGTCCAACCAAAAATACTTAGGCCAATGGTGGAAAAAGTACCTTGAAAAGATCCTTGTGAAGTTAGGAAACCAATGCAACAAACGGATCTCAAACTGGAGCTCGAACGCAAAAGATACGGACAAAAACAGCAAAACTCTGCACTGGCGGACTGTCTGCTAGTGAACCGCAGACACTCCGCTATAGAACCCCGAGCAGTCCAGGAATGAGGCCCGGACAGTTCGCTGTTCAAAAATGAAAATAGCAACCTTGCTGCCTGTGAACAACCCCGACCCCCGGACAGTCCGGGGATGAGTGCTGGACAATCCGGGAATGCCCAGAATACCCAAAAACAACTTGTATCAAAGTCAAATTCGATTGGAACTCAACCAAATTGAACGGGGCTGCAACCAAACTTCACCCAAGTGTTCCTCTACATGTTGGGAAGCTAATCCTCGGATATCATCGGTCCAAACCAACTCATCCGTGAGAAATCCGAAGAACACTAGAAAAGGGGAAGTTTGAAGAACGAACGCGAAAACAGCCCGATCTATGTGCTCATGAGGTTTGGGAGGAAATCTTTCGGTGGAAAGATGACACTCACGTCCTAGCACAACTTGATTCAAGCGGAATTGAAAACCATCCCTCGGATTGGAAGAACGAGCCAATTCACCGAAAGGGAAAAGAGAGAAACACGAAGAACAAAACGGGAATTCAATCAAGATTCCAGCCAACAAAGAGGAGCACAAAATTGATCCTTGGATTTCAACTAGATGAAGGATTGTATAGCACACGGTGTCGGGTTACAAGCCACTCCTCGCAGCAACAAAGCTCGAATGGCGAAAAGTGTTGATGGTACATAACTCCTATTTTAAACTGTCAACTAACCTCATAAATGACTCACAATGATCCAAAGAGTGTAGCTATACGGTTTGATTCTAACGAGTTCCACGAGTTGAGTAGTTCTCACTTGTTTTGCAGGATATTCAATATTTCATCATAAGAAAGTATCTTAAATGAAGAATCAGAGCACACTAGTTAGATGAGCTCGTCGAGACAATCGCAACGGACATGCCACTTGCCATATTTGGAGCCCCGGAGCAAGAGTCCTCGATGAATACGACCAGGAAGACTGTGGAACCCTCTAGAAGCCTTATCCATATGAAGATCAGGGGTGTAACAGACAAGATTCCAACAACTACAGAATACCAGAGATATCCAGGGACCTGACAGGAAGAAGACGACAAGGAATCCATCCACGCGCGCCACGACTCGTTGCGCAAACCAACCGAACAAGGACTCTGAAGGACCAAAAATGCTAAAGCAAGGCGACCAGGGGGGGGGTGAATGGGAGCCTAAAAAATTTCTTTCGAAATTCTGGCCTTTGTCCCAACAAAATCAACCCCAAAAGCTTCGGACGAAAAGCAATGCCCACGACCCTCAGAAACAGGGTGGATGATCCCTAGGATCACATCGAGGCACCACAAGAATGGGCAATCCAAAACTCAAAAACTCTGAGTCAAGTTCGTATCCAAAAGACCCACTCCCAAACGTAGATGGAGGGTGTCGGGGGACCGCAAAAGGGGTACCCCCAATCAACGCAAACAAATAGGTTAAACCTAGAACACCAATTAATAACAAACCTAGCAAGTCTAACCTTCTAACAAACCAACCCCTCGAGGCCTACAACGCTGGCCCACCAAGCCGAAGCCCGAAAACCTATTAAGCGGAAAGTAGGCTGCGTCAGCCCTCCAAACCAGGCCTCGGGCGAACACTCATTCTCCGTCCTGCCCGAGCCCTCAAAGCCAGGCCTCAGGCAGATGCTCAATCTCCGTCTCGCCCGAGCCCTCCAAGCCAGGCCTCGGGCTGGTGCTCGTTCTCCGTCTCACCCGAGCCCTCCGCGTTAGGCCTCGGGCGACCGAGCCCCCCGAGCCAGGCCTCGGGCTGGCGCTCGTTCTCCGTCTCACCCGAGCTCTCCGCGTCAGGCCTCGGGCGAGCGCTCCACTACCCTCAAGCCTCCCGCAAGAAGGGAGCTCCCTGCTTCTCAGCTCTGACAACCGTACTAGCCCCATACTGCGCATTTAATGCGTCCACCTACACCGGTCACATCCTCCGGTACACAGCGTGTGCCACAGTGAACCGGAGCCAGAGTCAAACCTCGTTTTCACCACAAGCATGGGCAAAAAGGCACAAGTACAGCACTGTTCGGCCATACCACGCACTGTAGCTGTGACACCCTGAAAAATCGCTTTTGAGAAAATAGAATTTAATATGAATTCATTTATTTGTTTTCATGAAACATAGAGCTTAAATAATAATTTTTGGTGAATTAATAAAGTTAGTTGGGGCGTAAAAACATTTTTGTTGCATTCATGCTGGAGCATAATATTTTGCTTGAGTGTAGGAATAGTGCCGAGTGGTTCAAATTCAAATTTGTTTTGGGTTTGAACAAGTTTTCAAAAGAAAATAAAGGAAAAGGCTTTTCTTTTTCTCCTTCACCCTCCCTCACCCTTTTGGCCCAGCCGGCGATGCGGCCCAAGCCCGCAGCGCCTCCCTCTCCCCCTCCCCTTCTTTCCCGCCGGCCCAGTCGGCCTGCTCGCCCCGCGCGCAGCCAGCCTAACCGCGCGGCCCGCTTCCCCTTTCCCCTCGCGCGCTCGCGGCCCAGCCGCTCGGCCCGCTCGCCGCGCCCGCGCCGGCCTGCTCGCGCAAGCGCCGCGCCCGCGCCCCGCTCTCCCCGCTGACACCCCGGCCCCACCTGTCAGCGCCTCACCCTTCCCCTCCTCAAGCCGGTTGCAATGCCGCCGCCGCCGCCCGATCCTCTTCCCGTAACCGGCGTTGAGTGGCCATAATGGCCACTCGGCCTTCAAGCCGAGCTCGGTGGAGCACTCCCGGCCGCCTCCGCTTCCACCCGAGCCCTATAAAGCCCGGGCGAAGCCCCTCGCCCTCCCCTCGCCACTTCCCGCACCCACCCTCTCTGCCGCCTGCGAGGCCCCGCCGGCCGTCCTAGCTCTCCATCGAGCACCCGCAGGTGACGCCGCGACCGTCCGAACCCACCCCGTGCCCTCTCTCTTTTGTTCTGCGTGAACCCGAGCCTCACCGGAGCTTTTTCCTTTTCGCAGATCCCGCCGCCGCCTCGTCGTCGCTGCGGTGAGTCTCCGCCTGAGCCAAGGCCACCGCCGAGTTCGCCTTCGCCCCGCTTCGCTTCGGTGCTATCCGCGTGGCCAACCAAGGTCGGGAACGCTGGAACGGCGAGTTCCCGAGCCCCTCGCATGGCGCCGCCGCTCGCCGGCGTTTGCACCACCGCTCCCGCCGCCGCGCTCTCTCGCCGAGCCGCCCTGCGCCGTCGATCGGTGCGGACGGCCAGGATTAGAGCATAACCCCGAAGGGGTATGCGCCGGGTTCACCGGCCCGTGCACCCGCGCCCTGCTCGCGGTCCACCGCCAGCTGGTGGACCCGCCCAATCCCCTTGCGCCGCGTGGCGCCGTGTCGGCGCCAGCGCGGCAGCTGCTGCCGCTTTTGCAGAAAGGCCCCCGTTGTTTATGAAAATCAACCCGCAGTCCGTTGCAGTTCAAAATATTTAGTTTTAAGTCCTGTTTTCTTTCGGTTTAGCCCCTGGAGTTCCCGGTTATAGTGCCCGCCGTCCAGAGGACGCGTTTTCGCGTGTTAGCCCCCGCCGGCTGTGTTCAATAGCGTTTTAGTCCTCGGTTTTCGTGAGTTAGCCCTCGGAAAATGATTTTTATTTATAAAAATGCCCCTGAAACTTGTTTTCTATAACTTCTCGTTTTTTAAATCCGATTAGAGTGATCTTTATGTTCATTTGATCGTATCGACGAGTAGAATAGTTTTATGTATGTTTCTCTAACTGTTTTTGATGCTTGATGTACTGTTCTAAAGATATATATTTTGTTTGCATGTAATGACTGTTTGGATGCTATGATTGGTGATTCTATATCGAGTCCAGACGGTGACGTGTTTGAGGAGCAGGCTTCGCAGGAGCAGTACCAGGACCAAGCGTGTGACCAAGGCAAGTACAACCCACGGTTTCCTTGTTACCTATTTAATGCAAGACCTAGTAAATCATTATGCATGTGTCTAATATGATGAACCATAGGATCATACTAGTTTCCTGAAACTGTATACCTTGAACCTATGGGAGGGTTTTGCACATATGATTAGAAATGCTAAGCGCTATATAAATGCTAATTGTTTAATACTGATTAATGACTATGGAACAAATGTTAAAAGAGGCTTTTTAACCACGTTTAGGGCACTGGAGCCTGGTGTTGCTCAGTGACCCACCCCAGGGACTATCTTTTAAAGCGACCACCCGGGAGATCCCGTGCAACCTTGGGTATTATATGGCTCTGATCTTAGTTGTGTAACTAGACTTTCTCTAGCTTGTAGTAGTTACCGCTAGAGGGGGGAAACGGGTTAAAGAATGGCTTCCTTGCCTGTCAAGATGTGTACTGGTCGGTCTGTCAGGTGTGCCATCTTGAAGGGGGCCTCCATTCGCCTGGAAGCCGAAACCTTGCGGCTACTACTTGTTAGGGTAGCTAGTGAAAGACTACGTAGTGAAACCCTGCCGTACTTCCATAGAGGAGGTAATGTGGGATTGGCTCTCCCCGGCATATGGGAATCACGGCCTAAGGTGAAAGTGTACAACCTCTGCAGAGTGTAAACCTGATATATCAGCCGTGCTCACGGATACGAGCGGCTCGGATCCTTTATAAGTGGTTCATGGTGGGGTATGTTGGTGGTTTGTGGCTTGCCTCTTGTTAACATAATTATGATCATACCATGTGGGACAACAGGGATCACATACTTAGTAATGAAAGGATAGTATTAAAATATGTTTAAGATAAAATGCTAATCGCAGTCAACCCGGTCAACCTTTTGAGCCTTGCATTACCCGTAGTTGTACTTGCTGAGCATGGTGAGCTGACGCTTGTCGTTGGTTCACATAAAAATCCCGGATGGGTACCAGATGAAGGAGAGTACGAGGAGTATCCAGAAGATGTGCCAGACTTTTGAGGATGGCGTACCCCAGTCGGTGTCCCTGTGGAGTAAAGTCTACGTCTACGCTACCGTTGTAATAATGGGCCGTTGGCCGATGTGAAGAACAATCTCGTGTGATGTAATAAGTTATTAAACGTTGTTCGTGCTGTAATGATATACATTTTGTGGTATATGTGGATTTGGGACCCCCTGGGCCCACATATGCTTTACCTCGGTTTTATTCGTAAATCCGGGTGTTACAAATTGGTATCAAAGCCGAACTGACTGTAGGACGCTACCCTAGATAGACTGGACACCCCTTTTTCCTAGGAGTAATTCCAAAATTTATTGCTTTTTGTAATTTATAAAATTTCCAGTACTCCTCTGTCTTTCATAAAACTTTTTACCGTACCTGACTCTTATTTAAAATTTGTAGATGGCACGGACCAAGCAGACCGCTCGCAAGAGCACCGGAGGACGTGCACCGACCCGCGCCGAGTACCTCCGTCTGTTCCGTCAGCAGAGGCAGGAGGCCGAGGAGGAGCCCGAGGAGCAGCAGCAGGCTGCAGGTGGAGACCCCAGCGACGACTCCGGAGACTCGTCCGACGACCACTCCTCCGACGACTCTTCCGACGACCACTCCAGCTCCGACTCCAGCGACTCGCACGACGACAGCGACGACAGTGGTTCGAGGACTCCCGAGTACCACGTCCAGGACGAGGATCCCACCTGGATCCGGAAGACCCGCACCACCGAGGAAGGCGACGACTTCTACCACCCCAAGCTCCTGAAGCTCGTCGACCTGCACTACGGGCCTCGTCGTACCACGGTGGAGTACCGCAGCCGGTCGTACACCCACCCAGAGCACACCGGCTACTGGGTCACGAAGGCGTTCGTGAAGACTTGGGACGAGGAGGACAAGACTTGGGTTGTTCGTGACGTCATCTGCGCTCTGAGCCCGACCCTCGCCCGTGAGTTCGGTGTGGAGGATGCAGCTAGGCAGGCTTGCCTTGTCTTCCGCGACAGGTTGTTTCCGACCATCCAGCAGGATGACGACCGCTACTTCCCTCGACGCCGTACCTTGGACGACGGCTGTGATGTTGCACGGGTGCAGCAGCACGAGAGTGCTAGGTTGATTGCGACAGTACCCTTGGTGGTCGCTCTCAACACAGCCCTGGATCGTGCTATGATGGATCAGAGGACTCTATGGATTGAGACGGAGAGGTTGCAGCGTCGGATCGACTCCCTCGAGCGCCAGGTGCGACGTGGAGTCCAGCCGCAGGACACCCTGCCAGTCACCACAGCGAGGGACCCTGCTATCGTCGTTCAGCGCAAGAGGCACCATCCGAGTTGCACCTGCACCCGCACGAGCTACGACCCATAGGAGCCTCATCCTAGATCAGGCCAGATCGACAGTTACGCGAGTTTGAGTCAGTGTTGAGTCAGTGTCTTATTGTCGAGTCTTGGATGAACCTTGAGTTTAATAACGTGTTTTAATGCTTGTGTTGATGATCATGTAATGATTTGGATCTTTGCATGATTGAGATGAGTGTGGGGCATGTCCACACCATCTTAGTACTCTTAATGTGATAATAATAATAATAACGTTGGGTTCTATATCATCTTTTCTTGGATCAGTTTTCTCGAGCAGTTTTCTTTTGTTATCTATATCTCTGTCAGTGCTTTATCATACAATACAAAAGAGCTTATGAGGCCTATACATATGTTACAGATGGTTGACACCAGGAGAACCCCTGGAGCAGGAAACCCACCACCACCACCTCCCAATGTGTCAATAGAACAACTCCTGGCTATGCAGACACAGCTCATGCAACAGATGACCAATGCCATCCAGAACAACCAGAATCATCCACCCCCACCTCCACCTCAAGTTAGAGATAAGCGAGGCGAGTTCATGAAGGGACATCCGCCTACCTTCGACCACTCCCCAGATCCACTTCAGGCGGATGACTGGCTCCGGGCAGTTGGACGCCAGTTGGAGATCGCGCAATGCAACGACCGCGAGAAGGTCTTGTATGCATCGGGGCAACTCCAAGGAGCAGCTCTTGATTGGTGGGAGACCTACCAACAAGCGCACCCCAACCCCAACCAGATCACGTGGCAAGAGTTCGCGACAGTTTCCGCACGCATCATGTGCCGGCGGGAACAGTACGTTTGAAGAGAAAGGAGTTCTTAGCTCTGAAGCAAGGAAGCATGTCTGTTAGCGAGTATAAGGACAAGTTTACACAGCTCTCCCGCTATGCACCTCGGGACATTGAAGAAGACCTTGATAAGCAGGAGCTTTTCATGGAAGGCTTGAATGATGGAATCCAGTATCAGCTACTCTCTCACACCTTCGCCAACTTTCAGCAGATGGTTGATAAGGCGTTGGTAATTGAAGGAAAGAGGCGTGATATGGACGCCAAGAAGAGAAAGTTTCAGAACCAGCAGTCCGGAAGCAGCAGCCGTCCGCGTTTTTCTATGGGGTACGGCAACCAGCAGAGGCAGTATGGGCAATCGGGCAATGACCAGCGCAACCAGAACCAGCAGAGGACTCCTCAGCAGACTCAACAAAATCAGAGTCGTGCACAGACCCCTCGCCAGGGACAGACTGGTGGAACACCAGTGAAGAACTCACCCAACACACCGGCCACTCCAACAAACAACAAGTGTTTCGTCTGTGGTGACGTTGGGCATCTCTCCTACCATTGTCCTAAGAAGACGGGACAAGGATCCCAAAGCAACCAGAAGCTCAACACCCACACGCCAAGCCGTCCAGGTCAGCAGAACTATGCTCGTGGCAGGGTGAACCATGTGACAACAGAGTCAGCTCAGGGCGCCCCAGATGTTGTGATCGGTACGTTTCCAGTTAACTCCCACTCTGCTTTAGTTTTGTTCGATTCCGGAGCATCGCATTCTTTTATATCTGCACACTTTGTGAAGAGGCATACACTACTCATGCATACCATGGACAAGGCCATGCTTGTTAGTTCACCAGGTGGTGAAATGAGAGCAAGCTTGCGCTGCCCAAAAGTTAAGGTTAACATAAGGGGGGTAGACTTTTATCCGATCTGATGGTGTTAAACACATATGGGATCGATGTCATTCTGGGTATGGATTGGTTGACAAAGCATGATGCAGTCATTCACTGTGCATCAAGAACCGTACAGCTGAAAACTTCAGAGGGAGAAGTAATAGAGTGCAAGGCAGTGTCACCAACTCTTGAAGTATGCCAAGTGAATCAGATTAAGGGATCAACGACTGATGATATTCCAATAGTCAGAGAATTCCCGGATGTTTTCCCGACGATCTGCCAGGTATGCCACCTGAACGTGAAATTGAATTTATAATAGATCTTTTACCTGGCACTGCACCAATAGCAAAAAGACCTTATAGAATGGGTGTTAATGAGTTAGAAGAGCTAAAGAAACAAATAAGAGAGTTACAGGATAAGGGTTATGTTCGACCTAGTTCCTCACCTTGGGGAGCACCGGTGTTGTTCGTAGAGAAGAAAGATGGGACTCAAAGGATGTGCATAGATTACAGATCCTTGAATGAAGTGACCATAAAGAATAAGTATCCTTTGCCTCGGCATTGATGACTTGTTTGATCAGTTTGAGAGGAGCATGTGTTTTATCTAAGATAGATCTCCGTCTGGATATCACCAGTTGAGATGCGAGCGTCAGACATACCAAGGACGCTTTCACCACCCGTTATGGTTTGTATGAGTTCACAGTGATGTCTTTTGGTTTGACCAATGCACCGGCTTACTTCATGTACCTTGAACAATGTATTCATGGAATATCTGGACAAGTTCGTTGTGGTTTTTATAGATGACATTTTGGTGTATTCCAAGAATGAAGAGGAACACGAGGAACATCTGAGGCTAGTGTTGCAAAAGCTCAGGGAGAATGAGTTTATGCTAAGTTAGCAAGTGTGAGTTTTGGTTAAAGGAAGTATCCTTTCTTGGGCATGTTATCTCTAATGGAGTAGCAGTGGACCGAAGAAAGTTCAAGATGTGTTTGTTTGAATCCACCCAGGATGTCAGTGAGATTCGTAGTTTCTGGTATGGCCGGATACTACCGAAGATTCATAGAAGGGTTTTCCAAGCTTGCCAAGCCAATGACCGCTTTGCTAGAGAAAAATCTAAGTTTGTCTGGTCAGAAAAATGTCAAGAAAATTTCGAGGAGTTAAAGAAGAGGTTGACAACCACACCAGTGTTAGTTCTGCCAGATCTCACCAAGAAGTTCTCGATATACTGTGATGCATCCAGGCAAGGTTTGGGATGTGTTCTTATGCAAGATGGCAAGGTAGTGGCATATGCGTCATGGCAGCTAAGAAAGCATGAACTTAACTACCCGACTCATGATCTAGAACTGGCCGCAGTTGTGCATGCCTTGAAATATGGAGACACTATCTGATAGGTCACAAGTGTGAGATTTACACTGATCATAAGAGCTTAAAGTATATCTTTACTCAGTCAGATCTGAATTTGAGGCAAAGAAGATGGTTGGAATTGATCAAGGATTATGATCTCGAAGTACACTATCATCCAGGAAAAGCAAATGTTGTGGCAGACGCTCTTAGTCGGAGAAGCTATGCGAATATGGTTAACGCATCTCAGTTTCCGGCAGAGTTAGCAGAGGAATTTGGGAAGTTGAACCTAGCATTGTTGCACACACCGTGGAGTTAGAAGTGAACCTGTTCTTGAACAAGAAATTCGTAAAGGTCAGTTGAAGGATGAGGACATCATAGCCATTGCAGAACGCATAGTAGTTGGCAAATCACTTGGTTTCAGAAATGGATGAACAAGGGACGGTGTGGCATGGTAAGAAAATCTGTGTGCCGGATATCAAGTCGGTCAAGGATATGATTCTTAGTGAAGCTCATAACTCAGCATACTCATCATTCATCCATGCAGTACAAAGATGCACCTAGATCTGAGAGAAAAGTATTGGTGGCATGGTATGAAAAGGGAAATAGCTGAATATGTTGCAATCTGTGATACGTGTCAAGAGTTAAAGCAGAACATCAAAGACCCGCAGGACTGCTTCACCCATGAAAATTCCAGAATGGAAGTGGGAAGAAGTGGGAATGGATTTCATTGTGGGCTCACCCCGTACTCAGAAAGGTTATGATTCAATATGGGTTATAGTGGATCGGTTAACCAAAGTGGCACATTTCCTTCCTGTCAAAACCACTTACACAGGAGCTAAGCTAGCAGAGCTTTATATGGAGAGGATAGTATGTTTGCATGGAGTTCCTAAGAAGATCGTGTCTGATAGAGGAACTCAGTTTACATCTTAGTTTTGGCAGAAGTTACATGAATCACTGGGAACCAAGCTCAACTTCAGCTCAGCATATCATCCGCAGACTGATGGGCAGACAGAAAGAACGAATCAGATTCTCGAGGATATGTTACGAGCATGTGCACTTCAGTATGGAATCAGTTGGGACAAGAGTTTGGCTTATGCAGAGTTTTCATATAACAACAGCTATCAGAAAAGTTTAAAATGTCACCTTTTGAGGCACTATACGGAAGCAGTGTCGAACTCCTTTGTTCTGGAACCAAACGGGTGAAAGTCAAGTTTTTGGACCAGAAGTTTTAAAAGAGGCAGAAATCAAGTTCATATAATCAGGCAGAATCTGAAATAGCTCAGTCAAGGCAGAAAAGTTATGCAGATAACAGAAGACGAAATCTGGAGTTTGAAATCGGGAATTATGTGTAACTAAAGGTATCACCTATGAGAGGAACCAAGAGGTTTCATGCCAAGGCAAGTTAGCACCCAGATATGTGGGACCGTTCAGAATCTGAGATAGAAGAGGTGAAGTGGCTTATCAGCTTGAGTTGCCAGAAAGTCTTTCAGGGGTACATAATGTGTTTCATGTATCGCAGTTAAAGAAATGTTTGCGAGTACCTGAAGAACAGTTACCTTTGGAGGAATTGGACATCAAGGGAGATCTTACCTATGCAGAATATCCTATCAAAATCTTGGATACCGCAGAGAGAATTACTCGGCAAGATAATCAGGATGTGTAGGGTCCAGTGGAATCGGCACTCTGAGGACGAGGCCACTTGCGAAAGAGAAGAGGATCTAAGATCAGAGTATCCCAATCTTTTTCTATCTTCCGAATCTCGAGGACGAGATTCATCCTAAGGGGGGTAGGTTTGTGACACCCTGAAAAATTGCTTTTGAGAAAATTAATTTAATATGAATTCATTTATTTGTTTTCATGAAACATAGAGCTTAAATAATAATTTTTGGTGAATTAATAAAGTTAGTTGGGGCGTAAAAACATTTTTGTTGCATTCATGCTGGAGCATAATATTTTGCTTGAGTGTAAGAATAGTGCCGAGTGGTTCAAATTCAAATTTGTTTTGGGTTTGAACAAGTTTTCAAAAGAAAAAAAGGAAAAGGCTTTTCCTTTTCTCCTTCACCCTCCCTCACCCTTTTGGCCCAGCCGGCGATGCGGCCCAAGCCCGCAGCGCCTCCTTCTCCCCCTCCCCTTCCTTTCCCCGCCGCCCAGTCGGCCTGCTCGCCCCGCGCGCAGCCAGCCTAACCGCGCGGCCCCGCTTCCCCTCCCCTCCTCGTGCTCGCGGCCCAGTCGCTCGGCCCGCTCGCTCGCCGCCGCCGGCCTGCTCGCGCAAGCGCCGCGCCCGCGCCCCGCTCTCCCCGCTGACACCCCGGCCCCACCTGTCAGCGCCTCACCCTTCCCCTTCCTCAAGCCGGTTGCAATGCCGCCGCCGCCGCCCGATCCTCTTCCCGTAACCGGCGTTGAGTGGCCATAATGGCCACTCGGCCTTCAAGCCGAGCTCGGTGGAGCACTCCGGCCGCCTCCGCTTCCACCCGAGCCCTATAAAGCCCCGGGCGAAGCCCCTCGCCCTCCCCTCGCCACTTCCCGCACCCACCCTCTCTGCCGCCGCCTGCGAGGCCCCGCCGGCCGTCCTAGCTCTCCATCGAGCACCCGCAGGTGACGCCGCGACCGTCCGAACCCACCCCGTGCCCTCTCTCTTTTTTGTTCCGCGTGAACCCGAGCCTCACCGGAGCTTTTTCCTTTTCGCAGATCCCGCCGCCGCCTCGTCGTCGCTGCGGTGAGTCTCCGCCGGAGCCAAGGCCACCGCCGAGTTCGCCTTCGCCCCCGTTTCGCTTCGGTGCTATCCGCGTGGCCAACCAAGGTCGGGAACGCTGGAACGGCGAGTTCCCGACCCCTCGCATGGCGCCGCCGCTCGCCGGCGTTTGCACCACCGCTCCCGCCGCCGCGCTCTCTCTCGCCGAGCCGCCCTGCGCCGTCCGATCGGTGCGGACGGCCAGGATTAGAGCATAACCCCGAAGGGGTATGCGCCGGGTTCACGGCCCGTGCACCCGCGCCCTGCTCGCGGTCCACCGCCAGCCGGTGGACCCGCCCAATCCCCTTGCGCCGCGTGGCGCCGTGTCGGCGCCAGCGCGGCAGCTGCTGCCGCTTTTGCAGAAAGCCCCCGTGTTTTATGAAAATCAACCCGCAGTCCGTTGTAGTTCAAAATATTTAGTTTTAAGTCATGTTTTCTTTCGGTTTAGCCCCTGGAGTTCCCGGTTATAGTGCCCGCCATCCAGAGGACGCGTTTTCGCGTGTTAGCCCCCGCCGGCTGTGTTCAATAGCGTTTTAGTCCTCGGTTTTCGTGAGTTAGCCCTCGGAAAATGATTTTTATTTATAAAAATGCCCCTGAAACTTGTTTTCTTTATAACTTTCTCGTTTTAAATCCGATTAGAGTGATCTTTATGTTCATTTGATCGTATCGATGAGTAGAATAGTTTTATGTATGTTTCTCTAACTGTTTTTGATGCTTGATGTACTGCTCTAAAAGATATATATTTTGTTTGCATGTAATGACTGTTTGGATGCTATGATTGGTGATTCTATATCGAGTCCAGACGGTGACGTTTTTGAGGAGCAGGCTTCGCAGGAGCAGTACAACCAGGACCAAGCGTGTGACCAAGGCAAGTACAACCCACGGTTTCCTTGTTACCCCTATTTATGCAAGACCTAGTAATCATTATGCATGTGTCTAATATGATGAACCATAGGATCATACTAGTTTCCTGAAACTGTATCCTTGAACCTATGGGAGGGTTTTGCAACAATATGATTAGAAATGCTAAGCGCTATATAAATGCTAATTGTTTAATACTGATTAATGACTATGGAACAAATGTTAAAAGAGGCTTTTTTAACCACGTTTAGGGGCACTGGAGCCTGTGTTTGCTCAGTGACCCACCCAGGGACTATCTTTTAAAGCGACCACCCGGGATCCCGTGCAACCTTGGGTATTATATGGCTCTGATCTTAGTTGTGTAACTAGACTTTCTCTAGCTTGTAGTAGTTACCGCTAGAGGGGGGAACCGGGTTAAAGATGGCTTCCTTGCCTGTCAAGATGTGTACTGGTCGGCTGTCAGTGTGCCATCTTGAAGGGGGCCTCCATTCGCCTGGAAGCCGAAACCTTGCGGCTACTACTTGTTAGGGTAGCTAGTGAAAGACTACGTAGTGAAACCCTGCCGTACTTCCATAGAGGAGGTAATGTGGGATTGGCTCTCCCCGGCATATGGGAATCACGGCCTAAGGTGAAAGTGTACAACCTCTGCAGAGTGTAAACCTGATATATCAGCCGTGCTCACGGATACGAGCGGCTCGGATCCTTTACAAGTGGTTCATGGTGGGGTATGTTGGTGGTTTGTGGCTTGCCTCTTGTTAACATAATTATGATCATACCATGTGGGACAAAGGGATCACATACTTAGTAATGAAAGGATAGTATTAAAATATGTTTAAGATAAAATGCTAATCGCAGTCAACCCGGTCAACCTTTTGAGCCTTGCATTACCCGTAGTTGTACTTGCTGAGCATGGTGAGCTGACGCTTGTCGTTGGTCACATAAAATCCCGGATGGGTACCAGATGAAGGAGAGTACGAGGAGTATCCAGAAGATGTGCCAGACTTTTGAGGATGGCGTACCCCAGTCGGTGTCCCTGTGGAGTAAAGCCTACGTCTACGCTACCGTTGTAATAATGGGCCATTGGCCGATGTGAAGAACAATCTCGTGTGATGTAATAAGTTATTAAACGTTGTTCGTGCTGTAATGATACACATTTTGTGGTATATGTGGATTTGGGACCCCTGGGCCCACATATGCTTTACCTCGGTTTTATTCGTAAATCCGGGTGTTACAATAGCACACTCGAGCTTCACCCCGAGGCCTGGGTTCCCGCTGTACGCCCGGGCGTTCCGGGACTTGCCCATACTTGCGGGGGCTTGAGCCTCCCGTAGGCGCCACCTCGAGGCCGGCCCTGCGCCCCTCGAGCCCTGACTGCTTTCATGCTATTTGGAGACAGGTACCCCAAGACCCCGAGGGACTCTGCCACGTCCTGTACGAGCCGGAATGGGCGCTGCACGGCCCCCACGTCGCCACGCCTCCACCCGCGCCCGGGTTGGAGGCCACGCTTCAAGGACGCCTCAACAGCAACCCCCACGTCGGCTCCAGTATCTTCGACAAGACATAATTCCTACCCTCCGTCGTATTGGGCATTGTACATCCCGACTCCTGTATCATTCCTGTGTAACCCTGGCCTCCTCTTGCTCTATAAAAGAGGACACCAGGGGCCTTCACGCGGAGGGGGGATGCACGGGCTTGCGCGACACGAGTCCACACACACACACACACGAGTCCGGACTCCGGTCCACGCTCACCAAGCTTGTATTGCCCCTGTACAAGCACTTAGGTGCAAGTAATACAAGAACCTCCTCCCCCCGCTGGACGTAGGGCTTTCTTTGCCCGAACCAGGATAAATCCTTGTGTCATCTTGCATCACCATCCAGGAAGAGAGCACGCGATCACATTACTCGTTGGTGTCAGACCCCCGGGATCGAAACACCGACAGTTGGCGCGCCAGGTAGGGGGCCTTCGCGTGTCGGAGTCGATTTCTCGTTGTTTTCTGGATGGCTTCATCCCCTCCTTCGTTCTCGGCTGGTGCCGTCGTCTGGTTTGGGAGCCTCGAGTTCCTGGCCACCAGCAACGGCCACGAGCTGACCCTGCTCTCCACGGAGAGCCCGAGCGGAGGGCGTGCCACGCCACCCCCCGCGCGGGGGCGTGGCGCGTTGCCCGCACCACCACGCGTCGCCACCTCGTGAGCGGCGCCATCGTCACCATCGTCGCCAGGCACAGGCGGTGCCCGCGGCGTACACCCACTTTCCCGCGGCCGGCGCAGAGTGCCCAATGAGGAACCTGTCCAGCGCGCGACTGGAGACTTCTAGGGCGCGCGCGCACTCTCCCAGTGAGTTCGCGTTCGTCATGCGCACGGACCGGGTGCCTGGCCAGAGGCGCCCGAGCCGTGCTCCGTCGACACCACCTGGCTTCCTCCCGCACGGGGTGTACCGCGCTCGACGCCAGCGTTTCTGTTTGGCCTCAACAACTCCGTGGCTGTTTACGCCCACCACCTCGACGAGCTCCATCAGGACCGGGCGGCCGCAGAGCGGGAGGAGCGTCCGGGCGTACTCCTATGAGCCACCACCGACCTGGAGATCGTCTACCCCGCGCGCGTCGACCGCGGCCTCTCACGAGCCATCGAGCCACCTTTGGGGAGTGGTACCGCGAGCTGCAGTCCCAGCACGAGCCAAGGCAGCGCGACGTCAACAGCTCTGACTCCGACGAATACGACTACCACGACCCTGACCTCTGGGATCCCACCAGGGAGTGCTTCCAGCTCGAAGGGGCCGTGGACGATGCCGAAGACGACGGCGATGACGACCAGGCCGGCGCTCAACCTCGAAGAGCCCGGAAACGTGGCTGCGGCAGGAGGATCACGCGTTCAGGGGAGGAACGAACCCCCGGCACCGGCTGCACCATCTCAGCACGGCGACGACCGGGCGGCGCAGCTCGCGCAGCTGCTGGAGGCCATCGCCAAGGCTGAGGAGGAATGACAGCGCCTGCTGCAACTCGAGAAAACTATAGCACAGGAACAGCAACCAGCCCAGCCTCGAGGCGCCGGTGTCCGTGGCCGCGCTCGAGAGGTCCACCGGCAGATCCTCGAGGACGGGGCACCAGCACGCCCCGAGCTGCGTTTCCCGCGAGCCGGGCAGAACGTGGTGGCGGCGGCAATGCTGCTCCGTGATCTACCCCTCCGTCTCCAACCCTGATGCCAGGCGCATGCTCAGGGAAATGAAGAACCTCCTCGACACAGCCGCTGTGCAGCAGGCCGAGAGCTCAGCCTCGCGACGGCGCGGGGCGGCCTCGGGGAAACCAGCAGACACGCCCCGCAACGAGCGCGAGACGTCCGTCCACCAGCCGGACGCCTCTCGAGCTAGGCCAGTCCGGGAACGGATCGTCGACAACCGGCCACCTCGAGACCCCAATGACGCCCGCAACGACATCAACACCGCCGCGCAAGGACAAGGGGGCCCAAGAGCGTGGCTATAGCGCCCATCGAGGGGGGCGCTACGACAGTGACGAGGACCGGCAAGCCCTCGAGCCCCCGGGCCCCAGAGTCTTCAGCCGGGCCATCCGCAGCTCAACCCTCCCCGACCGCTTCCGACCACCGACCAACATCGTGAAGTATGACGGGGAGGTCGAGCCCAAGCTCTGGCTCTCGGACTTCCGCCTAGGCTGCCAACTGGGCGGAGCGAAGAGCGACGACCGTGTGATCATACGCCAACTCCCACTTTACCTCTCGGACACGCCCGCCGGTGGCTCGAGGGGCTCCCGCCGGATCGGATCCATGACTGGGCCGACCTAGTCAGGGTCTTCGACGGGAATTTCAAGGGGACTTGCGTGCGCCCAGGCAACCCCTGGGATCTACGGCGTTGCAGGCAGGCAGCGGACGAGCCCCTCCATGACTTTGCTCGGCGATTCTCGAAGCAGCGCCTCGAGCTCCCCCACGTGCCTGATGAGGACGTCATCTCAGCGTTCCTCGCGGGCACGACATGCCAAGAGCTAGTTCATGAGCTAGGGCGCTACCGTCCCAGGACGGTCGAGGACCTGATGGATCGTGTCACCAGCTTTGCCTCAGGCGACGAGGCAGTGGGGGCCTTCTTTGGCCGCTCCACGGACAAAGGTAGGCGGTGACCGCGCCGGAGGGCTCGAACAAGGGCAACGACGCCAAGAACCGCAACACAACAACAACAACAAAAAGAAGAAACAAAAGCAAAGGACAAAAGGCGAAGCGCGACGCCGACGACGATGACGATGAAGAAGTGCTCATGGGCGCCCTCGACCATAAGAAACCTCGAGGACCCCTGCCCTTATCACAAGGGCCCCGTGAATCACAAGCTAAAAGACTGCCGACTGCTGAAGGGCTTCTACGCCAAGCTCGACGACAAGAAGGAGGACACGCCTAAGGGCAAGGACAACAAACGACGCGATGACGGGGACGCGAGGTTCCCCCCGGTGCGTGACTGCTTCATGATCTACTGGGGCCCAACCATCGGGCTCTCAGCTCGGAGAGGAAGAAGGAACGCCGGGAGGTCTTCGCACTCCGCCACGACACTCCCCAGTACCTCGACTGGTCCGTACGCGCCGATCACATTCGACCGTAACGACCATCCGGACCATGTCGTAAATCCGGGGGCGTACCCCCTCGTCGTCGACCCTGTCATCGTCGACGTACGGTTCTCCAAGGTGTTGATGGATGGGGGCTCGAGCCTCAACGTCATATACCTCGAGACTCTCGACCTCCTGAGGATTTCGAGGGATCAGCTCCGATCCAGCGTCGGGGGGTTCCACGGAGTCGTACCAGGGAAGAAGGCTCACCCCCTCGGGCTCATCGACCTGCCGGTTTGCTTTGGCACGCCGGCTAACTTCCGCCGGGAGACGCTCACCTTCGAGGTGGTTGGATTCCAAGGGACCTACCATGCCATCATCGGGCGCCAGGCTACGCCAAGTTCATGGCGGTTCCCAACTACACGTACTTGAAGCTCAAGATGCCGGGGCCGAAAGGGGTCATCACCATCGACACCTCCTACGAGCACGCGTACCACTGCGACGTGGAGTGCGTCGAGCGTGGGGAGGCCAACGTCCACCTCGACTCGCTCGAAGCCCTAGCGGCCCTGGCCACCGAAGAGGCCCCTGAAGCGAAATGCCACGCCGGCGCCTTCGAGCCGGCAGAGCACACCAAGCTGATACCTGACGACCCGACCTCGACCGATGGCAAGACGCTGGCCATCAGTGCCAGCCTCGAGCCTAAATAGGAAGCAGTGCTCGTCGACTTTCTCCGCGCGAACATCGACATGTTTGCGTGGGGCCCCTCGGACATGCCAGGCATACCGAGGGGAGTCGCCGAGCACGCCTTGGAGATCCAGGCCGGGTCCAGACCGGTGAAGCAACGCCTGCGCCGCTTCGACGAGGAGAAGCGCAGGATCATCGGCGAGGAGGTGCACAAGCTTTTGGCGGCTGGATTCATCAAGGAGGTATTTCACCCGGAGTGGCTAGCTAACCCTGTACTAGTTAGGAAAAAGAATGGAAAAATGCGGATGTGTGTAGACTACACTGGTCTGAATAAAGCGTGTCCAAAAGTTCCATTTCCTTTACCTAGAATTGATCAGATTATCGATTCCACTGCGGGGTGTGAAGTACTTTCATTTCTCGATGCGTATTCCGACTACCACCAGATTAGGATGAAAGAATCCGACGAGCTCGCTACCTCTTTTGTTACGCCTTTTGGTATGTATTGCTACGTTACAATGCCCTTCGGCCTTCGAAACGCAGGGGCAACGTACCAACGTTGCATGCAGCATATCTTTGGCGAACACATAGGCAAAACCGTCGAGGCCTACGTCGATGACATCGTGGTTAAGACCAAGAAAGTCGGGAACCTCATCAGCGATCTCGAGACCACGTTCGAGTGCCTCCGGGCCAAGAATGTGAAGCTCCACCCCGAGAAATGTGTCTTTGGTGTGCCCCGGGGCATGCTACTTGGCTACATTGTCTCACAACGGGGGATCGAGGCCAACCCCGAAAAGATCTCAGCAGTCACGAGGATGGGCCCAATTCGAGACCTCAAGGGCGTACAGAATGTGATAGGTTGCCTAGCTGCTCTCAGTAGGTTCATCTCGAGGCTAGGGGAAAAGGCGCTACCTCTCTACCGCTTGCTGAAGAAGACGGAACGCTTTGCGTGGACCCTTGAAGCCGAGGAGGCCCTAACCAAGTTGAAGGGGTTGCTAACTTCCGCGCCAATCCTCGTGCCACCACGACCAGCCCAGGGACGATCCCCGAGTCCCTTCTCCTCTATGTGGCCGCAACCACTCAGGTGGTCAGCGCGGTCATAGTCGTCGAGAGGCACGAGGAGGGTCGTGCGTTGCCGGTCCAACGGCCGGTGTACTTCACCAGTGAGGTGCTCTCCGAGGCCAAGGCCCGGTACCCGCACATCCAGAAGCTGCTCTACGGCATCATCATCACGAGGCGCAAGCTCCAGCACTACTTCCTCGCTCATCCCGTAACGGTGGTGTCATCCTTCCCCCTCGGTGAGATCATCAACAATCGGGAGGCCACGGGGTGCATCGCCAAGTGGTCCGCCGAGCTAATGGGGGAGGCCATCACCTACGCCCCGCGAAAAGCCATCAAGTCACAAGCGTTGGCGGACTTCGTTGCTGAATGGACCGACACCCAGCTCCCGCCAGCACAAATCCAAGCCGAGCTCTGGACCATGTACTTCGACGGATCCCTCATGAAGACGGGGGTAGGCGCAGGCCTGCTCTTCATTTCACCCCTCGGAGTCCACATGCGCTACCTGCTACGCTTGCACTTCCCCGCCTCCAACAACGTCGCTGAGTACGAGGCCCTCGTTAATGGGGTGCGCATCGCCCTCGAGCTCGGGGTCCGACGCCTCGACGTTCGAGGGGACTCGCAGCTCGTCATCAACCAGGTTATGAAGGCTTCAAGCTGCATCGATCCCAAGATGGAGGCATACTGCGGGGAAGTGCGCAAGCTAGAAGATAAGTTCTACGGCCTCGAGCTCAACCACATCGCTCGAAAGTACAACGAGGCCACAGACGAGTTGGCTAAGTTAGCATCCACGCGCGGCACCGTCCCCCCAGATGTCTTCTCGAGGGATATCTTCGAGCCATCCGTCAAAATCGGCCCGGGGGCTGGCCCCTCGATGCCACCCCTCGAACCAGACACGAGGGCTCGACCTTCAACGCCACCCCTCGAGAATGACCCCTCGACATCCGCTGAGGCGATGCAGATCGACGCACCTGCCTCTTCGTCATCACGACCCCTCGACTGGCGGACGCCCTTCCTCGACTACCTGACGCAAGGCGTGCTACCAGAAGACAAGACGGAGGCCCGACGCATCGCTCGAAGGGCCAAGACCTACGTCATCTACGGCGATGAACGAGAGCTATACCGTCGAAGCCCATCGGAATCCTTCAGCGCTGCATCCCCCTCGAGGAAGGACGCAGGCTCCTCGATGACATGCACTCGGGGGCTTGCGGGCTTCATGCCACGCATCGCGCCAAGGACCCTGGTAGGGAACGCCTTCCGACAGGGCTTCTACTGGCCAACCGCCATCGGAGACGCCAAGCGCCTGGTCCAAGCTTGCCAAGGGTGTCAGTTCTACGCCAAGCAAACGCACCAGCCCGCGCACGCCCTGCAGATGATCCCCATCACTTGGCCGTTTGCCGTCTGGGGGCTCGACCTCGTGGGTCCCCTCAAGATGACAACTGGAAAGTACACGCATGTGCTCGTGGCCATCGACAAATTCACCAAGTGGATCGAGGCCAAGCCCATAGGCGACCCCACCTCCGAGAAGGTTGTCGAGTTCATCGCCGACATCATGTACCGGTTTGGGTGCCTAACGTCATCATCACCGACAATGGCACCCAATTCACGGGCAAAAAGTTCACCAACTTCTGCGACGACAACAACATTCGCGTGACCTGGGCCTCGGTCGCGTACCCTCAATGCAACGGGCAGGTCGAGCGCGCCAACGGCATGATACTCCATGGGCTGAAGCCGAGGCTGTTCAAACCCTCAAGAATTTTGGAAAAGGGTGGGCTGCAGAGCTCCCCTCGGTGCTGTGGGGCCTCAGGACTACCGCCGAGTCGAGCCACCGGGTTCACTCCGTTCTTCCTAACCTACGGCGCCGAGGCTGTCTTACCTACGGACCTCGAGTACGGCTCCCCTCGACTTCGAGCCTACAACGGGCAAACAAACGACGAGAGGCTTGCCAACGCCAAGGACCAGCTCGAGGAGGCTCGAGACGTGGCGCTCATCAACTCCGCGCGCTACCAGCAAATACTTCGACGCTACCACGACAAGCACGTGCGCAAGAGGGACCTGGCGGTAGGGGACCTCGTGCTTCGACGTCTGCAAGATAATCGAGGGCGCCACAAGCTCACCCCTCCATGGGAGGGTCCATACACCGTAGCTGAGGTGCTCAAGCCAGGAACGTACAAGCTCTACGACGGTCAAGGCAGGATCCTGGCGAATGCGTGGAACATATCTCAGCTACGTCGCTTCTACCCTTAAAGGCCTCGAGGCCTTGTTCATTTTGTTGCTTTGTACAAACATGTCAAACATGAATGAACAAACTCGCGCACTGTCATTCATTTTACTTAGCAACTTAAGGTAGCCTCGACCCTGCCTTGCTCAGGGTCGAGCCTCCCTCGGGGGCTGACAGGGGGAACCCCCCCAGACTCCGGAAAAAACGCGTTTTCTTTTCAAATTCGACCCTCGTCTCGATTCGCACCTCGAGCATACTAGCAGCGTCTAAATCCGTAAATACCCCGAGCCTCCAAGAGTCGGGGGGCGTCGACGTAGACGGCCACCTACGCCCCCGGGCTACGGTACCCTACCTACGCCTCCCCGAGGTACTCGTGGCGTGTATCGAAGGAACACGGACCAAGCCGGTTGAAGCTCGAGCTAGCGATAAAGAGAAATGATCGAATAAATTTGAAAAGAAAACAGCTTCTTTAAATAAACAAGTCATATACACATATTGACCTCGACGGGCCATAAGTCATGATTTGAATTCTTACAAGGGCCTCGACGCCCAAATTTGGCACGCAGGCCTCATTCTTCATCCGTCTGGAATTCCTCCCAAGCTCTTCTGCTGCGGGCTCAGCCTCGACATCCGGGCCAGGAGAGGGGGGCCACCCGCACCACTGTTCGCATCGGGAGGCAGCACGTCCTCCTCGAAGAGCTTCGCGAACGCCGCCCCCGGCCTCTCCACCTTCTCCAGGATCTTGTCGACGCGGCGGTCGTTCCATTCTTCGTCCTTCCCCTCGATCTCGACGAAGCCCTTGGCGACGACGTTGACCGGGTAGCGAAAACCGGAACGGACGGCCTCGACGAACGCTGCTTCACGCGCCATGGTGGAGAGCGCTCCAGACGCGGTCTCGCGCGCCATGTCAAAATAGCACAGGGCATCCACCAGGGCGTCGCCTCGAGCCACCGCGCCCTCTGCCGCGGCCACCGGGTCGACACCCCCCATGGAGCTGAGCGGGTCGAGGGTGCAGCGCGCTCGTTCCGCCACCATGGTCTCACCCCGGAGTTGCTCCACGAGAGTCTGATTATCTCACGGAGCTCCTCGGCGGTCTTCTCGACGTCTATGCAACAACAGAAGGGGGTAAGTCCCGGCGTGGCAAGAATCCCGAAATCAAAGCAAGACAGGGCATGAAGATTACCTTGGCAGTGCACGCCCAGAGCGGCGAAGTCGCTGGTAAGGACCTCGACGCGCTGCTCTAGTGCACGCTTCTGGGACAGCACGTCGAGCTTTTCGCCCCAAGGTCCTCGACCAGCTTGCCCGTCTGCGCAAGGGCCAGATCCTTCCGGACCACCTCCTGCCGCGCTGCCTCCTTTGCAGCCAGGGCGGTGGCGGCCTCGCTCTTGGCCTCCTCGGCCTCTTTCTTCACCGCCTCCGCTGCAGACCGGGCGGTGGCGGCTTCGTTTTGGGCGTCGACGGCCTCCTTCTTGCCACCTCCGCTGCAGACCGGCGGTGGCGGCCTCGCTTCGGGCGTCGGCGGCCTCCTTCTTCGACGACTCCACCGCGGACAAAGCGTGGTGGCCTCCCTCTTAGCTTGGGCGGCCTCGTCTCGAGCCGCCTGGGCCTCCGCCTGCGCCGCGTTGAGTCGGCTCGCCATCTGCACGTTCTGACCCAGCTCGGCGCGGAGCTCCTGGAGCTCCCCCTCTGCCTTAGCAAGGGCGGCCGCACTGCTGCCTCTCTCCCCGAGCTCCCCCGCCTCCCCTGGCACCTCCGCGTCCCGCTGCCTGCCGGACCCTGCTCCGCCGCTGCGCCGCACCCAGCTCGCGCGCGACGCCGCCCTCGCCGGCCGGGCTCCGTCGAGCCGCCGGATCTCGGCCTCCGACTCGGGCTCGGCCGGCCACGGCTCGGATGCCTCCTCCACTCGCGCCCTCTCACGCCGCGCCGCCGCCTGCGCCGGCTCCCGCCTCGATGGCCCGCGTGCGCCCTGCGAGGCCTCGAGCGGCTCGCCCAGCTCGCGCCGCCGCCTCCGCGCTCCCTCGGCTCCGGCGCGCGCTCTCCTCTCCCGACAGCTCTGCTCCGCGCTCGCCCTCCCTGGTGCGCGCCTCCCGCGGACGCGAGCCGTCGACGTCATGCGAGCGCCATCGGACTCGCCAGCGTCTCCCTCAGCCTCCCTCCCTCCTCCTCCTCCTCTCCCCGCGCTCCGACTCCTCCTCTCCGGATCGCTCGAGGGGTGGCTCGTCCCCAGCTCTCCTCCCTCGGGTCTTCCGGGCCTGTCGACCCTGGCCGGTGCCTCGCGGAGCGCTTCCCTCCAGCATTGATCCCTCGACCGGGGGCGGCCACTGCTCCAGCTCGTCCAGGAGCTCCTCCACCGTCGGCACCTTCTCCACCGAGCCTCTCCCTCCTTCCCCTTCTCCGCGGGCTGGCTCGCGTCGACCGGGGACTCGAGGGCCGCCGACCCTTCAGCCCCAGACGCCAACGGAGCCATGCTTGTCTCGGGAGCTCCCCCGAGATGGTCGTCGCGACGGGGGGAGGAGTGGCCCTCTCGATAGGCGCCACCTGGAGGAGGAGGAGGATGCAGTGCGCGACGGACGCGGTGGCGGCAGGCTCGGCGCCAGGAGCCGTGGTCCCTGCTGAAAAAGGAGAACAACGTCGTCAGAAACAGGAAAAAGCTTCGACCCCGTGGTCGACGGCGTCGGCCTCACCAAGATCCGCGGCGGCCATCTGGCTTCCCCGAGCCATGGCTGCTCGAGCCTTCGCCAGCCAAGCGGCCTCCCCAGCGGAAGAAGGAGCCATACCTCGAGGTGCTTGGACCTCGGCAGAACTCGAGGTCTTGGCCCGCTTGGACGCCGCGGGACCATCTCCTGCCGGGGCGCTTTTCCCTGAAAAGCCAGAAAACAGCACATATCACCAAAGGTAAAAAGGTAAAGTTTCCCTACCAACGAAATTAAGGAGACCTACTCACCAAAGCGAGGGCGGGGCTTCTTCCCCGAATCGCCGGACCCGCTCAAGGGCTTCGAGCCCGCCCCATGGCTCGAGCCACGCCCCTGAGCCGTCTCCACGTGGCTTGGACGGGGGAAGGCTCCCGATGCATCCCGTGGCTCGACCCCGGCGGAGAGCTCTCCTTTTGTCTCCCGTCCCGAGGTGGCGACCGCGTCTCCTTCGAGCGGTCATCTTGACGCCTTTCCCGCCGCGGGCTCCGAGACCTGCTCCGGCGCTCGTGCTGACGGCCGCGCCCCCCCCCCCCCGCGCCTGCCTCCTTCTCCCGGCGGCGATGCGGCGACGGGCTCCGGGGTCGCTCGCGACTCTCGTCACGGGACGACCGGGGCTCCCCCCTCGACGGTCATGGTGGCGCGGGCTCGATGTCACCCTCGACGCCTTGCGATGGTCGGGCCCGGAGTCCTTCTCGACGTGTTGACCGCTCCTCGACGGCCGGCCCTTCTCGAGACCCCCCGCCTGGGTCGACGCGGTCGCGGCCTCCTTCTGCGCCGCAGCGATGGCGCTCCTGGTTCGAGGCTTCCTCGCGTCAGCAGGCACCCGTCCGGTAGGAGCTCGACGGGCCCTGGGCCTCCGATGAGGCTGGCCTGACGGAGCCTTCCGCGGCTGCGCCCCGCGCGATCCTTTCGCCGGGGGGACCTCCAAAAAATTCTCCTGCACAGAGGAGCGATCAGCCCTGACGTCGACGACCCCCGCGCGCCTCAAACGCGCATCCATATCCCTTCTCATCCACTTCCTCCTCATCGTCATCCTCCTCCTCCGAGCTCGAGGAACTGAGCTTGAGGGACTCCTCTCCAGGCTGCCGGTTACGACGAGCCTTCGCGAGCTTCTGTTCCCGGGCCGACCGGCGCAAGTTCCTCTCTTTTTCTTTCCTTCTCTTTGCATCCTTACTTTTCTTATCTTTCTGCGAGAGAGGCGCCTCACCTGTCTTTCCGCGGCGTCCCTCTCACCGGGGGCCTCGACGCGTGACATGTGAACACCCCCTTCAAGAAAACAAACTTGATAAGAAAACCCATAAGGAGAGTAAAACAAGATTGGAAAAAGAGAAAGGAGGGGGGGGCTCGAGACAACCTGACTCGAGGGTGGCTTACCAGGTCAAGACACCCCTCGTCAGGCACCATGGGGATCAGGTTGGTGTCCTCGGGGACAAACGACCCATGGATTGTGATCGACACCTGGAAGACGCCCTCGCTCCGAAGCAGCCTTTCCTCAACCATCCTCGACTCGTTTAGCACCTCGAGCGGGGCCTTTGGTCCCATCTCATGCATGAGGAGGGGGCGGTCTGCCAGAGGAAGGACCCTCCGCTGGTGGAACGCCCAAATAACCGCCTGGACGGTCAAGCCCTTGTCCTCCACCAACGACCGCATCGTCT
This sequence comes from Coix lacryma-jobi var. lacryma-jobi, assembly GCA_009763385.1. Classification (NCBI taxonomy): domain Eukaryota; kingdom Viridiplantae; phylum Streptophyta; class Magnoliopsida; order Poales; family Poaceae; genus Coix; species Coix lacryma-jobi. Next base: position 106,365,760 of record CM019830.1, on the reverse strand, counting down.
TCATCAGCGGCATCAGGTGGCCCTGCCGGTCCGCTGTGACGCCCAGGTCCACTTCTCCTGGCGCTGGGTGATGACCCCACCGGTGTACTGCGGAAGGAGCCGCCCTCGTTCCGTAGGTAGAACCAATGGCCGTCCCACCCCGCTGGTTGGTGGAAAGCTTGTAGCGGAGGTATTCACGGGGGACGTTGGCCGACGAGGTCCCAGTCCTCGCGGTGACGGTGAAAGAGCCCACACGCACGAGCCTCCTCCCGCTAGGTTTCAAGGCCTTGAGGAAGAGCTCGCCCTAAAAGAGGTGGACGAACATCTCCCAGTGTGGCTCGATCTTCAAATATCCCTCGCCCACCACGGCAAAGATGGCGGCGTGCGAGATTGAGTTGGGGAGAAGTGTTGCAGCTCCACCTCGAAGTGGGGAGCTAGCCCCCGCATGAAGTGGCTCGGTGGAACGCCAAGCCCCATGCGGTGGTAGCGCGTGAAGCTCACCACATACCCCTCCGGCGGGTGCGGCTCCCGGTGATCCTCCGATGGAAGAACCCACCACACGGGTCCCTCCTGGGGGTTGGGACGGAGGAGCCTGGGCCACCAGCGAATCCAGCTCGCGTTGCGTCGTCTTCGACGGGTTCCAGTCTTCGGCCGGCAGCGCTGGAGTCTGAGCGGCCATGGCGGCAACGGCACGGATTCGAGTAGCGGCGGGCGGCCGGGAAGATTCCCCCAATTGCAGGCTCGGAAAGACGGCGTGCGGAGGCTACGGCGGCGGTGAAGACAAAGGCAAAGTAAAGGGTCCTCTCTCTCTTCGAATTTAAAGGGAAACCCCAATGGGCGGGGTTCCCATGACGGCGGAAAAAGTAACCGCACACATTTAATGTGCTCACCTAACGCATCTCGAGCTGGTCGACAGGTACACGCGGCAATCCGCACTCGCTCCAACTCCTGGGCCACCCCCCCACTCCCCCGGGCCCACCCGGCCGCGCTCTGACTTCTTGTCAGTCGCCCTAGTGCCACGATCTCCACTACCTCACCTAAAAAGGCGCGCCCAATGGGCAGAAGGTTTCCAAGCGACGGAGGCTTCTTCAGGAAGGTAAAAACGGGCCCCGGCCCTAAGTCTCGAAGCAGCGAAGGCTGGCCCTCGAAGAGGGTTCGACAGCCGGCTTCGAGCACTCGAGTCAGGGACACCAAGGGGCGCCACTCGCAGCATCGCTCGAGGGCCAAGCTCACGAGGCCCCTCACTTGTATCCAAGGCGGGGAGCATGACATGCAGTGAGATCCCCTCGGAGGGAGGCATCGAGCCACCGGGTCTTATCGAATGGACCCGGCACTCCTGCAGACTGAGCACTCATGCTTTATGAGATCGCCTCCGGGCTACAGTCGACCCCATCGAACGGGGCATGCGGTCTCACTTGGATTCCCCCGTTACCAGCTCACCGGGAACCTCGATACTCGCCCGCTCGGGTAGTACGAGGCATCCCCCCTCGCATCCGATCGAAAGGACTCGCGGGGCGACAAGCCAGGGCAACCGGCGTGCCGGACGGCTCGAAGTGCCGGCTGGTCGGTTCAGCCTGGCACCCCTCGACGAAAGAGGGTAAAAAACTCAGGGGCTCGACTCCCGAACCTAAAAAACGCAACTAACACTCACACAAGAAAAAGCCCACGAGGGAGTCCTAACCACTCCCCCGTGGCATCGGGGGCTACACCCGCGGGTGTCGCTCGCGCGACACCCACGGAATCAAAGCAACCAAACCCTCAAGAACCGGCTAGCTAACCCTCGAGATCCCAGTCGGGCGCCCCTGCTCGAGTGCAAGCACTCAAACAAGGGCTCGGGGGCTACTGTCGGGGGACCGCAAAAGGGGTACCCCCAATCAACGCAAACAAATAGGTTAAACCTAGAACACCAATTAATAACAAACCTAGCAAGTCTAACCTTCTAAAAAACTAACCCCTCGAGGCCTACAACGCTGCCCACCAAGCCAAAGCCCGAAAACCTATAAGCGGAAAGTAGGCTGCGTCAGCCCTCCAAACCAGGCCTCGGGCGAACGCTCATTCTCCGTCCTGCCCGAGCCCTCCAAGCCAGGCCTCAGGCAGATGCTCAATCTTCGTCTCTCCCGAGCCCTCCGAGCCAGGCCTCGGGCTGGCGCTCGTTCTCCGTCTCACCCGAGCCCTCCGCGTTAGGCTCGGGCGACCGAGCCCCCGAGCCAGGCCTCGGGCTGGCGCTCGTTCTCGTCTCACCGAGCCCTCCGCGTCAGGCCTCGGGCGAGCGCTCCACTACCCTTCAAGCCTCCCGCAAGAAGGAAGCTCCCTGCTTCTCAGCTCTGACAACCGTACTAGCCCCATACTGCGCATTTAATGCGTCCACCTACTCTGGTCACATCCTCCGGTACACAGCGTGTGCCACGGTGAACTGGAGCCAGAGTCAAACCTCGTTTTCACCACAAGCATGGGCAAAAAGGCACAAGTATAGCACTGTTCGGCTATACCACGCACTGTAGCACACTCGAGCTTCACCCCGAGGCCTGGGTTCCCGCTGTACGCTGGGCGTTCCGGGACTTGCCCATACCTGCGGGGGCTCGAGCCTCCCGTAGGCGCCACCTCGAGGCCAGCCCTGCGCCCCTCGAGCCCAGACTGCTTTCATGCTATGGAAGACAGGTACCCCAAGACCAGAGGGACTCTGCCATGTCCTGTACGAGCCGAATGGGCGCTGCACGACCCCCACGTCGCCACGCCTCCACGTCCGCGCCCAGGATGGAGGCCACGCTTCAAGGGCGCCTCAACAGCAACCCCCACGTCGGCTCCAGTATCTTCGACAAGACATAATTCCTACCCTCCGTCGTATTGGGCATTGTACATCCCGACTCCTGTATCATTCCTGTGTAACCCTGGCCTCCTCTTGCTCTATAAAAGAGGACACAAGGGCCTTCACGCGGAGGGGGGATGCACGGGCTTGCGTGACACGAGTCCACACACACACACACGAGTCCGGACTCTGGTCCATGCTCATTGAGCTTGTGTTGCCCCTGTACAAGCACTTAGGTGCAAGTAATACAAGAACCTCCTCCCCCTGCTGGACGTAGGGCTTTCTTTGCCCGAACCAGGATAAATCCTTGTGTCATCTTGCATCACCATCCAGGAAGAGAGCACGCGATCACATTACTCGTTGGTGTCAGACCCCCGGGATCGAAACACCGATAGAGGGCTACGTCAGGAAATCCCTTAATACCGATGCTAACACGTAGCAAAGATAGGTAGAGAGGTTCCTAGGTGAACTCTAGGAGCAAACGAGAAATCCAAAAACGAAGCGGAAAAGCCGGGAGAGCAAACACACTAAAACGCAACACCCAGCATTTTCTGGACTGTCCGGGCTGCTGGTCCCGGACTGTCCACGCCAGGGGCGGACTGTCCGCGATCCCCTGGCGGACTGTCCACCGGCCAAAAACCCAAAATAGCAAAGCTGCTGAAATGTCCCTGCTCGGGCCCGGACTGTCCGCGCCTCTCAACAGCGGACTGTCCGCCGGTCACCCAAGGGGAAAAGCACCAAGGCAAACAGCCACTGCTCGGGCTGAAACCCCGATGCACGGACAGTCCGCCACTGAGGGGCGGACAGTCCACCACTGCCCAGAAAGTGCAAAAGCTGCACGGCTCAAAACCAAAATCGATTTGATCTTCACCAAATCGAACGGGGCTGCAACCAAACTTCTCCCAAGTGTTCTTCTACGTGTTGGGAGCTATCCTAGGATATCATCGCTTCAAACCAACTAATCCATGAGAAATCCGAAGAACACTAGAAAAGGAGAAGAACGAAGAATGAACACGATTTCGACCCAATCTATGTGCTCATGAGGTTAGAGAAGAAATCCTTCGGTGGAAAGAAGGAGCTCACGACATAGAACAATCTGATTCAAACGGAATCGCAAATCGTCGCTTGGAGAGGGAGAACGAAGCAAATCTCTGAGAAGGGAAAAACAAAACGCGAAGAACGAAAACGCGAATCGATCCAAATTTCAGCCAACCCAAGAGGAGTAAGAAATTGATCCTTGGATTGCTATGGGGTGATGAATTGTGTAGCACACTGTGTCGGGTTACAAGCCACTCCTCGCAACAACAAAGCGTGGATGGCGAAAAGCTCAAGGACAAGAGCCGCTCCTCCTCTAACCCTAGCCTCCTCTCAAATACAAATGAGAGTGACACTTCCCCAAGGATGGCTGCCCTAGCAGCCCCTTCACATACATATATAGGCGCACGTCCAAATGACACAAACGCCCTAACATGAAGTACTAACCCAAATACCCCCTAGGGGTAAAACCGGCCACTCTAGCAGTTTTCATCCGACGGCCACGCGCCTTCTCACCCTTTGCTTCGCCTCGACGCAAGCTCTAGGATGCCACCACGTGTCGTCCCGTCGACCACCGCGCCTTCCTCACCGATAGCTTCCCCGCAGCGCAAGCCTCTCGGTGCCGCCATGCGTCGTCCTTTCCGCATAGGAACCTCCGCCCGGTTTTGAGGCCCAAACCGGTAAACCTGCCAGCCCAGGTTTTGAGGCCCAAACCTGGAAACCGTCCACCCCAAGTTTTGAGGCCCAAACTCGGAAACCTGCGAGGCCAGGTTTTGAGTCCCAAACCTGGAAACCGTCCATCCCGAGTTTTGAGGCCCAAACTCGGAAACCGGCCACCCCGAGTTTTGAGGCTCAAACTCAGAAACCGTCGAGAGTAGCGTTTTGAGGCTTTATTACCGAACCCGCACCGTAGATGGGATGTGGTTCGCACACCCCGACCACCGGCACCGATGTCGATGCATGTCCAGCCTCCATGCCGGGCACAACGCCTTCGCCTTCCTTCTTGACTCGGCCGACGGCACTCGCGCAGCACGCAAGCCCGTGTCCGACCTCCCGCCAAGTGCCACGACGCCATCGTCTTCCTCCTGACTCGGTCGATGCATCGCACATCCCCATGTGCTCTGGCTCGCCGATGCCACGTGCCAGCTACCACAGCTGGTCCTCCGGCCTCTTGGTCCATCGGTCCAAGCCTCACGTCCTGAGAACATATATGATGTGGCAGAACCTCCCGGTAATGTGGCCCACCCACACACGTCACCGTCTCCCTGAGCCCTAATGACTGTGCACATGTACCACATCACTGGAAAGATCTGTCGGGTGTCCCCGAGAGAACCCTGAATTATCCACGAACCACAGGATCATCATCATGAAGGTTGGAATAATTACAACATTACGACAGTTGATACAAAATACCATCGGAGTGCGGAAGCAAGATAGATAACCTTTACAAAACATGAATAAGTTACTTTTACATAAACATAACTTGTATTGAGGAAACAGGAGAGTATTACATAACCACACTTAGGTGGAGTACCTAAGTTGGAGAAGAAGAACAACCAGATCATGTCAAGCCCACTGACATGATCATGATCAACATCACCTATTAAAGAAACCTGCAACAGGAATTAACAAACCCTGAGTACTGTCGGTACTCAGCAATACTTACCCGTCAACAGAAAAGACTTCAGGGTCATGCTGGTTTGGTAGGTCTCAACAATATTTTTCATTTGCATAAAAGCTTACTAAAGTAATCCTAGATCCAAATTTTACTTAATCATTTAAGTACTTGGTAAAAACTGAAAGTGAACCTTAGTGAAATATCATTGTCATTCTTTCTTAAACCAGTTCCATTTTTCTTCTACGATGCGGGTCAGTGGATTGAGGCTCCATATCCGAGGAAACACGGCGATTCGAATCGTTTAAACCCAGCTGGGGATTCAGTACCACACGACATATGTAGAACTTAATCTTGCATATGTCAACCCTATCTATAGATCCTCCCATACAAGAACGGGTCCAGCGTCACCCGAGAGTACAGTACACCTCGAACCCGACTATCTCATAGCCCCGAGGGTACACGCTACTCTCGCCATCTCTCCACTCCCAGTACGCGGTTAGCCGTTCTCAAGTATCGGAATAGCTATAGATGAGGCTTACCACCGCATGTGGGCTGTACTCAAAGGTCTCAATCACAGCAGGCCAACAATGATAAGGTCCTATTCCGACACATCCGGGTCACCACACATCGATCCAAGGATCGAAGATGCATGTGCCCGTCTGGTCTTAACCATCATTCTTTCTCATTATCATTCCAAAACGATAATAATCGAAAACACTTATTAAAAGCTTCATAAAGCAAGGCTAAGCATTTCTATCATTTGCATAAAGCAGGTAGCAAGGACTGATATATCGATAACAATGTTGATCATGCAATCAACAGGTTTAAAACATTTATTTGATAAACATTTATGCATCAGGTTTATCGAAAATAAGTGTAATTGGAAAATCCAAGGAATTGGTTAAATGAACCGGGGCTTGCCTTCGTTGCAGGGAAAACTAGGATCCAAGAATGATCCACAAAGGTTAGTTCCTTCATCTAGAAGTTAAGTCTTCTCGACGAGGCTTGTCCAACAAGGATCTCCTTCCGGGGCTTGTTCGACAAGGGTGATCACCAAAGCTTGATCAACACGACTCAAACACTCTCGAATACTACACGTAGATAAATGATGTATGCTTTAGCATGATGCCATGTGATGCATGCTAAGGTGCAGGACAATTCAAATGCATAACAGAGGTTAAACAAGTTAAGGAAAGTCGAGTACAACTTTCCTTCGTGGTAAAGTTGCAAACCAACAAAACCAATTTGCAACCCACCAACTAGAGTTTCTAATTAACACGTAATTATCATCAAACACATTAGGTGGGTTAACTAAAATGACTATGGTTTATCAAAACATCAATCAAGCCATGGGGCAACGGGGTGGGGATGTCCCATGGTCTTCACTTATGAATCATGCTCCTATTATTTTATGCATGTAATATCAAATGCATAACTTGATCTATAAATAACCTTACATGGCAAACCAACATCATTAAACACAAAATATCAATCATCAATCAAAGGGTCATTAGGTAACCAGGTTAACCCTAATCACCCACCATACACACCTAATTAACTAACAAAGTTTGATTAAATCACTCTTTATTATTAATTATTGAAAAACAAGGTTTAATTAAAGTTTGTCAAATTAAGCTCAAACTTTTAGGGATGATTAATTATAGTAAATCATAGTTGCAAAACAATTTCATAATTTTGAATCATTATTTTAACCTATAGAAATTATTTAAGTTTCATGCATTATTAATTAATAAACAAAGCATAAAACTAGCATGAAAATATTTTGTCTAAAAGACTTCAAAATCTTTGTGAAAGTTAAGCACATGGTACAAACAGTATAAAATTAGTTTCATGATTTTTGGACATATAAATAAGCCTATAAAAATCATCAAAGTCTCATTTATTAAATAAAAGCCATATTTAACTCATTACCAAAATTTCTCAAACATCAAGTTTCATATTTTTATCTGATAGAACACGTTACAAGGATTATAAACAAAACTTATCTCATAATTTTTGGAGCACATATGAATTAGTTATGCATTAATCAAACAATCAACACAAATAAGCATTTTCTGGAAAATATTAAAGAGCCAAAAACCAAATTTTACTCACCCTTACTTACCCTCTCTCTCTGGCTAGCGGGCCCGGTCAACAGACCTCTCTTTGGCCATGACCATGGCCTTGACCAGGCAAGCCCGACGGCGGGTCGGCCGCCTAGCTCACCGGTGAAGAGGAGAGCGTCAGCGTGACCCTTGAGACCTAGCGCACCTCCTCAGGGGTTGGTTGAGCTTCTAGAGCACTGAAGCTTGCCTGCCGTCGGCCATGGCGGAGCAGGGATGCGGGCACGGCGGTGCGCGGCTGCTCGGGCGACGATGGTGTGGTAGAGACCTCAAAAAGAGGCATGAAAGCTCAAGAGTGCTCGCCTTACCTCTATGCTCGCACTGGGAAGGACGGGGACAGGAGGGACAAGGACGACCACGACTATGGCGGCGGCGACGGCTTGACCCGACGCGGTGATGGTGGTTCTAGGGCTATGGCGCGGTAGCGACTCGGATGTTGGGCTGACCAACACCAGGGTGCCTAGAGGGAGCTTGAACACGGTTTAGAAAGGGGCATAGCTCGTCGGAGGAGCGTGGCTACAGGGGAGCCACTCACGGCGGCGCTCTGCCGGAGCAGAGGAAGAAGCGGGTGGCGGCGGCTTGCTCCGGCGGCTAGGACCTTGAGAGCGGGCCAGGGTGGTGCACAAGAAGGTGACAGAGCTTCTGGCGAGGCGGATTTGGTGGAGATCGAGCGACGGCGACGCAAGAGCTCGGCGGAGGCGCTCTGCTTTCGCGGGCGGCGGCGAGCAGAAAACGAAGGAAAAGAGGGAGAGCCCCGGCGCAAACTGAGAAGGATGAAAACGACTTTGAGTAGAGCTTGCCACCTCCTGCTTTGCATGCTCCACGCGGGCAGACGCGCGGCGAACGGCGCTCGGCCGGCCAAAGCGGCGACGGCGTGGGCACGGCAGGTGCAGAGCACCTCTTGCTCTGATATCCCCCCCCCCCCCCCCCTCCGGTTTACTGTAGCAAGGCAAACCTCCCCCTTTCTGATTTCTCCAGATTTTTGTACTGCACTGCAAATCTCCAAAAACAAAAGTTGCTCCAAACTTTGAGTTCTACAAGTTTGCTTAAAGAACCAAGTCAAATTCTCTGCCTGGATTTTGAATTGGAGTTCAAATTCAAATTTGGACCAAACTAAATTTCAAAATTACTTTTGAATTTTTTGAACAACTTCAAAATTTCACTAATATAAAAGTTGTTCCTTATAAAATTATCTACAACTTTGTTTTTGGTCAATATCCAAATTGTGCTTAATTTTGAAACTACACAAAAGGGGATAAACTAGGTTTTGGAAATTGATTTCAATTTGAAAACCAGATTAAACTTGTTTTTCCAAATTACTTCAGATTTTCTTTAAGAACATGAAAATCTATCTTAATAAAATTGTTTCTTTAATCCTCTCTACAACTTTGACTAAAAGGACCAAGGTCTACTTATATTTTTAGTTTTTTGAAATCTAGTTTTGGGGGTCAAATTAAGGTTTGAAAGATTTCACATTTATTCAAACTTTTGTACAAAAACAACTTTGAAACTTTGAATACCAAAGTTGTGCCTCTCAACAGAGATACCACTTTGGCCTTTGAAATCACTTGAAATTTGACATACTTTTTGACTTATAGAAAAGGAATAAAGACATTTAAAATAAGGATTTTACTCACACTTTCATTTGATGAATCATCTACCATATCACTTATAAAGCTTCACACACGATATGCAACACTCATATTCAAGCATGTGGAGCATCACAACTATGCTTAAAACATGAAATGCTTTATGCCTTGATGCCAGATTGATTATGCATACTAACATTATTTAGACTTTAATTCTGCTTACACAAGGGTGTTACATATGATGAATGATTGACTTTGATGAGGAAGGTTTGAGGCTTTACCCGGTTGAGTCTTATATCGCTATGCGCTTATGTTTATGACTAACCGGTGGCGTGAGTTGTGGTGTTTCTGTGTTGGTGGCATGTGCGGCATGTGTCTCTTGGCTGTGTTGATGTGCAGGTGTGAGCTCGGATACAGTGTCAATGGCGAGGTGAAGTCAAGTAGAGACGTGCCGTGCCGACGGACCGGGAGCGGTGAAGGATGGTGTGCGTGCAGCGAACGTGCCATGCCGATGTACCCAGAGCGGTGAAGGGCGGACGTGAGGCTTGGACTGACGGACCGGAGGGCTAGAGGACCAGCTGTGGTAGCTGACACGTGGCATCGACAAGCGAGAGCACATGGGGATGTGCGATGCATCGGCCGAGTCGGGAGGAAGACGTGGCGTCGTGACACTTGGCGGGAGGTCGGACACGGGCTTGCGTGCGGCGCAAGTGCCGTCGACCGAGTCAAGGAGGATGGCGAAGGCGTTGTGCCCGGCGTGGAGGCTGGACATGCATCGGCATCGGTGCCGGTGGTCGGGGTGTGCGAACCACATCCGGTCGACGGTGCGGGTTCGGTAGCTGAGCCTCAAAAAGCTACCATCGACGGTTTCCAGGTTTGGGCCTCAAAACCTGGGTGGACGGTTTCCGAGTTTGGGCCTCAAACTCGGGAGGACGGTTTTCTAGGTTTGGGACTCAAAACCTGGGCTTGCGGGTTTCCGAGTTGGGCCTCAAAACTCGGGGTGGACGGTTTGCCAGGTTTGGGCCTCAAAACCTGGGCTGGCGGGTTTACCAGTTTGGGCCTCAAACCGGGGGTGGTCGAAAGGACGGTCGACGCGTGGCGGCGTGGAGAGGCTGGCGCGGCGGCAAAGCTATCCACGAGAAGGCGCGGTGGTCGATGGTGGCGGCACGTGGCGGCATCGGGTGAGGTCGCGTCGAGGCGAAGCTACCAGATGTGCGGGCGTGGCCGTCGGATGAAAATTGCCTGGACTGGACGGTTTTACCCCTGGGGTATTTGGGTTGTGCTTAATGTAAGGGCTTTTTGGTCTTTTTTTCGGACGTGCGCCTATATATAGGGGGCTGCTAGGGCCCGCATCCTTGGGGAACCTCTTTGGACGGTGTCTCTCTCATTTTGTTCCTGTGAGAGAAGGCTAGGGTTAGGGAGAGTTGGCTCTTGTTCTTGAGCTTTTTGCCATCCAGCTTTGTGTTGCTAGGAGTGGCTTGTAGCCCGACACCAGTGCTTATGATCATCCATTCCTCTGCGTCCCAGGATCAATCGTGCTTTAATTTGTCTTGCGTTTTGGTCTTCGCGTTGCACGTTTTCCCCTCTTTCGATCTTCACTAGATTTCTTATTTCGAGGGAAGACTCGCAAATCTTTTGAACCCATCTTGTGTAGCTTCGTGAGAGTCTTCTTTCTACCGAAGAAGTTCTCTAATACCTCACGAACTCACAGATCGGGCGGATTTAGTTTTTGGGATCGAGTTCTTGCCCGTTCTTCATCGTTTCATCGATTCACACGATTTGGAGATAGGTTCGAGCATGATCTCTTAGGATTAGCTCACTAACATCCTTGTGACCCCTCACACGAAATTTGAGCCTTAGTTCTTTTGATTTGAGGGAGATCGGTTTCGATTCGGTGGACGCATAGGGGACTGGTCGGGGTGACCGACGCTGCATAATAGCTACCGGACGCACCGACTCAGAGTCCGTCGTTGAACACCCGCGCTGGCTAGTTCGCGCGTGTGACCGGACGCACGCCTCGAACCGCCCGGACGCTGTTCCTCGTGCGTCCGATCATTGAAGGCCGAGCGAGATACTCTGCGCAGCCTTGACCGGACGCACTGCTACTACTGTTCATCGGTAGTAGCGACCAGACGCTGGCTTTTGTATTGACCGACGCACCTCTACGCAGAGTCCGGTCCAACACAGAGAGCTCCCGAATGGGTTTTCTGTTGACCGGCCGCGTCTGATCGACCTGACCGGACGCACCTGAGAATCCGGTCAGTGCAGACAACACCACGTTTTTGTCCGTATCTTTTACGTTCGAGCTCCGATTTGAGATCCGCTTTTGCGTTGGATTCCCGACTCTGGCTCTACAGAAACCGGATTCCCGCTTTGCAAAAAGCCTGATCCCCCTCGCGTGGCTCGGGGAGGTTTAGGTTACCCAAACTCATCCTGTCACTAGTTGACTCGCGTGGATTTGGGTGAGGGAGCTTTTGTGGTGTCCCGCTGTGTTCCTAGGAACATCCACCCATTCTCTTGGGTCGTGGACATCACGTTGTCGGCTTTGCTCTTGGGGTTGATTTTGTTGGGACAGAGGCCGGAATTTCTGAGAAGAAATTTTAGGCTCCCATTCACCCCCTCTGGTCGCCTTGCTTTAGCATTTTCGGTTCTTCAATTGGTATCGGAGCCAGTTAAGGATCTCTTCTACCTAACCGGTTCCGGATCCGCGAAGGCGACCTTTTGAGAGGAGTTGTGTTTCCCAACTTTGCATGTCGAGGTGTTGAGCTTTTGATTGGCTAACACTAACGGTGCTTTTTAAAGTAGCACCAAACTCTTCTTCAAGTATGTCTTTGTCTTTCAGCATGAATGTTTCCAAGGACGACATCATGGGAAGAAGGAGGAGTGCAGTTGATGAGAGGGATCGCGAGGTGAATGATCTGCTGAACCTTCTATGACATGACGAGCTTTCACCGGAGGATCTTCTACGTCAAACTGGCAAGGCCCAGAGAGGTACTTGCTTGTGGTCTTGTGGCTTTGCACAACCTATATGAGGCTTGCTCTAGGGATGATGAGCTTTGTGATACCTGCGTAGAAAGGTAGAAAAATTAAAATGCTCCATTGCTAAGTTGAAGTCTAGTGCCTCTTTGCCTTGCACCTCTGTGTTGACATGGTTAGGAAGATGAGCTAGGTTTTTCTCTTGCTAGCTTAAACTCTGAGATTGAATTGTTGAACCAATGCTTCAAACCATGTTTAGTTTGCATTGACTTACGCAAGGACCTCGATTGTGCTAAAACTGAATTAGCCTTGCTTAAGTCAAATGCTTACTTGTCACCATGTGATTCCTGGAATCTTTTGTTGCTAGACTTAGAGAATTAAGTCTGACTCACAGGACATGTGTTTGATGAGCTTGAGCATGCTAGGGCCAAAATTGATGAATTAAATGCTAGGCCTTGTAGCTCATGCTCTTTGAATAAAAATGCTTGCCTTACTTCTTGTGCTATTCATGATTCTTTGCTTGATGTGAATGGTGATGTTTCTTCCACTGATTTTATTTGCACATCATGCATTGATTTTGAAAAAGAAGTTTGGTTTTGAAGCAAATGCGTGATGATATGAGCGCCAAGTTGGTTGAGCACAATGATATGAGTGCCAACCTTGAAAAAGAAAATGAACTCTTGCGTACCACATATGTCGAGTGCATAGAGAGAGGAGATGGAAATCTGAAAAGCACTCCTTGTGGTACTTGTGATCGCCTCATGTTTGAGAATGAGGTTTTAGCAAAAAGATGCAAGGGTCTTTGTGCTAAGTCGTTTGAGTCACGCATTTCTTCCAACTCCGATGTTGATATTTCTGAGTTTGCATCTTTGCAACCGGAGTTGAGTTTTTGTAATTCGCGTGAGTCTTTTGACGATAGCACTTGTGTCAAGGTTTCGGATAGCTCTTTCATAGCTACTCCTAACCTTGCTGTTTCTTTGAGTGATGTCCAAGGGACTTCTCTTGACAAGGGTGCTTCTCATATTTTTGGGACTCGTGCTCCCAATCCGGTTTTCCATTGCACCTTTTGCAAGAAGGATGGACACTCATTCGATTTTTGTTTTCGCCGTGTCAAGCACGAGCGGCGTATTCGAGCTAAGGCTTTTAGGAAGTCGCGTAGCCTTTCCCATGGCACGTGTGCTCCTAGTATTGGCACCAAGTTGGTTGTTGATGCTTCTTGTTCTAAGTACCAAGGGACTTCTCACTTGTCGGAGAATGGTGTGCCTTCCAGTAGGCCTTTGTACCATTGCTCTTTTTGTGAGAATGATGGGCATCAAGAAAGCTTTTGCTATCGGCGTGCCAAACGCTTGCGCCAAGCTCGCTCTTCTAGGAAGATGGTGGTTCATCGCCCTTCTCATGGCATGAACGCTTGTGCTCCTAGTAAGAAGCCCCCTTTTGTTGATGGGTTTTATGACTCCTTTTCTAGTGGGATAGGTCATGGTCGTGGACATGCTTCTAGTGCTTCTTCTCTTGGTCCACGTCATGCTTCTCATGGTGTATCTATTGGTTCTTCTACAGAAACCTTGGAAGATGTTTGCCTCTTTTCCCGTGGTACGACTCGTTCCTCTCCTCGAGTTGTCCTTTTGAGGAATGCTTCCAAGGGTGTTTCACAATTGCATCTGAACCAACTTTTGCATCATGCTAACCCACATGATAAGTTGAGATTTGTGACCAAGTCATGGATTCCCAAGTACATGCTTAACCCTTCGGGATCCAAGACTCGGGTTATGTTGTCCTCTTGTGTGTAGATATGAGGACGCGGGGTGGAGAACATGCGCCAATGGAACTTGGTTTTTTAGATGTGATCAAGTTTGATGGTTCTTTGCATCCCGCTTAGATTTGCCTCCAAGAGGCTTCTGTTATCTGGTGAGCTTTCTTATACACTCATACCCTGTACATCCATGATTTATGTCTTGTGGTATGAGATGGTTCTTCATGTGCTCACTTGTATAGTCCTTGCATGTACATTTTTTCTTTTGTGTCATGTTTCATTAGTCTAGCATGTGCTATCTCTTGTATATCATGTCATGCTAGCCTTGTGTATAGCTTTGGTGGTTATTCCACTTTTCATGCTAGTTTGTTATCCTCATGAACATTATGCCATGCTTTACTATTCTTCACCATGAGCTTTGCTTGTAGAGGTATGATGTTCATTAGGTATCACTTTTTAGGTGCTAGTTTTGGTTAGCTACATGTATCCTGTTGATATGATTAGTTTAAGCACTAGCCTTTCCACAATTTTATCATGTTACATGCTTTTGGATCCATTGCTATCATTATCTTGCATTGTAGCATGTGTTGAGGCTTAGGCTGTGTTTTGGGTTGATCATGTCTTTAGGCTGCATTTTGCTATACAGTGCTCTATCCTGTTGCATGGTAGTCTTGACTAGGTTGAGTTCAGATCTCCTTGTGGTATCATTCATAGGTAGATCTCTTTTTGTTGAGAGTTCACCTTATGCTTATTATGTGACTAACCGTTTTCGTGGAGACCTTGAGGTCACACTAGACGAGACAATGCCTTGTGTTTTCTTCTGCTTTTGAGTGTGCAGGAGAACAGGAGCCTGGAGAGAGCATTTCGGCTCATGGACCCGATTCCACTTCTTCCATGACTTGGGGTTCTGTTCGAGCAGCTCTCCAGCGAGCACTAGCAGCACCTGTGGGAGCGACAGCATCAGGCGAGGGGGAGACGACTTCGGCAAGGCAGGCGCCCCAGAGTTCAGCAGATTCAGGCGTCCCCTCGGGTATCACACAAGCAGGCGGTCATGTACTTCATGAGGTACCTCCGACACACTTTTGAGTTCGGTTTCTGGTACTCTTCTTCTCCGACCCCTTTCTGCTGTGTGGTCTTTTCGATATGGATTTTGCTGGCTGTCGTTTGAGCGTTTCTTGGCTCTTTTCGTGTGAGTTTGGTGTGTGTTTCCCTTTTAGTTGGGGAAGCATTTGCTTGTTGTTGTATCTTAGTTGGGCTTCTTCGATACCCTTTTGTTTTGGGTTTTCCTTTTTAGGCTAGTTTTGTTTTGTCTTTGATAGACTAGCTTTTGCATGCATTTCATCATGTATATCTTGCATTTTAGAGCTTCATGAATATAGTAATGAGAATGATATTATGCTCTTTTTGGTATACCTTGTTTATACATGATGATGCTTGTCGCTTAGGCTCTTTTTGATCACTTGATACATGTTATGAGCTAAGCTATTTTTGCAAATGGTGAACTTGACTAATCAACTATGAAACTTTTAATTTGTTCACCATTGAGATTGGCAACTAGCATGGGTAGGATGTGTTGAGATCACTTGTGCTATCTTTTGTATGCTAGGTTGCTATGTCTCTTGCACTGAGTCATTCACTTGCTTGGATGTTCATATTTACCTTGTGCTTAAAATTTGATCCAAGTTTAAGTGAAATGAAAAGATCAAGATGGGATTGCATGTGTCAGCACCTCACGGTATCGAGACTGTTTTTCATTGCACATTTGAGTTAAACTTGAGCTGTGTAGTGTAAGACCGAAACCGGTGCTTTAAGCTTCTGATTGCTTTTGTTGCATAGGCTTAGCCCGGTTGAAAAGTTAGGCAATGACCATGCTTTCGACCTCTCGCAATCACATGCTTTTAATTTGAACTTGTGTTAATACCGCTGCAAATTCTGATAAAATATTGAAAATAACACAAGTCTATGCTTCACTCTATTGCATGATGATTGAACTTTGCTAGGGGTAGTTCACCTTTTATACATGAGTTAGCACTTGCTTGATTTCCTGTCTATTCATGCTAAGTGCTATTTTAGTGGTGAACTCCTTTTTAAATGGCTTAAAACTGCTCATATGCTCAATTGTTCATATTTCGTATTCACTTGATCAGTTTGAGCCTTTGCTAGCATTGTATTCGTTGCTACATTTTCAGAGCAGCACCCTTTTGAGCATCTTTTGATTCTGATTGCTATACTCTTGAAGTTGTTGCATTGTGCATATCATGCATTTTTAGCTTAGTGTACATACCCCCAGCTCCGATACACTTTGTGGTCATTTTCGATGCTTTTCATAGCCCCCATATGCTTTTGGTTGACTTGTCTTGTGTTTGTGTCAACTTTGTGAAAAATGTCAAAACCCCTCAGCATGTTCCCTTTTGTCAGGGGGAGAAGCTGTTGCAAGGGGAGCTTGAGTGTTGGCACAAAGGGGAGAGTCATGCATTTTGGGGAGAGCTTTGAGCAAGGGGGAATTTAGCTCTTTTATGTTCTTCTTCACTCGGTATAGCTCTTTTATGTGCCTCAATTGGTATCCATCTTTTGGTATGGAATGCAAATTGGTGTCATAAGCTGTGTTGCATAGCTTTGTGATCTCGGAGCTTGCTTTCATCAGGGGAGTCGTTTTGTCTTGCTGCTTCTTCCTCCGCGTGCTCCGGGTTTTTGTATGCTTCCATTTAGTGTTGCATCTTCTCTCTGTGGTTTTTCTCTCAGTCGGTATCAAGCCTGCAGTCGTGTTGAGCCGTTTTGCCTCTATCCTGAGGTACTAGCAGTTTTTGCTTGGTATTTTTGATTGGTATGGACCCTTCAGCTAGTTGCGTCGAGCCTATGTGCCTCTGTCTTGAGGAGCTAGCTGTTTTTCACCAATTTTTGGCTGCTTGTGATTGGTATCAAGTCTTCTGCTAGTTGTGTTGAGCCTCTGTGCCTCTATCTTGAGGGACTAGCAGTTTTGCTTCTTAATGCATTGTTTCAGCATCAATTGGTATCGAGCCTTGAGCTAGTGGTGTTGAGCCATTTTCTGCCTCTTCTTGAGGGCTAGCTCATTTTGACTTGGTTGCGTCGAGCCGTTGCCCATGTCTTTGGGAACCAAGTCTTTTGCTCTGTGTGATCGAGTTTTGCTCTTTGATGAGTTATTGCTCCGATCCTTTGCTTGGTTGCGTTGAGCCGTTGCCCATGTCTTTGGGACCAAGTTTTTGGTTTGGTATCTCAAACCATCTCTTGTGCCTAGTTTTTGTCAATTCAATCATCAAGGGGGAGAAAGAGAGAGAAAGAAAAAGGGGGAGAAATTTTGACCCAAGTGGATAAGTACCTTGGTTTCTTTTGTGATGATGTTTTGACAATTTATTTGAGATTGGTTTTCGAGTACCTTTTGGGATTTCATGAAACTCTTGTTTCTCTTGACTCTTCGGTTGTGGAGGCTTTGCCCGCTTTTCCCTCGGTTCTTTCGGGACCGAGAGCTTTTGTTTGGAGTTTTCATGATCCTTCCTCTCATCTCAAGTAGTCTTGTGTTTGCTTTTGCTTGCTTGGCTTTTGGGCACTTGAATGAGGCTTGCCTTCAAACCCTTCCTTTTTGTTTTATTCTTAGTCATGCATTCATCAAGGGGGAGATTGAGAACTATATGATGAATGATTGACTTGATGAGGAAGGTTTGAGGCTTTACACGATTGAGTCTATATATCGCTATGCGCTTATTGTTTATGACTAACCGGTGGTGTGAGTTGTGGTGTTTCTGTGTTGGGTGTGTTGTGGCGACATGTGTCTTGGCTATGTTGATGTGCAGGTGTGGAGCTCGGATACAGTGGTCAATGGCGAGGTGAAGGTCAAGTAGACGTGTCGTGCCGACGGACCGGGAGCGGTGAAGGATGGGTGTGCCGTGCAGCGGACGTGCCATGCCGATGTACCCAGAGCGGTGAAGGGCGGACGTGAGGCTTGGACTGACGGACCGGAGGGCTAGAGGACCAGCTGTGGTAGCTGACACGTGGCATCGGCAAGCGAGAGCACATGGGGATGTGCGATGCATCGGCCGAGTCGGGAGGAAGATGTGGCGTCGTGACACTTTGAAAGGTCCTTGTTTGGTTTTGGTAATTGAGTGACAACTTAGGTGGACTAATATGTGTTTATAGTGAATTACACAGGTGATTAGTCCACAGGTGATCATGTGTGAGCAACATATGCCATAGAGGAGAAATGGCTTGGAGGATGTTGAAATGCTCATGCATGAAGATGAAGAGGAGCTTAAGGCACATGAACATGACATGGAGTCATGTGGCTAAGATGGTGAAGATCAAGGCAAGACTTGGCTTGATGGACCGGTCGCGAAGGTGAAGGGCAAGTTGAGGCTTTGAAGCCGTTGGTACCGAGTGTCGGGAGGCTTAAGCAAGACTTGGCGCCGAAGGACCGAAGCGATGGTGAAGAGCAAGTGATGTCAAGATCGATGGACCATGGAGGCCATGTGATGATATGAAGTGGATCATATCATTTGAAGATAGGTTGGTGCATGTGTTGCATCAACACAAAAGGAGATGGAATGGAATGCGCAAGGCAAAGGTATATTTGTAGGGCATTTCATTTCACCGGTCATAGGTGTGTAGAGAAGATTATGACCGGGTTTAGGATAGATGGCCGTACTATTAAGAGAGGAGCAAACTTGTTTGTATATTGGTCATCTAGTGCCACTTGAGCGATCTAACTTTGCGATGTTACTAAGATCGAGTGGCGTTATGAGAGCAAGTGAAAATCCTTTGAAAATTGTTTGTGAAAATGCTAACACACATGCACCATGATGGTGTACACTTGGTGGTGTTGGCACATTTGCAAAGGAGAAGTGTTGGAGTTGATTTGGATCAACTCGGAGAAGTTTCAGAGAAAGCTTTGGTTGAAAAGAGAAGCGATGGGTCTTGGATTGGAATTCTGTTCTAATCCTTTGTGATTTGGATCTTGAACTCATGTGGGATATGTAGCCCTCTGAATAAGCTTTCCAAAATGTCCAAGATCATCGAAATCGGAGTTTGGAGTGAAGAGTTATGGCCGTTCGAGCGCGGGGAGTGCAGGCTGGTGGTAGTCGGTAGTACCGACCCTAGTGGTCGGTAGTACCGACCCAAGAGGGCTGTTTGCAGCCTCTCTGGAATGGCTTGGTTTGGCCTGGCGGTAGTACCGCCATAACCTCGGTACTACCGCCGCGGTGGTACCGACCTATGGCCGGTAGTAACCAAGTTTGCGGAGCTCTCTGTTTGAGTTGAAAATGGCCTGGCGGTAGTACCGCCATTACCTCGGTACTACCGCCCGCGCGGTGGTACCGACGCAAGGTCGGTAGTGTCTGGTTTTTCGCAGAGCTCTCTGGTCGCGGCGATTTTGCCTGGCGGTAGTACCGCCATTACCTCGGTACTACCGACCTCGGAGGAACCGACCAGGGTCGGTGGTTTGCCTAAATCAGCGCCTTGTGGTAACGGCTAGTTTGACTAAGCCGGTAGTACCGCCCAGGAAGGGTCGGTACTACCGACCGAGGCGCAGGAAGGGGAAACGGCTAGTTGGCCGCTCCCCTCTATAATAGGAGTTGAGGCCGGCTTAGGGCCGGCGGCTGAGCACTCCAAAGCCTTGGTGGCTTGAGTGGATGTGCCTGGGAGCCCTCTAACTCGCTGTTTTGTGCTTGCTAGTGCGCGAATCTATTGCGAGTGAGCGATTCTAGTGCGTTGCTTTGAGAGATAGCATCGAGTGGCACTAGGTGTTCGAGTTGCAAGCCGGTGGTGCTTATTACTCTTGGAGGTTGCCACCTCCTAGACGGCTTGGTGATCGAGTCTCCGTCGTGAAGCCCGCGTGAAGATTGTGCGTGGCTCCGGAGAAGGATTGTGAGGGCATTGTGCTCGCCCCGCGGGATCGCGAAGAGCAACTCTAGTGGATTGCGCGTGTCATTGAGTTACCCTCACTTGTGGGTGAGTTCTTGCGGCGCTCGAGTGTCGAGCTAGGTGTGGTGCCTATTAGCCGCCGAACTACCAAAGTGTGTGGTCGACACAACGGGGACTAGCTTGGTGGCAACCAAGTGAACCTCGGGAGAAAAATCACCGTGTCAACTTCGTGTTCATCTTCTCGGTGGTTTGCAAACTCTCTTTCACTAGCTTGTATTTACTTGTTCATATACATGTGCTAGTTGCTCTTATGATTAGTTGGCTTGTGTAGCTTGCTAGTTACCTTCCTTGCTTGTGTAGCATAGAAGTTGATCCCATGAGTGACTAGTTGACTTGTAGTCTTGCTAGTCACATTGCTTAGTTTGTGTAGCTAAGTTGAGCTCTCTAATTTGGCTTGTGTAGCCTTGTTATTGAGCATTGCTAGTGAGCTTAGGCTTTGTGCTTTTGCTTAGTGGCATGTGTAGGAGCTCCCCGGTTGATTGAGTACTAGTTGCTTAGGTTTGTGTAACCTTGCAAGCTAGAATTGTTTAGGTGAGCTCTAGCTAGCCCGACACCTTATTTGCTTTGTTTAGGATCTTTTATAAGGTGTCATAGAGTATAAGTAGAGGGGTGTAGTCTTGGCTAGACCGATAGATTAATTCCGCATTTGTTTCGGTTAGCCATTCCGCTGCAATTAAGTTTAAGTTTTTAGAAAAGACTATTCACCCCCCCTCTAGTCCGCCATCTCGACCCTTCAATTGGTATCGGAGCAAGGTCTCTCATTTGTGGTCTTCACCGACCCGAGAGGATGGCGTCTAGTGGGCTAGATAATGTGTGTGATACACATATTTTTGATGGCACACACTTTGCACAATGGAAACACCATATGCTTGATCATTTTCGTGCAAAGGGGCCAAAGTTTTGGTGGATTATCACTAGTGGTCTCACTCATGTTTTGGACCATAGAAATCTCACCAAAGCTCAAAAGGATCTCTTTGAACTTGATGCAAATGCTTATTGTTATCTAATGGATGCATTGAGTTTTGAGTTGTTTTATAAGATCAACTCCAAAGGGACCGCCCATGAGATGTGGGAATCCATCAAGACCACCTTCGGTGATCCCTCCACGTTTGATGATGGCAAGTTCATAAAGGAGGATGAACCGGTGGTACATGAGGATGTTGAGCATGACCGCAACATAGTTGTTGTGGAAGATTGCTCCACCTCATGTTCAAGTGATGCAATCAATGAAAATACTTCAAGCACACTTGACAAGATGGAAGATGATGCCTCAAGTGATGCAAGTGATGATTCAACCTCAAGCACACTTGATGGTAATAATGGTACATGCTCCAATGATGATGCTACTACAAGCTCTCCAACATCATCATATTGCTTCATGTCACAAGGTGACACTAAGGTATCAAATTGCAATATGATTAATCATGATTCCTATGATGAGCTTGTTAGTAGACTTGCTAGCATGACCATTGCTTTAGAAAATGAGTTAGCTAAAAATGCAAATTGACATTAGAAAACTCATTTCTAAAGAATGCATGTGAACAACAAAATCATTTACTTTATGTTACTACTTGTTCACATGATGAGCTTAAATTGACTCATGAGGAACTATGTGTTACTCATGATAATTTGGTAAAAGACCATGCTTTTCTCACTAGTAAGCTTTCTATTGAACATTAAAACTAGTGAGAGCTCATCACATGGACAATTGATCAATCGCATACTTGTGCTAACCCTTGTGATGAAGAAAAGAAGCATGTATCCACCTCTTGTGAAGATTTATTATCTATGCCATGTTCTTCACAATTAGATGCTTGTTCTACTTCTTTGTCTTGTGAGACTAACCTTTTGAAGGAGAACAATGAGCTCAAAAGTGAAGTGAAGAACTTGAGCAATAAGTTAGAGAGGTGGTGTAGATCAAAGTCACCCATGAGCACATGATGAAGAATCAAAGAAGCTATGGTGATAAGAGTGGCATTGGCTTTAACAAAAGCAATGCCGGGCAAGAAAATGAGGAAGCAAGAAGAAAAGAAGCTATCTCATTTCATGTGCTATCAATGCCATGAATGGGACATCTTGCAAAGCTTGCCCCAATAAGAAGAAGCCCCAAATTCAAATCAAGAACAACCATCATGATGGTGACTTGATAAAGAAGAAGAAGACAAGAGGGGCGGAAGAGCAAGGCATCCAAATCACATCCATGATGCCAACAAGATTGTGAGCAACATAAAAGATCAAGCTCACATCAAGTGCTACAATTGTGATGATTGGGCCACCTAGCTTCGGGTTGTCCAAAACAAGCTGAGAAGAAGGATCAAGCAAACAAGAGAAGCAAGGCAATGAGAAGCAACAATGAGCAAAGAAGAGAGGCTCAATCCAAGAGAAGTTGCTACTCATGCCGGAAAGGGGACACATGGCTCATTCATGTCCCCTAGGTATGACCCCTAAGCCTATTTCAATTATTAATGATTCTATGCTTAGGAAGGATGAAAATGGTACCTCTAAGGCTACTATTGCAACTCATCCCGCTACTCATACTAAGGCTATGCCTAAGTATGTTGCTCCTAACTTGAGAGGACCCAAACTAGTTTGGGTACCATCAAAAAGTGGATGAATGTGTGTAGGTACCATGGCATTGGAGGCTTGACTCAATTGATTTCATATTATTCATCATGTGATTGATTCAAGTAATGAAGCCTAGTGCTATCCAAACCCAATGCCAAGACAAAAGAAGTGAAGTCCAAGTGCAAACATACAAGTGCAAAAGATCAAGTTGTGATGTTTGATTGGAATTATTTGAAGGCTTGCAATCTAATTGAGTAGAAGCTTGCTATTTGATGATCATGAGCTACTAAGGTATATCTCTAGTTGATCATGTTCTTTTAAATGCATATGAGTTGATTGAATCGGATATATATGCATATGTTGCTTGCTATAAGATGATTGAATGGATAAATTGCTTAGTGATCAAATTGAGTTAGTTTGAATGGATATATGTCTTGTGAGAGTATTCAAACATGTTAGCTCAAGTTTGATTCATATTGGTAGAGTATAGCTCAATTGCTCAAAGTTGTCAAAAATCTGAAATCTGAGCTAGCTGTGATAATAGCCATGTTTGAATGATCAAATCTATTTGGATTGGCTTGAAATTTGGTACACATGCTCTACACTTGTGATATTAGTCGCTGTGCAAAATTCATGATTATTGGATAAGATGTACTTTGGTTTTGGAGTAGATCTTGTCAACTATTGTGCAGCAGTTTTCAGCATGTAGTACTATGGAAAGAATTGAAATCTGGTAGCAATCTAGAAAGCCAATGAAGCTCAAATTTTTATGGCTGCTAGAACACTTAGAGAGGCACATCTCCACCAAATTTCATAGTCATTAGACTTATATTTTGGGAGATGCATGTTTCTTTGAGAAGGACAGAATCTGCCAGAAAAGTGACAAATATTGGATTAATCTAGAGTCACTTTGATTGAAAGGCCCTCAAGTTGGAATCATGTTTATAAAGTGGTTGAGGGACCTATGTTTGGTTTTGAGATGAGCTAGAAGTATGGCAAATATGAGTACAAGTTCATGTGATTGGAAGTGTATTTGGCACACATTTGGTACTCAAATTGAAGATCAAGACCAACATCAAGATGAAGATAAAGATCAAGCTCTAGTATCAATTGAAGATCATTTGGAAGAAAGAAAAGGACTCAAAGAGGAATTCAAAGTCACATTTTCAAGAAGAGTTTAATTGGATCAATCAAACAAGGTCAATTCAAGTGAGTATCAAGGATGGTTCTTTGGAGAGAGGTCACTTCTCCCTTTTGTAGGGGCTTGCCGCCTTTGGTAGGTTAACCAAGTATGATACTTGGAAGGCTAATATGGAAGTGGTGATTCAAAGGATATTTGAGATGCTTAGTTGAAGCAATGAAAGGATTGACCAAGCAAAGCAAGCAACATGCAAGATAGAAAAGCAAATCATGTCAATTCAAGTGGTATTCATATGCAAGCTATGTTCAAATGAAGAAGCAAGCCAACCACAACAAGATAGTGCACTTAATCATATGAGTGAAGATTTGTTCTATCAATTGGTATATATTGGTCTTCACCATGGACTTCACATTGCTATTTGGAGCTTAATTGGAATCAAATGACTATCCTCTACTCCAAGATAGCAAAGGTATCATTGTAATGTGCATGATCATTTCATCCCTTACTAGTATGCGGTTAGTGCATATAGTACGTGCTCAATAGGATCATGCATAACATAAAAAGTTTAAATTCATAAGCTTACCACTATTGCTTGATTTATTATATGATCTAGTGGTTAGTATATGAGTTTGTTCATGAGCTAGTGAACCCAAGTACTTGATCTAGAAGATGAACTTTCAAGTGTCTAATTCAACATGAGTAAGATAACCATTGAAAAATGTGTGAAGAAGCTTACTCTAGAGCAAACCGAGTTAGATATCTTGTGCAATATTGCCTAGTTCAAGTCACAAATGAGAAGCTCATGAAGATGACAAGAGTTCAAGAAGAAGATAATAATGCAAATGGATATCAAGTTAAACCTTTTATTCAAGTGGTATCCTACAAGACTTCAAGTGATCCTCAACTATAAGTGATCAAATCAAGTAAAGCATCCCTCTCCAACAAGAGCTCAAGTTTATCAAGTGGATGACCCATGCTATGACTTAGGGAGGTGCCCCACCTATTGGTATCAAGGTCAAAGATCCTACACATGGTGTCATTCCAACACATATGGTGGTGTCCATCAAAAATGAAGACTCAAGTATCATCCAAGCATACCTTTTATGGTCATTGATGACAAAGGGGGAGAAGTTATGGAAAAGATATGTCAATTATGATATGTCAAGGACAAAGAGGAGAAAGAAAGATGGACATGGATCAAGAGGGAGCAAGATTGAAGGATCAAAATTCTTGGACAATGAGAGCACACAAGTAGGGGGAGCAAGCTCATGAACTTGGTTGTTGCATTTGATATGTGCATAATCATGTGCTTGCTTGCATTGCATAAGTTTTAAAATTTTATATGCATGCTTGTGTGGTGTATGCTAGTTATAGGATTTTATTGATGAATTGATAACTAGCATGCATAGGTTAATAGCTAGACTTGTGCTTTTAATGCAAAACTAGACCCTTGCTATTAATGTTGATCTCACGGGGTTTTCTAGTTTTTATGATGTCTAGCTACTCTTCGATGCTAAGGATGAATCAAAATGTGGTATGCACGCTTCAAAGGTAAAATTTCATCATGTATACCTTAGCATCACTTAGTAGTGCTAACACTCCCACAAATTTCATATTTATGCATGTGTGCAAGCTTGAAACCAAACCATTTGAGCACACATGTAGGGGGAGTTAACACTACAAAGTCGGATTGTATGGTGCTTATCCAAATTCTCGTATATGGTCTTAATGTTGGATAAGTAACATAGAATCCAAAGGAGCTTAATTTCCATATCTTTGTAGAGTTGTCATCAATTACCAAAAAGGGGGAGATTGAAAGGTCCTTGTTTGGTTTTGGTAATTGAGTGACAACTTAGGTGGACTAATATGTGTTTAAGTGAATTACACAGGTGATTAGTCCACAGGTGATCATGTGTGAGCAACATATGCCATAGAGGAGAAATGGCTTGGAGGATGTTGAAATGCTCATGCATGAAGATGAAAGGAGCTTAAGGCACATGAAACATGACATGGAGTCATGTGGCTAAGATGGTGAAGATCAAGGCAAGACTTGGCTTGATGGACCGGTCGCGAAGGTGAAGGGCAAGTTGAGGCTTTGAAGCCGTTGGTACCGAGTGTCGGGAGGCTTAAGCAAGACTTGGCGCCGAAGGACCGAAGCGATGGTGAAGAGCAAGTGATGTCAAGATCGATGGACCATGGAGGCCATGTGATGATATGAAGTGGATCATATCATTTGAAGATAGGTTGTGCATGTGTTGCATCAACACAAAAGGAGATGGAATGGAATGCGCAAGGCAAAGGTATATTTGTAGGGCATTTTTGGGTGGTATGTTGAGGTATAGGTAGAGATTATGACCGGGTTTAGGATAGATGGCCGTACTATTAAGAGGAGCAAACTTGTTTAATATCGGTCATCTAGTGCCACTTGAGCGATCTAACTTTGCGATGTTACTAGATCGAGTGGCGTTATGAGAGCAAGTGAAATCCTTTGAAAATTGTTTGTGAAAATGCTAACACACATGCACATGATGGTGTACACTTGGTGGTGTTGGCACATTTGCAAAGGAGAAGGTGGTTGGTTGATTTGGATCAACTCGGAGAAGTTTCAAGAAAGCTTGGTTGAAAAGAGAAGCGATGGTCTTGGATGGGATTCTGTTCTAATCCTTTGTGATTTGATCTTGACTCATGTGGGATATGTAGCCCTCTGAATAAGCTTTCCAAATGTCCAAGATCATCGAATCGGAGTTTGGAGTGAAGAGTTATGGCCGTTCGAGCGCGGGAGTGCAGGCTGGTGTAGTCGGTAGTACCGACCCTAGTGGTCGGTAGTACCGACCAAGAGGGCTGTTTGCAGCCTCTCTGGAAGTGGCTTGGTTTGGCCTGGCGGTAGTACCGCCTAACCTCGGTAACTACCGCCCGCGGTGGTACCGACCTATGGCCGTAGTAACCAAGTTTGCGGAGCTCTCTGGTTTGAGTTGAAAATGGCCTGGCGGTAGTACCGCCTTACCTCGGTACTACGCGCTTACCGCGGTCGTTACCGACAAGGTCGGTTGAGTGTCTGGTTTTTCGCAGAGCTCTCTGGTCGCGGCGATTTTGGCCTGGCGGTAGTACCGCCATTACCTCGGTACTACCGACCTCGGAGGAACCGACCAGGGTCGGTGGTTTGCCTAAATCAGCGCCTTGTGGTAACGGCTAGTTTGACTAAGCCGGTAGTACCGTGGAAGTACCAACACCGGAGGGGTCGGTACTACCGCCGAGGCGCAGGAAAGGGGAAACGGCTAGTTGGCCGCTCCCCTCTATAAATAGGAGTTGAGGCCGGCTTAGGGCCGGCGGCTGAGCACTCCAAAGCCTTGGTGGCTTGAGTGGATGTGCCTGGGAGCCCTCTAACTCGCTTGTGCTTGCTAGTGCGCGAATCTATTGCGAGTGAGCGATTCTAGTGCGTTGCTTTGAGAGATAGCATCGAGTGGCACTAGGTGTTCGAGTTGCAAGCCGGTGGTGCTTATTACTCTTGGAGGTTGCCACCTCCTAGACGGCTTGGTGATCGAGTCTCCGTCGTGAAGCCCGCGTGAAGATTGTGCGTGGCTCCGGAGAAGGATTTGAGGGGCATTGTGCTCGCCCCGCGGGGATCGCGAAGAGCAACTCTAGTGGATTGCGCGTGTCATTGAGTTACCCTCACTTGTGGGTGAGTTCTTGCGGCGCTCGAGTGTCAGCTAGGTGTGGTGCCTATTAGCCGCCGAACTACCAAAGTGTGTGGTCGACACAACGGGGACTAGCTTGGTGGCAACCAAGTGAACCTCGGGAGAAAAATCACCGTGTCAACTTCGTGTTCATCTTCTCGGTGGTTTGCAAACTCTTTTCACTAGCTTGTTTACTTGTTCATATACATGTGCTAGTTGCTCTTATGATTAGTTTGCTTGTGTAGCTTGCTAGTTACCTCCTTGCTTGTGTAGCATAGAAGTTGATCCCATGAGTGACTAGTTGACTTGTAGTCTTGCTAGTCACATGCTTAGTTTGTGTAGCTAAGTTGAGCTCTCTAATTTGGCTTGTGTAGCCTTGTTATTGAGCATTGCTAGTGAGCTTAGGCTTTGTGCTTTTTGCTTAGTGGCATGTGTAGGAGCTCCCCGGTTGATTGAGTACTAGTTGCTTAGGTTTGTGTAACCTTGCAAGCTAGAATGTTTAGGTGAGCTCTAGCTAGCCCGACACCTTATTTGCTTGTTTAGGATCTTTTATAAGGTGTCATAGAGTATAGTAGAGGGGTGTAGTCTTGGCTAGACCGATAGATTTAATTCCGCATTTGTTTCGGTTAGCCATTCCGCTGCAATTAAGTTTAAGTTTTTAGAAAAGACTATTCACCCCCCCTCTAGTCCGCCATCTCGACCCTTCACACTTGGCGGGATGTCGGACACGGGCTTGCGTGCGGCGCAAGTGCCGTCGACCGAGTTAAGGAGGATGGCGAAGGCGTTGTGCCCGACGTGGAGGCTGGACATGCATCGGCATCGGTGCCAGTGGTCGGGGTGTGCGAACCACATCCCGTCTACGGTGCGGGTTCGGTAGCTGAGCCTCAAAAGCTACCATCGACGGTTTCCAGGTTTGGGCCTCAAACCTGGGGTGACGGTTTCCGAGTTTGGGCCTCAAAACTCGGCGAGGACGGTATCTAGGTTTGGGACTCAAAACCTGGGCTTGCGGGTTTCCGAGTTTGGGCCTCAAAACTCAGGGTGGACGGTTTGCCAGGTTTGGGCCTCAAAACCTGGGCTGGCGGGTTTACCAGTTTGGGCCTCAAAACCGGGGGTGGTCCGAAAGGACGGTCGACGCGTGGCGGCGTGGAGAGGCTGGCGCGGCGGCAAAGCTATCCACGAGAAGGCGCGGTGGTCGATGGTGGCGGCACGTGGCGGCATCGGGTGAGGTCGCGTCCAGGCGAAGCTACCGGATGTGCGGGCGTGGCCGTCGGATGAAAATTGCCTGGACTGGACGGTTTTACCCCTGGGGGGTATTTGGGTTGAGTGCTTAATGTAAGGGCATTTTGGTCTTCGGACGTGCGCCTATATATATGAGGGGGCTGCTAGGGCAGCCGCATCCTTGGGGAACTCTTGGACGGTGTCTCTCTCATTTTGTTCCTGTGAGAGAAGGCTAGGGTTAGGGAGAGTTGGCTCTTGTGCTTGAGCTTTTTGCCATCCAAGCTTTGTGTTGCTAGGAGTGGCTTGTAGCCCGACACCAAGTGCTTAATGAATCATCCATTCCTCTGAGTCCAAGGATCAAATTCGTGCTTTAATTTGTCTTGCGATTTTGTTCTTCGCGTTGCACGTTTTCCCCTCTTTCGATCTTCACTAGATTTCTTATTTCGAGAAAGACTCGCAAATCCGTTTGAACCATCTTGTGTAGCTTCGTGAGAGTCTTCTTTCTTTCTACCGAAGGAATTTCTCTAATACCTCACGAACTCACAGATCGGGCGGATTTAGTTGGGATCGAGTTCTTGCCCGTTCTTCATCGTTTTCATCGATTCACCGATTTGGAGATAGGTTCGAGCCATGATCTCTTAGGAGTAGCTCACTAACATCCTTGTGACCCCTCACACGAAATTTGAGCCTTAGTGCTTTTGATTTGAGGGAGATCGGTTCGATTCGGTGGACGAATAGGGGACTGGTCGGGGTGACCGGACGCTGCATAATAGCGACCGGACGCACCGACTCAGAGTCTGGTCGTTGAACACCCGCGCTGTCTAGTTCGCGCGAGGTGACCGGACGCACGCCTCGAACCGACCGGACGCTGTTCTCGTGCGTCCGATCATTGAAGGCCGAGCGAGATACTCTGCGCGAGCTTGACCGGACGCACTGCTACTACTGTTCATCGAGTAGTAGCGACCAGACGCTGGCTTTTGTATTGACCGGACGCACCTCTACGC
Organism: Coix lacryma-jobi var. lacryma-jobi; assembly: GCA_009763385.1. Classification (NCBI taxonomy): domain Eukaryota; kingdom Viridiplantae; phylum Streptophyta; class Magnoliopsida; order Poales; family Poaceae; genus Coix; species Coix lacryma-jobi. The sequence goes on along the minus strand of CM019830.1, from coordinate 106,336,351 downwards.
AGAGTCCGGTCCAACACAGAGAGCTCCCGAAATGGTTTTTCTGTTGACCGGACGCGTCTGATCGATCCTGACCGGACGCACCTGAGAATCCGGTCAGTGCAGACAACACACGTTTTTGTCCGTATCTTTTACGTTCGAGCTCCGATTTGAGATCCGCTTTTTGCGTTGGATTCCCGACTCTGTGCTCTACAGAAACCGGGATCCCGCTTTGCAAAAAAGCCTGAATCCCCCTCGCGTTGCTCGGGGAGGTTGAGGTTACCCAAACTCCATCCTGTCACTAGTTGACTCGCGTGGATTTGGGTGAGGGAGCTTTTGTGGTGTCCCGCTGTGTTCCTAGGGAACATCCACCCATTCTCTTGGGTCGTGGACATCACGTTTGTCGGCTTTGCTCTTGGGGTTGATTTTGTTGGGACAGAGGCCGGAATTTCTGAGAAGAAATTTTAGGCTCCCATTCACCCCCTCTGGTCGCCTTGCTTTAGCATTTTCGGTTCTTCAATTGGTATCGGAGCCAGTTAAGGATCTCTCTACCTTAACCGGTTCCGGATCCGCGAAGGCGACCTTTTGAGAGGAGTTGTGTTTCCAACTTTGCATGTCGAGGTGTTGAGCTTTTGATTGGCTAACACTAACGGTGCTTTTTAAAGTAGCACCAAACTCTTCTTCAAGTATGTCTTTGTCTTCAGCATGAATGTTTCCAAGGACGACATCATGGGAAGAAGGAGGAGTGCAGTTGATGAGAGGGATCGCGAGGTGAATGATCTGCTGAACCTTCTATGACATGACGAGCTTTCACCGGAGGATCTTCTACGTCAACTTGGCAAGGCCAAGAGAGGTACACTTGCTTGTGGTCTTGTGGCTTTGCACAACCTATATGAGGCTTGCTCTAGGGATGATGAGCTTTGTGATACCTTGCGTAGAAAGGTAGAAAAATTAAAATGCTCCATTGCTAAGTTGAAGTCTAGTGCCTCTTTGCCTTGCACCTCCTGTGTTGACATGGTTAGGAAGAATGATGAGCTAGGTTTTTCTCTTGCTAGCTTAAAATCTGAGATTGAATTGTTGAAATCCAATGCTTCCAAACCATGTTTAGTTTGCATTGACTTACGCAAGGACCTCGATTGTGCTAAAACTGAATAGCCTTGCTTAAGTCAAATGCTTTGTCACCATGTGATTCCTGTGAATCTTTTGTTGCTAGACTTAGAGAATTAAGTCTGACTCACAGGACATGTGTTTGATGACTTGAGCATGCTAGGGCCAAATTGATGAATAAATGCTAGGCCTTGTAGCTCATGCTCTTTGAATAAAATGCTTGCCTTACTTCTTGTGCTATTCATGATTCTTTGCTTGATGTGAATGGTGATGTTTCTTCCACTGATTTTATTTGCACATCATGCATTGATTTTGAAAAAGAAGTTTTGGTTTTGAAGCAAAATGCGTGATGATATGAGCGCCAATTGGTTGAGCACAATGATATGAGTGCCAACCTTGAAAAAGAAAATGAACTCTTGCGTACCACATATGTCGAGTGCATTAGAGAGGAGATGGAAAATCTGAAAAGCACTCCTTGTGGTACTTGTGATCGCCTCATGTTTGAGAATGAGGTTTAGCAAAAAGATGCAAGAGTCTTTGTGCTAAGTCGTTGAGTCACGCATTTCTTCCAACTCCGATGTTGATATTCTGAGTTTGCATCTTTGCAACCGGAGTTGATTTTTGTAATTCGCGTGAGTCTTTTGACGATAGCACTTGTGTCAGTTTCGGATAGCTCTTTCATAGCTACTCCTAACCTTGCTGTTTCTTTGAGTGATGTCCAAGGGACTTCTCTTGACAAGGTGCTTCTCATATTTTTGGGACTCGTGCTCCCAATCCGGTTTTCCATTGCACCTTTTGCAAGAAGGATGGACACTCATTCGAATTTTTGGTTTCGCGGTGTCAAGCACGAGCGGTATTCGAGCTAAGGCTTTAGGAAGTCGCGTAGCCTTTCCCATGGCACGTGTGCTCCTAGTATTGGCACCAAGTTGGTTGTTGATGCTTCTTGTTCTAAGTACCAAGGGACTTCTCACTTGTCGGAGAATGGTGTGCCTTCCAGTAGGCCTTTGTACCATTGCTCTTTTTGTGAGAATGATGGGCATCAAGAAAGCTTTTGCTATCGGCGTGCCAAACGCTTGCGCCAAGCTCGCTCTTCTAGGAAGATGGTGGTTCATCGCCCTTCTCATGGCATGAACGCTTGTGCTCCTAGTAAGAAGCCCCTCTTTGTTGATGGGTTTTATGACTCCTTTTCTAGTGGGATAGGTCATGGTCGTGGACATGCTTCTAGTGCTTCTTCTCTTGGTCCACGTCATGCTTCTCATGGTGTATCTATTGGTTCTTCTACAGAAACCTTGGAAGATGTTTGCCTCTTTTCCCGTGGTACGACTCGTTCCTCTCCTCGAGTTGTCCTTTTGAGGAATGCTTCCAAGGGTGTTTCACAATTGCATCTGAACCAACTTTTGCATCATGCAACCCACATGATAAGTTGAGATTTGTGACCAAGTCATGGATTCCCAAGTACATGCTTAACCCTTCGGGATCCAAGACTCGGGTTATGTTGTCCTCTTGTGTGTAGATATGAGGACGCGGGGTGGAGAACATGCGCCAATGGAACTTGGTTTTTTAGATGTGATCAAGTTTTGATGGTTCTTTGCATCCCGCTTAGATTTGCCTCCAAAGAGGCTTCTGTTATCTGGTGAGCTTTCTTATACACTCATACCCTGTACATCCATGATTTATGTCTTGTGGTATGAGATGGTTCTTCATGTGCTCACTTGTATAGTCCTTGCATGTACATTTTTTCTTTTGTGTCATTTCATTTAGTCTAGCATGTGCTATCTCTTGTATATCATGTCATGCTAGCCTTGTGCATAGCTTTGGTGGTTATTCCACTTTTCATGCTAGTTTGTGATCCTCATGAACATTATGCCATGCTTTACTATTCTTCACCATGAGCTTTGCTTGTAGAGGTATGATGTTCATTAGGTATCACTTTTTAGGTGCTAGTTTTGGTTAGCTACATGTATCCTGTTGATATGATTAGTTTAAGCACTAGCCTTTCCACAATTTTCATGTTACATGCTTTTGGATCCATTGCTATCATTATCTTGCATTGTAGCATGTGTTGAGGCTTAGGCTGTGTTTGGGTTGATCATGTCTTTAGGCTGCATTTTGCTATACAGTGCTCTATCCTGTTGCATGGTAGTCTTGACTAGGTTGAGTTCAGATCTCCTTGTGGTATCATTCATAGGTAGATCTCTTTTTGTTGAGAGTTCACCTTATGCTTATATCTGACTAACCGTTTTCGTGGAGACCTTGAGGTCACACTAGACGAGACAATGCCTTGTGTTTTCTTCTGCTTTTGAGTGTGCAGGAGAACAGGAGCCTGGAGAGAGCATTTCGGCTCATGGACCCGATTCCACTTCTTCCACGACTTGGGGTTCTGTTCGAGCAGCTCTCCAGCGAGCACTAGGAGCACCTGTGGGAGCGACAGCATCAGGCGAGGGGGAGACGACTTCGGCAAGGCAGGCGCCCCAGAGTTCAGCAGATTCAGGCGTCCCCTCGGGTATCACACAAGCAGGCGGTCATGTACTTCATGAGGTACCTCCGACACACTTTGAGTTCGGTTTCTGGTACTCTCTTCTCCGACCCTTTCTGCTGTGTGTGTCTTTTCGATATGGATTTTGCTGGCTGTCGTTTGAGCGTTTCTTGGCTCTTTTCGTGTGAGTTTGGTGTGTGTTTCCCTTTTTAGTTGGGAAAGCATTTTGCTTGTTGTATCTTAGTTGGGCTTCTTCGATACCCTTTTGTTTTGGGTTTTCCTTTTTAGGCTAGTTTTGTTTTGTCTTTGATAGACTAGCTTTTGCATGCATTTCATCATGTATATCTTGCATTTAGAGCTTCATGAATATAGTAATGAGAATGAGATTATGCTCTTTTTGGTATACCTTGTTTAACATGATGATGCTTGTCGCTTAGGCTCTTTTTGATCACTTGATACATGTTATGAGCTAAGCTATTTTTGCAAATGGTGAACTTGACTAATCAACTATGAAACTTTTAATTTGTTCACCATTGAGATTGGCAACTAGCATGGGTAGGATGTGTTGAGATCACTTGTGCTATCTTTTGTATGCTAGGTTGCTATGTCTCTTGCACTGAGTCATTCACTTGCTTGGATTGTTCATATTTACCTTGTGCTTAAAATTTGATCCAAGTTTAAGTGAAATGAAAAGATCAAGATGGGATTGCATGTGTCAGCACCTCACGGTATCGAGACTGTTTCTCATTGCACATTTGAGTTAAACTTGAGCTGTGTAGTGTAAGACCGAAACCGGTGCTTTAAGCTTCTGATTGCTTTTGTTGCATAGGCTTAGCCCGGTTGAAAAGTTAGGCAATGACCATGCTTTCGACCTCTCGCAACACATGCTTTTTTTTGAACTTGTGTTAATACCGCTGCAAATCTGATAAAATTTGAAAATAAACAAGTCTATGCTTCACTCTATTGCATGATGATTGAACTTTGCTAGGGTAGTTCACCTTTTATACATGAGTTAGCACTTGCTTGATTTCCTGTCTATTCATGCTAAGTGCTATTTTAGTGGTGAACTCTTTTTAAATGGCTTAAAACTGCTCATATGCTCAATTGTTCATATTTCGTATTCACTTGATCAGTTTGAGCCTTTGCTAGCATTTGTATTCGTTGCTACATTTTCAGAGCAGCACCCTTTTGAGCATCTTTTGATTCTGATTGCTATACTCTTGAAGCTGTTGCATTGTGCATATCATGCATTTTTAGCTTAGTGTACATACCCCCAGCTCCGATACACTTTGTGGTCATTTTCGATGCTTTTCATAGCCCCCATATGCTTTTGGTTGACTTGTCTTGTGTTTGTGTCAACTTTGTGAAAAATGTCAAAACCCCTCAGCATGTTCCCTTTTGTCAAGGGGGAGAAGCTGTTTGCAAGGGGGAGCTTGAGTGTTGGCACAAAGGGGAGAGTCATGCATTTTGGGGAGAGCTTTGAGCAGGGAATTCATTAGCTCTTTATGTTCTTCTTCACTCGGTATAGCTCTTTTATGTGCCTCAATTGGTATCCATCTTTTTGTATGGAATGCAATTGGTGTCATAACTTTGTTGCATAGCTTTGTGTGTATAGGCTTGCTTTCAGGGGGAGTCGCTTTTGTCTTGCTGCTTCTCCGCGTGCTCCGGTGTTGTGCTTCCATTTAGTGTTGAGCTTCTCTTGTGTTTTTCTCAGTCGGTATCAAGCCTGCTAGTCGTGTTGAGCCATTTTGCCTCTATTCTGAGGGACTAGCAGTTTTTGCTTGGTATTTTGATTGGTATGGACCCTTCAGCTAGTTGCGTCGAGCCTATGTGCCTCTGTCTTGAGGAGCTAGCTGTTTTTCACCAATTTTTGCTGCTTGTGATTGGTATCAAGTCTTCTGCTAGTTGTGTTGAGCCTCTGGCCTCTATCTTGAGGACTAGCAGTTTTGCTTCTTAATGCATTGTTTCAGCATCAATTGGTATCGAGCCTTGAGCTAGTGGTGTTGAGCCATTTTCTGCCTCTTCTTGAGGGCTAGCTCATTTTGACTTGGTTGCGTCGAGCCGTTGCCCATGTCTTTGGGAACCAAGTCTTTGCTCTGTGTGATCGAGTTTTGCTCTTTGATGAGTTATTGCTCCGATCCTTTGCTTGGTTGCGTTGAGCCGTTGCCCATGTCTTTGGGGACCAAGTTTTTGGTTTTTTGGTATCTCAAACCATCTTGTTGTGCCTAGTTTTTGTCAATTCAATCATCAAGGGGGAGAAAGAGAAAGAGAAAGAGAAAAAAGGGGGAGAATTTTGACCCAAGTGATAAGTACCTTGGTTTCTTTTGTGATGATTGTTTGACAATTATTTGAGATTGGTTTCGAGTACCTTTTGGGATTTCATGAAACTCTTGTTTCTCTTGACTCTTCGGTGTGTGGAGGCTTTGCCCGCTTTTCCCGGTTCTTTCGGGACCGAGAGCTTTGTTGGAGTTTCATGATCCTTCCTCATCTCAAGTAGTCTTGTGTTTGCTTTTGCTTGCTTTTGGGCACTGAATGAGGCTTGCCTTCAAACCCTTCCTTTTTGGTTTTATTCTTAGTCAATGCATTCATCAGTAGAAATATATATGATGAATGATTGACTTTGATGAGGAAGGTTTGAGCTTTACCCGATTGAGTCTATATATCGCTATGCGCTTATTGTTTATGACTAACCGGTGGTGTGAGTTGTGGTGTTTCTGTGTTGGTGTGCGTGTGCGACATGTGTCTCTTGGCTATGTTGATGTGCAGGTGTGGAGCTCGGATACAGTGGTCAATGGCGAGGTGAAGGTCAAGTAGAGACGTGCCGTGCCGACGGACCGGGAGCGGTGAAGGAGGGTGTGCCGTGCAGGGACGTGCCATGCCGATGTACCCAGAGCGGTGAAGGGCGGACGTGAGGCTTGGACTGACGGACTAGAGGGCTAGAGGACCAGCTGTGGTAGCTGACACGTGGCATTGGCAAGCGAGAGCACATGGGGATGTGCGATGCATCGGCCGAGTCGGGAGGAAGACGTGGCGTCGTGACACTTGGCGGGATGTCGGACAACGGCTTGCGTGCGGCGCAAGTGCCGTCGACCGAGTTAAGGAGGATGGCGAAGGCGTTGTGCCCGGCGTGGAGGCTGACATGCATCGGCATCGGTGCCGGTGTCGGGGTGTGCGAACCACATCCGTCTACGGTGCGGGTTCGGTAGCTGAGCCTCAAAAAGCTACCATCGACGGTTTCCAGGTTTGGGCCTCAAAACCTGGGGTGGCCGGTTTCCGAGTTTGGGCCTCAAAACTCGGCGAGGACGGTTTCTAGGTTTGGGCCTCAAACCTGGGCTTGCGGGTTTCTGAGTTTGGGCTCAAACTCGGGGTGGACGGTTTGCTAGGTTGGCCTCAAAACCTGGGCTGGCGGTTTACCAGTTTGGGCCTGAAAACGGGGGTGGTCCGAAAGGACGGTCGACGCGTGGCGGCGTGGAGAGGCTGGCGCGGCGGCAAAGCTATCCACAAGAAGGCGCGGTGGTCGATGGTGGCGGCACGTGGCGGCATCGGGTGAGGTCGCGTCGAGGCGAAGCTACCTGATGTGCGGGCGTGGCCGCCGGATGAAAATTGCCTGGACTGGACGGTTTTACCCCTGGGGGGTATTTGGGTTGAGTGCTTAATGTAAGGGCATTTTGGTCTTCGGGCGTGCGCCTATATATATGAGGGGGGCTGCTAGGGCAGCCGCATCCTTGGGGAACTCTTGGACGGTGTCTCTCTCATTTTATTCCTGTGAGAGAAGGCTAGGGTTAGGGAGAGTTGGCTCTTGTTCTTGAGCTTTTTGCCATCCAAGCTTGTGTTGCTAGGAGTGCTTATAGCCCGACACCAAGTGCTTAATGAATCATCCATTCCTCTGAGTCCAAGGATCAAATTCGTGCTTTAATTTGTCTGCGATTTTGTCTTCGCGTTGCACGTTTTCCCCTCTTTCGATCTTCACTAGATTTCTTATTTCGAGGAAGACTCGCAAATCCGTTTGAACCATCTTGTGTAGCTTCGTGAGAGTCTTCTTTCTACCGAAGGAATTTCTCTAATACCTCACGAACTCACAGATCGGGCGGATTTAGTTTTGGGATCGAGTTCTTGCCCGTTCTTCATCGTTTTCATCGATTCACCGATTTGGAGATAGGATCGAGCCACGATCTCTTAGGAGTAGCTCACTAACATCCTTGTGACCCCTCACACGAAATTTGAGCCTTAGTGCTTTTGATTTGAGGGAGATCGGTTCGATTCGGTGGACGAATAGGGGACTAGTCGGGGTGACCGGACGCTGCATAATAGCGACCGGACGCACCGACTCAGAGTCCGGTCGTTGAACACCCGCGCTGTCTAGTTCGCGCGAGGTGACCGGACGCACGCCTCGAACTGACCGGACGCTGTTCTCGTGCGTCCGATCGTTGAAGGCCGAGCGAGATACTCTGCGCGAGCTTGACCGGACGCACTGCTACTACTGTTCATCGAGTCGTAGCGACCGGACGCTAGCTTTTGTATTGACCGGACGCACCTCTACGCAGAGTCCGGTCCAACACAGAGAGCTCCCGAAATGGGTTTCTGTTGACCGGACGCGTCTGATCGATCCTGACCGGACGCACCTGAGAATCCGGTCAGTGCAGACAACACACGTTTTTGTCCGTATCTTTTACGTTCGAGCTCCGATTTGAGATCCGCTTTTTGCGTTGGATTCCCGACTCTGTGCTCTACAGAAACCGGGATTCCCGCTTTGCAAAAAAGCCTGAATCCCCCTCGCGTTGCTCGGGGGAGGTTGAGGTTACCCAAACTCCATCCTGTCACTAGTTGACTCGCGTGGATTTGGGTGAGGGAGCTTTGTGTGTCCCGCTGTGTTCCTAGGGAACATCCACCCATTCTCTTGGGTCGTGGACATCACGTGTGTCGGCTTTGCTCTTGGGTTGATTTTGTTGGGACAGAGGCCGGAATTTCTGAGAAGAAATTTTAGGCTCCCATTCACCCCCTCTGGTCGCCTTGCTTTAGCATTTTCGGTCCTTCAAGTCCGCCCTTCACCGCTCTGGGTACATCTGAAGGACCGGATTAGCGACCAGAGGGGGGTGAATGGGAGCCTCAAATTCAACTCGTGAATAGATTAGCCCTTATCCCAGAAAGTCACCCAAAAAGCAAAGACTCGGATCGACTGGAGAGTTCACGACCTACAAGTAGGTGGATACCCTAGGAGATGTCCTAGTGGTACAGTGGAACCCCCGAAGAAACACCGAAACCAACTGCCAAAACCTCGGAGCAAAACTGCACAAAGAGCAGGATCGCGGACTGTCCGGGGTCAGGGTCCCGGACTGTCCGCCGTTAAGTCCCGGACTGTCCGCGACTGGAAGCCGGACTGTTCGCCAGCCAAAACACAGAAACAGAATAGTTCTGCACAAGTCCTGTTCGAGTCCCGGACAGTCCGCGGTTTGAACGCCAGACTATCCACGGTTCTCGTGAATAGTAAAACAGAAGCGTCCGATGCTGACCCTGTGCTGCGTCCGATGTGACCCCGGACTGTCTGCGGGTCACTGGCGGACTGTCCGCCGGTCACGAGATCGAGAACAGTATCGCCCTACGCAGTTCTGAACTGAGCAAGTCCCGAGTCCCGGACTGTCCGCCACTGAAGGGGCGGACTGTCCGCGGATGAGCAGAGCGCAGGAAAAACGCTCGGGACTAACTCCAAATCGATCAAAACTTCACCAAACCAAAAGGGACTTCGATCAAACTCCTCCCAGGTGTTCCTCTAGGTATTGGGGTGCTAATCCTAAGAAATCATCGCACCAATCCAAGTCAATCGAGAGAAATCCAGAACACCGGAAAGGGGGAAAGAGGAAGAACGATCATGAAATCAACCTGATCTATGGATTCGTGAGATTATAGGAGAAATCCTTTGGTAGAAAGATGTAGCTCACGACCAAGAACGAATTGATTCAAGTGGAATCGAAAATCATCTCGTGGAGAGGAGAACGAAGCAAATCTCCAAAGATGAAAAAACAAAACGCGAAGAACACAAATGCGAATGATTTGATTTCAGTCGAAATTCCTCCACACGAGGAGACAACGAGAAACGGTCTCGTATCCTCAAAAGATCCAAATACACAGAGGTATGATTCTCATCTCTGCGGATCGCTTGCAGCGAGGTATGATTAGAACCTAAGAAGGGCTAGAGAGAGAAGCTCAGGAACAAATGACTGCAAGGATAGGGAGAGAGGAGGGGTGCCTCTCTTATTTATAGCCTAAAACAATAATCCCCTCCTACTCCTAGATACAAGAGCAAAACAGCCAACCCTAGGGTATTCCGGTCCAACTCTGCTGATTGTCGATCCGACGCCCGCGCCCATCTCATCCTTAGCTTCGCCTCGACGCAAGCCTCAAGATGCCGCCACGTGCCGCCCTGTCGACCGCCCGCCCTACCTCGCGGATAGCTGCGCTGCCGCGCCAGCCTCTCCACGCCGCCACGCGTCAACCGTCCTTTTTGCGGACCTCCCCCCAGTTTTGAGGCCGAAACCGGGAAACCTGGGCCTTCCCCGGTTTTGAGGCTGAACCCGGGAAACCTGTTCTCCGGCTAAGTTTTGTGGCCCAAACTCAGTAATCCGCGAGCCCAGGTTTTGAGCCCCAAACCTGGAAACCGTCCACGCCAAGTTTTGAGGCCCAAACTCAAAAACCCGCCACCCCGAGTTTTAAGGCCCAAACTCGGAAACCGTCGAGGGTAGCTTTTAGAGGCTCAGCTACCGAACCCGTGCCGAAGACGGGATGTGGTTCGCACACCCCGAGTCCCAGCACCGATGTCGGAGCATGTCTAGCCTCCACGCCGGGCACAGTGCATTCGCCATCCTTCTCGGCCTCCCTCCAAGTGTCACGACGCCATCACCTTCCTTCCGACTCGGCCGATGCACCGCACATCCCCATGTGCTCTTGCTTGTCAACGCCACGTACCAGCTACCACAGCTGGTCCTCAGGTCTCCCGGTCCGTCGGTCCAAGCTCCACGTCCGTCCTTCACCGCTCCTGGTCCGTCGGCACGGCACGTCCCTACTTGACCTTCACCTCACCTTCGACCACTGCCCGAGCTCCGCACCTGCACATCAACACAGCCAAGAGACATGTTGCCCATTGATCGATCACTCATCACTCAGGAAGGGAACCACAAGGGCACATATCAACCTTGTGTTCTCAATCTCCCCCTTGATGAGTGCATCGTCAACTCATAGTAACCGTAACCAAAATAAAAGAAAAGCAGAATTGGTAGAAGGAGAAAACTCACTCAAGATGTCCAAAAGCCAGATAAAAGGCCGAAGAAGCACAAATCGAGATGAGCGAAGCTTGGTCCCCAAAGACATGGGCAACAGTTCGACACAACCAAGCAAGAGATCGGAGCAACTCATCAAGGAGCAAAACTCGATCAAAATAGAGCACAAAACTTGGTTCCCAAAGACATGGGCAACGGCTTGACGCAACCAAGAAACAAGCTAGTCCTCAAGAAGAGGCAGAAAAGGCTCAACACCACTAGCTAAAAGCTCGATACCAAATAAAGACCGCATAAGAAGCAGCTACTGCTAGTCCCTCAAGATAGAGGCACAAAGGCTCAACACAACCAGCAGTAAGCCCGATACCAATCAAGAACCATCAAAAGTGATGAAAATAGCTAGTCCCTCAAGACAGAGGCACAGAGGCTCGACACAACTAGCTGAAGCGATCGATATCAAATAAAAGCCGACTCAGAGCAACATAGGCAGAACGACTCCCCCTAACTCAAAGAACTCCCCCTCAACAAGAGAAGCATAAATTGCAAATTGTCACCATTAAAACACTTCCCCCCCCTTTGGGGGCAATTTGCAATCAAAAGAGAGGGAAAAAGAGCTCAAATAAGCAAAACGGAGCTAGGTCATGCCTATCGGAGTCAAACACATGCACATGAGTGAAAAATGCATGTTAGCAGCTTCAGGTATATACTTGAAAGAGTGAATAAATGCTCTAAGAAGTGTTGATCCGACTACATAGCAACACGCAAAAGTGCTAGCAAAGGCTCAAACAGATCACCAAATACAAGATATGAATGCATAAGCCAAGTGAGCAGTTTTAAGCCATTCAGAAAAGAGTTTCTCCCATCAAATAGCACTAAACATGTATAGACTAGAAGTCAAACAAGTGCTAAACATGTATACAAGGTGAACTACCCCTAGCAAGTTCAATCATCATGCTATAGAGTGAAACATGGACTTGTGTTTTCATATTTTATCGGAGAATTTGCAGCGGTTATTAACACAAGTTCAAATTCAACATGTGATGCGAGAGGTTGAAAGCTTGTCATTGCCTAACTTTTCAACCGTGCTAAGCCTATGCATATGCAATCAGAAGCTTAAAGCATCGGTTTCGGTCTAACACTACACGGCTCAAGTTTAACTCAAAGTGCTATGAGAAACCGTCTCGATACCGTGATGTGCTGACAAAGCAATCCCATCTCGATCTTTTCAATTCACTAACACTTGGTTCATTTTAAACAGATATGAACAGTCCAAGCAAGTGAAAGACTCAGAACTAGAGACATAGCAACCTAGCATATATGAAATAGCTCAAGTGACTTCAACATACCCTACACATGCTAGTTGCCAATCTCAATGGTGAACATATATCAAGTTTTAAGGTTATTAGACATGTTCATCATTCTGAAAAAAAGCTTAGCTCACAATATGTATCAGTGATCAAGAAGAGCCTAAGCTATAAGCATCATCAAATTCATACACTATCAGAGCATAAATTCATTCTAAGAATATAGACATGAAGCTCGAAAATGCAAGATGTATGATGATGAAGTCAGAATCGGAGCCAAAACAAAACCAGAAAGACTCAAGACCCAAAAACAAAAAGGATCAGAAAGTCAGTCTATGGTACATCAAAATGCTTCCCCCATCTAAAAGGGGAACACACACCAAGCTCACCTCTCAACCTAGCAAAAGTTGAGAGATCCAAAGGCTTGGTGAAAATATCCGCAACCTGGTTATGGGTGTCTACATGCCTAAGATCAATGTCGCTTTCTCATAGTGATCACGAAGAAAGTGAAAGCGAACATCGATGTGTTTGGTCTTGGAGTGAAGAACAGGGTTCTTTGCTACACTAATGGCAGAAGTGCTATCGCAAAGCAAAGGGACCCGACTGAAATCTAGACCAAAATCACGCAATGTAGCAACCATCCATAAAAGCTGTGAAGCACAAGAAGCAGCAGCAACATACTCGGCTTCAGTAGTAGACTGGGCTACGTTCGACTGTTTGCGAGAAGAAACGAAACCACAGAAGAGCCAAGAAACTGACAAGTCCCAGAAGTAGACTTGCGCTCAAGCCGACAGCCGGCAAAATCCGCATCGGAATACCACAAAGCGAGAGTTCGAGGAAGAGGAATACCAAAGTCCGAACTCAGGAGTGTATCGGAGGTACCTCATGATGCGCTTGACCGCTTGCTTGTGGGAAGTCCGAGGGGACGCCTGAAAACGAGCGCACAGACACACAGAAAACTGTATATCCGGCCTCGTCACCGTCAGGTACAGAAGCGAGCCGATCATGCTTTGTACTCCTTCTGGTCAACGGCTCTCCGTCCTGGTCCGCGTCCATCGCAACAATCGTCGGCATGGGCGTCGTCAGAGGCTTGGCCTCGCCCATGTCGAATTTCTTCAGGATGTCCTTCGTGTATTTTCCTTGATGCACGAACGTCCCGTCTCGGGTTTGCTTAATTTGCAACCCGAGGAAGAAGTCAACTCGCCCATCATACTCATCTCAAACTCCCTGCTCATAGTATTTGAAAACTTGGCAACAACCGCGTGAGAGGAGCCACCAAAGATGATATCATCCACGTATAATCTGGACTAACAGGGTATCTTTGCCTTGCTTGAGGAGAAACAAAGTTCTATCGACTCGTCCCATTTTAAAACCCTTGGAGAGTAAAAAAGTTTTCAAACGATCATACCACGCTCTCGGGGCTTGTTTCAAACCATACAAACTTTTGAAAGTTTATAAACATGGTTTGAAAACTTGGGATGCTCGAAACCTGGGGGTTGCCTAACATAAACCTCTTCCTCTATATACCCATTCAAGAAAGCACTCTTGACATCCATCTGGTAAAGCTTAAAACCTTCGAAGCAGCAAAGGCTAGAAGGATTCTAATGGCTTCTAAACGGGCTACAGGGGCAAAGGTTTCCTCATAGTCTATCCCTCTTTCTGGCAGAAACCCTGGGCTACTAGCCTAGCCTTGTTCCTCACTACCATCCCATCCTCACCCTCTTTGTTTTTGAAAACCCATTTGGTACCTATAGGGTGGCATTGTGGTGGAGGTGGAACTAGGGTCCAAACTTGGTTTCGCTCAAAGTTTTCTAGCTCCTCATGCATGGCATTGACCCAGTTAGAATCAGAATGTGCGTGTCCACATCTTTGGGCTCAAAAGAAGCAACGAATGCAGAATGAGCAAAGTGTAGATTTCATACGCTCGCGACCGCGTGACTCGCTGTCGATGCCGCCGATCATCTGACGCGGAGGGTGAACTTGCTGAACACTCCGGGGCGCTTGCCTCGCTGAAGTCGCCTCACCCTCGCCAGATGTTGTCGCTCCCTCAGGTGCAGCTGGTGCTCGCTGGGGAGGTGGCTCTAGAGGACCCTAAGAAGAAGACGTAGTGGGATCGGGTCCTCGAGCTGAAGTAGTTATCGCAGGGTCGATGGGGGCAGCCAGTGGAGTTGGCTCGGGATCACCCAATCGGCATTCTCCTGCTCCTCCTCCACAAAGATGGTCTCTCCCAGCTCCTGTTCTCCTGCAACATCAAAGCAGAAAAACCACAAGGCATAGTCTCGTCGAATGTGACCTCGCAGGTCTCCACTATCCGGTTAGTTTCAAGGTTAAGAACTCGATAAGCGCGCGAATGCGAGGCATAGCCAAGAAACACGCCATCAGCAAAGCGAGATTCAAATTTGTCCAAATTGTCTTGCTTCAGATAAAAGCACTTACACCCAAACACCCAAAAATGCGACACCTTGGGTACCCGGCCAAAACGCAACTCATAAGAAGTTTTCTTCATGAAGGCCCGAAGAAAGATGCGATTTGAAACATGGCAGGCGGTGTTGATTGCCTCGGCCCAAAAGTGCCTAGGAGTCCTATGCTCATCGAGCATCGTCCTGGCCATCTCAACAAGGGTCCGGTTCTTGTGCTCAACAACACCGTTCTGCTGAGGGACGTAAGGGGAAGAGAACTAATGCTTGATTCCATTAGAAGAACAGAAAGAAGCAAACTGAGAGTTATCAAACTCAGTACCATTATCGCTACGAATAGCTCTAATGATATCAGGGGGAAACTCAGTTTTCAACTTCAAAATGAGATCACGAGCAAAAGGAAAAACTTCATCCTTACCCTCCATAAAGAACACCCAAGAGTACCTCGAAAAATCGTCAACGATCACAAGAACGTACCACTTCCCACCCGCTGAGCAAACCCAAGCTGGACCAACTGTGTCCATGTGTAACAGCTCGCCGGGTCGCTTTGTCATTACCTGATTAACAGGTGGGTGAGAAGCAACAACCATCTTCCCGTGACGACAAGGATGGCAAACAAGGCCTTCTGAAACTTAAACTTGGGCAATCCTTGGATTAGGCCAAGTGAGCTAAGTCTTGCAAGCAAGTCAAAACTCAAGTGACCGAGCCTCCTATGCCACTTCCACAAATCAGAAGAAGACCACCATCAAACATCTAGCAGAGCGAAAGAACGAGAAAAATCGGCTCTGAAAACATGGCCAAAAGGAACGATCCAACAAACAAGATCTCCCCGAGGTCTAAAACACGACTCAGACCCTTCTTAAAGCGCACTCACAATCATCCTTCAAGAAGTTGCTAAACAGAAAGCAAGTTGTAATGCAAGTTTGAAACCAAAGCAACATCCTTAAGAACAAAGTTCTCATTGAGCCGAATAGCTCCATGAGAAACAACCTTACCTCTACTATTATCCCCGAAAGTGATGTACTCCTTGTGCATCACGGGGCTAAGGCTGGAGAACCATTCCTTCTTTCCGGTCATGTGGCCCGAACACCCGGAATCCATGAGCCACATGTTCTCCAACCGAAGTTCCTTCATCAATAAAAAGGCAGGAAGTGAGCGTATGGCACAACACTGGGGTTAATATACTGAGAAGGATACCAGTGCTGTGTCATAGGCCCAGAAAAAGTGTTAGTAGCAACACCAATCTGTCCTCATACCATGGGTGGATAGCGATCACCACCAACCTGAAAGGGTGGTCCGCTATGGAACGGAAAACCTCCAAACTGACCTACTTGTCCCATTTGAGCAAAGCGATCACCACCATACTGAAAAGGTGGTCCGCTATGGGACTGAGCAGCAAAGCCTCTTACACTCGGCTCACAGTCCTATTGAGGACGACCGGAACTGTGATGGGCACGACCACCACCCCGTGGTCTAGCTGCCTGGGGCCTAGCTACCTAAGGGGGTGCACCTCCAGGTCTAGCGCCCTGCCTCTGAACTCCCCGACCTTGCACACCATGGAGAGGGTGGTGCCTGGCCTGGTTGTTCAGCTCCAACTCCTTCCTAGCGTCTCTCTTCCTCCGAAAGCAAAACTCAGCTAGGTGACCCTCACGGTGACAGTACTCGCACTCGAACCTCACCACTCTCTTGGGTTGTTGGTTCCTATGGTTGCGAGGGTTGTTCACTCTGGCTGACTGCTTGCCCTTCGGAAGGGGATCACTAGAGACGTCAGGAAGGGTGTCAAGTGTGTTCCTAAGATGGTTAGGTTTGGGAACCCACACTTGCTTGCGAGGTGGAGCCTTGGGAGGTTCATCAAGGATGCCATCCTTGGTGATAGGCTTGGGAGGCTCAGGTGGGGTGATCTTGATGAGCTTAGGGATAGTGGATGGCTTCTCACTTGTACTCACTCCACTAAACTCACCGATCTTGCCAAAGGTACTAGCCCCTTCCCACCTGAAGCAAAGCCTACTCCCGAGCAATCAGTTCCCCTTTTGAACTGACTGATCATCATGCCCAACTACGGCTCACTGCACGACACCCAACTCAGGATGGACCGAAGGTATGTGTTTTCCTCCTCGGTTTGCATCCTGGCATGCCGACAGTTGGCAATCTCCAGCTCCATCCCCACGCATCGCTCACATGGAGCGGACAAGGTGTTAACTGAGCTAGCCTTCACAGTTTCAGCAAGCTTGACACTAATTTCTGTGAACTCAGTTCGCAAGCTAGGACAAAGCTTGCATGCACCCAGCAAAGAAGGCCTCGCCTTCACTTCCTCTAGCTCCTTCTTCAGGGAGGGACACTCTTTGCAATCACCCACCAAGTCTAGCCTACTCTTTAGCTCATCATACACCTCAATCAAGGAGGCATACTTGGTTTGCAGGGTGGCAAAGTTTGTCATATGCATCGTGCACTCCTCACACTCCTCCTCATCGACCACCTTCACCTCGGACCTAGCGAACTCAAGCTCCTTAAGCGCTTCTTTCACCTTGGCCTTAAACTCACCGCGCTCTTGGAAAACCTGCGTAAGCCTCTTCTCCAGAACACCGACTAAATCCGCAAACCTATCTCGCTCATCAGTGAGACGATCGACAACTGAAGAGTTTGATACCTGAGATGCGCTGTCGTCGTCGTCGTCGCTGTTGGCGTCATCGGAATCCTTTGCCTGGCACTTGGAGTCCTCTTCATCCAGGGCCATGGTGCACAAGCCCTTGGAGGAGTGGCCAAAGAAGCAGAGTCCATTGAAGCGTTCTTCTGTCTTGTGCGCAGACCCATCATCGCTGGAGTCGCCATCGGAGGTCTTCTCGCCGTCGCTGATGGTGGCGAGGAAAGCACGCCGACCGGCGTCGAAAGCCTTCTCCATGTCTTCTCGGCGATAGACGCCCTTCTTCTTCTTCCCGGCCTTGTTCTCTGGCTTGCCTTTGTGCCTGAAGTTGCGGTTCTTGCCGGGGAAGCTCTTATCGTTCTTGGGGCAGTTCGCCATGAAGTGGTCTAGATCACCACACTTGTAGCAGCCCTCGCGTGCGCCACCACGCCGGCGATTCAGGCGGTTGTTCTGAAACCGCGAGAACCGGGTGATGACGAGGACGAGCTCATCGTCTCCAAACACCTCCATCTGCTCCTCCGTGACTGTAAGCAAAGATGACAGAGAAAATAGAGGAAGTGAAGCGTCAGCAGAGAAAGTCGATCCACCTGTGCCTAAGACCAAAGCCATGGTATGTGAAGATGGGTTCTTCAGCTTGGCCTGAGTCAGGTGATCAATCTTGGTGGACTTGAGCTTGCTGAACAGCTCGTCCACGGTGAGGGTGTCATAGGATGGAGACTCTATGATGGTCGACACCTTCACCTCCCATACCCTCCGATCTAGGGCGTATAGCAACTTGAGAGCCCTCTCATGATCGTCATAGGGTAGGTTAGCCCGATTGGCACGCATCTTGTTCACACTCATTTGGAAACGAGCGAACATGGCGTCAATCGTCTCTCCCTCTAACTGAACAAAGTTCTCGTACTCGCGCTTGTACTTCTCGAAGAGTCTGGTCTTGACCTAAGCGGTCCCCTCGTGATAGCTCTGAAGCTTCACCCAGATCTCTCGTGCCGTCTCAAGCTCAGAGACACGCTCGAACTCAGGAAGGGAGATGCCGGCCAAAAGAGCATTACGAGCCTTGGAATTAGCCTTGTGCTGGTCAATCTGAATCTGACCCACACAAGCCACAAGGACTACGTACTCAGCGTTCTCACATATCTCCCAGACAGAAGATCCGATGCTGTTGACATAAGCACGCATCCGAATCTTCCAATAGGGATAGTTCGTTCCATCGAACCAAGTAGCCTTGCCATTCCCTCGATCCATGTCGCCCTTAGGATCCAAAACCGATTAAGTTAGAGAAGATCCTTAACCGGCTCCGATACCAATTGAAGGACCGGATTAGCGACCAGAGGGGGGGGTGAATGGGAGCCTCAAATTCAACTCGTGAATGGATTGGCCCTTGTCCTAGAAAGTCACCCAAAAAGCAAAGACTCGAATCGACCGGAGAGTTCACGACCTACAAGTAGGTGGATACCCTAGGAGATGTCCTAGTGGTACAGCGGAATCCCCGAAGAAACACCGAAACCAACTGCCAAAACCTCAGAGAAAAACTGCACAAACAGCAGGATCGCGGACTGTCCGGGGTCAGGGTCCCGGACTGTCTGCCGTTAAGTCCCGGACTGTCCGTGACTGGAAGTCGGACTGTGCGCCAGCCAAAACACAGAAACAGAACAGTTCTGCACAAGTCCTGTTCGAGTCCCGGACAGTCCGCGGTTTGAACGCCGGACTGTCCGTGGTTCTCATGAACAGTAAACCAGAAGCGTCCGATGCTGACCCTGTGCTGCGTCCGATGTGACCCTGGACTGTCCGCGGGTCACTGCGGACTGTCTGCCGGTCACGAGACCGAGAACAGTATCGCCCTGCGCAGTTCTGAACTGAGCAAGTCCCGAGTCCCAGACTGTCCACCACTGAAGGGGCGAACTGTCCGCGGATGAGCAGAGCGCAGGAAAAACGCTCGGGACTAACTCCAAATTGATCGAAACTTCACCAAACCAAAAGGGACTTCGATCAAACTCCTCCCAGGTGTTCCTCTAGGTATTGGGGTGCTAATCCTAAGAAATCATCGCACCAATCCAAGTCAATCGAGAGAAATCCCAGGAACACCGGAAAGGGGGGAAAGAGGAAGAACGATCACGAAATCAACCCGATCTATGGATTTGTGAGGTTATAGGAGAAATCCTTCGGTGGAAAGATGTAGCTCACGACCAAGAACGAATTGATTCAAGTGGAATCGAAAATCATCTCGTGGAGAGGGAGAACGAAGCAAATCTCCAAAAGATGAAAAACCAAAACGCGAAGAACACAAATGCGAATTTATTTGATTTCAGTCGAAATTCCTCCACACGAGGAGACAACGAGAATACGGTCTCGTTTCCTCAAAAGATCCAAATACACAGAGGTATGATTCCCGTCTCTGCGGATCGCTTGCAGCGAGGTATGATTAGAACCTAAGCAGAGGACTAGAGAGAGAGAGCTCAGGAACAAATGACTGCAAGGATAGGGAGAGAGGAGGGGTGCCTCTCTTATTTATAGCCTAAAATAATAATCCCCTTCTACTCCTAGATACAAGAGCGAAACGGCCAACCCTAGGGGTATTCCGGTCCAACTCTGCTGATTGTCGATCCGACGGCCCCGCGCCCATCTCATCCTTAGCTTCGCCTCGACGCAAGCCTCAGGATGCCGCCACGTGCCACCCTGTCGACCGCCGTGCCTACTTCGTGGATAGCTGCGCCGCCGCGCCAGCCTCTCCACGCCACCACGCGTCAACCGTCCTTTTTGCGGACCTCCCCCCAGTTTTGAGGTCAAAACCAGGAAACTTAGGCCTTCCCCCGGTTTTGAGGCTGAAACCGGGAAACCCGTCCTCCGGCTGAGTTTTGTGGCCCAAACTCAGAAACCCGCGAGCCCAGGTTTTGAGGCCCAAACTTGGAAACCGTCCACGCCGAGTTTTGAGGCCCAAACTCGGAAACCGGCCACCCCGAGTTTTGAGGCCCAAACTCGGAAACCGTCGAGGGTAGCTTTTAGAGGCTCAGCTACCGAACCCGTGCCGAAGACGGGATGTGGTTCGCACACCCCGAGTCCCAGCACCGATGCCGGAGCATGTCCAGCCTCCACGCCGGGCACAGTGCATTCGCCATCCTTCTCGGCCTCCCGCCAAGTGTCACGACGCCATCACCTTCCTCCCGACTCGGCCGATGCACCGCACATCCCCATGTGCTCTTGCTTGTCAACGCCACGTACCAGCTACCACAGCTGGTCCACAGGTCTCCCGGTCTGTCGGTCCAAGCTCCACGTCCGTCCTTCACCGCTCCCGGTCCGTCGGCACGGCACGTCCCTACTTGACCTTCACCTCACCTTCGACCACTGCCTGAGCTCCGCACCTACACATCAACACAGCCAAGAGACATGTTGCCTGTTGATCGACCACTCATCACTCAGGAAGGGAACCACAAGGGCACATATCAACCTTGTGTTCTCAACATCGGCAAGGCACGTCCGCCGCACGGCACGCCCACCCTTCACCGCTCTCAGTCCATCGGCACGACACGTCTCTACTTGACCTTCACCTTGCCATCGACCACTGTCTCTGAGCTCAACACCTGCACATAAACACAGCCAAGAGACACATGTTGCACATGCACACCAACACATGAAACACACCACAACTCAGCGCCACCGGTTAGTCATAAACATTAAGCGCATATGAAATAATGACTCAACCGGGAAAAGCCTCAAACCTTCCTCACAAATGTCAATCATTCATCATATATGTTCTCAATCTCCCCCTTGATGAATGCATTGACTAACAATAAAACCACAAAGGAAGGGTTTGAAGGCAAGCCTCATCCAAGTGCCCAAAAGCCAAGCACAAGCAAACACAAGGCCACTTGAGATGAGGAAGGATCATGAAAACTCCAAATAAAAGCTCTCGGTCCCGAAAGAAACGGGAAAAGCGGGCAAAGCCTCCACACAACCGAAGAGTCAAGTGAAAACAAGAGCTTCATGAAATCTCAAAAGGCACTCGAAAACCATTCTCAAATAAATTGTCAAACAATCATCACAAAAGAAACCAAGGTTCTTTGTCAAACAATCATCACAAAAGAAACCAAGGTTCTTATCAACTTGGAAGGTTCTTATCCACTTGAGGGTTTCGAAATTTCTCCCCCTTGATGATTGAATTGACAAAAAACCAGGCACAAGAGATGGTTTGAGATACCAAGACCGAAAATCTCATTCAAGTGACCAAAAGCCATAGAAGGGCAAAGAACAATGTCACTTGACATGAGAAGATTGTTCATTCAAATGCCCAAAAAGCCGAAGAAAAGCCAAAGAAGGGGCAATTTGAAATGAACATAACTTGGTCCCCAAAGACTTGGGCAATGGCTCAACGCAACCAAGCAAAATCCGAGCAAGACTCCACAAAAGATTGAAAACTCAAACAAAGAGCGAAAGACTTGGTTCCCAAAGACATGGGCAACGGCTCGACGCAACCAAGTCAAGAATGAGCTAGCCCTCAAGAAGAGGCAGAAAAGGACTCAACACCACTAGCTCAAGGCTCAATATCAATTGAGGCTGAAACAACGCATAAGAATGCAAAACTGCTAGTCCCTCAAGATAGAGGCATAGAGTCTCGATACAACTAGCTGAAGGCTTCATACCAATCAAAAATACCAAGCAAAAACTGCTAGTCCCTCAAGACAGAGGCAAAATGGCTCAACACAACTAGCAGGCTCGATACCAACTGAGAAAACACAAAAAGAAGCTCAAAACCAAATGGAGCACAAACATTCGAAGCACGCGGAGAAGTTGCAAAACAAAACAACTCCCCCTGAAAGCAAGCCTATACACAAATGCTATGCAACAAAACTCACTATGAAGGATACCAATTGAAGAACATAAAAGAGCTAAACTCCCCCTAGCTCAAAGCTCTCCCCAAAGTGCATGACTCTCCCATTTGTGCCAACACTCAAGCTCCCCCTTGCAAACAACTTCTCCCCCTTGACAAAAAGGGAACATGCTGAGGGGTTTTGACATTTCTCCACAAAGTTGACACAAACACAAGACAAGTCATCAACCAAAAGCATATGGGGGCAGAGAAAGCACTAAAAGTGACCATGAAGTGTATCGGAGCTGGGGGTATGAACACTAAGCTAAAAATGCATGATATGCACGATGCAACAACTTCAAGTGTATAGCAATCAGAATGAAAAGATGCTCAAAAGGGTGCAACCCTGAACGTGTAGCAACCAATACAAATACTAGCAAAGGCTCAAACTGATCAAATGAATACGAAATATGAACAATTAAGCATATGAGTAGTTTTAAGCCATTTGAAAAGGAGTTCACCACTAAAATAGCACTAAACATGAATAGTCAAGAAATCAAACAAGTGCTAACTCAAGTATAAAAGGTGAACTACCCCTAGCAAAGTTCAATCATCATGCCGTCAAATGAAACATATACTTGTGTCATTTTCAATATTTTATCAGAATTTGCAGCGGTATTAACACAAGTTCAAATTAAAAGCATGTGATTGCGAGAGGCTGAAAGCATGATCATTGCCTAAATTTTCAACCGGGCTAAGCCTATGCAAGAAAAGCAATCGGAAGCTTAAAACACCGGTTTCGGTCTTACACTACACGGCTCAAGTTTAACTCAAAAGTGCAATGAGAAACAGTCTCGATACCGTGAGGTGCTGACACATGCAGTCCCATCTCGATCTTTTCATTTCACTTAGACTTGGATCAAGTTTTAAGCACAAGGTGAAGGATCGAAAGTGCTACCAGAAAGCGACCAGAGGGGGGGTGAATGGGAGCTTCAAAATTTCCTTTCGGAAACTAGTAGCCATTGTCCCGTAAAACAACCCCAAGAGCAAACCCTAGAGTTCGTAAGTGTCCATGACCCTATAGATAGGGTGGATGCTTCCAAGAAGCACAGCGAGACACTTCACGACTCTAGAAACCCAACGCAAAAGCCGGAAATCAAAACCGACAATGGACGAATGAACCGCGGACGAAACTGCGCGAAACATACTTGACCGGACTCTGGCCAGCGTCCGGTCAGTGAACACCGGACGCGTCCGGTCTCAAAAATTCCGCTCGGGAACCTTACTGTTCCTGACCGGACTCACAGACAAGGAGCGTCCGGTTGTGAACAGTGCGTCCGGTCAGCAGCAAAAACGCAAATGAACAGTAGCGTCGTTGAGTCCGGTCACAGAGCACAAGGTGAGTCTGGTCAAGTCACGAATGAAATGCGTTGAACATTCAACGACCGGACGCACGGGGTCAGCATCCGGTCAACCCGTGCCCAGCGTCCGGTCACCTCAACTCAGCACAGTTCGTCCACCGATTCGACTCAATCTCACCCAAAACGAATCCTCTAGGGATCAAACTTGGTGAGAAGAGTCACAAGGAGGATAGTGAGCTACTCCTAGGAGATCATGGCTCGAACCTATCTCCAAACCGATGAATCAAAGAATTTCGGGGGAAATGAGAAACACTTGACCCAAAACGAAAATCAACCGATCTACTAGCTCGTGAGGTTAGAGGTGAATTCCTTCGGTGAAAAAAAGTGCCTCACGATCTAGAACATCTCTGTTCAAACGGAATCGCAAATGATGCAACGAACAGAGAGATCGAACGACGGGAAAATCATGGAGAAAAGCAATCCACGAAGAACACGAACAAAACGCGAATCACAACCACGAATTTGCAACCGTGTGGCTACCACACGCTACAATAGTGAGATTACGGTCACACTTCCTCAAAATCTCACGGGCACAGAGGTATTGTTCTCTTCTCTGTGGATCTCAGTTCGCTACAGCAGGGATGTGGGAGAGCAGAAAACCCTAGAAGCAAATGAGCAAATGACTTAGACAGAATGGGAGGAGGGTGTCTCCCTCTACCTATCCTAATTCTAATTCCTACTCTACCCCTCTCTAATTACAGAGCGAACCAGCTAAACCCTAGGGTTATTCTGGACCAACTCGAAGATGCTGGTGATCCGACGGCCACGCCCGCACAACTGGTAGCGTTGCCTCGATGCAACCTCACCGATTGCCGCCAAGTGCTGCCACCGCTCCGCTCGTCCTTATCACGAACTTCGCCCCTGGTTTTGAGGCCCAAACCAGGAAACCAGCCTTCACGACCAACCCCCGGTTTTGAGGCCCAAACCGGGAAACCAGCCGACCGTAGCCTAAGTTTTGTGGCCCAAACTCAGCAAACCCGCAACACCCAGGTTTTGAGGCCCAAACCTGAAAACCGTCC
Organism: Coix lacryma-jobi var. lacryma-jobi; assembly: GCA_009763385.1. Lineage (NCBI taxonomy): Eukaryota > Viridiplantae > Streptophyta > Magnoliopsida > Poales > Poaceae > Coix > Coix lacryma-jobi. Next base: position 106,311,918 of record CM019830.1, on the reverse strand, counting down.
TCAGCCCGAGTTTTGTGGCCCCATCCTCGGAAACCATCAGCGCCCAGGTTTTGAGGCCCAAACCTGGAAACCGTCCACTCGGTGGTTTTTCTGTGGCTCAACCACCAAACCGAGCCGTAGAAGGGATGCACCGCACGTGCACCCCGTCCACCGACACGTGTCCCCAGGTCCTCGACCCAAGCAACACCGTGCCCGCAAGCCTTCGCTCGTCGCTGTCCCAGGCTGTCAGCCACCACAACTGATCCTCGGGCCACCGGTCCCTCAGTCCAAGCCTCACGTCCGCCCTTCGCCACTCTTGGTCCATCGGCACGACACGTCTCTACTTGACCTTCACCTTGCATTTGATCACTGTATCCGTGCTTGACACCTGCACAACACAAGCCAAAGAACATGCGTATCAAACCCGTTGACAATCACTCATCACTCGAGACTCGGCATACACCCATGTATCCGCAATCTCCCCCTTGACGATTGCATTGTCAACTACACACACAAATCATAATGAAATAGAAGAATGAAGAAGGAGAAGAGAGAACTCGACCAAATGACCCAAAAGCATAGCAAAGTCGAAGAAGGTCAAGTGGAAGAAGGAAGACAACTTGGTCTCCAAAGACATGGGCAACGGCTCGACGCAACCAAGCAAAACAAAGCTAGCCCTCAAGAAGAGGTAGAACAGGCTCAACACCGCTAGCAAATACCAATTGAAAAAGCGAAGCACAAAATGCTAGTCCCTCATGATAGAGGCACAGAGGCTCAACACAACTAGCAAGAAAGCTCGACACCAAAACCTTACGGTCATCAAGAAGCAAACTCCCCCTCGAATAGTACACACAACCAGGAAAACTCCCCCCCCCCTTAGTATCTCCCCCTTAGTTGAACACAGGAGGCACACATGATTTGCAATATCTCCCCCTTAGTGAGCATGGGAGGGCACTCATGAATTGGCAAATTTCTACCCCTTAGTTGAAAATGCACTTATCAAGTAAAAGTTCTCCCCCTCAAAAAATGCACCATCAAAAATGCCAAGAGGCAAATTTTTCCCTTTCCAGAATGCATATGAGTCAAAATGCAAGTTAGCAGCTTCAGGAATATAGTCAAGAAAATGCAAAGATGCTTTACACAGTTCTGATCCGATGACTCAACAACTTCCATAAAATGCTAGCAAAGGCTCAAACTGATCACCAAATACGAAATATGAACATCAGAGCAAAGTGAGCAGTTTTTTAGCCAAAAGAGTATTCACCATCAAAATAGCACTAAACATGTATAGACAGGAATTCGAACAAGTGCTAAACATGTATACAAGGTGAACTACCCCTAGCAAAGTTCAATCATCATGCTGAAGAATGAAACATACACTTGTGATTTCAAATTTTAATCGGAGTTGCGGCGGTGAAATTGCACAAGTTTAAAAATTTAGCATGTGATTGCGAGAGGTTGAAAGCTTGTCATTGCCTAACTTTTCAACCGAGCGAAGCCTATGCAAATGCAATCTGAAGTTTAAAGCATCGGTTTCGGTCATACACTACACGGCTCAAGTTTAACTCAAAGTGCAATGAGAAATAGTCTCGATACCGTGATGTGTTGACAAGCAGTCCCATCTCGATCTTTTTATTTCACTACTTAATACTTGGTTCAAATTTTATTGACAGAATATGAACAAACCAAGCAAGTGAGTGACTCAGAACTAGAGACATAGCAACCTAGCATATATGAAAAGCACGAGTGAACTCAACACATCCTACACATGCTAGTTGCATATCTCAATGGTGAACGTTTTCAAGTTTTATGTTCAGTAAGCAAATTCACCATTTCAAAAAAAATAGCTCAGCTCACAACATGTATAAGTGATCAGAAAGAGCATAAGCTACAAGCATCAACATAAAGCATCGGAGCATACTACATAGAGCATAGTCACATTCTAAAGATTATATACATGAAGCTCTGAATGTAAAAGCGTATGCTGAAATGCAAAAGACTAAACTAAGAGAAAATAAAACAAATGAGAAAATAGTCAGTCTATGATACAAGATCCCAAATGTTTCCCCCATCTAAAAGGGGAAACACACACCAAGCTCACCCCTCAACCGATTAAAGGTTGATTCGTCCAAAGGCTTGGTGAAAATATCAGCCAACTGATGATGAGTATCGACATGGCGAAGGTCGATATCACCCTTCTCATAATGGTCTCGCAAAAAGTGAAAGCGCACATCAATGTGTTTGGTCTTCGAGTGAAGCACGGGGTTCTTAGCAATGCTAATAGCACTCGTGCTATCACAAAGCAAGGGCACGCAAGAAAAGCTCAGACCAAAATCAAGCAAAGTGGCCATCATCCAAAGCAACTGAGAACAGCAGCTAGCCGCAGCAACATATTCAGCCTCTGTGGTAGACTGAGCGACACTAGACTGCTTGCAAGAAGACCACGATACAAGAGAAGAACCAATAAACTGGCAAGTCCCAGAAGTGGACTTGCGCTCAATACGGCAACCAGCAAAATCGGCATCAGAATAACCGCAAAGGGAGAGGGTGGAGGAAGCTGAATACCAAATCCCGAACTCAGGTGTGAAACGAAGGTACCTCATAATGCGCTTCACTGCCTGACGGTGAGAAGTGCGCGGCGACGCCTGAAAGCGCGCGCACAGACACACTGCGAACTGAATGTCCGGGCGTGTCGCCGTCAGGTAGAGGAGCGACCCGATCATGCTTCGGTACTCCTTCTGGTCCACAGCTTCTCCATCCTTGTCCGCATCCAGGGCCGTCGTGGTCGACATGGGTGTTGGAAGAGGCTTGGCCTCACCCATATCGAACCTCCTCAACAAGTCTTTGGTGTACTTGCCCTGGTGCACAAACGTCCCTTCTCGGGATTGCTTAATTTGCAATCCGAGAAAGAAAGTCAGCTCCCCCATCATACTCATCTCGAACTCCCTGCTCATTAAATCTGCAAACTTGGCAACCAAAGTGTAAGAAGAACCACTGAAAATGATATCATCCACGTAAATCTGGACCAAGAGAGTGTCTTTGCCTTGCTTGAGGAGAAAGAGTGTTTTATCCACACATCCCATTTTAAAACCCTTAGCAAGCAAAAAGGTTTTCAACCTATCATACCAGGCTCTAGGGGATTGTTTCAAACCATATAAAGATTTGTGGAGTTTAAAAACATGGTTTGGAAACTTGGGATTTTCAAAACCGGGGGGTTGCTCAACATACACCTCTTCTTCTATGCAAATGTATAATCCTACCGAGCCTACACACGGGTAAGTGGACTATAGAAGAATCAACAAGGCTATCAGAGTCACCCTTGCAAACTAACACTACTACCGGCGTTATAGGAGGTAAATATGAGCTATCAAGTCTAAGCACTACGCTTATGCTATCCAACTACTCTAACTCTAGAGCGACTAGAATTAAAGTACTCAAAAGAGAGTCATAAACCTTAAGAACAATAAGAACAATGGCTCAAACTTAAATATAGATGTTGATTACCGAAACAATCGTTGAAGCAAGTCGATGAAGAACTTGAATCCACAGGTACAAGATGAAGAAGTTGATCCGATAGGCCGGAGCTTCCTCTTGATCTCTTCCTCTCTCTCTCTCTCTCTCTTAGTTCTAGAATAAGACTAGGTTCTAATCCTAATAGAGGGGTATCTAGTATTCTACTTGAAAGCTAACTCTTGATTACAACTAGATGAACTAGATCTAATTCTAGATGAACTAGAAGAGATTCATCTAGAGGGACCTCTACTTCTACATTGGAACCCTAATTTTTGATGTGGAGATGAATAATGAAGAGGGAGATGCCTGGAGAGGGGGTCTGGGCTGCTTATATAGCCCTGAGGGATCAACCGCAACCGTTGGATCAAACCGACTTCAGGGACGGTGGAGATGAGTCTTAGGGTTCGGTGGAGGAAGCTTGCAGAAGACGGAAGCCAGCGGGCCCGGGGGAAGACCGATCGGTCTAAGGGTGGGACCGACTGGTCCCACCTGGCAGCGTCTCGGGGTGTCCCGCCTCGTGGTGTCCTCTGGTGTCCTCTAGAACCTTCTGGAATATTCCTAATGTGCCGGTTGCGTTATCTTGCGTCGGTTTCCTTCTAGGGGAAGCAATCAGTCTTGGTTTCCTGGTTTAGTCCCTGCAGAATCACAATTCACCAAAACTCGTGGAATATTGTCAATTAAAACCCTAAACCTTTGTTGGTGATTGAATTCATGCCCTTTTCATATTTATTTATCCTTTAATTTTGATAGATAACTAGCGTCAACAAGTTCCCCCAAGCTTACCCTTTGCTAGTCCCTTAGCAAAACTAAAACTTAACAATGCATCAGGAGTTGCTACTATATCTTCACTTCCAACAAGTACACCTGCTGTAAAACAAAAATTCTCTGAAACATATCATGTTATTCTTCATGGGGCTTATTACTCTTACCTTAGATCTTGAATAATTGAGAGATTGAACGATCAAATCAAGCACTATGTCTCTAGTTCTTTCACTTCACCTTTATCCCGGAGTTTTAATTAATTTTCAAAAGCATTAATACATATGTTGTTAAATTAAACAATGGATCCAAAGAGAAAGGCAACCAACCATTGAATCAAGAAGTGCATGTGTATGGAAAAATGGAGTCGGATGCTCTTTTGAATATATTCACTCTCTTCTGTTTATCAGAGACATATGGCTATCAGGCTAATTCTACTGTCGGGCACGTGCCCATTTTTTCTGACATTTTTTTTCTTCTTTTTTTTTCTTTTCGAGGTTCCAGACACTTGTCCCTTTTTATTTCCTCGGGATCTATCTTTTTGAGGTTTCGGACACTTGTCCCTTTTTATTTCCTCGGGATCTATCTTTTTGAGGTTTCGGACACTTGTCCCTTTTTATTTCCTCGAATCTCTTTTTTTTCTCTCTTTTTTTTAATAGCCATATGCTTCCAACAAAATTTCTGAGAGGGTAGCAACAGATAATTATGAGCATTTATGAGAAAGATGGATGAAATGTGTAAGTGATCTCAATTCAATGGCAAGATAACATCTCACAGGGTCACAAAGCTTAATTTAACTCAATGCAATTATTAGTCATATTCATATTTAGAAATCTCTGGAACTTTAGTGTTGTTTAGAACAAGATAATAGCAACTCAGATCATCACATGTCATATCCCAACTACCTAGACCTTAGATTAAGTATTTGCCAACCATGCATTTAATTTTATTTAAGACATCATTATTAATGAGGAGAACTCATGCTTTGAAGACTAGGTACTTGAAAGAAATTAGATAGAGCAACTATTCATCATTTCCATGCAAAAGATTATAGAGAGAGGGTTCTTCTTTAGTCATCAACTCCTTAAAACAAACTAGACAGACTATTTTATTTATTTAATCTAACACACTTTAAGATAAAAGCTAATAATAGTAGTAGTAGTAATGATAAAGACATACCTGAATCGCGAAGATAACGGGGGTGCGTCTCCCCCAAGCTGTTTCCCTTAATAGTGTTGAGCCTTCATGTGCTCATATATTTTTGTCTCTTTTTTTAATTAATGGTAAGCCTTCATGTGCCCACATTTTTTTGTTCTTTTCTTTTTAAGGGTGAGCCTTCATGTGCTCACATATTTTTGGTGTTTTGAATCTGTTTATAGAATAAAAAACTTAAGAGGATAAAGATACTTACGAGGATACATGGGGGTGCCTTCCCCCAAGCTGAATCTTGACGTAGCCGTTCGATCTTGCAATGGAGCAGGCTGGCAGTGGATATGTCCTTTCTTGATTAGAGCTTTGATTGATGTTGATGTTTGTTAAGACAATGCTCCAATAGTGGATGGGACATTCACTTGCTCGTCAGCTTTTCTCGGCCTTTCAAATCCTGTGAAACTCAAATAGACAACTAAACTTGTGGAACAGATTAAGCGTTAGTGGTTGGCCACTTAAGCCTTAGTTGTCTAGAATTTCAGTAAGATCTCTTTTCTTAATATTTTTGTGTTTTAATATTTTTATGATGCAAGAGAAAAATGCAACAGGATGAATGCATGCATATTTATTTTTATTATTATTTTTTTATGACACCACGATGAACATTCCCGTGGGTTTCACACCATAGAATTATTCACATGGGGATTTATGGTTTATGATATAATGTAACAATTGCAACATTTTTATTTTCTTTTCTAATGCAATGCAGAAATTAAAATGTTTGTGAATTAAATATGATGATGCAATAAATGACTAAGAATTAAATATGAGAAATATGCAGCAAAGTAAATATAAAGATAACTACCGATTTTTACCTTTCGGCGAAGGTTCGGATATTTAGGTCTGACGAACTGGACCTTCCCTTGGTCCAGACCTCCCAAGGTATGCCAGACGTTTGGAAAGTTGTTATTGATTTTACCTCTTAGGTGCAGACATTTTCTTTCATACTTTCTTGGTCTGAGTTTTCACTTCCTGTGGTTCACTATCTTGAGGTTTCTGTTGTTCTTTCTTTTCTGGGACAGTGTCGATAGCTTCTTCTTCGTGATTGGCCTTTCTATTCTTGATAGCTTGTCTTCTTTGGCATTGAGAGCGGCGTATTTCACATTTGTTCTTCTTGAGTGCTTCATTGGGTATGTAGCTGATGAAGTTGTATTGTGCCTTTTCTCCAGGAAAGTGAAAATGGATTTCCTCTTGTAGATGATTGCACTTGTAGCGTAGAGGAATGGTCTTCCTAGGATGAGGTGGACATCATCGTCTTCTCCCATGTCGAGGATCAAGAAGTCTGTGGGGACTTAATGACCTCTAATTCTGACTACGACGTCTTCCATCATTCCTTCTTGTTTATGCCTCTTGATATGGTGTCACTCATGTTCTTCGTTTGCCCAGCAGTTTGAAATGAAGCGTTAATTATGGAAGCTGGCAGCATCTTGCTCAGTGTGCATGTTCTTGTAGATCTAGGACCTTCACTCTGTAGAATTTGGGAGTGATAAACTTCTCCATGTTTGCTCAAGAGTGTGTCCTGCTCATAAAGATAAGGTAGAGATCAAGTGCATAGGCTCTATTGGTGGAAAAACACCAACAGAACCAAAAGTTTTGTTTATTCCCCTTAGGCACATTGCACAAGACAAACTTGTTGTTTATGTGTTCTATTCAATCTTAACATGAGTGATAGGATCAGAGGATGAGCATAAAAGTAGCATCTTTAAATATTTAACAGATCAAATTACATAACCCAAGGAAGGATAATCTATGCATAAAGTGTCGATCTTTTCATAATTGAGATATATCATCTTCCAAAGGTTGGATGCACAACATTTTAGCTTATTTAGTTAAGACAGTGAGATACAAGAGAGTAAAGCTAGAAACACAGATCAAATGACTGAACATGTTGAGTTGATTAGGTTGGATCAAGTGAGGTGCAACTTAAACATGTTTAGTTCTTTATTTATGTTCATACTAGAATCAAGAAGAAGTTTTTTAAAGTGATGGTTACTTACCTTGAAATATTACTTTGTCATTGAAGAGTGATGTGTCGAACCACCTTGTGGAAGCTTCTCTTGTCTAGCTGACTTGTCTTCTCTTGCTCGTCTCATAGTGTGATTGAAAAGAGGAAGATCACAGTGGAATCATCTTTAGAGGTATCGACCTCCCTTCTCTAAGTGTCGACTTATCGGTGAAGGCACATTGTTCCTCGAGTATGCTGACTTCAATCCTCTCTTTCTTGTATTAATTCTGTACTATGAGGATGTAGGGACAGTTCCACATTCTTCTCTTGTCAACCTTTCTTGTTTTCCTTTAATTATTGGGTTGGCAAGAGACTTGAATTTAGAGCTGCTACTCGAGTGCCTCCATGAGAGTCTTTTGTCTTGTAGTGTCACTTCTGAGACTTGTTCTCTCAACAGTGTCTAGATGATGGAGATCTTATCGACTGTTCTTCTTGATTTTGCTGGCTCAGGTACTATCTCTCCATCTTCTAACTCTTGTGGTGCAATGACTTCATCTTTCATGATGCCCTCCTCAATTCTTGGCAGTTGGTTCTCCCTTCGAGGTCTTCTCCTGGTTCTCTTTGGTTGTTTATAAGTGATGTAGATGTTGAAGAATTAGCAAAAGATCTAAGAGTTGACTTTTCCAGGTCCGACATAGATGATAACATTGATGGCGTTCAAGAACAATCTTCCAAGAATGAGTGGTGGATCGTATTCTTCTTCTTGACTGGGATAGCATCTAGTGGTTTGTATTGATCAAAGTGGTGGGTAGGAGATCAATACGTTTGAAATTGGGTTTCTCCTTCCTCCCTTTGATTGTGAAACACATCTAGACAACGGAATTGTCTCTCCCAGGCTGGCTTTCGATGTAGATGGACTTCCAACAACATGTTGTTCATGTGTTTGAGTTGTAGATCTTGCTATTGTTGTAGTCGTACCATCTTGTCTCCCAAGCTAGCTCTTGATTAGAAGAGAAAATAACTTTACACTTCTTGTCTTGATGTCTTGGGCAATGATGGTTGCAGGCTTAGGTTGTTTCATACGAGGTAAGTTGCATCCTGTTTGTCATCAGTGCCCAAGCAAGACTCAAAGCTAGGCTAGCACCATTTGTGATCTGAGAGTTGGTTTGTGTGTCTATGGTTTGGGTTTTGGATCTTCAATGTTCAGGCCAAACCATGGATGAACAAAATCTCTCTCCTGCATAATGTTAGTGGACATATACCCGAAGGATTGCAAGAATTTAAAGCATGGGTTGTTGTCCATAACATATGTATTTTGCATCTATGCTAATAAAAGATGTTTTTAGGATTACTTTAGCATAGACTAGCATTTTATGTGTTGGCTGCACTTTAACATGATTCAAGGCAAAAGATAACTTGCAGTAGAAGACAAAATAAACTTTGATACTCACAGTTCTTCCATCCATGATGAATGAGCTGAGTCTTCATTATGCAAAGTTGTTGAAGTTCATGTGTCTCTTCATCTCCAGTGTGAGTTCATCTCCGGACTTTCCCAAATTGATATTGAAAGTTTCCCTACAGGGGTTAGTCCAACAAAATATCCAACATCCACTATAGCATACTATCGGCTCAAAAATCAACCTAGACACCACGTCTAATTTGATCTAGGAAGGTATTTTAACTTAATTGCTTAAATTAAAAACCTTTGAAAGCAAGATCACCACTCCTAAACTAGGCACCATGCTTAATTTAAGAGATGTATTAAAGTACTCCAAACCTAAACATATAATATAGTGAATGAGGGTAGCATGAAAGTATTATAGAGATTTATTCAGATGGTGATGAAAGAGCATAATGAGCATATCCTAAAGGTAGGGACAACCAACATAGCAACATGGCAAGAGATATTCTTAGAAGGTCTATTCCCCAATCTTGGATTTTGCATGAATTAAGATTGGATGAATGTAATTCAATGTTGCATGATGATTGGTGGGACATACCTTGTGTTTGTTGTTCCTTCGTTCTTTTCTGCTCCAGACCTGGGAGGGTTAGTGACCAAAAATACCCGAAGGAATATTTTCATAATTATATTTCTATGCTCATTATAAGGACAGTGCAGCAGAAATGTAGGCATAGCTAATAACCAGGTGTTATGATGGGATGTAAAGATTCTACTGGTTATAGCTTGCGGCTCATGGGGTAGTGATAGATAAGAGTGGAATTCAAAAACAACATTCATAAGAATGAAAACAAAAATAATGAAAAGACTGGGACAAAAAAGGAAAAGATAAAAGTATGATTACAAGGTTAAACTTAAGACGTAAAATGATCTACCATTCCCCGGCAACGGCGCCAGAAATGCTTGTTGGTATAAATTAATGCACACTCTACTTTATCCGCAAGCGCACAGATAAAATCTACCGATGTAGCACTTCACCGGAGTAACCCAGTTTTAATATCGAACCCAAAGGAACGGATAGCGATGAGTCTCAAGTGTATAACCCCTGAGTAACTAACAAGGACAGAGAAACTAAAAGTATAGAGGGGATCACTAAGGTTATCTAAATCCAACTTAAGAGTGTTATGTTTATTATTGTTAATGGCGAAGTTGCCATAAAAGGTCACAACAGAGTATGATTCTTTTATGCAAATGTATAATCCTACCGAGCCTACACACGGGTAAGTGGACTATAGAAGAATCAACAAGGCTATAAGAGTCACCCTTGCGAACTACCACTACTACCGGCGTTATAGGAGGTAAATATGAGCTATCAAGTCTAAGCACTACGCTTATACTATCCAACTACTCTAACTCTAGAGCGACTAGAATTAAAGTATTCAAAAGAGAGTCATAAACCTTAAGAACAATAAGAACAATGGCTCAAACTTAAATATAGATGTTGATTACCGAAACAATCGTTGAAGCAAGTCGATGAAGAACTTGAATCCACAGGTACAAGCTGAAGAAGTTGATCCGACAGGCCGGAGCTTCCTCTTGATCTCTTCCTCTCTCTCTCTCTCTTCTAGTTCTAGAATAAGACTAGGTTCTAATCGTACTAGAGGGGTATCTAGTCTTCTACTTGAAAGCTAACTCTTGATTACAACTAGATGAACTAGATCTAATTCTAGATGAACTAGAAGAGATTCATCTAGAGGGACCTCTACTTCTACATTGGAACCCTAATTTCTGATGTGGAGATGAATAATGAAGAGGGAGATGCCTGGAGAGGGGGGTCTGGGGCTGCTTATATAGCCCTGAGGGATCAACCGCAGCCGTTGGATCAAACTGACTTCTGGGACGGTGGAGATGAGTCCTAGGGTTCGGTGGAGGAAGTTTGCAGAAGACGGAAGCCAGCGGGCCCGGGGGGAGACCGGTCGGTCTAAGGGTGGGACCGACCGGTCCAACCTGGAAGCGTCTCGGGGTGTCCCGCCTCGTGGTGTCCTCTGGTGTCCTCTAGAACCTTCTGGAATATTCCTGACGTGTCGGTTGCGTTATCTCGCGTCGGTTTCCTTCTAGGAGAAGCAATCAGTCCTGGTTTTCTGGTTTAGTCCCTACAAAATCACAATTCACCAAAACTCATGGAATATTGTCAATTAAAACCCTAAACCTTTGTTGGTGATTGAATTCATGCCCTTTTCATATTTATTTATCCTTTAATTTTGATAGATAACCAGCGTCAACAGCCGTTTAAGAAGGCACTCTTGACATCCATTTGAAAAAGTTTAAACCCTTTGGATGCAGCAAAAGCCAAGAGTATCCTAATAGCCTCCAAACGAACTACAGGAGCAAAAGTCTCCTCATAGTCTAGCCCCTCCTTCTGACTATAACCCTTGGCCACAAGTCTCGCTTTGTTCCTCACAATGTGGCCATCCTCTCCTTGTTTCTTTTTGAAAACCCATTTTGTCCCAATTGGATTACAGTCTGGAGGAGGTGGAACCAAAACCCAAACCCAATTTCGTTCAAAATTTTCTAACTCCTCATGCATGGCATTGACCCAATCCGGATCCGTCAAAGCGTGTCCAACATCTTGGGGTTCAAAATCAGCAACAAATGCAGAATGAGCAAAGTGAGAGATTTGTTGTGACCTGGACCGAGTGACACGTTCGTCGATGCTACCGATCATCTGTTGACGCGGGTGTTGGCGCTGAATGTTCCGTGGCGCCTCCCGAGCAGATGTGATCTCCACCTCTACAGCAGCTGGTGCCTTCCCGGGTACAAAAGGTACCACTCGGGGTGGCGGATCCCACGGCCCCCAGGAAGAAGAGGTGTCGGGGCCGTGAGTCATAGTAGAAGCCGCTCCTTGCGGCACAGCAGGTGGAGGGGGTGCCGGATCATCCATACCTTCAGCACCCTCGTCCTCGTCATCAAAAAGAGGCTCACCAACCTCATGATCACCTGCACGCTCAAAACAAGAAGAAAGACAAACCATGGTCTCGTCGAAGGTGACATCAGATGTCTCCATGAGTCGGTTAGTGTCAAGGTTAAGTACACGATAAGCTCGAGTGTGAGTGCCATAACCCAAAAATACACCATCAGAAGAATGAGACTCAAACTTGTCCAGGTTGCCTTTCTTAAGTATAAAACAGTGGCAACCGAACAATCTAAAGTAACTCACCTTGGGCTATCTTCCAAAACGCAACTCATAAGAAGTCTTTTCAAGAAAGCTCGGAGAAAAATGCGATTGGAAATATAGCATGCAGTGTTCATAGCTTCGGCCCAATATCGCCTAGGAGTCCTATGCTCATCGAGCATCATCCTGGCCATCTCTACAAGGGTCTGATTCTTCCTCTCTACAACACCATTTTGTGGCGGTGTGTAGGGGGAAGAAAACTGATGCTCCAAACCCAAAGAGTCACAAAACTTCTCAAAATCCAAATTCTTAAATTCGGAACCATTATCACTTCTAATAGCTCGCATTGAGTTCATAGGGAACTCGTTCTGAAGACGCAAAATCAGATTGCGAGCTAAACAGAAAGTCTCAGTCTTCTCAGTCAAAAAGAAGACCCACGAATATCTCGAAAAATCATCGACAACAACAAGCATGTACCACTTACCACCAACCGAGCTCACCCGAGCCGGACCAACAAGGTCCATGTGTAAAAGCTCTCCAGGGCGCTGTGTCATGACCTGAGTCACTGGATGGTGGGGAGTGGCAACCATCTTTCCATGTCCACAAGAATGGCAAACAAGGTCCTTCTCCATCGACAACTTGGGCAATCCTCGGATTAAGCCAAGTGAGCTAAGTCTTGCAAGCAAGTCGAAGCTCAGGTGACCTAGTCTCCTATGCCACTTCCAAAGATCAGAGGAGGAAGGACCAGCCACAAGACAGCAGGAAACTCCAAACGACTCCGAGAAATTCGCACGAAAGACTTTCCCAAAGGGCGAAATCAAGCAAACAAGATTGCCGTGAGGATCTAAAATGCGACAGAGATTCGGTTTAAAATGAAACTCATCGTCATCATCAAAGAGTTGCGAAACAGAAAGAAGGTTAAAATGCAAATTAGAAACAAGAGCAACATCACGCAACACAAAGTGCTCATTAACTCGCACCGACCCACGAGACAACACCTTACCTTTGTTATTGTCGTCGAAGGTGATAAACTCCTTTCCGGCGACTGGACTAAGACTGGAGAACCACTTGGCATTTCCGGTCATGTGCCTCGAGCAACCGGAATCCACCAACCAAACGTTCTCCAATCGTTTTACCTAGATCAATAAAAAGACATAGGGTGAGCATATGGTCCAACACTGGGGTTAGTAAAGTAGGGAGAATACCAGTGTTGGGCCGACTGCTCAAAAGAACGGTTAGCAGAAAAACCATTCCTAGCACGCCTACGGGAAGAGCGATCACCACGTAGAGGAAAACATGGTCCGCTAAGGGAGGAGCGTCCATCGTGATACTCAAAATGTGGCGGTGGAAAACGCTCAACTACAAAGCCACCGCCATGGGGTCCATAGCCTACAACTGCAGGCTCCCGCCGGGCACAACCTCCTCGCGGCCTAGGCCTAGGAACTTGAGGTTTTGGACCTCTAGGCCTAACAGCATGCCTCTGAACATTCGGCCCATGTACATCATGGAAAGGATGGTACATGTCCGTGTTGTTCATCTCCTTTGCATGGCGCGCCTCTCTCTTGCGCCGAAAGCAAAACTCACTCATGTGTCCATCTCTCCCACAATGCTCACAATGGTACCTCACCGCTCTCAAAGGGGGTTGTTGGTACTCATGGTAGTGGGTGTGGATCACTTTGCCCTTCTGTGGCATAAGCTCCTCTTGGATGGGTGGCATGGTGTCAAGCTTGTTCTTGAGGTGGTTTGGTTTGGGAGCCCATGATTGTTTCTTGGGTGGAGCTCTCGGAGGTTCAACAAAGACCCCATCCTTGGTGTTAGGCTTGAGAGGCTCTTTGGGTGGATTCTTGGTAAGCTTGGGAGTAGTGGTGGAGTTGGGCTTCTCACATGGGTTATGACCACTCGACTCTCCAATCTTGCCAAAGGACGAAACATCGACACCCAGAGCAAAACCTACACCTGGACCTCCAGCAGCTCGTTTGAATTGGGAGATCATCATCCCGAGCTGCGGCTCACCACTAGACACCCGTGACAAGATGGTCTGAAGGTATGTGTTTGCCTCCTCGGTTTGCATCTTGTCATGCTTCACGTTCGCAATCTCCATCTCCAAACCCTCACAAAGAACACATCTAGACACGCATGTGCTACCCGAGCTGGCCTTCCCAGATGGAAGCTGAGAGACACGAGTAGCCAAGACCACGTAATCAGCAGAGTTGCAAATATCCCAAATGGAAGCACCCAAACTCTGCAGATAGGCGGACATGCGTATCTTCCAATACGCATAGTTTGTCCCATCGAAAAATGGCGGTTGGCCCACGCCGCGATCCATGTCGCCTTCTGTGGATCTAGAACCGGCTAAGGTGGAAGATCCTTAACCCGCTCCGATACCAATTGAAGGACCGAGAGTGCAACCAGAAAGTGACCAGAGGGGGGGGGTGAATGGGAGCTTTAAATTTTCCTTTCAGAAACTTTAAGCCACTGTCCCGAAAATAAACCCCAAGAGCAAAACCGATGCGCGTGATGTCCACGACCCAAGAGAGTGGGTGGATGTTCCCTAGGAACACAGCGGGACACCACAAAAATTCCCTCGCCCAAGTTCACGCAGGTCAACTGGTGATAGGATGAACTTTGGGTAACCTCAACCTTCCCCGAGCAACGCGAGGGGGATTCAGGCTATTTTGTAAAGCGAGAAGCCCATTTTCTGAAGAGCATGAAGTCAGGAATCCAACGCAACAAGCGGATCTCAAATCGGAAGTCGGACGAGCAAACTGCGGACGAAAACGTGCAAACTGCAATTGACCTCTCTGTTTCTGGCCGGACTCACTGAAGGGAAGGGTCCGGTCAGTAACTGAGCGTCCGGTCACAAAAGCCAAGCTAGATGAACAGTAGGACGGGTGCGTCCGGACGACTATGAACAGAGCATCCGATCAAACTCCGAAATAGAGCATTCTGTGTTCAACGACCGGACTCTGAGACCTAGCGTCCGGTCTGCAGGACGCTAGCGTCCGGTCACCCCGATTTGACTCAATCTCACCCAAAACGAATCCTCTAGGGATCAAACTTGGTGAGAAGAATCACAAGGAGGATAGTGAGCTAACTCTACGAGATCATGGCTCAAACCTATCTCCAAATCGATGAATCGAAGAAGTTTTGGGAAAGAAGAAAAACTTAACCCGAAACGAAAATCAACCGATCTACTAGCTCGTGAGTTTAGAGGTGAATTCCTTCGGTGGAAAGAAGTGCCTCACGATCTAGAACAACTTGGTTCAAACAGATTTGCAAACAACGCACCAAGCAAAGAGATCGATCGACGGGAAAAACGTGGAGAAAAGCAACCCGCGAAGAACAAGAACAAAACGCGAATCACAACCACAAATTTGCAACCGTGTGGCTACCACACGCTACAATAGTGAGATTACGGTCTCACTTCCTCAAAATCTTATAGACACAGAGGTATGGTTCTCTTCTCTGTGGATCTCAGTTCACTACAGCAGGGGAGAGGGAGAGCAGGAAAACCTAGAAGGCAAAATAGCAAATGACTGAGATAGATGGGGAGGTGGGTGTCTCCCCCTACTTATCCTAATTCTAACTACTCGTAATTCCCACTCTACCCCTAACTACTTACAGAGCGAACCAGCTAAACCCTAAGGTTATTCTGGACCAACTCGATGGTAGGTGGATCCGACGGCCATGCTCGCACAATAGGTAGCGTTGCCTCAACGCAACCTCACCGATTGCCGCCACCCCTCTGCGTCCTCTTCACGGACTCCGCCCCCGGTTTTGAGGCCCAAACCGGGAAACCAGCCTTCACGATCAACCCCCGGTTTTGAGGCCCAACCCGGGAAACCAGCCCACCGTAGCCTTGGTTTTGTGGCCCAAACTCAGCAAACCCACAACACCCAGGTTTTGAGGCCCAAACCTAGAAACCGTCCTCAGCCCGAGTTTTGTGGCCCAAACTCGGAAACCATCAGTGCCCAGGTTTTGAGGCCCAAACCGGGAAACCGTCCACCCGATGGTTTTTCTCTGGCTCTACCACCAAACCGAAGCTGTAGAAGGGATGCACCACCCGTGCACCCCGTGCACCGACACGTGTCCCCAGGTCCTCGACCCGAGCAACACCATGCCCGCAAGTCTCCGCTCGTCGCTGTCCCAGGCTGCCAGCCACCACAGCTGATCCTCGGGCCACCGGTCCCTCAGTCCAAGCCTCACGTCCACCCTTCGCCACTCTCGGTCCATCGGCACGGCACGTCTCTACTTGACCTTCACCTTGCCTATGATCACTGTATCCGTGCTCGACACCTGCACAACACAAGCCAAAGAACATGCGCATTATCCCAGTTGACAATCACTCATCACTCAGAGACTCGGCATACACCCATGTATCTGCATACTCTACCCCTCTCTAATTACAAAGCGAACCAGCTAAACCCTAGGGTTATTCTGGACCAACTCGAAGATGCTGGTGATCCGACGGCCACGCCCGCACAACTGGTAGCGTTGCCTCGACGCAACCTCACCGATTTCCGCCACATACCGCCACCGCTCCGCTCGTCCTTATCACGGACCTCACCCTCGGTTTTGAGGCCCAAACTGGGAAACCAGCCTTCACGACCAACCCCCGGTTTTGAGGCCCAAACCGGTAAACCAACCGACCGTAGCCTGAGTTTTGTGGCCCAAACTCAGCAAACCCGCAGCACCCAGGTTTTGAGGCCCAAACCTGGAAACCGTCCTCAGCCCGAGTTTTATGGCCCCAACCTCGGAAACCATCAGCGCCCAGGTTTTGAGGCCCAAACCTGGAAACCGTCCACTCGGTGGTTTTTCTGTGGCTCAACCACCAAACCGAGCCGTAGAGGGGATGCACCGCCCGTGCACCCCGTCCACCGACACGTGTCCCCAGGTCCTCGACCCAAGCAACACCGTGCCCGCAAGTCTTTGCTCGTCGCTGTCCCAGGCTGTCAGCCACCACAGCTGATCCTCGGGCCACCGGTCCCTCAGTCCAAGCCTCACGTCCGCCCTTCGCCACTCTCGGTCCGTCGGCACGACACGTCTCTACTTGACCTTCACCTTGCCTTTGATCACTGTATCCGTGCTCGACACCTGCACAACACAAGCCAAAGAACATGCGCATCAAACCCATTGACAATCACTCATCACTCGAGACTCGGCATACACCCATGTATCCGCACAAGGTGAATATGAACAATCCAAGCAAGTGAATGACTCAGTGCAAGAGACATAGCAACCTAGCATACAAAAGGTAGTGATCTCAACACATCCTACCCATGCTAGTTGCCACTCTCAATGGTGAACAAATTAAAGGTTTCATAGTTGATTAATTAAGTTCACCATTTGCAAAAATAACTTAGCTCATAACATGTATCAAGTGATCAAAAAGAGCCTAAGCTACAAGCATCATCATGAATAAACAAGGCATAAAAAGTGCATAATCTCATTCTCATTACTATATATATAAAGCTCTAAAATGCACTAAATACATGATGAAATGCATGCAAAAGCTAGTCGATAAGAATCGAAACAAAAGCTAGCCAAAAAAGAAGACCCAAAACAAAAAGGGGTATCAGAGAAGTCAAACTATGAAACAACAAGCAAAATGCTTCCCCAACTAAAAGGGGAACACACACGAAACTCACAAGCGAAGAGCCAAGAAACGCTCAAGCGAACAGCTAGTAAAATCCACATCGGGAAAACCACAAAGCAAAAAGGGGTCGGAGAAGAAGAGTACCAAATCCCAAACTCAGAAGTGTATCAGAGGTACCTCATGAAGCGCTTGACCGCCTGCTTGTGTGATACCCGAGAGGACGCCTGAATCTGCTGAGATCTTTGGGGCGCCTGCCTCACCGAAGTCGTCTCCTCCTCGCCTGATGCTGTCGCTCCCACAGGTGCAGCTAGTGCTCGCTGGAGAGCTGCTCGAGCGGAACCCCAAGTCGTGGAAGAAGTGGGATCGGGTCTGTGAGCCGAAATGCTCTCTCCAGGCTCCTGTTCTCCTACACACTCAAGAGCAGGAAGAAAACACAAGGCATTGTCTCGTCCAGTGTGACCTCAAGGTCTCCACAAAGCGGTTAGTCACATAATAAGCATAAGGTGAACAGTCAACAAAAGAGGCCTACCTATGAATGATGTCGCAAGGAGATCTAAACTCAAACTAGTTAAGACTACCATGCAACAGGATAAAGCACTATATAGCAAAATGCAGCCTAGAGACATGATCAACTCAAACACAGCCTAAACCTCAACACATGCTACAATGCAAGATAATGATAGCAATAGATCCAGAAGCATGTAACATGATAAAATTGTGGAAAGGCTAGTGCTCAAACTAAACATGTCAACAGGATACATGTAGCTAACAAAAACTAGCACCTGAAAAGTGACACCTAATGAACATCATACCTCTACAAGTAAAGCTCATGGAGAAGTATGGTAAAGCATGGCATAATGTTCATGAGGATCACAGACTAGCATGAATAGTGACTGCTCCACAAAAGTTGTGCACAAAGCTAGCATGACATATGATACAGAAGATAGCACATGCTAGACTAAACAAAACATGATACAAAAGAAAATGTACATGCAAGAACTATACACGTGAGCACATGAAAGTCCATCTCATACCACAAGAAATAGAACATGAATGTACAAGGTATGAGTGTATAAGAAAGCTCACCAGGCTATAAAGGCCTCTTTGGAGGCAAATCTAAGCGAGGTGTAGAGAACCATCAAATCTTGATCATATCTAAAAGATCAAGTTCCATTAGGCGCATGTTCTCCACCCCGCGTCCTCATATCTACACACAAGAGGACAAAGTAACCCGAGTCTTGGATCCCGAAGGGTTAGCAAGCATATACTTGGGAACCCAAGATTTGGTCACAACTCTCAAAGGCGCACTCAACTTATCATGTGGGTTAGCATGATGCAAATGTTGGTTCAAATTTAGTTTTGAAACATCCTTGGAAGCATTCCTCAAAAGGACAACTCGAGGAGAAGAACGAGTTGTACCACAGGAAAAGAGGCAAACATCTTCCAAGGTTTTTGTAGAAGAACCAATAGAAGCACCATGAGCAGCATGACGTGGACCAAGAGAAGAAGCACTAGAGGCATGTCCACGATCATGACCTAACCCACTAGAAAAGGAGTCATAAAATCCATCAACAAAGAGGGGCTTCTTACTAGGAGCACAAGCATTCATGCCATGAGAAGGGCTATGAACCACCAACTTCCTAGAAGAGCGAGCTTGGCGCAAACGTTTGGCATGCCGATAGAAAAAGCTTTCTTGATGCCCATCTTTCTCACAAAAAGAGCAACGATACAAAGGCCTACTGGAAGGCACACCATTCTCCGACAAGTGAGAAGTCCCTTGGGACTTAGAACAAGAAGCATCAACGTTCAACTTGGTGCCATCACTAGGAGCACACGTGCCATGGGAAAGGCTATGTGGCTTCCTAAAAGCCTTAGCTCGAATACATCGCTCGTGTTTGACACGGCGGAAAAAATCGAATGAATGTCCATCCTTCTTGCAAAAGGTGCAATGGAAAATCGGATTGGGAACACGAGTCCCAAAAATGTGAGAAGCACCCTTGTCGTGAGATGTCCCTTGGACATCACTCGAAGAAACAACAAGGTTAGGAGTAGCTATGAAAGAGCTATCCGAAACCTTGACACTAATGCTACAGTAAAAAGACTCACGCACAACACAAGAACTCAACTCTGGTTGCAAAGAAGCAATTTTAGACGCATCAACATCGGAGTTGCAAGAAATGCGTGACTCAAAAGACTTAGCACAAAGACTCTTGCATCTTTTAGCTAAAACCTCATTTTTAAACATGAGGCGATCACAAGTACCACAAGGAGTGTTTCTCAAGTTTTCCATCTCCTTTTCAATGCACTCGGCATATGTGGTACGCAAGAGTTCATTTTCTTTTTCAAGGTTGGCACTCATATCATTGTGGTCAACAAACTTAGCGCTCATATCATCGCACAAAACCTTCAAAGCCAAAACTTCTTTTTCCAAATCAATGCATGATGTGCACATGAAATCGGTGGAAGAAACATCACCATTCACATCAAGCAAAGAATCATGATTCACACAAGAACTAAGGCAAGCATTTTTATTCAAAAAGCATGAGCTACAAGGCCTAGAATTTATTTCAATAATTTCATCCCTAGCATGCTCAAGTTCATCTACACATGCGGTGTGAGTCAATTTTAGTTCTTTAATTTCAGCATGCAAAGACTCACATGAAACACATGGTAACAAAGCATTTGACTTAAGCAAGGCTATTTCAGTTTTAGCACAATCAAAGTCCTTGTGCAAGTCAATGCAAACTAAGCATGGATTGGAAGCATTGGATATCAACATTTCATATTCAGATTTTAAGCTTGCAAGATAAAAGCATAACTCATCATTCTTCCTAACCATGTCACTAAAAGAGGTGCAAGGTGAAGATGCACTAGAGTTCCAATGAAAAAGACCATTTTTTAGCCTAGTGATGGAGCAATTCAACTTCTCAATCTTATTACGCAAGGTACCACAGTGTTCATCAATTCTATCAATATACTCATCACAAATATTAAAACGTTGGGACAAAATCCCAAGGCTAGCGACAAGTGTACCTTTCTTGGCCTTACCAAGTTCACGTATAATATCCTCGTTTGAGTGCTCAACATCCCTTAGGAAGTCCAACAAAGCATCCACCTCGCGTTCCACCTTATCAATTGCATGTCCATCAAACAAACCTGTGGACAAAGACACGCTAGAAGAAGAAAATAGTGTCATTTCTAAAAGCACCATTAGTGTTAGCCAAACAAAAGCTCAAACACCTCGACGAACAACGTCGGAAGCAAAACCACTCTGAAAGGTTGCCTTCGCAGATCCGGAACCGGTTAAGGTAGAGAGATCCTTAACTGGCTCTGATACCAATTGAAGGACCGAAAATGATAAAGCAAGGCGACCAGAGGGAGGGGGTGAATGGGAGCCTAAAAATTTCTTTCTAAATTCCGGCCTTTGTCCCAACAAAATCAACCCCAAAAGCTTCAGATGAAAAGCAATGCCCACGACCCTTAGAAAGAGGGTGGATGATCCCTAGGGTCACAGCGAGGCACCACAAGAATGAGCAATCCGAAACTCAAAAACTCCGAGTCAAGTTCGTATCCAAAAGACCCACTCCCAAACGTAGATGGAGGGCTACGTCGGGAAATCCCTAAATACTGATGCTAACACGTAGCAAAGATAGGTAGAGAGGTTCCTAGGTGAACTCTAGGAGCAAACGAGAAATCCAGAAACGAAGCGGAAAAGGCGGTAGAGCAAACGCACTAAAACGCAACACCCAGCAGGTTTCCGGATTGTCCGGGCTGCTGGTCCCGGACTGTCCGCGCCAGGGGCGGACTGTCCGTGATCCCCTGGCGGACTATCCGCCGACCAAAAACCCAAAATAGCAAAGCTGCTGAAATGTCCCTACTCGGGCCCGGACAGTCCGCGCCTGTCAACAGCGGACTGTCTGCCGGTCACCCAAGGGGAAAAGCGCCAAGGCAAACAGCCACTGCTCGGGCTGAAACCCCGATGCGCGGACAGTCTGCCACTGAGGGGCGGACAGTCCGCCACTGCCCAGAAAGTGCAAAAGCTGCACGACTCAAAACCAAAATCGATTTGATCTTCACCAAATCGAACGGGGCTGCAACCAAACTTCTCCCAAGTGTTCTTCTACGTGTTGGGAAGCTAATCCTAGGATATCATCGCTTCAAACCAACTAATCCATGAGAAATCCGAAGAACACTAGAAAAGGAGAAGAACGAAGAACGAACACGATTTTGACCCGATCTATGTGCTTGTGAGGTTAGAGAAGAAATCCTTCAGTGGAAAGAAGGAGCTCACGACATAGAACAATCTGATTCAAACGAAATCGCAAATCGTCGCTCGGAGAGGGAGAACGAAGCAAATCTCCGAGAAGGGAAAAAACAAAACGCGAAGAACGAAAATGCGAATTGATCCAAATTTCATCCAACACAAGAGGAGTAAGAAATTGATCCTTGGATTGCTACGGGATGGTGTAGCACACTGTATCGGGATACAAGCCACTCCTCGCAACAACAAAGCGTGTATGGCGAAAAGCTCAAGGACAAGAGCTGCTCCTCTCTCTAACCCTAGCCTCCTCTCAAATGAACAAAATGAGAGTGACACTTCCCCAAGGATGGCTGTCCTAGCAGCCCCTTCACATATATATAGGCGTACGTCCGAATGACACAAACACCCTAACATGAAGTACTAACCCAGATACCCCCTAGGGGTAAAACCGCTCACTCTAGAAGTTTTCATCTGACGGCCACGCGCCTTCTCATCCTTCGCTTCGCCTCGACGCAAGCTCCAGGATGCCGCCACGTGCCGTCCCGTCGACCACCGCGCCTTCCTCACTGATAGCTTTGCCGCAACGCAAGCCACTCGGTGCCGCCACGCGTCAACCGTTCCGCATAGGAACCTCCGCTCGGTTTTGAGGCCCAAACCGGTAAACCCGCCAGCCCAGGTTTTGAGGTCCAAACCTGGAAATCGTCCACCCCAAGTTTTGAGGCCCAAACTCAGAAACCCGCGAGCCCAGGGTTTGAGGCCCAAACCTGGAAACCGTCCATCCCGAGTTTTGAGGCCCAAACTCGAAAACCGGCCACCCCGAATTTTGAGGCTCAAACTCGGAAACCGTCGAGGGTAGCTTTTTGAGGCTCAACTACCAAACCCGCACCGTAGACGGGATGTGGTTCGCACACCCCGACCACCGGCACCGATGCCGATGCATGTCCAGCCTCCACGTCGGGCACAACGCCTTCGCCTTCCTTCTTGACACGGCCAACGGCACTCGCGCCGCACGCAAGCCCGTGTTCGACCTCCCGCCAAGTGGCACGACGCCATCATCTTCCTCCCGACTTGGCCTATGCATTACACATCCCCATGTGCTCTTTCTCGCCGATGCCACGTGCCAGCTACCACAGCTGGTCCTCCGGCCTCTTGGTCCATCGGTCCAAGCCTCACGTCCGCCCTTCACCGCTCTGGGTACATCGACATGGTACGTCCGCCGCACGGCATGCCCATCCTTCACCGCTCCTGGTCCATCGGCACGACACGTCTCTACTTGACCTTCACCTCGCCATCGACCACTGTCTTCGAGCTCAACACCTGCACATCAACACAACCAAGAGACACATGTTGCACACGCACATCAACACATGAAACACACCACAACTCAACGCCACCGGTTAGTCATAAACATTAAGCGCATATGAAATAATGACTCAACTGGGAAAAGCCTCAAACCTTCCTCACAAATGTCAATCATTCATCATCTATGTTCTCAGACTCAAGACGAACAAGGAAGCTACCAGGAGACTTCTAGTCGAAGGAGGAGGCACGCGGCGCCAGGGGGAGGCCGGCCGGCCTCAACCTTAGGCCGGTCGACCTGGGCCCACCTGGAATCCACCCCTCCTTCGTGCGGCGTGACCTAACCGACCTCTACTTTGTATCTTGGTCGTTGTTAAACGTCGGTTTGATCCGAGGGCTGCGGTTCATCCCACCGGGCTATATAAGAAACCCCAGACCCCCTCCTGAAGACATCATCATATCAAATCATATCTCATAACATAGATCAATTGTTTAGAGTAGAGGTAGCCTAGACAACCAGGAGCTCCATCATCCAAGGGCGTAGCTAGAATAGAATTAGAAGAGTCGAGGAAGCTCGGATTCCGGATCTAGTCAGGAGGAGCTAGGTAATTAGCCTTGTCTTCTCTCTTGTATCAACATTGTTCTTCTAATTGTCTAATTGTCTTCTCGTTCATTATCTTGTGTTCTAGTTCATCTTCTAATCTCTCTAGTTCATCTTTGTGCTCTAATCTAGTTCTAATTATCTCTCTAGTTCATTCCTGTGTTCTAATCTAGTTCTAATTGTTCGTCTAATTCTTATTCATCTTCTAGTTCTTGTTCTAGTTGATACATGTCATGACTTGTTACTATTTCGTGTTCATAATTATAATGTTCATCATCTACTTTGATTATATGTCTAGCATAGCTAGGGTATCTTTATGTTTATTCTCTTGTTCGTATAGTGCTCATTCTGTCGATCGCGGGGTGAGTGGTCAACATTGTGTAAGCATGGTGCTTATACGTTGTTTACTTGCGAATCGGCCCTATATTCCGGGTCAGCAAGTGGTAGATCGCGAGGGTGACTATTATAGCCTTGTTGAGTCCTTTGTAGTCCACTCCCCGAATATAGGACAAGTAAGACCTGGTCACCCAGAGGTGATAGACTCTGGATCTGATCCTCCATGCGTGATGTCTCCTGCGTATAAATATAAGTTCTTCTAACCATGATTGCTAAACATAATTGCACTAATTGACGTAGTCTATGACCTATAGTTAGAACCATGTTAGGAAGTTAATCTATCTCTTTCTAGTTTTGGCTACGATCCGACCTTGGGTGAGAATGCTCTAATGGAACTCTTTTATATGGTTTACTCTGTTCTATTACATTATTCTTATTTATCATTTATGATTGATTCCTGTGTTGAGTATAGATCTAGTGGAAGTCTTATCATAATCATACATGTGTGTGTCATAGTTGTAGATGTTTATCTCCTATCGATTGACTAATGATATGCATTGGTCCGTTATAAATAACGATACCTAGGAAACTCTCCTTGGTGAAATGCTACAGCAGATGTATTTTATCTGTGCGCTTGCAGATAATCTCATTTCATATTTTATAAGGGTGAGATCATAAATACCATCCACGTCTCTAGTGTCGCTGCTAGTGGTGATAGCCTAGCGTTAAGGGTAATGTTGTTAGATTTGTCGACCTGCATTTCTGGCGCCGTTATCTGAAGTGATGCTAAGAGATGTCAACAAGCATTTCTGGCGCCGTTGCCGGGGAACCAAATGTGTGATTCCAAAGCACATTCCCCGATGTTTGGGAAATCCCTTGAGGAAATCCCGTTGCTGGATCCATATCGTTAAGTTATTCGTGTTTCTAAGTTAAGATCAGAAGATAATAGGATATAAGTTGAATACATAGGAAAAACTTTACACACATGTTTATGATAATCGAGAAACACTATTGATCTTTTCTCAAACAGGCTCACCCTGTCCTTAGTCTATTTCTTGAATATCTTATTGCAGGGTGACGTATGACTGGATTTGATCGACCGGAAAACTACGTTGATGATCCTGAAGTTTTGATCCGAAAAGCCAAAGCCAACGCCAAACTCAAGAAACCACCAACCACGTTGACCGAAGACACTCAGGCAAGAAGCTCAACACCAGTGTTAGAAGACATGGCTGATAAGACTCTCCGCGATTTCTCTGCGCCAACCACTGCCAACATCAGGACTGGACCAGTAGTCAATATCGGAACCGAGGGATTCGAACACAAGTCATCTCTGATCAACATGGTGCAAGCCAGCCAGTTTTGTGGGAAAGCACATGAAGATGCAAGTGCCCATCTCCAACACTTCCTGGAGATATGCAGCATCTTCACTATCAAAGCAGTCACTAAGGACGCCATCTACCTCCGCCTATTCCCATTCTCACTTTTAGGAAGAGCGAAGCAATGGTTCTACTCCAACAAAGACAAAAACACTACATGGGAGATCTGCTCCACTGCTTTCCTAGCAAAGTTCTTCCCCGTAGGCAAGATGAATGCCCTACGAGTGAAGATCTCAACTTTTCAGCAGCAGTATGATGAATCAGTCCCTGAGGCATGGGAATGCTTTCAAGAAAACATATCAGAATGCCCACACCACGGGATGGAGAATTGGTTACTTATGTAGACATTCTACCATGGGCTCACTTCGAGTGCCCGTGATAATATCGATGCAGCTGCTGGAGGATCGTTCTTGTCACTCACTATCAAAGAGGCAACTGCTCTCATTGAGAAGATAGCTTCCAACCACGGATGGAACGAAGAACGCACTCAACCGAAGAAGAAGAGGAGGAATGCATCAACTCAAGGAAGTAGACATGTTGTCTGCTCAGATGGACCTACTGATAAAGAAGCTCGACGAACGACACCAAGAGAAGAAGGAAGTCATGCACATCCACGATTCTCGCATGACTTGTGAAGAGTGTGGAGGCACTGGCCACATAGGAAGCAACTGTCCTTAAGTCCAAGAGGATGTGAACTACATCAACAACAACAACAACAACTATCGTCCTCAACAGAATCAAGGATGGAATCAGCAACAGAGGCCCAACTACCAAGGTAATCACTCAGGTAACTACCAAGGTAATAATTTCAACCAACCACCTTTAAGAGAAATGATTGTCAATCAAAATAAAGTTATTGATAATATGTCCAGAAAAATAGCTTCCGATGATAAAATACTAGAAACCATTAATAATAGAATGGAGAGCTTTACTTCTGCTATTAAGAATCAGCTTAGCTTTAATAAGATGATAGAATCACAAATTTCTCAGCTAGTCGCTTCTGTACTTGTGACCGAAAAAAGGTAAGATTCCGGGGAATCCAGAAGAATTAGAATCTACAAATCTTGTAGACATTTTCAATGCAGGAGATTACTTCACAGCTCCGCCAAGGCCAAAGTACAGAGGATGGGGAGATGAGAATCTGCCCGAGAAGAAAGGAGATCCAGGGAGACCTGTCATCCCAATCACCATTGGACCCCATACCTTTGATGAAGCCATCTGTGATCTTGGAGCAAGTGTCAACATTATGCCTAAGGTAATCTATGAGAAAATTCATGGTCAACCTTTGTTGTACACAACCATGTGTTTG
This sequence comes from Coix lacryma-jobi var. lacryma-jobi, assembly GCA_009763385.1. Taxonomy (NCBI): domain Eukaryota; kingdom Viridiplantae; phylum Streptophyta; class Magnoliopsida; order Poales; family Poaceae; genus Coix; species Coix lacryma-jobi. The sequence continues at coordinate 106,285,161 of CM019830.1, read as the reverse complement.
CAGCTTGCAGATCAGACACTTTGCTACCCCAAGGGAATCCTTGAAGATGTTCAAGTACAAGTTGGACAATCACCTATCCTAGTAGATTTTGTGATAGTGAAAACTGGAGGAGATGAAAGAGCACCCATCATCTTGGGAAGACCATTCCTAAGTATAGTTAAAGCCATCATCTACACTGAAAGCGCCAAGATCTGCTTCACGATCAACAATAGGAAGGAGAAGTTCAGTTCCAAGAATCGCACACTCATGACTCGTGTACACCCACAGACATCATATGAGTACGAGGATGCACCTGCTGCCCCGAAGAAGAAGAAGAACAATAAAAGGAGGAGGAACAAGACGAAGCCACAAGAACAAGAACCAGTATGGATGGTCAACACTGTTGAACCACCAAAAGACACCACTCAACCTCCACTACGCCATGAGAAGTTGTACGATCCAGGAGTACCTGCCATTGACTGCATGATGAAGGAGAGTACCTTCTACAAAACATTCAGCGACATCGGCTCAAGTGTCAACATCATGTGTATGGTAACATATAAATATTTATTTCGTGATGCACCACTAGAACCAACATACTTGTAGATACAACTAGCAGACCAAACATTTTGATTTCCGGAAGGAAGGGTGGGAGACGTCGTAGTCAGAATTAGAGGTCATGAAGTCCCCACAGACTTCTTGGTTCTCGACATGGGAGAAGACGATGATGTCCACCTCATCCTAGGAAGACTGTTCCTGTACACTACGAGTGTAATTATCTACATGAAGCAATCTACATGAAGCAAGGGGAGATCCATTTTCACTTTCCTGGAGAGAAGGTACGATGCTACTTCATCAACTACATACCTAATGAAGAACCTAAGAAGAGTAGAAGTAAAAGATGTCGCTATCAACGCCAAAGAAGACAATCCATCAAGGATGGAGAGGCCAATCACAAAGAAGAAGCTAGTGACACTATCCCAGAAAAGAAAGAAGAAGAGACACCTCAAGACAGTGAACAGCAGGAAGTAAAGACACAGACCAAGAAAGTATGGAAGAAAAAGATAGCGCCTAAAGAGGATCAACCAGAAATAACTTTCCAAACGTCTGACACACCTTGGGAGGTCTGAACCAAGGGAATGTCCGGTTCGTCGGACCTAAATATCCGAACCTTCGCCAAAAGGTAAAATCGCTAGTTATCCTCATATTTACTTTTCTGCATATTTATCATATTTAATTCTTAATCATTTACTGCATCATCATATTTAATATTTGCATCATCCATAATCATTTTAATTTTCTGCATTGCATTAGAAAAGAAAATAAAAATAATCATATTGCATGATCGCATTGCATTTAAGAAAAATAAAAACTCTTTAAGCCCCATGTGAATAATTCAATTGTTTACTGTGGAGGCATAAAAAAATGTTACTTACTTTTTGGATCTGCATATAAAAATAAAAAATCCAAAAATATATATTAAACTCTTGTTGAATCATGCTTGCTTAAACAACTATGAGGCTCGATAAGACATAAACGGTTTTACCACTAACGCTTAATAAATTCCACGAGCTTTGTTGTCTATTTAAGTTTAGCAGGAAACAATAAGAAGGCTAGATAACTTCATCCACTCTAGAGAGACGAAAACAAATAACTTTCCATTAGGGACCAGAGGAGTGAAGTGCATCGACGCTACCAAGAGAACGAACACGCAAGCATCTAGCTTGGGGGAAAAAGCTCCCCCGTTATCCGAGGTAATATATCTATATATTTTTGAATTTTATTTGAAAACAGAAAACACCAAAAATATGTGAGCACATGAAGACTCACTCATAAAAATAAAAACCCCAAAAATATGTGAGCACATGAAGGCTCACCCTTAAAAAGAAAAAGAACAAAAACATTCGGGCACATGAAGGCTCGACGTTATCGAAGGGATTAGCTTGGGGGAGACACACCTCCGTTATCTTCGCTATTAAGGTATGTTACTATTGCTATTATTATTACTACTATTATTATTATTAGTGTTTATGTATTATTAGTCTTTATTAGTCTATATATTATATATTAGAGTATGTGTGTGTTTAATATTAGAGTCGATAAAAAGAACAATGATGATCTAGAATAAAAGCTTGCCCTGAAATAATTGAGCTCTAGGATAATAAAATTAATTTGGATGGAAATGATGAATAGTTGCTCTGCCATAATTCTTCTCAAGTGCCTAGTATCCAGTCTTCAATTTTTCCGAGTTTTGGATGAGATTGTTTTAACATGAAAATTTACTTTAAATCTGAGACTTGTGGGTTGCAAAAGTTTTGACTTAAGTCTATGCGTTTGACGAGTATGATATGAAAAGGTTGAACTGCTATTTATGTTGTTCCTAGTGATACTAGAGTTCTGGAGATTTATCTTTGGAAAACTTAAAATGATACATGATGAGATCCTCCATGATGAGTGTTTGAAATTCCTACCACAACCTGATATATGAATCCACTCTTTATATCTACTGCTTTCATATGCATTGAGTATTGTCAAATCGTGTTGACCCTTAGAGACTCGTCATATAGTTAAAATCAAGATCACATACACACCACCCATATATGTTGCTCCTACATTGGGAGTACGCAACAACATGCCTTCCATTTAGATCCACTCAAAAATGTATCACTTCTACACTTGGAGTGAACAACAAAAATATTTCCCTTCATCCATGTGACCTTTTTATGCCTTCATTGCCATTCATAAACGCTCCAAGTTTATCATTGTTATCTATTTAATCATTATGTTGCAAAAAGATGCATGGGCTATGCAAAAGTTATCTAAAAAAAGAGAGAAAGAGAAAAGAAAAAATGGACACGTGTCCGACAGTAGAATTAGGGGTGTTTCGACGCCCACCTTAAAAAAAATAAAAGATAGCCCATGTTGTCTCTAGCAGAAGTTATACAAGAGAGAAGTATCCACAAGGAGTAAAGTAATCAAAGGTCTATACCCATCATCCATCATTATGTTTCCATCTTCATCATTGTGTTTTCACCCTCACATTTGTTTACCACCACTGTTCCACCATACACATTCATTCCACATATAGGTCCACACACATGCACATCTTGATTTGATTGTATGCCAAGTTTCTCTGGGTCCATGCTTTGACTTTGCAATATATGCTATGTAAGTATGTACAGGTTGACTCCCACCTATGAACTCCACAAAAGCTTATTAGTTATAGGGTGAGAGAAGGCACAACATTCAGTGCCTTGGAGAGAATCCACAAATACCATAGATGAGAGACTTGAAAGGATCATATGAAGGAATCTCTGAGTTTTATTTTGAAAATCTTACAAAACTCCAGAATAAAGGTAGATCGAAGAACTTGAGACATAGTGTTTAACTTGATCGTTCTGCTTTTCAAATTGCTCAAGACCCAGGTGAAGGCTACAAGCACCACAGTTGAAGGTAAGAGGTAAGTTTGAAAGTTGAAACGATTGATTCTAATTCGGAGGAAAATTTTTGTTTGAACACTTGTGTACTTTTGAGGCGTGAAACCATAGTAGCAACTCCTAATCCATCATAATATATCATCTAAATGTTTGCTAAGGGACTAGCAAAGGTTAAGCTTGGGGGAACTTGTTGACGATAGATAAATCCTATTTTAAACCGTCAACTAACCTCATAAATGACCCGCAATGATCCAAAGAGTGAGCTATAAAGTTTGATTCTAACGAGTTCTACGAGTTGTGTAGTTCTCACTTGTTTTGCAGGATATTCAATATTTCATCATAAGAAAGTATCTCAAGTGAAGAATCAAAGCACACCAGTGAGACAAGCTCGTCGAGACGATCGCAACGGACATGCCACTTGCCATATTTGGAGCCCCGGAGCAAGAGTCCTCGATGAATACGATCGGGAAGACTCTAGAACCCTCTAGAAGCCTTATCCATATGAAGATCAAGGGTATAACAGACAAGATTCCAACAACTATAGAATACCAGAGATATCCAGGGACCAGACAAGAAGAAGACGACAAGGAATCCATCCACGCCATGACTCGTTGCGCAAACCAACCGAACAAGGACTCAAGACGAACAAGTAAGGTACCAGAAGACTTCCAGTCGAAAGAAGAGGCACGCGACGCCAGGGGGAGGCCGGTCGGCCTCAACCTTAGGCCGGTCGACCTAGGCCCACCTGGAAGCCACTCCTTCGTGCGGCGTGACCTAACCGACCTCTACTTTGTATCTTGGTCGTTGTTCAACGTCGGTTTGATCCGAGGGCTGCAGTTCATCCCACCGGGCTATATAAGAAACCCCATACCCCCCTCCTGAAGACATCATCAGATCAAATCATATCTCATAGCATAGATCAATTGTTTAGAGTAGAGGTAGCCTAGACAACCAGGAGCTCCATCATCCAAGGGCATAGCTAGAATAGAATTAGAAGAGTCGAGGAAGCTCGGATTCCGGATCTAGTCCGGAGGAGCTAGGTAATTAGCCTTGTCTTCTCTCTTGTATCAACATTGTTCTTCTAATTGTCTAATTGTCTTCTAGTTCATTATCTTGTGTTCTAATTGTGTTCTAGTTCATCTTCTAATCTCTCTAGTTCATCTCTGTGCTCTAATCTAGTTCTAATTATCTCTCTTGTTCATCCGTGTGTTCTAATCTAGTTCTAATTGTTCGTCTAGTTCTTATTCATCTTCTAGTTCTTGTTCTAGTTGATACAAGTCATGACTTGTTACTATTTCATATTCATAATTATAATGTTCATCATCTACTTTGATTATATGTCTAGCATAGCTAGGGTATCTTTATGTTTATGCTCTTGTTGGTATAGTGCTCATTTTGTCGATCGCGGGGTGAGTGGTCAACATTGTGTAAGCATGGTGCTTATACGTTGTTTACCTGCGAATGCACCCTATATTCCGGGCCAGCAAGTGGTAGATCACGAGGGTGACTATTATAGCCTTGTTGAGTCCTTTGTAGTCCACTCCCCGAATATAGGACAAGTAAGACCTGGTCACCCGGAGGTGATAGACTCTGGATCTGATCCTCCATGCGTGATGTCTCCTGCGTATAAATATAAGTTATTCTAACCATGATTGCTAAACATAATTGCACTAATTGACATAGTCTATGACCTATAGTTAGAACCATGTTAGGAAGTTAATCTATCTCTTTCTAGTTTTGGCTACGATCCAACCTTGGGTGAGAATGCTCTGTTAGAACTCTTTTATATGGTTTACTCTGTTCTATTACATTATTCTTATTTATCATTTATGATTGATTCCTGTGTTGAGTATAGATCTAGTGGAAGTCTTATCATAATCATACATGTGTGTGTCATAGTTGTAGATGTTTATCTCCTATCGATTGACTAACGATATGCATTGCTCTGTTATAAATAACGATACCTAGGAAACTCTCCTTGGTGAAATGCTACAGCGGATGTATTTTATCTGTGCGCTTGCAGATAATCTCATTTCATATTTTATAAGGGTGAGATCATAAATACCATCCATGTCTCTAGTGTCGCTGCTAGTGGTGATAGCCTAGCGTTAAGGGTAATGTTGTTAGATTTGTCTACCTGCATTTCTGGCGCCGTTATCTGAAGTGATGCTAAAAGATGTCAACAAAAAGCTCAAGAACAAGAGCCCTCCCTCCTCTAACCCTAGCCTCTCCTCACAATGACAAAATGAGAATGGTAACACCTCCAAGGATGGCTGTCCAACACAGCCCCTTCACATATATATAGGCGCACGTCCGAAGACAAAAACACCCTCACATGAAGTACTCAGCCCAAATACCCCCTAAGGATAAAACCGTCCAACTCTGGCAGTTTTCATTCGACGGCCATGCGCCTTCTCACCCTTCGCTTCGCCTCGACGCAAGCTCCAGGATGCCGCCACGTGCCGTCCCGTCGACCGTTGTGCCATCTCACCGATAGCTTCGTTGCGATGCAAGCCTCTCGGTGCTGCCACGCGTTGACCGTTCCGCATAGGAACCTCTGCCCGGTTTTGAGGCCCAAACCGGTAAACCCGCCAGCCCAGGTTTTGAGGCCCAAACCTAGAAACCGTCCACCCCGAGTTTTGAGGCCCAAACTCAGAAACCTGCCACACCCAGTTTTGAGGCCAAAACTCGGAAACTGTTGATGGTAGCTTTCTAAGGATCAACTACCGAACCCGCGCCGTAGACGGGATGTGGTTCTCACACCCCAACCACCGGCACTGATGCCGATGCATGTCCAGCCTCCACACCGGGCACAACGTCTTCGCCTTCCTTCTTGACTCGGCTGACGGCACTTGCGTCGCACGCAAGCCCGTGTCCGACATCCCGCCAAGTGCCATGACGCCAACGTCTTCCTCCCGACTCGACCGATGCACCGCACATCCCCATGTGCTCTTGCTCGCTGATGCCACGTACTAGCTACCTCAGCTGATCTTCCGGCCTCCCGGTCCATCGGTCCAAGCCTCACGACCGCCCTTCACCGATCCGGGTCCATCGGCATGGCACGTCCGCCGCACGGCACGCCCATCCTTCACCGCTCCCGGTCCGTCGGCACGACACGTCTCTACTTGACCTTCACCTCGCCATCGACCACTGTCTCCGAGCTCCACACCTGCACATCAACACAGCCAAGAGACACATGTTGCACACGCACACCAACACATTAACACACCACAACTCAACGGCACCGGTTAGTCATAAACATTAAGCGCATAGCGAGATATGGACTCAACTGGGAAAAGCCTCAAACCTTCCTCATAAATGCCAATCATTCATCGTATATGTTCTCACTGTCAGGCGCTAGTTGCTTGCTTTGACCGACGCTGACAGTTGCTTAGGAGATCAGCGACTCAGGTCCCTGACCCTATCCGTTTCACAAGGAGATGTTTAGTATTAGTTCTATAGTTTGACATTATAGTTTTTTATTTTCATTTCATCAAATTTTGTTTGATACTTCTAATCTTCAATCAATACAATCTGATGAGAACATATATGATGAATGATTGACATTGATGAGGAAGGGTTGAGGCTTTTCCCGGTTTAGTCCATATCTCGCTATGTGCTTAATGTTTATGACTAACCGGTGGCGTTGAGTTGTGGCGTGTTACTTGTGTTGGTGTGCGTGTGCAACATGTGTCTCTTGGCTATGTTGATGTGCAGGTGTTGAGCTCGGAGACAGTGGTCGATGGCGAGGTGAAGGTCAAGTAGAGATGTGTTGTGCCAACGGACCGGGAGCGGTGAAGGATAGGCGTGTCGTGTGGCGGACGTGCCATGCCGATGGACCAAGAGCGGTGAAGGGCGGATGTGAGGCTTGGACCGATGGGCCAAGAGGCCGGAGGACCAGCTGTGGTAGCTGGCACGTGGCATCGACGAGCAGGAGCACATGGGGATGTGCGATGCATCGGCTGAGTCGGGAGGAGGACGATGGCGTCGTGGCACTTGGCGGGAGGTCGGACACGGGCTTGCGTGCGGCGCAAGTGTCGTCGACCGAGTCAAGAAGGAAGGTGAAGACGTTGTGCCCGGCGTGGAGGCTGGACATGCATCAGCATCGGTGCTGGTGGTCGGGATGTGCGAATCACATCCCGTCTACGGCGCGGGTTTGGTAGTTGAGCCTCGGAAAACTACCCTCGATGGTTTCCGAGTTTGGGCCTCAAAACTCGGGGTGGACGATTTCCAGGTTTGGGCCTCAAAACCTGGGCTGGCGGGTTTTCAAGTTTGGGCCTCAAAACTCGGGGTGGACGGTTTGCCATGTTTGGGCCTCAAAACCTGGGCTGGCGGGTTTACCGGTTTGGGCCTCAAAACCGGGCGGAGGTTCCCATGTGGAACGGTCGACGCGTGGCGGCGTGGAGAGGCTGGCGCGGCGGGGAAGCTATCCACGAGGAAGGCGCGGTGGTCGACAGTGACGGCACGTGGCGGCATCCTGGAGCTTGCGTCGAGGCAAAGCGAAGGATGAGAAGGCGCGTGGCCGTCGGATGAAAACTGCTAGGGTTGCTAGGAGTGGCTTGTAACCCAATACATCGAGCGTTAATACAATTCATCTTGCTGAATCCAAGGATCAAATTTGTGCTTTAATTTGTCTTGCAATTTTGTTCTTCGCGTTGCACGTTTTCCCCTCTTTCGATCTTCACGAGATTTCTTGTTTCGAGGGAAGATTCACAAATCCGTTTGAACCATCTCCTAGAGAATCGTGAGAGACATCTTTCTACTGAAGGGTTTTCTCTAATTCCTCACGAGCTAGTAGATCGGGCAGATTTCGTTTTGGATCACGTTCTTGCTCCTTTACCCCGAAATCTTTCGATTCATCGATTTGGAGTTAGGTTCGAGCCATGATCTCTTAGGAGTAGCTCACTAACATCCTTATGACCTCTCAGATCGAATCCTAGCCCTAGAGCTTTTGATTCGGAGGAGATCGGGTTGAATCACCGAAGAACTGTTCTGTTATCGGGGGCATCAGACGCTGGTCACGGGAGCATCGGACACTGATGTTCATAGCATCGGATGCTCCGATGAGACGTGTCAGTTCTGGTGTTTTTGAGTGGGCATCGGACGCAGGGCATCGGACGCGTCCGTTGGTCATCGGATGCACCGAAGCCTGAGCATCGGACGCTGACCAGATACTGTAGCAGCGTCCGATGGTCACACAGTAATGTTCCAGAGAGGACCTGTTTGCATCGGACGCGTCCGGTGAGTTAGCGTCCGGTGAAAACTTCACTGTTTCATTCGTCGTTTGTTCGTCCGACTTCGGATTTGGTTTCCGCTTTTTGCGTTGGATTCCTGACTCTGTGCTCTACAGAAACAAGGCTTCCCGCTTTGCAAAAACGCCTAAATCCCCCTCGCGTTGCTCGGGGGAGGTTGAGGTTACCAAAGTTCATCTTGTCACTAGTTGAATCGCGTGGATTTGGTCGAGGGAGCTTTTGTGGTGTGCCGCTGTGTTCCTAGGGAACATTCACCCATTCTCTTGGGTCGTGGACATCACGCGTGTTGGCTTTGCTCTTGGGGTTGATTTTTTGGGACAAAGGCCTAAACATTTCGAAAGAAATTTTGACGCTCCCATTCACCCCCCCCTCTGGTCGCCTTGCTTTAGCATTTTCGGTCCTTCAATTGGTATCGGAGCAGGGTCAAGGATATCTCAACCTTAACTGGTTCCGGATCTGCGAAGGCAACCTTTTAGAGTGTTTTGGCTTCCGACATGGTTTGTCGAGGTGTTGAGCTTTTGTTTGGCTAACACTAACGGTGCTTTTGGAAATGGCACCAAGCTCTTCTTCCAGAGTGTCTTTGTCCTTAGGTTTGAGTCTTGGACATGCGATTGAGGATGACACTTTGACAAGAAGAAGGAGTACGGCTCTAGAGGCGGAACACGAGGTGGATGCTTTGCTGGGTTTCCTAGGAGATGATGAGCATTCAACGGAGGATCGTATACGCGAACTTGGCAGGGCCAAGAAAGGTATTCTTGCTGCTTGTCTTGGGATTTTATCCTGACAATTTGAAGCTTGTTGTGATGATAACATGAGATATGATGAGCTTTGTGATACCTTGCGTAGAAAGATTGAGAAGTTGAATTGCTCCATCACTAGGTTAAAATGTGGTCTTTTTGATTGGAAGTCTAGTGCATCTTTACCTTGCACCTCTTGTAGTGACATGGTTAGGAAGAATGATGAGCTATGCTTTTCTCTTGCTAGCGTAAAATCTTAGAATGAAATGTTGAAATCAAATGCTTCCATACCATGTCTTGTTTCCTTTGACTTGCGCAAAGACCTTGTTTATGCTAAATCTGAAATAGCCTTGCTTAGGTCAAAAGCTTCTTTACCATGTGGTTCTTGTGAGTCTTTGCTTGCTGAAATTAATAAACTAAAATTGACTCACACCACATGTATAGATGAACTTGAGCATGCTAGGGCTGAAATTGTTCAAATAAATTCTAGGCCTTGTAGCTTATGCTCTTTGAGTAAAGATGCTTGCCTTACTTCTTGTGCTATTCATGATTCTTTGCTTAATGTGAATGGTGATGTTTCTGACACTAATTTCATTTGCACATCATGCATTGATTTAGAAAAAGAAGTTTTGGCTTTGAAAGCTTTGCGCGATGATATGAGCGCTAAGTTGGTTGAGCACAATGATATGAGTGCCAACCTTGAGAAGGAGATTGAGCTCTTGCGTACCACATATGCCGAGTGCATTGAAAAGGAGATGGAAAACTTGAGAAACACTCCTTGTGGTACTTGTGATCGCCTCATCTTTGAAAATGAGGTTTTAGCCAAAAGATGCAAGAGTCTTTGTGCTAAGTCATTTGATTCACGCAATTCTTGCAACTCCGATGTTGGTGATTCAAAGTTTGCATCTTTGCAACCGGAGTTGAGTTCTTGTGTTGCGTGTGAGTCTTTTGACTATAGCATTAGTGTCAAGGTTTCGGATAGCTCTTTCATAGCTACTCCCAACCTTGTTGTTTCTTCGAGTGATGTCCAAGGGACTTCTCTTGACAAGGGTGCTTCTCACTTTTTTGGAACTCGTGCTCCAATCCGATTTTCCATTGCACCTTTTGCAAGAAAAATGGACACTCATTCGATTTTTGCTTTTGCCATGTCAAACACGAGCGACGTATTCGAGCTAAGGCTTTTAGGAAGCCACGTAGCCTTTCCCATGGCACGTGTGCTCCTAGTGTTGGCACCAAGTTGAATGTTGATTCTTCTTGTTCTAAGTCCCAAGGGACTTCTCACTTGCTGAAGAATGGTGTGCCTTCCAATAGGCCTTTGTACCATTGCTCTTTTTGTGAGAAAGATGGGCATCAAGAAAGCTTTTGCTATCGGCATGCCAAACGGTTGCGCCAAGCTCGCTCTTCTAGGAACATGGTAGTTCATAGCCCTTCTCATGGCATGAACGCTTGTGATCCTAGTAAGAAGCCCCTCTTTGTTGATGGGTTTTATGACTCCTTTTCTAGTGGGTTAGGTCATGATCATGGACATGCCTCTAGTGCTTCTTCTCTTGGTCCATGTCATGCTTCTCATGGTGCTTCTATTGGTTCTTCTACAAAAACCTTGGAAGATGTTTGCCTCTTTTCCCGTGGTACGACTCGTTCTTCTCCTCAAAGTTGTCCTTTTGAGGAATGCTTCCAAGGATGTTTCAAAACCGAATTTGAACCATCATTTGCATCATGCTAACCCACATGATAAGTTGAGTGCTCCTTTGAGAGTTGTGACCAAGTCTTGGGTTCCCAAGTATATGCTTGCTAACCCTTCGGGATCCAAGACTTGGGGTGCTTTGTCCTCTTGTGTGTAGATATGAGGACGCGGGGTGGAGAACATGCGCCTGATGGGACTTGGTCTTTTAGATGTGACCAAGATTTGATGGTTCTCTACACCCCGCTTAGAATTGCCTCCAAAGAGGCTTTTTGCTATCTGGTGAGCTTTTATATACACTCATACCTTGTACATCCATGATCTATGTCTTGTGGTATGAGATGGTCTTTCATGTGCTCACTTGTATAGTTCTTACATGTACATTTTCCTGTGTATCATGTTTTGTTTAGTCTAGCATGTGCTATCTTGTATATCATGTCATGCTAGCCTTGTGTATAGTTTTTGTGGAGTAGCCATTCATGCTAGTTTGTGATCCTCATGAACATTGTGCCATGCTTTGCCCTTCTTCTCCATGAGTTTTATTTGTAGTGGTATGATGTTCATTAGGTGTCACTTTTCAGGTGCTAGTTTTAAATAGCTGCATGTACCCTGTTGACATGTTTAGTTTGAACACTAGCCTTTCCACAATTTTATCATGTTACATGCTTCTGGATCTATTGCTATCATTATCTTGCATTGTAGCATGTGTTGAGGTTTAGGCTGTGTTTGAGTTGATCATGTCTCTAGGTTGCATTTTGCTCCATAGTGCTTTATCCTGTTGCATGGTAGTCTTGACGAGTTTGAGTTCAGATCTCCTTTGCGGTATCATTCATAGGTAGACCTCTTTTTGTTGAGAGCTTACCTTATGCTTTTATGTGACTAACCGCTTTGTGGAGACCTTGAGGTCACACTGGACGAGACAATGCCTTGTGTTTTCTTCTGCCTTTGAGTGTGCAGGAGAACAGGAGCATGGAGAGGGCATTTCGGCTCATGGACCCGATCCCACTTCTTCCACAACTTGGGGTTCCATTCGAGCAGCTCTCTAGCGAGCACTAGCTGCACCTGTGGGAGCGACAGCTTCAGGCAAGGGGGAGACGACTTCGGCGAGGCAGGTGCCCCGGAGTTCAGCAGATTCAGGCGTCCCCTCGGGTATCACACCAGCAGGCGGTCATGCGCTTCATGAGGTACCTCCGACACACTTCTGAGTTTAGTTTTTGGTACTCTTCTTCCTTGACCTCTTTTTGCTGTGTGGTCTTTTCGATGTTGATTTTGCTGGCTGTCGCTTGAGCGTTTCTTGTGTAACACCCCTGGTGTTAAGCAACCCTAAATGCATAACTTGGCATCTCATGAGCATAAAGCATCATTGTGATAGCGTTTACTAACCATGCTTTGGTGTGATGCTTGTTTGACTTGTTTTTGGAGTAGTTGAGTTCCTAAGTAGTTTAACCTTGTTGAGAAGTCATAATGAAGCCATGTTTATGTTGGTCTTTTTGGCTAACCAAGTCCCTAACCCAAGTTACCCTAATAGAGCCCTAGGAATCCTTTTGTTTGACTAACAAAAACCTCCATGATAGAAGCTTTGTATGGTGAGTGCTCTAAACCAAAAGTGTGTAGAATTTAGAGTAAAACAAAAGTTGTTTTTGGGTCAACTCATGAAAATGAGGTTAACATGGTGTTTTGAGGCCCACAAGGCATAAATGGGGGAGTTTAGACTTGGAAAAATTTCTTAATTCTTTGAACTGACCAACAGTTTCGTCTAGCGAACTTTGGAGCTTTCTTGAGCAAAACCTAGGTCGAACCAATGCTTGATCCTATAACCAAAGTTGTAGTCAGCACATAGCTCTACCCAATGGAACAAGTGGTTTAGCTTTTCACCGAATGGATTAGGAGTTAATCACGCGCAAAGATTGGCCGTCAGTCGGCTGATGACCGACTGAATCCATCGATTCAGTTTGAATCGACGCCGGCAGTGGCCGACCGTGCCAGAGACGCTCCGCCGCGTGGCGCGCGAGGGCCGGCCGGGCAGCGTCCGCGCGCGGCGTGGTGAGCACAAAGCCCGTCCGCACGCATTCGCGCAGGCCAGAGCCGCTCCACTCCCTTTGCCTGCCTCCTCTTCACTCTCGTCGGTGCCCGGGCGGAAAAGGGGGAGAAACCGAGCGCTCGCCGCCGTCTCGCCACCTCACCGCTAGCCCGACCACCCAGGCAGCTTCGTCGTGAGCCCCCGCCTCTTTTGTCGTCTCTAGCGCCTTGTAGAAAGCCCTAGGAGAGGCCCGGGACGAGCTCCCGCCATGGCCGCCATGACCGCCGAGCTCGGTTCCCCATGGCCGACCTCCTTCCCGTGGGTTTCGTGTTGTCCTAGCCCCCGTTTGAGGGTTAATAAGGTCCGTAGAAGTAGAGGGGGGAGTTAGTTTAGCTGATTAGGGTTCGGAGACCGCGGTACGCCGCCGTCCGCCGCTCGCCATGGTCGCCGGAGTGGGTATGGCCGTGGTCTCGGGTGTTCGAAGTAGAAACCCTAGCTTCCAAGCCTTGGGTTGGGTTCGTAGAAGTCGCCGGAGTAGAAACCGAGGGTTGGGTTGCCTCGGAATGGCCAGAGTCGGCCGGCGTAGAAAGGCCGCGCCGCCGTGTCCCCCATTTTCGACGGCGAGCTCCGTCCATCGCAACGCCGGGCCGGTGACTAGCACCGATCGATGCGGGAAGGTGAGAGGAGTCCGAGGGTAGTGATGGTTTCGCCGGAAAGGTCGCCGCCGGCGAGCTCTGACGAGGTCAACGGCCTCCCCTATTCTGTGTGTGTGATAGGTGGGACCGAGTTGACTTGGGGGCCCGCTGGTCAGTCTCTGGTGTATGTTTTGGCCAGGTGTAGCTAGCAGTTAGGTTTAGGTGTTTTTGTTTTAACATTTTTCAAAAAATGTGTTAATGCTTGTTTAATTCATATCTGGAGTTGTATTAGTCCAAATGAGGTGAAATAAGTTTTGTTAGGTTTGTCTTGCTGAGATCTATTTAGAAAAAATATAATATGTCCAGTTTGTGATAATTTTATATGCAGTTACATTTAATTTATGTTAAAGCTGAAATCTTGTTAAATGCATAATAAACTGTGTGTTGCTCGGAAAAATGTGATTCTTGTTTTGTTAAGATTGTGTTGATGAGTAGTTTCTAGGAAAAATGTAATGTGGAGATGTTCTGTGAAATATTTTGGCAATAGCAATTAAAATGGTTAAATATTGTTTTCTTGTGTAAATTGTAGTAATTAAAATATAAAGAGTATAAACCTGATAATTTTTGTAGACTGCTCTTGTGCTAACATGTTCAGTAAGAAAATGGGAAATCTGTTGTTTGACACTTTTTGCTAGGATGTGTAGTTCAAAGCACCTTTTTATTGTGATGTTTGTCTTTTTCATAGAGAATAAAGTTTAAGTCCAATTAGCTTGAAATTTGGACAGTGGGCTGGATTTCATGCTGTTAGCTTCTAGTAATTTTTGTAGATTTTTCTAAAGTAGTTAGCTGAGGGTTGTTGTTATAGGCTTAATTAAATAATAAGGTAGTAGCAAATAACTATTGGTGGTAGGATGATGTTGACTACCTTGTTGAAGAAAGTAGATGACATGTACTTATCTCTGTTGGCGGTTCTTATCGACATATTTATCCCGCCAACATAGTCCACATAAAAGGAGAAAGCATGTATTTTACTCATATATACATTTATTGCTAACCAAGTTCCACATGTAGTGCAAAGTTATGTTTTGCAGATCATAAACATGCATACAGGTGGATAACAACCAAAAAGGCGCAATCCAACACGTCGAAATGCGCAAAATGAACAAGGACACAAAAAGCCCATATAGAAGTGCAGCAAATTTCAGCCGGGAACAAACTCAGGAGCCCAAAAGGAGCAGCCCAAGCTTTTGCCGGGGCTTGTTGGGCCCAGCCAGGGGGCGGCCGCCCCCTGGGTCGGCCGCCCCCTGGAGACGCCACGTGGCCACCGCCTTTGCAGAGGCGGTACATTAATTGCGCTGAAGGCAGTTCCGGGTGAAATTTGCAGCGACACCCCTCCTAAACCGACCTCAAACACCTATATAAGGAGAGGGGGAGAGGAGGCCAAAATAGAACACAATCACTTCTTGAGCTACACATTTGGGCACTACCACTTCTTAGTTTTTCCTTGTTCTTGAGCTTAGAGAGAGAGCTAGGCAAAGCTAGCAAGGAGGGCTTGGCTCCTTGGAGAGATATTGGGTATGAATAAGAAAGATCTGATCTCCAAAGCCCTGTCTTCATTCTTTCGATACAGTTCTTCATATGAACTAGAGTATAGTTCTTGTTCTAGTATTTTGGTATATGACTTAGATCTTAGGTCTTATATCATGTTGCTAGTATATGAACTTATGAATAGTTCTCGTGGAATTAGTATAATATACATTCTAGTGTATAGTTCTTATAATATATTGCTACCCTAGGGTTAGTAGTGTATTATATGAATTAGAGCTAAGTGTGTATTGTATTATTCTCACATAGAACATTAGTCTAATTGCTTCATGCTTGTTATATGATTAGAAATGAGCTTATGTCAAGGGTGGCGGTTTATCATGCTCTTCTGAGTAGGCTCAGGCTTCTTACCTGTCGATCCGTAGGGTCGGGGACCCGGGGGAGTCTGAGTGGGTTCTGTGCATGCAACAATGGTGCTTGGATGTAGAGGCCGGGTAATTGCATGGTCTTAGTCCACGGTAGTGGGGATGGCGGCAGGTGGTGACAGCCCTGTCCGTCCTTGGCATTCCCCCACGTTCGGCTAGGGTGTAGGAGTCTAAATTGTTACGAGAGGATGCTGGCAGACCAGCACTCGCGTAATCTCCCGAACCATCTGAAGCATGAGATTAGTTCTATGTCATATGATTGCATGATTAACTTGTTCTATGAATGACTTGTATCTAGACCATGCCTGCTCTATTAGGTTATTCAATTATTCTTTTATTCATTTATTCTTTTAGTCTCTTTTTACTCTTTGCCCTCTTGCCATGCTCAAGATTGTGTTTCTCCACTATAAAAATCATCACTGTTTATCACCTGTTATGACAATTGATCCATTATTGCTATCATGGTATTTGGTACTATATTTATCCTAGAACTTGATACATACAAAGCCTTCCTCGAGCGAACCAATAAATCACGATACTCGGTATATCTCCGGGTGAAATGCTACACGATAATTCCGTGCGCTTGCGGACCTAAACTCCAAACCTACGAACTATCGTAAAGATGCATGCTTAACACTGTTGCTGGAAACGCGCCATTCTAAGCAACTTGTTAAGAGACATCGTACCGACACTTCTAGCGCCGTTGCTGGGAATAGATCTTCGGGTCCATTTCTATGCCAATATCCGGCGCCGTTGCCATGGATGGATTGCAAAGTCCATTCTTAGTGACGACGTTAGTAAGTGTCAACATGCATTTCTGGCGCTGTTGCCGGGGATGGATCGTAAGGTCCATTCTTAGTAATAACGTTAAGAAATGCCAACAAGCATTTCTGGCGCCGTTGCCGGGGAAGGCTAATGTAAAAAGTTCTAGATAAACATAAACCAATATCTGATATGCATAATGAGTCATTGTTATGCAGGTTAACTCTGCCTGTTTTCCTCCTGTTGTGGATGAAACAGGAATAGTGTATGTCTGGTTTTTCTCTGTCGGAAAACTTCATTAACAATCCCGAGGCACTCCTAAGGGCTAAGCGGATTCATTCCGTTTCGTCTTCTGCTACTCCACCGACAGAGCAACCAGCCGGTTCCGCACCAACCCCAACTGAGGTCATGGCTGAGAAGACACTCCGCGAGTTCTCCGTGCCCGCTGTCACCAATGTGGCTACCGGCCCTGCTGTGGACACGGCCGGAAAGAACTTCGAACTCCGTACAGGCCTGATCACCATGGTGCAGGCAAGCCCGTTCTGCGGTTTGCCTAGCGAGGATGCGAATGCGCATCTGCAACACTTCCTGGAGCTGTGTGACACTATCGTCATCAAGGACATCACCCCAGATGTCATTCGGCTCCGTCTTTTCCCTTTTTCCCTTGTGGGGAAAGCGAAAAGGTGGTTCTACCAGGACAAGGAAGCTGTCAACACATGGGC
This sequence comes from Coix lacryma-jobi var. lacryma-jobi, assembly GCA_009763385.1. Taxonomy (NCBI): domain Eukaryota; kingdom Viridiplantae; phylum Streptophyta; class Magnoliopsida; order Poales; family Poaceae; genus Coix; species Coix lacryma-jobi. The sequence goes on along the minus strand of CM019830.1, from coordinate 106,267,966 downwards.
GAAATGCTCAGCTGCATTCCTCGCTAAATTCTTTCCCATAAGCAAAACCAATGCTTTGCGGGGAAGAATCTCCAATTTCAAGCAAGATGCCACTGAATCAATCCCTGACGCGTGGGAAAGGCTCCAGGAGTACATCCTGAGCTGCCCCCACCATGGCATGGAAAATTGGATGGTGCTCCAAAACTTCTACAACAGGCTCATGCCCATGTCGAAGGGGCACCTAGATGCAGCCGCTGGTGGAGCATTCTTATCGCTCACCACCGCCGGGGCTAAGGCCCTGATTGAAAAGATGGTTGAACACCAAGGCTGGAGTGACGAGAGAACCCAAACACAAACACCAGCCAAAACACAAAAAGGCATGCATACCGTGAAGGAGACGGATATGCTTGCCGCAAAAATAGACCTCCTTATGAAACACCTATCTGAGAAGAACCAAGAAAACCAAACAAATACGGTGAAAGCCATAGATTCACACATGACGTGTGAAGTCTGTGGTGATGTTGGCCATTCGGGGACCGACTGCCCCGAAACCCGTGAAGACGCCGCCTACATCAACAATGGGTTCCGCCAACAAGGAGGCACCAACCAGAACAATGGTTGGAATAACCAGTCACGGCCACCTTTCCAAGGTAATTCGAACTCCAATTCGAATCAACCTTCATTAAGAGACTTAGTTCTTGGATAGGCTAAAATTAATGAAAATTTGACTAAAAAGTTGCTATCCAATGATAAAGTTTTTGAAAATTTAAATACAAAAATAGAAAACCTAACGTCCTCCGTTCAAAATCAACTGAGCTTCAATAAAATGATAGAATCCCAATTAGCTCAAATCGCCGCTGCTATTCCTACCGAAAGTGCGGGACGACTCCCGGGACAACCCGAGAGTTCTCCCACTAACCATGCAGGGTGAAACGGGAAAACGGAAGGAAAGTCCCACTCAAAGGACTCAAAATAATTTGAGCCTCCACCGAAGGTAATCGGTATGTATCCCAAAAAAAAACGGCCAAGAGCTAGCTTGGGGGAGGACCCCCACTTCCGAGGTATGTTGCATTGCATATTTAATTCTATGCATTTTTATTTTTCCATGTTTACTTAATGCAATTCTAATTTAAAAAAAAAGTGAATTCCACTCTTATATGTGATGTAAGATATGTGCTTCTTCCTTGTTGAAATGATGAATAGTTGCTCTGTCTTATAATTCACCTGTGCCTAGTTTATAACTTAGTTTCTACTAAGATTTGAGTTTATTGGTAAATGGCTCACTTAAGAACTTAAAACTTGTGGGATGCACATGCTTACTCAAGTCCAAGGTTACTGCTAGCCATGATCTGGTATAAGCAGAGATTTGCTATGACATTGTTCTAAGAAAGACTTGACATCCGGAGAATTTATTTAAAAACTTAAAATTCAAAAGTTCCTCGATGATGATATATCCTACCAGAGCCATATGATGAAAAACTTTTCAAACCATATACTCATTTGCTACTTGTATTTGTATTGAGCTTATTCAAATAGTTGTGACCTATGTGTAGACTTCTTTCATGCATTCAAGATCAAGATTCACGTACACCCACCAAATAAAGCTAACTCTTGCATTAAGAGTTACGCAAGACATGCCATGCATCCACCACAAAAATAAATGCTCCACCATTGATCATGATCTTTCTCTCCAAAAAATTTTTGAAAAGAATTATGGGCTATCTAAAAAAATGAGAGAGTAAAAAAATGGACAAGTGTCCAATTGAAAACAATGGGTACTCCGATGCCCGCCTCTCTCTAAAAAAAGTGAATGAGAGAGTAAAAAAAATGGACAAGTGTCCAAATGAAAACAATGGGTACTCCGATACCCGCCTCTCTCGATGAATAAAGATAGCCCATAGTTCCCAATTTTCCAAAAGGAGAAAGACATGAGAAAAGGAGTATTTAAAAAGAAAATATTCCACACACTTGTACTTCTTGATCTAAGTGTATGACTGAAGTCTCCTAAGGTCCAATTCTTTGACTTTGCAATATCTACAATACAAGTATGCCTACTTCCTTCTACCCACAACTCCAGATAAAGCTTTAGTTGGTAGAATGAAAAGAAAGGCAAAAGCCTTTGGTGAGGATCATACACATCTTGAGCGAATGAGTGAATCATTTGAGGAACTTGCTTTGATTTTCAAAACTTCTAAAAACTCCGGATTATAAAGTTGCTCAAGGAACAAAAGATAAGCACCTCTGCGAAAGCCGATCTAACATGCAGTGACTAAGGATTTGAGGAGGCTAACAAGCCCCATGGGTGACAAGGTACTAGGGTGAGTAATGGACCAATGTATTCAAACCATGGTAGACACTTTGGTATAGACCTGGCACTTGTGAATAATAATCGGCATTGAAGCAACTCCTGATCAACAACCAAAACCTTAGCTTTTGCTCGGGGACGAGCAAAGGGTAAGCTTGGGGGAGTTTGTTGGCAGTTCTTATCGACATATTTATCCCGCCAACATAGTCCACATAAAAGGAGAAAGCATGTATTTTACTCATATATACATTTATTGCTAACCAAGTTCCACATGTAGTGCAAAGTTATGTTTTGCAGATCATAAACATTCATACAGGTGGATAACAACCAAAAAGGCGCAATCCAACACGCCGAAATGCGCAAAATGAACAAGGACACAAAAAGCCCATATAGAAGTGCAGCAAATTTCAGCCGGGAACAAACTCAGGAGCCCAAAAGGAGCAGCCCAGGCTTTTGCCGGGGCTTGTTGGGCCCAGCCAGGGGACGGCCGCCCCCTGGGTCGGCCGCCCCCTTGGAGACGCCACGTGGCCACCGCCTTTGCAGAGGCGGTACATTAATTGCCCTGAAGGCGGTTCCGGGTGAAATTTGCAGCGACACCCCTCCTAAACCGACCTCAAACACCTATATAAGAAGAGGGGGAGAGGAGGCCAAAATAGAACACAAGCACTTCTTGAGCTACACATTTGGGCACTACCACTTCTTAGTTTTTCCTTGTTCTTGAGCTTAGAGAGAGAGCTAGGCAAAGCTAGCAAGGAGGGCTTGGCTCCTTGGAGAGATATTGGGTATGAATAAGAAAGATCTGATCTCCAAAGCCCTGTCTTCATTCTTTCGATACAGTTCTTCATATGAACTAGAGTATAGTTCTTGTTCTAGTATTTTGGTATATGACTTAGATCTTAGGTCTTATATCATGTTGCTAGTATATGAACTTATGAATAGTTCTTGTGGAATTAGTATAATATACATTCTAGTGTATAGTTCTTATAATATATTGCTACCCTAGGGTTAGTAGTGTATTATATGAATTAGAGCTAAGTGTGTATTGTATTATTCTCACATAGAACATTAGTCTAATTGCTTCATGCTTGTTATATGATTAGAAATGAGCTTATGTCAAGGGTGGCGGTTTATCATGCTCTTCTGAGTAGGCTCAGGCTTCTTACCTGTCGATCCGTAGGGTCGGGGACCCGGGGGAGTCTGAGTGGGTTCTGTGCATGCAAGCATGGTGCTTGGATGTAGAGGCCGGGTAATTGCATGGTCTTAGTCCACGGTAGTGGGGATGGCGGCAGGTGGTGACAGCCCTGTCCGTCCTTGGCATTCCCCCACGTTCGGCTAGGGTGTAGGAGTCTAAATTGTTACGAGAGGATGCTGGCAGACCAGTACTCGCGTAATCTCCCGAACCATCTGAAGCATGAGATTAGTTCTATGTCATATGATTGCATGATTAACTTGTTCTATGAATGACTTGTATCTAGACCATGCCTGCTCTATTAGGTTATTCAATTATTCTTTTATTCATTTATTCTTTTAGTCTCTTTTTACTCTTTGCCCTCTTGCCATGCTCAAGATTGTGTTTCTCCACTATAAAAATCATCACTGTTTATCACATGTTATGACAATTGATCCATTATTGCTATCATGGTATTTGGTACTATATTTATCCTAGAACTTGATACATACAAAGCCTTCCTCGAGCGAACCAATAAATCACGATACTCGGTATATCTCCGGGTGAAATGCTACACGATAATTCCGTGCGCTTGCGGACCTAAACTCCAAACCTACGAACTATCGTAAAGATGCATGCTTAACACTGTTGCTGGAAATGCGCCATTCTAAGCAACTGGTTAAGACACATCGTACAGACACTTCTAGCGCCGTTGCTGGGAATAGATCTTCGGGTCCATTTCTATGCCAATATCCGGCGCCGTTGCCATGGATGGATTGCAAAGTCCATTCTTAGTGACGACGTTAGTAAGTGTCAACGTGCATTTCTGGCGCTGTTGCCGGGGATGGATCGTAAGGTCCATTCTTAGTAATAACGTTAAGAAATGCCAACAATCTCCTGAATTATTCTATTCCATGTTGCATCACCAATGCATCCCATGTGCATTCATTTTTATTCATCCATGTTATGCATCATACAGGACCGGTAGTGGAGACCCAGAGCCCGCAACCGTAGGAGGAGCCAAATTCGGAGGAGACTCTGAATGAGAGGACCGAAGAAGGAGACGTCGAGGACTTTCCTGAGTGCCACGACCACCGACCCTCCGACTTCGAAAGAGGCAAGCCCCGGAGCATCTAACTCCTATGGTTTGCAAATTATTTATGGAATTAACCTGATATGTTTGTTCCATTAGGTTTATAGGAATTGATTGCTACCGTTGCTGCATTATTATCATACCTTGTCCACCGCAATTGATGTCTTGATATCCCTGTTAAGTCTAGGCCGTTATATGCTTAGCCTGCTTAGACTGGTAAAAGTCGGGTGATTTCCTGTCTCCCGCAGTAGGTGGATACTGATCATGACTAGCCTGGTGCTATCATGGAGATAACCATGTGATAATTAATTTGAGACCGGACGGGATGTAGGAGCAGCAGGGCATGGGTTCTGTGTGCTGGTAGTCTCCCGTCTGTGTCGATTAGGACCCGACGAAGGCACACCTCAGTCATTTTGAACGCATCAACCACTTAACGGAGTAGGTGCGGGTACCTCCCGTGAAGCCGAGTAAGGTCATTCGAGCCGATGATGGAGATGTTGATGCCTAACACCTAGGGCCTCCGATGTACCGTGGGCAACTATTCTGAACAACCTGGCATGGTCTGAGGGCAGGAAGGGCTTGATCGACCTAGCATGATCGTGGGCAGCTATAGCTTGAGCGACCTAGCACTGAGATAACCCCCGGTGTAGAAGGGCCCATGGCCGTCCCGCGCGTTGTGTTCTCGAATTTCCTAAGAGGCAGCCGATGGCTACCTAGCAAGGTGTGATCGGGCGAGTGTGCGACATTTTATCCCCAGCTGGGTAGGAATCGATTATAATCGCCATGGCTCCTGGATAGTGAGTAACTTGACTGGGCATGTGTTACCGTAGTAACTTATGGAATTAAAGATGGTTATGATGTTTAATCTAAAAGGCTATTGATGAAATAGTCGCTCTTGCTTGATTAATTAGCCAAGTGATTGCTCTAGATCAGGTGCAAACCTAGTTAACCAGGGTTAACCATAAAAGTGACCGCCGATACTCAATTTGGGTTTTATCATAAGAAAGCTTTCATGCAAATTGGTATGTTTAGCCAACCCCAGATATAGCCTTCATGAATCCTTAGTGTCTCATTATTTCTGGTTTTTGACGGGTAAGTCTAGCTGAGTACCTTCTTGTACTCAGGGTTTTATCCCTTATTGTTGCAAATGGACAGTGCTTCCTCGGCTACTGTGAGAACTGCCTGTACCCAGTTTCGGGTGATGAATAGACCACAGGCATGGTCACCTCTTATCCTCACCTGATGCTTTTTGTGGACTGATCAGACTGATGGCACTGTATTAAGAACATTTCGAACTTATGTTTAAAACTATGTTGCTTCCGCTACTATTCAAACTATGGTTTGTAATATTGTTTCAACTCCGATGTATTTGAACTATGTGCGAACTGAATGTATCTTGTGGACATGTACGCTAAATCTATTACGATCTTGGCTGTTGTTGAAATGATTTGAAATCCTTTGAGATTTTCGGACTACCGGGTTTGTACGAGCTTAAGTACACATTAATCTTTGCGAAAGCAGGGGTTTGGGTGCTTAATCTGGTATAAATTGGTCGGTTCTGTCACAGCTGGCATCGGATCATAGTTTAGCGTTACTGTTCATAAGTGTATTTGAAAACCAGTATTTTCCAATAAGAACTGTATTTACCAAAACTTATAGTTATAATAGGATTTGGAAAATCTCAAGGATGAAAACTAAGGTGTGCCAGTGATCAAGTCCTTATGCCCAGTAGGATTTTAGGTGGCTATTTAAGTACTAACTTGGGGGTCGTGCATCATGTTTAATTTCTGTTGTTTTCTGTCGTCCATACGGCAAGGGTGAAATTGTATGGGTGCTATTCTTCGGAATAGTAATGTATGGATCAATTGCCTCTACGCCAAGGTAATAAGTGAGTTATGAGAACATGATTGGACAACCGCCGATCTAGGGGTGTGCTAGATTGGTACTGGAATGTATACCTGTTACACACAAGTATATGTGAAGGTACTTAATTGTGGGAGTATATACTACTTACGTATATACTGGGTGTGCGCCTAAGTTAGTATTAGATTTACTTTCAGCAATGCATGATATTCATACTGTGGGCAGGGCTGAAATGATCTTCTGCAGGTACGCTAACTTGCGAACGTATAGTACGTCTAGTTAACGCTATGAGTGAACGTGTATGCCACCGTCTAGCCGTTAGATTGTTAGTCAGTGAGGACGTATGTTACGTGCATGCATCATGATCATACAGTCTTGCATTAATCTTACTTCCTTCCTTATGTTATCCGTCCCGTTTTTCCTAATAAAAGTTGTTCTCAACTAATAAAAACCTATGTGGATAAACTTCTTACAGATGGCCCGTACCAAGCGCACCGCTCGTAAGTCAACTGGAGGTAAGAGGCCTAACTACATGTTGGGACCATGGACTGCTGAGGATTCGGAGGACTTCCTGGACGAGTTCGGCATGCCTACCATCCTTTGGAGGGTGCTGCACTTGGTTGGATACCAGGAGGGTCTAGAGCCGCAGTACAACTGGCATCGCGTGCAGATTTCTGAGGACCGCCATATGTACAGGGTGGAGGTGGACGTGCCTAACCGTGGTGAGCAGGATCACGTCTGGTGCTGCCGGGTGTTCGCGTTGCAGGGAAGGACCCCATGGGATGGAGTTAACAGAGTTGCCTACACCGTTCTTCGGGACATTATGGAGGACCACCCAGAAGTGGTTGCCCAGGCTACAACCAGTATCTTTCCGACAGTAGATCCCTATCAGTCAGTATGGCGTCAGCCAGGAGCTGCCGTACTTGAAGCTAGTTCGCTTGAGAGGGAGCATTGCGCCGGACCAGCCGGGAGTGCCATGGCTGCACTCATGGCTACTTATGGGTGTCTATCCCGCAGTTATGATCAGTTGGACCACATCCTCAGTGAGGAGATGGCTGCACAGCACCGGAGGCAGCAGGAGCATACCGCTGAGGTAGACCGCCTCACTGCAGAGTTGGCACGTATAACAGTGGAGAGGGACCAGGCACCTCAGAGAGAGCAGGAGACCGCCCATCAGCTCAGTGTTCAGCAGGAGTCTGCTACCTTCTTGGCCTTGATCATGAGGGAGACTGAGGAGTCACTTCGAGGCGTTTGTATTGAGGGCATACGCGCTTCGGAGGAGAACAGGCTGTTGAGGTTGCGAGTGGGAGATCTAGAGCTGCAACTTCACCAGCTCCAGGACTACAATGATCGTTTGCATGAGGAGATTCATCGCAGGGAGAATGAGAGGAACCCCATCTTTCCTCAGGAGGACCCGGATCCGCGTGACTCTTCTAGTGGTTCTTCGGACGTGTCTAGTGACGATGGTCACGATGATGACTATGGCGATGTCGCTAGGGAGTAGATCAGACCGTATGTCTTAGGGCTTAGTGTTCTTTTGCGTATGTCGACAGGCCCGATCTTTTGTTTTGCTATGGGCTGGATGTAAAGACGAGTAGTAAACTTATGTGCACATGGTGCGAGACATTTGGAAAGTCCCATGTGTATGGGCATCTATGGATGTTTGTGTTGGCTTTTGCATGTTATGTACTGAGCGATCTTATTATGTGATGTTGCGATGTGGACTGAAATTTATTATGCCTCTATGATTGTTTGGCGAATTCGTTTTCTGAATAAATTCAGTGGCATGATTTATTGTTCTCTACAATGTTTGCAACCTCGCCTAATGATCACTTACTATCATTATATGCAGATGACGATGACTCGTAGTGGAGCTGGTGGTAGTGGTGGAAATGAGGACAACAGGGACAACCGCAATCCACCACCTCCTCCTCCAGCCACTCCCGAGCAGCTTTTCACCCAATTTCTGGGGAGCCAGCGCAACATTGAAGCCTTGCTACGAGAGAACCTGGCACATGGCAACCAGCGCCCTGAGCCGAACCAGTATAGTACATTCAAGGATTTCCTGGATACCAGGCCACCCATTTTGAAGGAAGCTACTGAACCTCTAGAGGCAGAAGAATGGCTGCATACCATGGAACAAAAGTTTTGGTTGCTCAGGCTCATAGAAGAGCTCAAGGTGGAGTATGCCGCGCATCAGCTGCAGGGGCCAGCCGGAATTTGGTGGGGGCATCACCGCACCACCTATCCTGCCAACACCCCTATCACTTGGAGAATGTTCTCGGCGGCTATATGAGGACATTATATTCCACCGGGCTTGACTCAAATGAAGGTGGCAGAGTTCATGAGCTTGACACAGGGAACTCGCTCAATCACTGAATATCACCACGTGTTCAACTCCTTGTCCCGTTATGCTCCAGAGTTTGTGGACACCGATGCTAAAAAGATAGCTAGTTTCAAAAGAGGCTTGAACACCAAAATGGGAAAATCAGTGGGTACATCATCTCGTACGGTATTCAATGATTTTATTAGTGACTATTTGATTCAAGAGAACCACAACAACAAGCATGCTGCAAGTAAGGCCCGGAAGAGGACTTTTGATTCAGGATCATCTCAACCTAGGGGACCACCAGATCAGCGTTCCCAGTATCGACCACCAGCGCCGAGAGCACGTTTCAGGCCGCCGCAGAAGAAAGGTCAACCACAAGCTCAACGCAATCAAAGGCCATACAAGATAGCTGCTACCCAAGCTCGAGGAGGCTAGAGCAGTTCAACAGGAGGGAAGCCTATGGTTCGGGGACCCTGCTTCAACTGCAACCAAGAGGGGCATTTCGCAAGGTATTGCCCCCACCCAAAGAAGCAGCAGGCTAACTACCCCGCACGTCTACACAATATGACTGCTGAAGAAGCTCGTGCCGGAGAGCCGTTGACCACTGGTATGTGTCTTGTTAACCATCATCCCGCAGTTGTTTTGTTTGATACTGGATCATCGCACTCATTCATGAGCAAGGCATTTGCACAAAAGCATAATTAGCAGATGTCTGAAATGGACTATGGGTTTCGTGTAAGCTCCGTAGGGAGTAGCGTGTTATCTAGACAGATGGTTTGTAATGCAACCATTGATATTGGAGGGCACAAGTTTGGAGCTAATTTTGTAGTTCTGACGGGACTAAGCATGGATGTAGTCTTAGGTATGAGTTGGATGAGTATGTGGAATGTGGTGTTAGACACTGCCAATAGGACTCTTACCTTATCTGATGGAAGGACAAATAACAGGCTTCGCATTTCTCTTCCCCGAGGTGCTGATTTGGTTGACTTATCTTGGACTCTGTCTATAGAAGACCTGTCCAAGATTCCAGTTGTTCGAGAATTCCCAGATGTCTTCCCGGACGAGTTACCAGGATTACCACCCAAGAGGGCGGTGGAGTTTGCAATTGAGTTGTTACCTGGAACCGCACCGATCTCTAGAAGGCCCTACCGTATGCCACCCAATGAGCTCGCTGAACTCAAGACCCAAATAAAAGAACTTTTGAACAAGGGATTCATTCAACCTAGTGTATCAGAATGGGGTTGTCCAACGTTGTTTGTTAAGAAGAAGGATAAGTCGTTACGGATGTGTGTGGATTATCGGCCGCTCAATGCCGTGACAGTTAAAAACAAGTATCCATTGCCACAGATAGACATTTTGTTTGACCAGTTATCTAGAGCCAAGGTGTTTTCCAAGATCGATTTGAGGTCAGGCTATCACCAGATCAGAATCCGGCCACAAGATATCCCAAAGACTGCTTTCTCAACCAGATATGGGCTATATGAGTATCTTGTCATGTCCTTTGGATTGACAAATGCTCCAGCGTACTTCATGAGTTTGATGAATTCGATGTTCATGCCAGAATTGGACAAGTTTGTAGTAGTGTTCATTGACGATATTTTGATATATTCTGAGAACCCGGACGATCATGCAGAACATTTGAGGATTGTTCTGACGAGGCTCCGAAAACATAAGCTTTACGCTAAGTTTAGCAAATGTGAGTTTTGGTTGAAGAAGGTGCATTTCCTTGGTCATATCCTATCGAAAGAAGGAATTTCCGTGGACCCGAGTAAGGTGCAAGAAGTGATGGATTGGAAAGATCCTACTTCGGTTGGTGAAATTCGAAGTTTTCTTGGTCTAGCAGGATACTACCGCCGTTTCATTCCCGACTTTTCCAAGATTGCAAAACCAATGACAAGCTTGTTACAGAAGGACCAGAAATTCGGGTGGACAGAGGAGTGTGAAATAGCTTTTCGTACCCTGCGGAAACGATTGACCACTGCTCCTGTTTTGGCTCAACCGGACATCGAGAAGCCCTTTGACGTCTTTTGTGACGCATCGAAAGTTGGTTTGGGCTGTGTCCTTATGCAGGAAGGCAGAGTGATTGCTTATGCTTCTCGTCAATTGAGAAAACATGAAATAAACTATCCTACACATGATTTGGAATTAGCTGCTGTGGTGCACGCTCTAAAGATCTAGAGACATTATCTGCTTGGTAACATCTGTAATATGTACACCGATCACAAAAGTCTCAAGTATATCTTCACTGAACCTGAACTGAATATGAGGCAAAGAAGATGGCTTGAGTTGATTAAGGATTACAATTTGCAGATACATTATCATCCAGGAAAGGCAAATGTGGTTGCCGACGCTTTAAGCCAGAAGTCACACTGCAATAACTTAAGGTTACAACCAAGAGATGAGTTTAGTCTTGTACACCCTATAATTCTACACAACATCAAGCTGCAAAGCACGTTAATTGACCAAATTCGTGAAGGGCAGAAAACAGACAAGGGGATTTATCATATCAAGGAGAAGCTGAAAGCCGCAACTGAACCAGTATAACATTTTTGGATTGATGACGAAGGAGTTTTATGGTTTGATAAGCGCTTAGTAGTACCCAAGAACAGAGAGCTCAAGAATTGGATCATGGATGAAGCTCATTAATCCAAACTATCTATTCATCCTGGAAGCACCAAGATGTATCAAGATCTGCGCCCAAGATTTTGGTGGACCAAGATGAAGAAGGAAATTGCTGCTTATGTAGCCAGATGCGACACGTGTTGTCGAGTAAAGGCTATTCACCTAAAGTCAGCTGGAATGCTTCAACCTTTACCGATACCCGAGTGGAAATGGGAAGAAGTGAGTATGGATTTTATCACCGGATTGCCAACCACCCAGAAAGGAAATGATTCAATTTGGGTAATAATTGATCGTCTCACCAAGACCGCGCATTTCATACCTGTCAAAACATGTTATCGAGCACCGGACTATGCGGATATTTATGTTAATCAAATTGTTCGGCTACATGGAATACCCAAGGTCATAGTTTTGGATCGTGGATCGCCGTTTACTACACCATTTTGGGAGAAATTGCAAAAAGAGTTAGGCACAAAACTAGTCCGTAGTTCTGCCTATCATCCCCAAACGTCATGGCAAACAGAGAGAGTAAATCAAGTTTTGGAAGATATGTTAAGAGCCTGTGTGATTTCAGCAAAAGGTTCTTGGGAGAAATGGTTACCTTTAGCAGAATTCGCATATAACAATAGTTACCAAGAAAGCATACAAATGGCACCTTTTGAAGCCCTATATGGTAGAAGATGCGGAACACCGGTAAACTGGGTCGAACCAGGAGAACGTCGATATTACAGAATTGATTTCATTAACAAAGCAGAAGAACAAGTTAGAACAATTCAACAACATATGGCAGCCGCACAGTCTCGACAGAAGAGTTACGCAGACAAGCGGAGAAAACCGCTTGAGTTCAATGAAGGCGATTATGTTTATCTGAAGGTGTCGCCTATGAAAGGTGTCAGACGCTTTGGAGTTAAAAGGAAGTTAGCGCCAAGATTTGTGGGACCATACAGGATTGTGGAAAGGAGGGGAGAAGTAGCTTATCAGCTACAGCTGCCGGAACATCTGAAGGCTATATTCCCTGTATTCCATGTGTCGCAATTAAAGAAGTGTCTTCGAGTACCAGAAGAAGTACAACCAGCCAATATCAAGCTACAATCCGATCTCACTTACTCTGTAAAGCCGCATCGAGTGCTAGATGAAAAATAAAGAGTAACTCGCGGAAGAATAGTGAAGCAATACAAAGTGTCTTGGAGTGAACAAGACGACCGAGATGCCACTTGGGAAACGGGAGACTATTTAAAAGAAGTGTATCCACAATTTTACAAAGACTGGTTAGTAACTCAAATCTCGGGATGAGATTCCTATAAGGAGGGGAGGGCTATAACACCCCTGGTGTTAAGCAACCCTAAATGCATAACTTGGCATCTCATGAGCATAAAGCATCATTGTGATAGCTTTTACTGACCATGCTTTGGTGTGATGCTTGTTTGACTTGTTTTTGGAGTAATTGAGTTCCTAAGTAGTTTAACCTTGTTGAGAAGTCATAATGAAGCCAAGTTTATGTTGGTCTTTTTGGCTAACCAAGTCCCTAACCCTAGTTACCCTAATAGAGCCCAAGGAATCCTTTTGTTTGACTAACAAAAACCTCCATGATAGAAGCTTTGTATGGGTGAGTGCTCTAAACCAAAAGTGTGTAGAATTTAGAGTAGAACAAAAGTTGTTTTTGGGTCAACTCATGAAAATGAGGTTAACATGGTGTTTTGAGGCCCACAAGGTAGAAATGGGGGAGTTTAGACTTGGAAAAATTTCTTAATTCTTTGAACTGACCAATAGTTTCGTCTAGCGAACTTTGGAGCTTTCTTGAGAAAAACCTAGGTCGAACCAATGCTTGATCCTATAACCAAAGATGTAGTCGGCACATAGCTCTACCCAATGGAACAAGTGGTTTAGCTTTTCACTGAATGGATTAGGAGTTAATCGCGCGCAAAGATCGGCCGTCAGTCGGCTGATGACCGACTGAATCCATCGATTCAGTTTGAATCGACGCCGGCAGTGGCCGACCACGCCAGAGACGCTCCGCCGCGTGGCGCGTGAGGGTCGGCCGGGCAGCGTCCGCTCACGGCGTGGCGAGCACAAAGCCCGTCCGCACGCATTCGCGCAGGCCAGAGCCGCTCCAATCCCTTTGCCTGCCTCCTCTTCGCTCTCGTCGGTGCCCGGGCGGAAAAACGGGAGAAACCGGGCGCTCGCCGTCGTTCTCCGCCGTCTCGCCGCCTCACCGCTAGCCCGACCACCCAGGCAGCTTCGCCGTGAGACCCCGCCTCTTTTGCCGTCTCTAGCGCCTCGTAGAAAGCCCTGGGAGAGCCCCGGGACGAGCTCCCGCCATGGCCGCCATGACCGCCGAGCTCGGTTCGCCATGGCCGACCTCCTAACCGTGGGTTTCGTGTTGTCCTAGCCCCCGTTCGAGGGTTAGTAAGGTCCGTAGAAGTAGAGGGGGGAGTTAGTTTAGCCGATTAGGGTTCGGTGACTGCGGTACGCTGCCGTTCGCCGCTCGCCATGGTCGCCGGAGTGGGCATGAATGTGGTCTCGGGTGTTCGAAATAGAAAACCTAGCTTCCAAGCCTTGGGTTGGGTTCGTAGATCGAAGTCACCGGAGTAGAAACCGAGGGTTGGGTTGCCTTGGAATGGCCAGAGTCGGCCGGCGTAGCAAGGCCATGCCGCCGTGTCCGCCATTTTCGACGGCGAGCTCCGTCCGTCGCAAGCCGGGCCGGTGACTAGCACCGATCGATGCGGGAAGGTGAGAGGAGTCCGAGGGTAGTGATGGTTTCGCCGCCGGCGAGCTCCGACGAGGTCAACGGCCTCCCCTGTTTTGTGTGTGTGATAGGTGGGACCGAGTTGACTCGGGGGCCCGCTGGTCAGTCTCTGGTGTATGATTTGGCCGGGTGTAGCTAGCAGTTAGGTTTAGGTGTTTTTGTTTTAATGTTTTTCAGAAAATGTGTTAATGCTTGTTTAATTCATATTTGGAGTTGTATTAGTTCAAATGAGGTGAAATAAGTTTTGTTAGGTTTGTCTTGCTGGGATCTGGTTAGGAAAAATATAATATGCCCAGTTTGTGATAATTTTATATGCAGTTACATTTAATTTATGTTAAGGCTGAAATCTTGTTAAATGCATAATAAACTGTGTGTTGCTCGGAAAAATGTAATTCTTATTTTGTTAAGATTGTGTTGATGTGTAGTTTCTGGGAAAAATTTAATGTGGAGATGTTCTGTGAAATATTTTGGCAGTAGCAATTAAAATGTTTAAATGTTGTTTTCTTGTGTAAATTGTAGTAATTAAAATATAAAGAGTATAAACCTGATAATTTTTGTAGACTGCTCTTGTGCTAAGAAGTTCAGTAGAAAAATGGGAAATCTGTTGTTTGACACTTTTTGCTAGGATGTGTAGTTCAAAGCACCTTTTTATTGTGATGTTTGTCTTTTTATAGAGAATAAAGTTTAAGTCCAATTAGCTTGAAATTTGGACAGTGGGCTAGATTTCATGTTGTTAGCTTTCAGTAATTTTTGTAGATTTTTCTAAAGTAGTTAGCTGAGGGTTGCTGTTATAGGCTTAATTAAATAATAAGGTAGTAGCAAATAACTATTGGTGGTACGATGATGTTGACTACCTTGTTGAATAAAGTAGATGACATGTGCTTATCTCCTGAATTATTATATTCCATGTTGCATCACCAATGCATCCCATGTGCATTCATTTTTATTCATCCATGTTATACATCATACAGGACCGGTAGTGGAGGCCGAGAGCCCGCAACCGCAGGAGGAGCCAAATTCGGAGGAGACCCTGAACGAGAGGACCGAAGAAGGAGACGTCGATGACTTACCTAAGTGCCACGACCACCGACCCTCCGACTTCGAAAGAGGCAAGCCCCGGAGCATCTAACTCCTATGGTTTGCAAATTATTTATGGAATTAACCTGATATGTTTGTTGCATTAGGTTTATAGGAATTGATTGCTACCGTTGCTGCATTATTATCATACCTTGTCCACCGCAATTGATGTCTTGATATCCCTGTTAAGTCTAGGCCGTTATATGCTTAGTCTGCTTAGACCTGTAAAAGTCGGGTGATTTCCTGTCTCCCGCAGTAGGTGGATACTGATCATGACTAGCCTGGTGCTATCATGGAGATAACCATGTGATAATTAATTTCAGATCGGGCGGGATGTAGGGGCAGTAGGCCATGGGTTCTGTGTGTTGGTAGTCTCCCGTCTGTGTCGATTAGGACCCGACGAAGGCACACCTCAGTCATTTTGAACGCGTCAACCACTTAACGGAGCAGGTGCGGGTACCTCTCGTGAAGCCGAGTAAGGTCATTCGAGCCGGTGATGGAGATGTTGACGCCTAACACCCAGGGCCTCGGATGTACCGTGGGCAACTATTCTGAACAACCTGGCATGGTCCGAGGGCAGGCAGGGCCTGATCGACCTGGCATGACCGTGGGCAGCTATAGCTTGAGCGACCTGGCACTGAGATAACCCCCGGTGTACAAGGGCCCATGGCCGTCCCGCGCATTCTGTTCTCGAATTTCCTGAGAGGCAGCCGACGGCTGCCTGGCAAGGTGTGATCGGGCGAGTGTGCGACATTTTATCCCCAGCTGGGTAGGAATCGATTATAATCGCCATCGCTCCTGGACAGCGAGTAACTTGACTGGGCATGTGTTACCGTAGTAACTTATGGAATTAAAGATGGTTATGATGTTTAATCTAAAAGGCTATTGATGAAATAGTCGCTCTTGCTTGATTAATTAGCCAAGTGATTGCTTTATCAGGGTTAACCATAAAAGTGACCGCCGATACTCAATTTGGGTTTTATCATAAGAAAGCTTTCATGCAAATTGGTATGTTTAGCCAACCCCAGATATAGCCTTCATGAATCCTTGGTGTCTCATTATTTCTGGTTTTTGATGGGTAAGTCTAGCTGAGTACCTTCTTGTACTCAGGGTTTTATCTGTGATGGAACCTTCTGGATTATTAGGGCCCACGTGTACCTGTCCTTGTCCTACAGACCTCGGACAGACATACACTGTGCCCAATAGCCCAGAAGACCCACCACGTGTCATCGGGTAACCCGACTCATCCACATTTTCTTACCTTCCCAAGATCATTGCAAGAGTCATTGCAGTATCACAACATTTCACAAATAATATACATCAGAGATAAAAGTGCGGAAGTATTACACCATAAGTTTTACAAACCAGTTGATCAAACTTGCATCATTATTACAAACCATAGTTTTAAACTTTACCCTAGGTAGTGGAGGTAGCATTACTAAAACTGTATAACACACAAACAACCCCGCCTAAGGGTTGCCTTACTCCTCCCCGGACACGTCCTCCTCAACGAGGGTCACGCAACAAGCCTCGAAACAAGGCTGCTCGTGAACGTCACCTGCAATAGTGGATTAACAAACCCTGAGTACAAAGGTACTCAACAAGACGGACCCGACAAGAGGAGAGAAGAACAGGTATGCTGGCTTGGGTAGGCTCAACAGAATTTTTCATTTGCATAAAAGCTTACTAAAGTAGTTCTAGATCCAAATTTTACTTAATCATTTAAGTACTTGGTAAGAACTGAAAGTGAACCTTAGTGCAAGATCATTGTCATTCTTTCTTAAACCAGTTCCATTTTCATTCGACGGTGCAGGTCGAAAGATTGAGTCTCCTTAACCGAGGAGCACGACGATTCGAATCGATTCAACCAGATCTGGGAGTTTTCCACGACCATACGATATATGTAGACCCGTGATCACACATATACCAACCCAACCTCGGATTCTGCAAACAAGACCGGGTCCGCGCCACCCGAGAGTACTTGTACACCTCCAATCTGGGACTTTAACCCACGAGGGTAGCTAGTACTCCCGCCATCTCTCCACTCCCAGTGCGCGATTAGCCGTTCTTAATTAAGAACCACCAAGGCAGGGCTACCGTAGCATATGATCGGTACTTCACAGTTTCTCAATCTAGCAGGCCAACAACGGTTAACCTCAATCCGACACATCCGGGTCACCCTACACCGACCCAAGGTTCGATGTATGTGCCCATCTGGTCTTAACCATCATTCTTTCTCATTATCATTCCAAAAGATAAGTATCAAAACATTTATCGGGAGCGTGAGAAAGCAAGGCTGAGCATTTCTATCCTTTGCATAAAGCAGGTATCAAGGAATGATATATCGATAACAAGGTTGATCATGCATCAACAGGTTTAAAGCATTTATTTGATAAACATTTAATGCATCAGGTTATCGAAAGTAAGTGTAATTGTAAATCCAAGGAAATGGTTAAATGAACCGGGGCTTGCCTTCGCTGACCGGAAGAGTCTGGAACTCCTGATAACTTGGGTCAACTAGACACCCTGAACTTTCCGGATCAACCTCGTCCGGACACTCGCGTACTTCAGAAGCTACACGATAAAGGAATGCATGCTTGATGAGATGCTCGTGTTATGATCATGATAAAGATGGAAATTTTCTAAGCTATAAGCATGTATTTTGTACAACTTTCCATCACGGTACAGATGCAAACCAACAAACCCAACTTGTAAGAACATATATGATTACATGAGTGACTCTTGATTGCATCAAGCAGTACATCAAGATAAATCACTCAGCAGATCAAGATAATTCCATCATCTCAACCTTCAAAACTACTTTAAAGAAATTGGGGTTTTCATGTTTTACCAAATTCCTTACTCATAAAGGAAACAATTTAATCAGTATAAGATTAAGTGATGAAGCAAACTATGCTCAAACTAGTTCAAACTTTTTACACAAATTGCTTATATCCAAAATAATGTATAAAAAAAATTTCAGCATTTTTGAACCAGCATATGAATTTACAGAATTAATTATCTATAGACCCTTAAATGCTTAACTAAGGCATATAAATACGAATAAAATTTATTTTCTTCAACCGAGCTCAAAATTTTTGTGATGATACATTTTCACTTACAAACAATACCAAAAATAGTTTCATGATTTTTGGACATTTAAACAGGCCTACAAAAAACATCAAAGACCATTTATTAATAAAAAGACCTATTTAAAACACTTTCAAAATTTGTTCAAAATTCAAGTTTCATATTTTTCATAAATATCAGGCAGCTTGAGAAAGCCACACAAAAATTTTCACAATTTTAGCAGCTTCCTATAAAAAGATATCAAAAATACAAAATCTAAAACTATTCATTCGTAACAGAAAAAGGAAAAACCATCTCTAACTCTTACTAGGCTCGGCCTAGTTCGACCCACGGTAGCTGATACCCGAGCCTCAGGCCTCAGCCTCAGCTCTCCTTCTCCGACTCGCCCGAGACCAGCGTCCAGTCAGCCTCGACTCCTTCTCCGCCTCGCGCCGAGGCTGGCAGCCGAAAGCTTCGACTTAACACGCGGCCACGTTGACCGACCTCCTACCTCATCGCTGACGAGACCTCCGGCGATGGCGAGGCCTTCCACAACCTCGTCTGGATCTCGCGCATCGATTCCACCCTTCACTAGCCCTAGCACCTACACGACCTTGAGCTATCAGCGGCCATGGCGGCTCGGCCATGCCGAGCACGGCGGCGACGCGGCGCTTCGGCCATAAGGACTCGGTAGAGACCTATCCGAGGGTGGCTTCCTACTTAAGGACGTGCAACAAACACGCTGCGCACTCAACCTGGCTCAGAAACGACTCCGAGCAACATGGCTCACAGTGACAGCCATGGCGTTGCCAGCGCCGGCGGCGAGCCATGCGGACCGACCACGGTGGCCTGGTAGAGACTAGACTATGGAGCGCAACACAACGAGGAGCTCAAGACAACTACGGTGCTCGCCTTGCCTTGACTCGAGGAGCACGGGACCAAAGTTGGCGACGGCGATGGCGATGGCAGAGCTTGCGCCGGCGGCAACCGTCGCGGACTGGTCAAGCCCGAGCGGTAGAGACCTCAGGAGCGAGCCGACCGTGACCTACAACACCAGACGAAGCTAAAGCACTACTTGATTTGGCCGGAGGAGCTCTGGCTGACCGCGACCACGACCAAGATACCTGTGATGGCTCCCGGCCGGTGACGAAGAAGATGACTATGGCGACGGCTATTGCAAGCTCTCGGGCTTGGGTTAGCTAGCTCAGGAGAAGCAAGGGAACTAGGCGGAGCGACTAGGAAGATGGAGATGGTAGAGACGCGGCAACGGCGGAGAGTGAGCTCATCGGAGCCGCACGGAAAACAGGGGAGGAGGAAAGGGGAGGTGGCGGACGCGGGTGATGAGAGGGTTGGGGAGCTCTCAGAGCTTGCCACCGCACGGAGTGAAGCAGAGAGGGAAGCAGCTGCGTGGCCGGACACGCAGAGCCGGGAGGAGGCGCCCAGGCCACGGCGGCGACGATGCGGCGGCCAAGGGCAGAGCACTTGCTCTGCTCTTTATCCCCCCTCTCCCAGATTACTGTAGCCCTGCACTTCCCCCTTTACTTTTACTCTAGAAAAAAGAACTGCACTCCAAAAACTCTTAAAACCAAATTTGCTCCAAATTTTGTGCTCTACAAAATTGCTTTAAGAACTCAAGTCAAATTCTGCTTAGATTTTGAAATGGAGTTCAAAAACCGATTTTGGACCAAACTGAAATCAAAATTACTCTTGAATTTTCTGAAAAACTTCAAATTTTGGCAATACATGAAATGTAGAGTTTGAAAAGTTGTACAACTTTGCTTTAACACCCTTTTGCTCATTTAAAAAGGAAATAGGTCAATTTGATCAAAATAGTTCAAATCCATTTCAAATTGGAAATTTGAAAAGGGGACAGAACTAGGGTTTTGCAGTAGAAGCAAGATTACTTTTGATTTTGCATTGACACTAGAAAAATGGTCAATGTATAAACTGTTCATTTTGAAATCCTCTACAACTTTGATATAGATCACCAACTCAGATTTTAAATAATTTTTGAAATACAAGTTTAAAATCAAAAGGGGTCCATTTCCAGGGTTTGAGTAGATTCAAAATTACTTAGAGTTTTGTACAGAAACTTTGAAAACTTTTAATACCAAAGTTGTACCTCTTTTCAAGATCTACAAAAAATCTTTTAGGGTCAGCCCCTAAATATGCACAGATTTTGAGTTAACTGGAAAGGGTTAATTAACTTATATAGAAATTGATGATTTTCCTAATTTTAGGCTAAGTAAACTTTGTAACCTTTTGAATTGTTGAACCTGGATTCATGCCTTTACATGACTCTAGTCAAAAGGGAATGAACACAAGTTACTTCATAAAGACATTCCAAAATAGGATTTTGAGCTACCTCACAAGCAACAACAAAATGCTCACACATTAGGAATTAAACTCTTTTTAGTGAATGCATCTCAAGTGAGCTAGCATATGATGCTATGGAATGGAATGCTTATGATGGCATGACAATATTTTATTCATGTAAACACCTGAGGTGTTACATCCTTTCCCCCTAAAAAGAAATCTCGACCCGAGATTTCACCACAAACTAAACCAACTACTAAAGTTGTGGGGTACGGGAATAAAGATTACAAACTTTTTACATAACTAGGAGCACGTTCGATTGTCAACCACTTTCACGGCCCTGACTGTATGGTTACATAGAATTCAGGAAACTGCTCTATCAGAAATTCCTCGGTTTCCCAAGTTGCTTCCTCTTTAGAATGCTGACTCCATTGAACTTTATAGAACCTGTGAGTGTGTCGTCGAGTCACTCTATCTCGTTGATCGAGAAGTTTGATGGGATACTCTGAGTATGTCATATCAGGCTCAAGTTGTACCCCTTCAACATCAACCACTTGGGCAGGAACTCGTAGACACTTCTTCAGCTGAGAGATGTGAAACACATTATGAACCTCTGATAGATGAGCTGGTAGGTGAATGCGGTATGCCACTTTGCCACACTTGGCCAGGATTTGAAATGGCCCAATGTAACGGGGAGCAAGTTTTCCTTTGACCTTGAAACGATAAACACCCTTGGTGGGCGACACCTTTAAATACACAAACTCTCCTTTGGCAAACGTCAAAGGTCTACGCCTTTTGTCTGCATAACTTTTCTGTCGAGATTGTGCTATTTTCATATTCCTTTGTATGAGTTTGACCTTCTGTTCAGTCTCTTGAACTAGATTGACACCAAAGAACCATCTTTCACCAGGCTCGGACCAATGTAAAGGAGTCCAACACCTTCTGCCATATAAAGCTTCAAATGGTGCCATACGGATACTCTCTTGATAGCTATTGTTGTATGAGAACTCTGCTAATGGTAAGCACTCATCCCACTTAAATGGAAAGTTAAGAGCACATGCTCTGAGCATATCTTCTAATATCTGATTTACTCTCTCAGTCTGACCATCTGTTTGTGGGTGGTAAGCTGTATTGTGTAAGAGTTTAGTGCCTAGAGACTCATGTAGACTTTCCCAGAATTTTGAAACAAACTGAGTACCCCTATCTGAGACAATAGTCTTCGGAACTCCATGCAAACTCATAACCCTATGAAAGTATATCTTGGCATATGTGGATGCTGAGTAGATGGTCTTGACTGGTATAAAATGCGAAACCTTGGTTAGACGATCTACTATAACCCAAATAGAGTCGTAGCCCTTGGATGTTTTTGGTAAACCAACAATAAAGTCCATAATGATGTCCTCCCATTTCCAAGCAGGAATTGGCAATGGCTGCAGTTCACCAGCTGACTTAAGATGAATGGCTTTGACTTTCTGACAAGTATCACATCTGGCTACATATTTTGCAATTTCGATCTTCATCTTAGTCCACCAGAATCTTTGCCTAAGATCCTGGTACATTTTTGTACTTCCCGGATGAATTGCAAACGGGGTAAGATGAGCTTCATCCAGAATCTGCTTCCTCAATTCAGGATTCTTCGGAACGACCAGTCTGTCTTTGAACCAGACCACTCCTGTTTCATCGACTTGGAAACACGAAGCTTTGTCTGCTTTGACTTTCTCTTTGAGGTGAACAATACCCTTGTTTTCTTTCTGAGCAGCTACAATCTGGTCTTTGATAGATGATTGAACTGATATGTTAGACAAACTGCCCTGAGTGATCATCTGAATACCCAGTTTTTCTAACTCGGAACAAAGAGTAAGATCTACTGGTCTGACAGTGATACAGTTGCAATGAACCTTCCTACTAAGAGCATCGGCTACAACATTTGCCTTTCCGGGATGGTAATGCACTTCAAGATCATAGTCCTTGATTAGCTCTAACCACCTCCGTTGTCTCATATTTAACTCTGACTGAGTGAATATATATTTCAAACTCTTGTGGTCGGTGTATATGTGACATGTGTTGCCCAAGAGGTAATGACGCCAAATCTTTAAGGCGCGAACAACTGCTGCTAACTCTAAGTCATGAGTTGGATAGTGTTCTTCATGACTTTTTAGCTGTCTGGATGCATAAGCTATCACTCTGCCCTCTTGCATCAAAACACAACCAATCCCAATACCAGAAGCATCACAATACACATCAAACGGCTTCTCAATATTGGGTTGGGCTAAGACTGGAGCTATAGTTAAGAATTCTTTTAGCTTCGAGATGCTTGAAATGCTTCTCCTCTGCAGATATAGCTTTATTTACCGCATCATTGAAGGAGATATTATCGTCACACATTGCCAGCATCTTCTGCATCTTTGTATTCAACCCCCTCATGAAGCTACTGCGCTTCTTTTCATCGGTGTTCACGTGATCCAAAGCATACTGGGATAGATGATTAAACTTGCCAATATACTGCTGTACTCGCTGATCCCCCTACCTGAGGGCTAAGAACTCTTCAGTTTTCATCCGCATCACACCCGCTGGAATGTAGTGAGCTTTGAAAGCTCTCGAGAACTCATCCCAGGTAACGCGGTGTCCTGGAGCTTGGGCAGCTTCAAAATTTGCCCACCAAGTTCCCGCAGCTCCCCTCAACTGCTGGGCTGCGAAAGCTGGCTTCTGAGTTTCAGTACAGTGGATTAGCTCAAACTTCTGATTCATAGTACGAAGCCAATCTGGAGCTTCTAAAGGCTCCTCAGCCTTAGTGAATACCGGTGGCCTGGTCTCTGTGAAGTCTTGATAAGTACTTTCTTGGGCCTGATGATGATGTCGGCCACGCTGCCCATATGGTGCATTCTGAACTAGGCCCTGTAGCAGACGTGCATTGTTTGTTGTGGCACGCATGAGTGCAGCAATAGCGTCTGCCAGCGTTGGTGGAACTGGGGGTGCATTGGGAACACCCTCCCCATCATGAGACGAACCAGTCCCATCAGCAGCACGGGTACGAGGCATCTGCTCATAAACAAACCAAACTTTATTGATCTCTGGGTTATGATGCAAAAACAGTAACTGCTTACACACTCATGTTACATTATTCATGCATAACAGAACTGATACATGATTCAACTAGCTTAAGATCATGTTCAGCTAAACTATTACACAACCCCTACCCCCTAGGGTTCAATATCCACGCCTGACACTCTGGTGGGAGACGACTCACTCGTCACCCCCACTCTCACTGTCGCTGTCATCAGCAGACTCAACCACATCAGGATCTTCCTCCCTCTGCCCTTCTACCTTTTCCTCATCCGTGAGTGTACCCATCTCATCTTCCGCTGCATTTGGAGGTGGAGGTGGATGGAGTTGATCATACAGCACATGGACTTCCTCATGTAACTGGTCATTGAATGCTTCTATATCCGTCACATATGCCTCCAACTCATGCAGACGGGCTAACGCGGCATCTTCTCGCTGCCAAGCAGTGTTCCGTTCTCCAAGCATTTTAGTCATGAGTTTTTCTGCATTGACTACGCTTCTGTTGGCCCCTTCCAGCTTGAGTTTCATGCCTCCAGCTTTGGCAAGTGCTAAACTCTTCTCCCGAGAGGTGGTGGCCAACTGAGATTTTAACTCACGAACCTCTGCTCGTAAGTCCTCATTGATCTCCTGACTCCTGCTGGACTCTTCCTCCTTGCGGGATGCGAGTGGGTGCATGGGTACACCATGAGGACCTGTACTCTTGCGAGCTATTTCCTTACCGCGCGGCATCCTAGTGAGATAAGATTTTTGAATTAGGCAGATAAAGGAAAAATACTTTTTGGATAGCAAGAAAGGATTGGATTCTAACCCTTACCCTACTATACCATATACCACAAGTTGATTAAGCATGATGCATGAAGCGTACTTACGCATAAAGCATATAAAATTTAAATTATACTCCCTTATATGGGAGTAGAAATTTAACAACAATTTCAAGTTAAGGCTTAACTTAACATGCTGCTCCACTTAATAATCTATGATCTACTATTTTTAAGACAGAACATAGATTGAATAGCATGAACAAGGTAAGTCAAAAGAATTTTGGATTAAACTAGATTCAAATAGTTTTGACTCAAATCATTTTGAAGTTTTGCAACAATACCACAAGACTGCTGCAATGATCGCTCTGATACCAGCTGTGACGGAACCTCCTGGATTATTAGGGCCCACGTGTACCTGTCCTTGTCCTACAGACCTCGGACAGACATACACTGTGCCCAATAGCCCAGAAGACCCACCACGTGTCATCGGGTAACCCGACTCATCCACATTTCCTTACCTTCCCAGGATCATTGCAAGAGTCATTGCAGTATTACAACATTTCACAAATAATATACATCAGAGATAAAAGTGCGGAAGTATTACACCATAAGTTTTACAAATCAGTTGATCAAACTTGCGTCATTATTACAAACCATAGTTTTAAACTTTACCCTAGGTAGTGGAGGTAGCATTACTAAAACTGTATAACACACAAACAACCCCGCCTAAGGGTTGCCTTACTCCTCCCCGGACACGTCCTCCTCAACGACGGTCACGCAACAAGCCTCGAAACAAGGCTGCTCATGAACGTCACCTGCAACAGTGGATTAACAAACCCTGAGTACAAAGGTACTCAACAAGACTGACCCGACAAGAGGAGAGAAGAATAGGTATGCTGGCTTGGGTAGGCTCAACAGAATTTTTCATTTGCATAAAAGCTTACTAAAGTAGTTCTAGATCCAAATTTTACTTAATCATTTAAGTACTTGGTAAGAACTGAAAGTGAACCTTAGTGCAAGATCATTGTCATTCTTTCTTAAACCAGTTCCATTTTCATTCTACGGTGCGGGTCGAAAGATTGAGTCTCCTTAACCGAGGAGCACGACGATTCGAACCGATTCAACCAGATCTGGGAGTTTTCCACGACCATACGATATATGTAGACCCGTGATCACACATATACCAACCCAACCTCGGATCCTCCAAACAAGACCGGGTCCGCGCCACCCGAGAGTACTTGTACACCTCCAATCCGGGACTTTAACCCACGAGGGTAGGTAGTACTCCCGCCATCTCTCCACTCCCAGTGCGCGATTAGCCGTTCTTATTTAAGAACCACCAAGGCAGGGCTTACCGTAGCATATGATCGGTACTTCACAGTTTCTCAATCTAGCAGGCCAACAACGGTTAACCCTAATCCGACACATCCGGGTCACCCTACACCGACCCAAGGTTCGATGTATGTGCCCGTCTGGTCTTAACCATCATTCTTTCTCATTATCTTTCCAAAAGATAAGTATCAAAACATTTATCGGGAGCGTGAGAAAGCAAGGCTGAGCATTTCTATCCTTTGCATAAAGCAGGTATCAAGGAATGATATATCGATAACAAGGTTGATCATGCATCAACAGGTTTAAAGCATTTATTTGATAAACATTTAATGCATCAGGTTATCGAAAGTAAGTGTAATTGTAAATCCAAGGAAATGGTTAAATGAACCGGGGCTTGCCTTCGCTGACCGGAAGAGTCTGGAACTCCTGATAACTTGGGTCAACTAGACACCCTGAACTTTCTGGATCAACCTCGTCCGGACACTCGCGTACTTGAGAAGCTACACGATAAAGGAATGCATGCTTGATGAGATGCTCATGTTATGATCATGGTAAAGATGGAAATTTTCTAAGCTATAAGCATGTATTTTGTACAACTTTCCATCACGGTACAGATGCAAACCAACAAACCCAACTTGTAAGAACATATATGATTACATGACTGACTCTTGATTGCATCAAGCAGCTGATCAAGATAAATCACTCAGCAGATCAAGATAATTCCATCATCTCAACCTTCAAAACTACTTTAAAGAAATTGGGGTTTTCATGTTTTACCAAATTCCTTACTCATAAAGGAAACAATTTAATCAGCATAAGATTAAGTGATGAAGCAAACTATGCTCAAACTAGTTCAAACATTTTACACAGATTGCTTATATCCAAAATAATGTATAATGGAAATTTCAGCATTTTTGAACCAGCATATGAATTTATAGAATTAATTATCTATAGACACTTAAATGCTTAACTAAGGCATATAAATACGAATAAAATTTATTTTCTTCAACCGAGCTCAAAATTTTTGTGATGATACATTTTCACTTACAAACAGTACCAAAAATAGTTTCATGATTTTTGGACATTTAAACAGGCCTACAAAAAAAACATCAAAGACCATTTATTAATAAAAAGACCTATTTAAAACACTTTCAAAATTTGTTCAAAATTCAAGTTTCATATTTTTCATAAATATCAGGCAGCTTGAGAAAGCCACACAAAAATTTTCACAATTTTAGCAGCTTCCTATAAAAAGATATCAAAAAGACAAAACCTAAAACTATTCATTCGTAACAGAAAAAGGAAAAACCATCTCTAACTCTTACTGGGCTCGGCCCAGTTCGACCCACGGTAGCTGATACCCGAGCCTCAGGCCTCAGCCTCAGCTCTCCTTCTCCGACTCGCCCGAGACCAGCGTCCGGTCAGCCTCGACTCCTTCCCCGCCTCGCGTCGAGGCTGGCAGCCGAAAGCTTCGACTTAACACGCGCCCACGTTAACAGACCTCCTACCTCATCGCTGACGAGACCTCCGGCGACGGCGAGGCCTTCCACAACCTCGTCTGGATCTCGCGCATCGATTCCACCCTTCACTAGCCCTAGCACCTATACGACCTTGAGCTATCAGCGGCCATGGCGGCTCGACCATGCCGAGCACGGCGGCGACGCGGCGCTTCGGCCATAAGGACTCGGTAGAGACCTATCCGAGGGTGGCTTCCTACTCAAGGACGTGCAACAAACACGCTGCGCACTCAACCTGGCTCGGAAATGACTCCGAGCAACATGGCTCACGGTGACAGCCATGGCGTTGCCAGCGCCGGCGGCGAGCCACGCGGACCGACCACGGTGGCCTGGTAGAGACTAGACTATGGAGCGCAACACAACGAAGAGCTCAAGACAACTACGGTGCTCACCTTGCCTTGACTCGAGGAGCACGGGACCAAGGTTGGCGACGGCGATGGCGATGGCGGAGCTTGCGCCGGCGGCAACCGTCGCGGACTGGTCAAGCCCGAGCGGTAGAGACCTCAGGAGCGAGTCGACCGTGACCTACAACACCAGACGAAGCTAAAGCACTACTTGATTTGGCCGGAGGAGCTCTGGCTGACCGCGACCACGACCAAGATACCTGTGATGGCTCCCGGCTGGTGACGAAGAAGATGACTATGGCGGCGGCTATTGCAAGCTCTCGGGCTTGGGTTAGCTAGCTCAGGAGAAGCAAGGGAACTAGGTGGAGCGACTGGGAAGATGGAGATGGCAGAGACGCGGCAACGGCGGAGAGTGAGCTCGTCGGAGCCGCACGGAAAACAGGGGAGGAGGAAAGGGGAGGTGGCGGACGCGGGTGATGAGAGGGTTGGGGAGCTCTCAGAGCTTGCCACCGCACGGAGTGAAGCAGAGAGGGAAGCAGCTGCATGGCCGGACACGCGGAGCCGGGAGGAGGCGCCCAGGCCACGGCGGCGACGACGCGGCGGCCAAGGGCAGAGCACATGCTCTGCTCTTTATTCCCCCTCTCCCAGATTACTGTAGCGCTGCACTTCCCCCTTTACTTTTACTCTAGAAAAAAGAACTGCACTCCAAAAACTCTTAAAACCAAATTTGCTCCAAATTTTGTGCTCTACAAAATTGCTTTAAGAACTCAAGTCAAATTCTGCCTAGATTTTGAAATGGAGTTCAAAAACCGATTTTGGACCAACCTGAAATCAAAATTACTCTTGAATTTTCTGAAAAACTTCAAATTTTGGCAATACATGAAATGTAGAGTTTGAAAAGTTGTACAACTTTGCTTTAACACCCTTTTGCTCATTTAAAAAGGAAATAGGTCAATTTGATCAAAACAGTTCAAATCCATTTCAAATTGGAAATTTGAAAAGGGGACAGAACTAGGGTTTTGCAGTAGAAGCAAGATTACTTTTGATTTTGCATTGACACTAGAAAAATGGTCAATGTATAAACTGTTCATTTTGAAATCCTCTACAACTTTGATGTAGATCACCAACTCAGATTTCAAATAATTTTTGAAATACAAGATTAAAATCAAAAGGGGTCCATTTCCAGGGTTTGAGTAGATTCAAAATTACTTAGAGTTTTGTACAGAAACTTTGAAAACTTTGAATACCAAAGTTGTACCTCTTTTCAAGATCTACAAAAAAGCTTTTAGGGTCAGCCCCTAAATATGCACAAATTTTGAGTTAACTGGAAAGGGTTAATTAACTTATATAGAAATTGATGATTTTCCCAATTTTAGGCTAAGTAAACTTTGTAACCTTTTGAATTGTTGAACCTGGATTCATGCCTTTACATGACTCTAGTCAAAAGGGAATGAACACAAGTTACTTCATAAAGACATTCCAAAATAGGATTTTGAGCTACCTCACAAGCAACAACAAAATGCTCACACATTAGGAATTAAACTCTTTTTAGTGAATGCATCTCAAGTGAGCTAGCATATGATGCTATGGAATGGAATGCATATGATGGCATTACAATATTTTATTCATGTAAACACCTGAAGTGTTACATTATCCCTTGTTGTTGCAGATGGACAGTGTTTCTTCCGCTACTGTGAGAACTGCCTGTACCCAGATGTTAACACTCCTTAATGGAATCACTCTAAGAAGAGAGCCACATAAAATAATAAACTAGTGAAAGCACTAAAGAGTGTACGGGACACTACTAACTCCACTTAACGTCAATTTGTCATCGCCAACATGAAGGTAGCAATGCAAATATATCAGGGCACTGGATTTAAAGATAGATATTTACCCGCAAGCGCACAGATAAACATACCCGTTGTAGAAGCATTTCACCCAAGCTAGTCTCAGGTATCGTTATTTATATTTAGCCTAGAGACTAATCAATTCAAGATATGATGGCAGTGTAAGGACTTAACAACATTTAATATGGCACACTTATAATAAGACTGATAACACACTAATTACTTCAAACAAGAATCAGGTTACAGAGTAAATGATATGATAAATAATTGATAAAGGATGACAGAGATCAGATCAATCAAGGATAAACTTAGAACAGTACTACCTAGGAAGTGATTATTAGAACAGATATTAATGAGAAACATTCCTAAGTTATTCTAATTACAAGCCATAGTATACATTGATTAGTGCAATTATATTGGGCAATCATTGGATAGGTCACATCATATTTATAATCAAGAGGCAACTCCATAGTAAAAGTGTCAAACAAAGTAACCCTTAAACCATGAGTTAACTGAGCCATACTGAACACTATATTCGGGA
Organism: Coix lacryma-jobi var. lacryma-jobi; assembly: GCA_009763385.1. Taxonomy (NCBI): domain Eukaryota; kingdom Viridiplantae; phylum Streptophyta; class Magnoliopsida; order Poales; family Poaceae; genus Coix; species Coix lacryma-jobi. The sequence goes on along the minus strand of CM019830.1, from coordinate 106,237,997 downwards.
GGTGGAATACAAAGGACTCAACAGGTCTGTCACACCCGCGATCTACCACTCTATCCGGAACATAAAACGCATTCACAGATAAATAATGTATAGGCACCACACCTACACAGCATCTATCACCCACCCGTTGTACTTTAAGATGAGCGCTATACGAACATGAGTATAACCATAACGATGAACTATCTATGCTAAATATATAATCAAAGCAGACTATAAACATTATAACTAAGAATATAATCATTGATGTCTTAATCATATCAATTGTATTGCTATCTAGAACACGATGATGAACAATAAACTGAATTAGATCATCGAGAAGAACTAAAGTACGAACTAGAACATGAACTAGAACAAGATTATGAACTAGATGATGAATAGACGATGAACATGAACTAGACGATGAACTAGAACATAAACAATGAAGAACAATGATGAACTAGAAGAGCAATTATGAAATAGATCCATAATGTTAATACAGGAGAGAAGATCTTGGGTTTACCGAGCCTTCTCGTGATTAGGTCAGGAATCCAAGCGAAGCTTGCCTCCTCTAATCCTATTCTATCTACTAATCTAGGTAGATGAAGTTCTAAGGCTTCTGATTGATCTCCTTCTGAAGCTCTGATTGATGATGTCTAATGATCAAATCCTCTGATTCCTTTCTGAAGAGGGGGGTCAGGGGCTGTTTATATAGCCCTGGGCGATGAACTGTGGCCCTTGGCTCAAACCGACTCAAGGTACGGCCAAGATGCATCCTAAAGGTCGATGGAGATAGCTTGCAGAGGATGGAACCCAGCGGGCCCAGGGGGCGACCGGTCGGTCTCCTGGTGGGACCGCTCGGTCCCACCAGTCGGCCTCTCGCGGTGGTCGACCTCCTGGTGTCTTCTTGCGTCCTCTGGAGTCTTCTAGAATAATCCTTACGTGGTGGTTGCGTTATCTCCCGTCGGTTTCCTTCTATGGGAAGCTTTCGGTGCTGATTTCATGGTTTAGTCCCTGCAGAATCATAACTCACCAAAACTCGTGGAATATTATCAGTTGAAACCCTAAACCTTTGTTGGTGATCAAATTCTTGCCCTTTTCATATTTATTTATCCCTTAATTATGATAGATAACTAGTGTCAACAACTCCCCCAAGCTTACCTTTTACTAGTCCCTTAGCAAATGTATATGATGAATCAGGAACTGCTACTATGCCTTCATACTTTTAAGGGTTCATATGTTCAAACGAAAAACTTCTCTTGGTTCAGAGTTAACTATTCTGACCTTCTCATATTACCTTTAACTATGGAGCTTTTGCCTTCACCTGGGTCCTTAAACAATTGAGAGATAGAACAATCAAGTTAAGCACTGTATCTCTAACTCTTTGATCAACCTTCATTCTGGAGTTTTTTTATATATTTTCAAAAAATAAAGATCAAAGATTTTACTGTATGACACTTTCAAATCGCTCTTTTATATTTTATGATTCCTCACTAATGCATTTTCCTTTCTTCTATGGATATATATATCTGGAGCTTTAAGAAGTAAAAAGCATATCTTACCAAGTCAAAGTTCAAAGTTTAGGAAGAAAGATGTCATACTCATAGATCAAGACTTTAGAGCATTTGAAATTTGTCATCTCTTGCTGGCATATTGTAATTAGAGGGACCATGGGCTATCATTCTTTTCTCATACTTTTATCATAACTCTTTTTCTTTCTCCCTTTTTTTAACTTTGAGGTAGTCGGACACTTGTCCCTTTTTATTTCCTCCTTATCATATTTTTGCATAGCCCATGCCTCTAACACAATACTACTTCGAAAGAGTGAATCTTTTAATAAAACATTCTTGATCTCTTAGAGCATGATAAATTTCTCAACCATAACTAAAAACTTATAACAAAGCAAGTAGCCTTATCTTAAAATCATATTAATGGCTCTGGGTAGGAATTCATGTTATGTCATACAGGATCTCATCATGTGTTTAATCTTTTTAAAGTGTAAATCTCCAGAAATCTAGTATCTCTAGGAATTAGATAAACAGCAGCTCAAACCTTTTTATATCATATCTCACAATTATCTAGACTTTGGATTAAGCATTTGCCATCCACATGTTTTAGGTTCAGAGTTTATTCAGAACAGCTTTGTCTAAAACTCAAGAAAATTTGAATAGTAGGTATTTAGGAAAGGCAGAGCAATTGTTCATCATGAGCAAAATTAAGTTTGTATCCACCTAGACATTTATTCATTATATAATATCTTTATTTAGTTATTCATCTTTTTAGGGGTTTCTATATTTATTGACCTGATCTAAATCGAACTAATAGTAAAAGATAAAAAATCGTGATACTTATCGTGATAACTGAGGGTGCTCTCCCCCAAGCTGGATCTTGACGTATTCTTTTTCTAGAAGATGAGTAGACCGTTAGTGGTTTCTTGAGTCCTTCTCTTCTTCTCTTCCTGTTGAATTCAAAGATAGACAACACAACTAATGGAACTTGATTAAGCGTTAGTGATAAATATTCCTCCATTTGTCTAGTTGTCTTAAAGCTCTTAAGATTATTTATGTTCTTCCTTTTCACTGAGCAGAGTTCAGCAGTGTTTCATAGTATCTCTTTTTAGATTTTTATTTTTACAGATGATGCAATGCAAAAATAAATATGCAAAAATATTATTTTTATGCCTCCATAGAAAGTGTACTACTCTGATGGGACTGACAGATTTTCGTATTTTTATTTTGTTTTCTAATGCAGATAGAATTGCTAAGAAGTAAATATGATACTAATAGTAAAATGCTCATGCTTAATTATGCAATGATGAATTTAATGCTGATGATTATGGATAACTACCGAGTTACCTTCCGGCGAGTATTCGACGTTTATAGTCTATCGAACAAGACTCCTTGTACGCTCCTTATTCTTTCTTGGGTGTATCAGCAGATCCTGAGGAGGACCTCGATGATTGTACGTCAGTAGAATTCTCTTTCTTCTTCCATACTTGTTTAACTGGTGGTCTTATCTCCTTTACTTCTTCGTCCTTCGTTTCCTTTAATAGGATATCTTCACTCCTGGTAACTTCTCCTTCATAGTCAGCCCATCCATCCTTGATTTGTCGATTCTTGTTGCGTTGGGATGTGCGGCGTCTCCTCCTTGAGTGATTCTTCTTTTCCTGTGCATTAGTGGCATAACTATTGAAGTAACAACGTACCTTCTCTCTGAAGAACTGGAAGTGGATTTCTCCAGATCTTATGTAGATGATGGCGCCAGTGGTGTCGAGGAAGGGTCTTCCTAGGATGATGTTAATGTTGTTTTCCTTTCCCATGTCTAGTACTAAGAAGTCGGTGGGAACATAGTGGTCTTTAATTTGGATCATCACGTCCTTTACCATTCCCTCCGGAAATTGATAGGTTTGGTCCGCCATCTGTAGCTGCACATATGTTTGATACATAGGTCTATTTTTATATAAGTGCTCATATGTTACCTTAGACATTATATTGACACTTGAGCCAATGTCGCAGAACGTCTTGTGGAATGTACTTCCTTCGATCTTGCAATCGATGGTGGGTACGCCTGGGTCATCCCTTTTGGCGAGGTATGGTGATGCAAGAAGGTGGTCGTGTTCTGTTTGGACAGAGTTGACCATCCATACTGTGTCTTGATGTGGTTGTGTAGCCTTGTTCTTCCTCCTTCTGTTCCTATTCTTCTTCTTTGATGATATGATGTTTGCATCTTCGTAGGGCATCTGAGGGTGGACTTTGGTAGTGAGTGTACGTCTCTTGAAACTGAATCTTTCTTTGTTGCCTGTGATTGTGAAATAGATCTTAGCGCTGTCCGTGTAGATGATGGCTTTCGTTGAGCTTAGGAACGGGCGTCCAAGAATGATGGGTGCTCTTTTGTCTCCACCTGTTTCAACGATCATAAAGTCTGCACACACATACGAGCGTCCCACTCGTACACAGATATCTTCTAGAATTCCTAATGGGTAGCACAGTGTCTGATCTGCGAGCTGCAAACAAATAGTTGTATATAATAGAGGTGCACCATGTATTTGTTCGTATATTACCCTTGGCATAATGTTGACGCTTGCTCCAAGGTCACAGACTGCTTCTTCAAAACTGTGAGGTCCAATATGAATTGGAATCACAGGTCTTCCTGGATCTCCTTTCTTTGGGGCGATGGAGTCATCCATCCATTCTCTTGAAGGTCTAGGTATGAGGTGTCCTGCATCAAAGATGTCTACAAGATTTGCAGTTTCTAGCTCTTTTGGATTTCCTGGAATCTTACCTTTTCAGCCATAGGGACTGAAGCTGCTAACTGAGATAACTGAGATTCTATCATTTTATTAAAGCCATGTTGATTCTTTATGGCAGAAGTAAAGCTATCCATTCTAGTATTAATATTTTCAAGCAGTTTATCATTGGAAGCTATCTTTTTAGACATATTATCAATAATTTTATTTTGATTGGATATCATCTCTCTCAAAGGTGGTTGATTAAAAGTATTACCTTGGTAGTTACCTGAGTAGTTACCTGAGTAATTAGGCCTTGATTGTTGGTTCCATCCTTGAGTTTATTGAGGACGATAGTTGGTGTTGTTGTTGATGTACTTTGCATCCTCTTGAACCTCAGGGCAGTTGCTCCCTAAATGACCAGTGCCTCCACACTCTTCACATGTCATGCGAGATTCATAGATTTGATTGACGTCTTCTCTCTTGGGAGTGTGTTCATCGAACTTTTTCATGAGTAGGTCAAGTTTGGCAGACAACGTGTCTACTTCCTTCAGTTGATGTATTCCTCCCCTCTTGCGTGGCTGAGAGCGTTCCTCGTTCCAACCTTGGTTAGAGGCCATCTTCTCTATGAGTGTAGTTGCATTGTTGATCGTGAGTGATAAGAAAGATCCTCCAGCAGCGGCATCCACATTCTCACGGGTACTTGAAGTGAGCCCGTGGTAGAAGGTCTGCATGAGTAGTCAATTCTCCATCCCATGGTGAGGGCATTCTGATATGTAGTCTTGAAAGCGTTCCCAAGCTTCTGGGATTGATTCTTCATGTTGTTGCTGAAAAGTTGAAATCTTGGCACGGAGGGCATTCGTCTTGCCCACTGGAAAGAACTTTGCTAGGAAGGCAGTTGAACAGATCGCCCATGAGGTGTTTTTATCTTTGTTGGCGTAGAACCATTGTTTTGCTTTCCCCAAGAGTGAGAATGGGAACAAGCGAAGTAGAATGGCGTCCCTTTCGACTCCTTTGATGGTGAAAGTGCTACAAATCTCTAGAAAGTGTTGGAGATGAGCGCTTGCGTCTTCATGTGCCTTTCCGCAAAACTGATTAGCTTGCACCATGTTGATCAAGGCTGGCTTGAGTTCAAATCCGTTGTCTCCCACATTGACTGTTGGTCCAGTCCTAATGTTCAGTGGTTGGTGCAGAGAACTCGCGGAGTGTCTTGTCGGTCATGGTGTCCAACACTGGTGTTAAGCTTCTTCTTATCTGGCTAACTTCTAGTAGTGGTGCTGAGGGTCTCTTAAGTTTGCGTCTAGTTTTTCTTAGTAAAGCTTCAGGATCCTCAATGTAGTTTTTTGGAAGTTGGAAACCAGTCATACATCACCCTGCATAAGATATAAAAGATAAACAAAGCCAGGGTAAGTCTGTTTGAGTAAAAGTAAATAATCAGTGCATTATCACATGTGTGTAAGTAAAATGATATGTTCTAGCTACCGTTCTAAATGCTGCTAATGCAGTGTCCTATCAGTGTTCATAAAGATTTTAATAATTAACCCTAGGTACCATCCCTAATTGAATTGATGTGATCCCCGGCAACGGCGCCAGAAATGCTTGTTGACACTCCTTAATGGAATCACTCTAAGAAGAGAGCCACATAAAATAATAAACTAGTGAAAGCACTAAAGAGTGTACGGGACACTACTAACTCCACTTAACGTCAAGTTGTCATCCCCAACATGAAGCTAGCAATGCAAATATATCAGGACATTGGATTTAAAGATAGATATTTACCCGCAAGCGCACAGATAAACATACCCGTTGTAGAAGCATTTCACCCAAGCTAGTCTAAGGTATCGTTATTTATATTTAGCCTAGAGACTAATCAATTCAAGATATGATGGCATTGTAAGGACTTAACAACATTTAATATGGCACACTTATAATAAGACTGATAACACACTAATTACTTCAAACAGGAATCAGGTTACAGAGTAAATGATATGATAAATAATTGATAAAGTATGACAGAGATCAGACCAATCAAGGATAAACTTAGAACAGTACTACCAGCAAGTGATGATTAGAACAGATATTAATGAGAAACATTCCTAAGTTATTCTAATTACAAGCCATAGTATACATTGATTAGTGCAATTATATTGGGCAATCATTGGCTAGGTCACATCATATTTATAATCAAGAGGCAACTCCATAGTAAAAGTGTCAAACAAAGTAACCCTTAAACCATGAGTTAACTGAGCCATACTGAACACTATATTCGGGAGGTGGAATACAAAGGACTCAATAGGTCTGTCACACCCACAATCTACCACTCTATCCGGAACATAGGACGCATTCGCAGATAAATAATGTATAGGCACCACGCCTACACAGCATCTATCACCCACCCGTTGTACTTTAAGATGAGCGCTATACGAACATGAGTATAAACATAACGATGAACTATCTATGCCAAATATATAATCAAAGCAGACTATAAGCATTATAACTAAGAATATAATCATTGATGTCTTAATCAAATCAATTGTATTGTTATCTAGAACACGATGATGAACAATAAACTGAATTAGATCATCGAGAAGAACTAAAGTACGAACTAGAACATGAACTAGAACAAGATTATGAACTAGATGATGAACTAGACGATGAACATGAACTAGACGATGAACTAGAACATAAACAACGATGAACTAGAAGAGCAATTATGATATAGATCCATAATGTTAATACAAGAGAGAAGATCTTGGGTTTACCGAGCCTTCTCGTGATTAGGTCAGGAATCCAAGCGAAGCTTGCCTCCTCTAATCCTATTCTATCTACTAATCTAGGTAGATGAAGTTCTAAGGCTTCTGATTGATCTCCTTCTGAAGCTCTGATTGATGATGTCTAATGATCAAATCCTCTGATTCCTATCTGAAGAGGGGGTCAGGGGCTGTTTATATAGCCCTGGGCGATGAATCGTGGCCCTTGGATCAAACCGACTCAAGGTACGGCCAAGATGCATCCTAAAGGTCGGTAGAGATAGCTTGTAGAGGACAGAACCCAGCGGGCCTAGGGGGCGACCGGTCGGTCCCACCAGTCGGCCTCTCGCGGTGGTCGACCTCCTAGTGTCTTCTTGCGTCCTCTGGAGTCTTCTAGAATAATCCTTACGTCGTGGTTGCGTTATCTCCCGTCGGTTTCCTTCTATGGGAAGCTTTCGGTGCTGATTTCCTGGTTTAGTCCCTGCAGAATCATAACTCACAAAAACTCGTGGAATATTATCAGTTGAAACCCTAAACCTTTGTTGGTGATCAAATTCTTGCCCTTTTCATATTTATTTATCCCTTAATTATGATAGATAACTAGTGTGAACACCAGTTTTGGGTGATGAGTAGACCACGGGCATGGTCACCTCTTATCCTCACCTGATGCTTTTGTGGACTGATCAGACTGATGGCACTGTATTAAGAACATTCCGAACTTATGTTTAAAACTATGTTGCTTCCGCTACTATTCAAACTATGGTTTGTAATATTGTTTCAACTCCGCTACTGATAGGGATCTGCTGTATCTTTTGGTTGCCCACAAATGCATGCAAACTATGTCCACAAGATCGTAATAGATTTAGCGAACTGAATGTATCTTGTGGACATGTACGCTAAATCTATTACGATCTTGGCTGATGTTGAAATGATTTGAAATCCTTCGAGATTTCCGGACTACCGGGTGTGTACGAGCTTAAGTACACATTAATCTTTGTGAAAGCAGGGGTTTGGGTGCTTAATCTGGTATAAATTGGTCGGTTCTGTCACATCTTGGCTCTTCATTTGTTAAGTTGGCGTGTTTCCCTTTTAGTTCGGGAAGCATTTTGCTCGTTGTATCATAGGTTGACTTCTCTAATACCCTTTTGTTTTGGATTTTCCTTTTTAGGCTAGTTTTGCTTTGTCTCTGATAGACTAGCTTTTGCATGAATTTCATCATGTATATCTTGCATTTTAGAGCTTCATGTATATAGTAATGAAAATGAGACTATGCTCTTTTTGGTATGCCCTATTGATTCATGATGATGCTTGTAGCTTAGGCTCTTATTGATCACTTGATACATGTTATGAGCTAAGCTATTTTTGCAATTGTGAACTTGATTAATCAATTATGAAACCTTTAATTTGTTCACCATTGAGATTGGCAACTAGCATGGGTAGGATGTGTTGAGATCACTTGTGCTATCTTTTGTATGCTAGGTTGCTATGTCTCTTGTACTGAGTCATTCACTTGCTTGGATTGTTCGTATTTACCTTGTGCTTAAAAATTGATCCAAGTCTAAGTGAAATGAAAAAGATCGAGATGGGATTGCATGTGTCGGCACCTCACGGTATCGAGACTGTTTCTCATTGCACTTTTGAGTTAAACTTGAGCCGTGTAGTGTAAGACCGAAACCGGTGCTTTAAGCTTCCGATTGCTTTTCTTGCATAGGCTTAGCCCAGTTGAAAAGTTAGGCAATGACCATGCTTTCAACCTCTCGCAATCACATGCTTTAATATGAACTTGTGTTAATACTGCTGCAATCTCCGATAAAATTTGAAAATAACACAAGTTTATGCTTCATTCCATGGCATGGTGATTGAACTTTGCTAGGGGTAGTTCACCTTTTATACTTGAGTTAGCACTTGGTTGATTTCCTGTCTTTTCATGCTTAGTGCTATTTTAGTGGTGAACTGCTTTTCGAATGGCTTAAAACTGCTCATATGCTTATTTGTTCATATTTCATATTCACTTGATCGGTTTGAGCTTTTGCTAGCATTTGAATTGGTTGGTACACTTTCAGGACAGCACCCTTTTGAGCATCATTTCATTCTGATTGCTATACACTTGAAGTTGTTGCATTGTGCATATCATGAATTTTTAGCTTAGTGTTCATACCCCCAGCTCCGATACACTTCATTGTTACTTTCAATGCTTTTCACTGCCCCCATGTTCATTTGGTTGATAACTTGTCTTGTGTTTGTGTCAATCTTGTGAAGAAATGTCAAAACCCCTCAGCATGTTCCCTTTTGTCAAGGGGGAGAAGCTGTTTGCAAGGGGGAGCTTGAGTGTTGGCACAAATGGGAGAGTCGTGCACTTTGGGGAGAGCTTTGAGCTAGGGGGAGTTTAGCTCTTTTATGTGCTTCAATTGGTATCCTTCATATTGAGCTTTGTTGCATAGCATTTGTGTATAGGCTTGCTTTCAGGGGGAGTTGTTTTGTTTTGCAACTTCTCCGCGTGCTTCGAATGATTGTGCTCCATTTGGTTTTGAGCTTTTCTTTGTGTTTTCTCAGTCGGTATCGAGCCTGCTAGTCGTGTTGAGCCATTTTGCCTTTATCTTGAGGGACTAGCAGTTTTTGCTTGGTATTTTCGATTGATATGGAGCCTTCAGCTAGTTGTGTCGAGGCTCTTTGCCTCTGTCTTGAGAAACTAGTTGTTTTCACCAATTTTTGGCTGCTTGTGATTGGTATCCAGTTTTCTACTAGTTGTGTTGAGCCTATGTGCCTCTATCTTGAGGGACTAGCAGTTTTGCATTCTTATGTGTTGATTCAGCCTCAATTGGTATCGAGCCTTGAGCTAGTGGTGTTGAGCCCTTTTCTGCCTTTTCTTGAGGGATAGCTCATTTTTGACTTGGTCGCGTCGAGCCGTTGCCCATGTCTTTGGGAACCAAGTCTTTCGCTCTTTGTCTACTCTTTTGTGGAGATTGGCTCGAACTTTGCTTGGTTGCGTTGAGCCGTTGCCCATGTCTTTGCGGACCAAGTTTTCGGTTTTGGCATCTCAAACCATCTCTTGTGCTTAGTTTTTGTCAATTCAATCATCAAGGGGGGAGAAATTTCAAAACCCAAGTGGACAAGAACCTTCCAAGTTGATAGGAACCTTGGTTTCTTTTGTGATGATTGTTTGACAATTTAATTGAGATTGGCTTTTGAGTGCCTTTTGGGATTCAAGGAACTCTTGTTTCTCTTGACTCTTCGGTTGTGTGGAGGCTTTGCCCGCTTTTTCTGTTTCTTTTGGGACCGAGAGCTTTTATTTGGAGTTTTCATGATCCTTTCTCATATCAAGTGGCCTTGTGTTTGCTTTTACTTGGCTTTTGGGCACTTGAAAGAGGCTTGCCTTCAAACCCTTCCTTTGTGGTTTCATTTTTAGTCAATGCATTCATCAAGGGGGAGATTGAGAACATATATGATGAATGATTGACATTGATGAGGAAGGTTTGAGGCTTTTCCCGGTTTAGTCCATATCTCGCTATGTGCTTAATGTTTATGACTAACCGGTGGCGTTGAGTTGTGGCGTGTTACTTGTGTCGGTGTGCGTGTGCAACATGTGTCTCTTGGCTGTGTTGATGTGCAGGTGTTGAGCTCGGAGACAGTGGTCGATGGCGAGGTGAAGGTCAAGTAGAGACGTGTCGTGCCAACGGACCGGGAGCGATGAAGGATGGGCGTGCCGTGTGGCGGACGTGCCATGCCGATGGACCCAGAGCGGTGAAGGGCGGACGTGAGGCTTGGACCGATGGGCCGAGAGGCCGGAGGACCAGCTGTGGTAGCTGGCACGTGGCATCGACGAGCAGGAGCACATGGGGATGTGCAATGCATCGGCCGAGTCAGGAGGAAGACGATGGCGTCGTGGCACTTGGCGGGAGGTCGGACACGGGCTTGCGTGCGGCGCAAGTGTCGTCGACCGAGTCAAGAAGGAAGGCGAAGGCATTGTGCCCGGCGTGGAGGCTGGACATGCATCAGCATCAGTGCTGGTGGTCGGGGTGTGCGAACCACATCCCGTCTACGACGCGGGTTTGGTAGTTGAGCCTCGAAAAACTACCCTCGACAGTTTCCGAGTTTGGGCCTCAAAACTCAGGGTGGACGATTTCCAGGTTTGGGCCTCAAAACCTGGGCTGGCGAGTTTCTGAGTTTGGGCCTCAAAACTCAGGGTGGACGGTTTGCCAGGTTTGGGCCTCAAAACCTGGGCTGGCGGGTTTACCGGTTTGGGCCTCAAAACCGGGAGGAGGTTCCCATGCGGAACGGTCGACTCATGGCGGCGTAGAGAGGCTGGCGTGGCGGCGAAGCTATCCACGAGGAAGGCGCGGTGGTCGACAGTGACGGCACGTGGCGACATCCTAGAGCTTGCGTTGAGGCAAAGCGAAGGATGAGAAGGCGCGTGGCCGTCGGATGAAAACTGCTATGGTTGGATAGTTTTACCCCTGGGGGGTATTTGGGTTGAGTTCTTCATGTGAGGGCGTTTTGGCCTTCGGACGTGCGCCTATATATATGAGAGGGGGCTGGTTAGGGCAGCCTATCCTTGGACGGTACCACTCTCATTTTGTTCCTGTGAGAGAAGGCTAGGGTTAGAGGAGAGAGGGCTCTTGTTCTTGAGCTTTTTGCCATCCGAGCTTTGTGTTGCTAGGAGTGGCTTGTAACCCAATACACCGAGCGTTAATACAATTCATCTTGCTGAATCCAAGGATCAAATTCGTGCTTTAATTTGTCTTGCAATTTTGTTCTTCGCGTTTGTAACAGAACCGACCAATTTGCACCAGATTAAGCACGGAAAACCTCCGCTCTCGCAGAAATCATCGAGTACTTAAGCTCGTACAAACCCGGTAGTCCGGAAATCTCGAAGGATTTCAAATCATTCAACGACATCCAGCCAAGATCGTACTTGTTCCACGAACATGCTCACGGGTTACATCATAGTTGCATAAAGTTCAAATTACATCGGAGTACGAAATAATATTACAAACCATAGTTTGATAGTAGTAGCGGAAGCAACATAGTCTTTAAAACATAAGTTTGGATTGTTCATAAATACGGTGCCATCAGTTGACCGGGTCCACAAAAGCAACAGATGAGATAAGTGTTGACCATGCCCTTGGTCTAGTCATCACCCGTTACCGGGTACAAGTAGTTCTCGCAGTAACCATAAAAGCACTGGCCATCTGCAACAACAAGGGAAATAAACCCTGAGTACAAGAAGGTACTCAGCTAGACTTACCCGTCAAAACCAGAAATAACGAGACTCCAAGGATCATGTAGGCTATATAAGTGGGGTTGGCTGTACATACTCCTTTGCATGAAAGCTTTAGTACTAAAATTCAGTTTCAGATGTTGGCAATTGCTTTTAGTCATTAACTCTACCTTACTAGATTTGCACCTGTACTAAACAAGCACTTGCTAATTAATCAATCAAGAGTGACTATTTCATCAATAGCCTTTCAGATTCCATAACCATTTTAGTTCCATAAGTTCTACAGGAGATGATCTAAAGTCAATTACTCACTGTCCAGGAGCGATGGCGATTATAATCGATTCCTACCCAGCTGGGGATAAAATGTCTCACACTCGCCCGGCACATTCCGGCTACGGCAGTCGTAAGCTACCAGTCAGGAGATTCGAGAACACAATGCGCGGGACGGCCATGGGCCCTTCTACACCGGGGGTTATCTCAGTGCCAGGTCGCTCAATCTATAACTGCCCACGGTCATGCCAGGTCGATCAGGCCCTACCTGCCCTCGGACCATGCCAGGTCGATCAGAATAGTTGCCCACGGTACAGCTGAGGCCCTGGGTGTTAGGCGTCAACATCTCCATCACCGGCTCGAATAACCTTACTCGGCTTCGCGGGAGGTACTCAGACCTACTCCGTTAAGTGATCGACGCGTTCAATTTGACTTAAGTTACATTCCCGAACGGATCCTAGGCGACACAGACGGGAGACTACTAGCACACAGAACCCATGTTCTGCTGCTCTTACATCCCGCCTCCGTCTCAAATTAATTATCACATGGTTATCTCATGATAGCACAGGCTAACCATGATCAGTATCCACCTATTGCAGGAGACAGAAAATCACCCGACTTTTACCGGTCTAAGCAGGGCTAAGCATATAACGAGCCTAGACCTAAACAGGGATATCAAGATATATATTGCAGGTGGACAAGGATAAGTGATAATGCATCAACGGTAGCAATCAATTCCTATAACCTAATGCATCATTCATCATCAGGTTAATTAGAAAATATTTGCAAACCGTAGGAGTTAGAATGCTCCGGGGCTTGCCTTTCTCAAAGTCTGACGGACGGTGATCGCGGCACTCGGGTAGCTCGTCGGCGTCGATCCCTCCGGCTTCTTCTGTCAGGTTCTCCTCCGGACTGGGCTCTTCAAGTACCGACTGGGTCTGGATCTCCTCCGCTGATCCTGTATGATGCATAAAGTGCATGAATAGGATGAATGCACATAGAATGCATATGTGATGCACATGATCGACAACAATCAGGAGATAAGCACATGTCATCTACTGCATTCTCTTCAACAAGGTAGTCAACATCATCCCAACTATTTAACCTATCATAATCAACTTGTTAACCAATGTTGTCACCACATCAAAGTCTACTTAGTGAGTTTATTACCCTCTAATTACTTGCTGAAATAAATCTATTTACACATGCTTTAAACAGCAACCTAACCTAGACAGCTTCAGAAAAATCTACAGAAATTACTGGGAGTTAACAACACCTAATCTAGCTCTCTGTCCAAATTTCATTTCATTTGGACTTAAACTCCATTCTCTATGAAAAAGACAAATTCTATCATGGAAAGGTGCTTTGAACTACACACCCTAGCAAAAAGTGTCAAACAACAGATTTCTTATTTTTCTACTGAGCTTCCTAATACAAGAGCAATGTGCTTAAATTCTCAGGTTCATATTCTTCATATTTTAATTACTACAAAATAAACAAGGAAACGTCATTTAACCATTTTAAAAGCTACTGTCAAATTAATTCACAAAACAACCTCATATTATATTTTTCTCTGAAACTACACATTCATACAAACATAACAAAACTAGAATCACATTTTTCTGACTTATATATAATTAGTTATGCATTTTCCAAGTTATCAGCACTTTTCTAATGTAAATAAATCTACATAAAAATATCACCAAGAATGCATTCAACAGTTTTCACTGATAGATCTAAACATGCTTGACCTAACAAAATTTGTTTCACAGGATTTGGACTTAAAATGAGCCTTGTATGAATTTTTGAAGCCATTACACAAATTTTGCAAAAGCAATTAAAAGAAAACTCAATCCTATACACTACGGACACCCTACTTAACTCGGCCGAGGCACAAGACAACGCTCGGCACACCCGGCGTGGCTCAGCCGAGGCTCGAGGCGAAGGCTTCGGCACACCCGGTTTAACTCAGTCGAGGCTCAGACACCGATTCGGCCGAGGCTCGACACAACCCACCGATTCGGCCGAGGCTAACTGACTCAGCCGAGGCTCACGGACTCAGCCGAGGCTAACTCAACCGACTCGGTCGAGGCTCGAGGCGAAGGCTCGGCGCACCCAGCTTGCCGAGGCCTACGACACCCAAATTCCCTTTTCTCTCTTTCTTACTGCCATGCGGGGCCCGCTGGTCAGGGCGACCAAGCTACTAGGCGAGGCTAGGCTCGGCGGTCAACGGCGGAGTTTTGCGCCGTGGTCGTTGACCGGCCCTAGCTCGTCGACGGTGACGCTTCCGGTGACACCGAGACCATCATTGGGTGCGGGTTTGTGGGGCAAACACGACTAACCGACTCGCTGAGCCAGAGGGATACCGGAGCAAGCTCGACGGCGGCCATGGCGGAGCGGCGGCTCTGCGACTCGGCGGCGGAACTCTTCCCGGCGGCTTGCGACTCGGCGAGATCAACACTAGCCTAAGCAAGACATAAGCGACCTATTGGAGCAACTCTCGGGCTTCGGCATCCCCAGCATTGCCCGGAGCGATGCACGGGGACGGTCCATGGCGGACACGACGGCGACACGGCTCGGTTCCGGCTGAAACACGGCGAAAGAGAGGTCTCCAACTAACTCTAAGCTACTGCGGAGGTAGAGAAGACTAGAACAGGGCTTGGTTTGGGATGGCTTGGCCGGAGATGACCGGTTCACGTGAAGGTCACGGTGGCGGGAGCTTGAGGATGGCATCCGCTGTTCCGGCGGCTAGAGAGGGAGAGAGAGGAAACCAACCCTTGTCGGAGAAAGAGGAGGTCAAGGCGGAGAAACTGGCGGGAGGAATCGAACAGCGGTGAGCGGTGGAGCGAGTAATCGCTCGCCGAGGTTCGGCGGGCGGCGGCGGCGCGGAGCTCTGGTGAAGATGGAGTGGAGTGGAGCGAGGAAGAGAGTGAGCAATGGAATGCTCCTCTGGTTGCAAGCACGGGGCGGAGCGAAGGCAAAAGGAACGAAGTGCTAGGTGCATTGCACCTGGCCGATTCCCGTCGGGGGAGCTCCCGACCGGACGCGGCGGCGCCAGGCGTCGCGCTCCACGCGACGAGCATGCACCGAGCGCCGGAGCGACGTGGCGAGTTCGGGCGCAAACCACGAGCGGCGAAGTCGGTGGTTTGGCCGGCCAGCGAGGCGGTCTCGCGGCGGCGAGCGGATTCGGTCGGCGCGGAGGGAGCGGCATCCGCGAAGGAGAAGAAGGAGAGACTGACAGGCCGGGCCCACTAGGGTTAAACTAATGAAGTTTGGTTTTAAAACTTGATGCTCTATAACTCCTAAACTAAGCCGAATTAGGAAAAGGTCCTAAAAGCAAAGTTGCTTAAAATTTTGTAAGGAACAAATCATCTTTAAGGCTCAAGTCCAAATTCTGCTTAGAAAAAGAAATTTACTTCTAATCCATTTTTCTAATGCAATAAATCACATTTTAAAAGCTTTTTCTGAGAAAGTGCTTTAAAGCAAAGTTGTTCCTTTCATCAAGATCTACAACTTTGTTATAAGGCACGTGGTCAGAAACAAAAAGCATAACAAGGTTATACTTAGACACTACACAAGGACTTAAGCATTCAACAAGCATATGCGCATGAAATGATGAGATGCTATGCTCATGCCATGCCAAATTATGCATTTAGGGATTGCTTAACACCTAGGGTGTTACAGCGTTGCATGTTTTCCCCTCTTTTGATCTTCACGAGATTTCTTGTTTCGAGGGAAGATTCGCTAATCCGTTTGAACCATCTCCTAGAGAATCGTGAGAGACATCTTTCTACCTGTTGACGCAAAACGTGACACCTCACGCCAAGCACACAGCAAGCCGAAAAGCTAGCTTCAATCGGGTGCCCGGAAAGTGCTGAACCCAGAGACGTGCCAGTCGGTTTGACCTGAAAACCAACAAGGGAAAAAACTGTGAGAATACCTTTGGAACATGCCGGTTAAAACCAGACAGTTCCATATGTACGGCTTTGAAAGCCAATCATGACGGCACACAGCTATAGAAGCTGTCTGTCAGAGCATGTTTATAAAGTCATTCGGCTAGTATGAGAACAGAGTATGTAAAGGATATTAACTGCCGAATGCATATGTAAAGAAAGACATGCTTGAACAAATTAAAGATATTATAAACAAGTAACTTGCAACTATAGATCTATTCAAATAACACATGCATAGGCTAATCCAACTAATCTGCCGCATGTTTAGTCTTCATAAACCGGTCAGGTATAAACTCAAGCAAAGCTAATCCACCGCATGATACCACTTGCTATAAGTCTACACCACTTCTTATAATTAGATTAATCCACCGCATGATACAATCTAATTATAACAAGCTAAAAGCATGCATGTATTTGAACAGATCTATAAAGGCTCATTACTCGTGTAAGCTCAACCAAAATCGGCGAACCAGCCGAATTGGGATCCATGAAGAAGGAACAAACAAGCAAGCACGATTAAACTAATCTAAAACCTGCATCTGCCGCACGACACCTAGTTTCATCAAAGCCTAACCATGATTGACATGCATGAACCCACAACATGTAACAATCTAGATTGAAAGTTGATTCGGCCATCATGATCTTATGATTAAAAGAGAGCATTGAAGGACCGAAAATGCTAAAGCAAGGCGACCAGAGGGGGGGTGAATGGGACCCTAAAATTTCTTCTCAGAAATTCCGGCCTCTGTCCCAACAAAATCAACCCCAAGAGCAAAGCTGACACACGTGATGTCCACGACCCAAGCAAATGGGTGGATGTTTCCTAGGAACACAGCGAGACACCACAAAAGCTCCCTCTCCCAAATCCACGCGAGTCAACTAGTGATAGGATGGAGTTTGGGTAAAGCGGGAAGCCCAGTTTCTGTAGAGCACAGAGTCGGCAAACCAACGCAAAAAGTGGATCTCAAATCGGAGCTCGAACGCAAAAGACACAGACAAAAACGCGCGCTGTCTGCCCTGACCGGACTCACTGGTGCGTCCGGTCAACAGGCACCGGACGCGTCCGGTCAGCTGATCAGCGTTCTGGGAGCTCTCTGTTCACGACCGGACTCACTGGTGGTGAGCGTCCGGTCACACCTCAAGCGTCCGGTCACAAGAAAACGGGCACAATGAACAGTGTGCTCGATGAGTCCGGTCACGCGTTCTTCGAGCGTCCGGTCAAGTTCGCCCAGAGCAAAAACCTCGGCCTTCAATGATCGGACGCACGGAGTAGCGTCCGGTTGATACGAGGCGCGCGTCCGGTCGATTTCCAGTCAGCGTCCGGTCACCACGCGTGAAATGGACAGCGCTGGTGTTCAACGATCGGACTCTGACTCGGTGCGTCCAGTCGCTATGAGGCAGCGTCCGGTCACCCCGAGCAGCCCTCTGTTCGTCCACCAAATTGACCTGATCTCCCTCAAATCAAAAGCACTAGGGCTCAAATTTCGTGTGAGGGATCACAAGGATGTTAGTGAGCTACTCCTAAGAGATCATGGCTCGAACCTAACTCCAAATCGGTGAATCGAAGAAAACGATGAAGAATGGGCAAGAACTCGATCCGAAAACTAAATCCGCCCGATCTGTGAGTTCGTGAGGTATTAGAGAAATTCCTTCGGTAGAAAGAAGACTCTCACGAAGCTACACAAGATGGTTCAAATGGATTTGCGAATCTTCCCTCGAAACAAGAATTCTCGTGAAGATCGAAAGAGGGGAAAACGTGCAACGCGAAGAACAAAATCGCAAGACAAATTAAAGCATGAATTTGATCCTTGGATTCAAAGGAATGGATGATTGATTAACCACTTGGTGTCGGGCTACAAGCCACTCCTAGCAACACAAAGCTTGGATGGCGAAAAGCTCAAGAACAAGAGCCAACTCTCCCTAACCCTAGCCTTCTCTCACAGGAACAAAATGAGAGAGACACGTCCAAGAATTCCAGCGGGATGCGGCTGCCCTAGCAGCCCCCCTCATATATATAGGTGCACTTCCGAAGACCAAAATGCCCTTACATTAAGCACTCAACCCAAATACCCCCAGGGGTAAAACCGTCCAGTCCTGTCGATTTCTATCCGACGGCCACGCCCGCACATCCGGTAGCTTCGCCTCGACGCGACCTCACCCGATGCCGCCACGTGCTGTCACCGTCGACCGCCGCGCCTTCTCACTGATAGCTTCGCCGCAACGCAAGCCTCTCGGTGCCGCCACGCGTCGACCGTCCTTTTGGACCTTCCCCCGGTTTTGAGGCCCAAACCGGGAAACCTGCCAGCCCAGGTTTTGAGGCCCAAACCTGGAAACCGTCCACCCGAGTTTTGAGGTCCAAACTCGAAAACCCGCGAGCCCAGGTTTTGAGGCCCAAACCTGGAAACCGTCCACCCGAGTTTTGAGGCCCAAACTCAGAAACCCGCGAGCCCAGGTTTTGAGGCCCAGACCTGGAAACCGTCGATGATAGCTTTTTGAGGCTCAGCTACCGAACCCGCACCGTAGACGGAGTGTGGTTCTCACACCCCGACCACCGGCACCGATGTTGATGCATGTCCAGCCTCCACGCCGGGCACAACGCCTTCGCCTTCCTTCTTGACTCGGCCGTCTTCCTCCCGACTCGGCCGATGCATCACACATCCCATGTGCTCTCGCTCGCCGATGCCACGTGCCAGCTACCACAGCTGGTCCTCTGGTCCGTCAGTCCAAGCCTCACGTCCGCCCTTCACCGCTCTGGGTACATCGGCATGGCACGTCCGCCGCACGGCACGCCCATCCTTCACCGCTCCCGGTCCGTCGGCACAGCACGTCTCTACTTGACCTTCACCTCGCCATTGACCACTGTATCCGAGCTCCACACCTGCACATCAACACAGCCAAGAGACACATGTCGCACACGCACACCAACACGATAAACACCACAACTCAACGCCACCGGTTAGTCATAAACATTAAGCGCATAGCGAGATATGGACTAAACCGGGAAAAGCCTCAAACCTTCCTCATCAAAGTCAATCATTCATCATATATGTTCTCAAGCACAAGCAAACTCGTGCGACAAGGCCGAACAAAGATCAATCTAGATTGGGCAAAAGAGTGTTACAAGAATTAAATAAATAAAACATATAACACATGATAACTTAATGAATCTATTGGATCTGCCAAATCTAACAGAGCCGATAACTATTTTTACTCATGACTTAATCCGCCGCACGATACAAAACATAAGCAAAAACTTCCCGTCATAAGCTTAAATCCGCCGCACGATACTAAGCCTAACATACGAGACTACTTGCATCATATCTAAATCCACCGCATGATACTAGACATGATAGCAAGGTTGCCGGTACTTACGGAGGTCGACGGATCGATGATTCCTCTCGAAGAACTCGACGACACGACTAAGGACTCGAAGGTGGCACGAGGCCGGTTTGTATTGATGTGGTTGTGAACAATTTTACAATAGCCAAGGGTTTATATTTATACCCTGGACGCAATACAAGTCCTAAGAGGACACGACTTTGAAATATTAAAGGAAAATACAATATTCTTGGCCTTCAACTCCTTTCGGAATCATCATTGCCTTAATTGTCGCAATTTTGTTGCCCGATCGGCTCTCGCTTCCGTCGTTTCAATGGAAACTCCCTTTTCTCAGAATAGCCGACCGCATGAGCAGTTGCCGAATCCTTGGAAACTAGCCGACCGCATGGATACTTGCCGAATGCCTTATACGTCCATCTCCGCACACTGGACATGCATGTCGTCTTCTAGCCTTTCCTTCATCGTGAAGCCATTCATGCTAAATATAGAAGTGGACGTCGAGATGTGCATGCTTTATATATATTGCCTTCTTTGCATGCTTGCCACATCACAACGCCACCAAATCCAACTCCTGGCCAATGAGATCAGAACCCTCTGCTTCTTGAATACTCGTTTAATCTGTCACGGTCATGGTCGATTATCCTCGCGATTGGCTTCTCTTGCCATATCTATTGTCTAAATGGAGTAACCGACCGCTTAGCCGTCTACTGAATGCTCTTCTCACTGCTCGTGGGGTCCACCTGTCATCTTCTCAATGCTGACCAAAATCCAGTGTTAACACTACCGAAGGGTTTTCTCTAATTCCTCACGAGCTAGTAGATCGGGCGGATTTCGTTTTGGATCACGTTCTTGCTCCTTTGCCCCAAAATCTTTCGATTCATCGATTTAGAGTTAGGTTCGAGCCATGATCTCTTAGGAGTAGCTCACTAACATCCTTGTGACCTCTCAGATCGAATCCTAGCCCTAGAGCTTTTGATTCGGAGGAGATCGGGTTGAATCACCGAAGAACTGTTCTGTTATCGGGGGCATCGGACGCTGGTCACGGGAGCATCGGACGCTGCTGTTCATAGCATCGGACGCTCTGGTGACACGTGTCAGTTCTGGTGTTTTTAAGTGGGCATCGGACGCAGGGCATCGAACGCGTCCGTTGGTCATTGGACGCGCCGGAGCCTGAGCATCGGACGCTGACTAGATACTGTAGCAGCGTCCGATGGTCACACAGTAAGGTTCCAGAGAGGACCTGTTTGCATCGGACGCGTCCGGTGAGTTAGCATCAGACGCTGCCAGCGTCCGATGCAGTGAAAACTTCACTGTTTCATCCGCCGTTTGTTCGTCCGACTTCAGATTTGGTTTCCGCTTTTTACGTTGGATTCCCGACTGTGTGCTCTACAGAAACAAGGCTTCCCGCTTTGCAAAAATGCCTGAATCCCCCTCGCGTTGCTCGGGGGAGGTTGAGGTTACCTAAAGTCCATCTTGTCACTAGTTAACTCGCGTGGATTTAGTCGAGGGAGCTTTTGTGGTGTCCCGCTATGTTCCCAGGGAACATTCACCCATTCTCTTGGGTCGTGGACATCACGCGTGTCGGCTTTGCTCTTGGGGTTAATTTTCTGGGACAAAGGCCTAAACATTTCGAAAGAAATTTTTTAGGCTCTCATTCAACCCCCTCTGGTTAGCTTGCTTTAGCACTTTTGGTCCTTCATCTGAAATATTCATATCGCGCAGCAAACTATCACCCTGACTGGATGCTCAGAGGTCAAAACTAAATTACTTCTATGAATTTAATTTGCTACAGTTATATATGTTTGAACTACTTTCATTTAAACTACTTTTATTTAAACTACTTTCAACTTGTTTCAGCTTATTTTGGTTTATTGTCTCTCACAGAATATTATTGAATGAGCCGAAAACATACCAGCCGAACAGAGCAAGGTTGTAATTTGTGGCTATAAAACTAAATTATTGAGGATTTAATTGAACCTGCTAGATATTCATAGTTTGAGTTTTTATTAATTGAACTTGTTAGATATTGAGGCGGACATAAATTTTTTTCTCTTGCTCGATTCCTGCATCTGCCACTAGCCACAACAGCATTGAATGTGCCATCGCCATGCAAGACAAGCTGTCGAGGCAACAGCCATAGAAACTGCTACTAGCAGAGATAGCTTGGCGATGATGTAGGCATACGTGATCTACTGTGAGGCATGCGTGACCAGTGCACAGCGGGACCAGTCATTGTGGGCACGACCACGACTGTCGCTGCCGCACAAAGTAGCACTGCCGATGCAACACTACATCTTGTCCTTGACTCCTTACACTCTAGTGAGAATTCTCATGCTTTCAAAATTAAGTTATGTACACTCCACCTCAAATGCACTACTTCTACACTAAAAGTAAGCAAATGTCATCCCATTCTATACTAAATAAAGACTACAAAATAAAGATCCCCAACAACATTTTGGAAACATATATGTAAGCAATTGCCATCCCATTCTTTACCAAATAAAGACTACAAAATAACGATCCCTCTTCACCAAGTTTTGGAAACATATATGCGCTATGAAAATATGAGAAAAAGAAAACATGAGAAAAATAAGAAAAGAAAAAATGAATGGGAAAAGAGAAAAAAATCCATAATCTCAACAAAAATGGAGAGGGGTCCTCTAAATAAAAGAGTCAAAAGTTCTTTCATCTTCCACGCACATTCCTCTATGGAACCAAAGTTATGACTTAAGAAGATAAGCAATGCATGTCTTGAGGCAGTGGCGGGCCCAATGGGTAGTCCAGGTAGGCCTAGGACTACCCTGAAATTTGGCCCAAGAAAATATTAGTGTTCGCACAACCCACAAAATTTGTCCCAATCTCGGCCACCAGGCCACGCAGCGAGCCAAAGCGCCCCCTTTGCTTCTATTCGCAGTGGCGCAGCTGTCCCCGACACCTAACTCAACACTCGCGGTCAGGGCCCGTGACTTCGCGAGGAGGAGCCCGCCGCCGCTGGCCGCCCCACCCCATCGCCATCGGCAATTGTCCGCCGCCCCGGCTTCCTCCGTCCGGCCTCCCTGGCCCGACCGGCGGTCGCCCCTGGTCACCTAGCGGCTCCGCCGAGCCCCCCAGCCGCCCAACGGGCAGCCCCTGCAGCCAGCAGCCCCGCCTAGCGCGGCAGCGCCCGGCAGCCGGCACCAGCTCGCCCCACCCATCCTCTCATCCCCTCATCCCCTCTCCCTTGGACTGCCTTGGTGAGTTTTTTAGTTTACTGCTTCTCCTAAATAGTGAAATCCCAGTTACGGTTGTGATTTTGGACAGTGGTGGTTGGATTGGACTTTGTAATTTGTAAAGGTTTTAGGGATAGTAGATCTATCATTTGTGAGCCTAATTGAATGAAATATGTTGTATTTTTTCAAGTGAGGCATGATGAAATCAAATATAGTATTTCTTTTTTAGAAGCATGAGGCAAAACAAATTGCAACTTCTGCTCCCCCAATTCCAGTTGTTGATGAAGAGTTGTCTATTCCTGTCAGTCCATTGATTCCTGTTATAGAGGATCATCTAGTTTTGACTGATGAAAGTGATATTGTAGCTATCAGTGTGGATGAAGGGACAGAAACACCTACAATTCCAGCCACATGTACAACTACAGCCACAGATCCTACTAGAGATAATGGGTCAGATGAAGTTGAAGAAGTAGATGCACCGCCTACAGTTGCTACTGTTACTGATGTTGATTCTCTTGACACTACTACAAAAAAGAACTTGCGCAACGCGGCCTAAATGGGCTCCGTGGCGGGCATAGTTTTTGCCCGCCACGGTTATTCGGTGGCCGGCCTCCAGCGGCCGGCCGCCGAAGCGCCCGCTGCGGCCGCAGCGGGCAACGTAAGGTGCCCGCTGCGGTTAATCTTCTTTAACCGCAGCGGGCTTCCTTAGTTACCCGCTGCGGTTAATTATTAACCACAGCGGGCGACGTAATGTGCCCGCTGCGGTTAAGTAAGATTAACTGCAGCGGGCTGTTTACGTTGCCCGCTTCGGTTATTCCTGGCTATTTAAGCCGCCGCCGCCACAAAGGAACGTGGTCATCTTCTTCATCTACACAAAAACGTGGGGAGAAGTTTTGCCGAATTTTTGCCCCAAATAACTTATTTTTGAGGTTTATTTGTTTGATTTGGAGGAGAAGTACTCCACAAGAGGTACCTAGATGATCTCCACCCTCTTTCCCCTCTCTTTTCCTCTCTTTTTAGCCTCCTTTTTAGATCTAGTTTCATGGAGGAGAGAGAAAACTGGTATTTGTTTCTCTAAGTTCATCATGGATGCATTAATTTTATTTGCCGTCATTATTTCTGTCCCTAGATTTAACATAAACATAATAAATTATTACTTTTTCTAATTCGTCTTTGTTTTGTGATTCATGATGTGTGTAATTAATTAAGGATCGTACCTGTCGGAATAGATGTATAAGATCAATAGAGTACTTGATGTGCGGTATCTCGTTGAAGTGAGAAAGTTTATTGCCGCTGCGAAAGCTGACCGTGAGAGATCGAACCAGACGACAATCATATGTCCATGTCATCGTTGCAAGAATCTGACCGCCTTCAAAGACGAAGGCACAGTGCAATCTCATTTGATTCATTTTGGTTTCATGGAGGATTACACGGTGTGGACTCATCACGGCGAGAGATTCCATCCGAGTGTCGGGGCGGCATCTGGAGTAAGCTCAGCGTCGACGACGACGGTGAACCAAGATCCTGGAGCGCACGTCTCATCAGCAACAGTAGCGCCTGCCTTCAGTGACAGTAGTGCTCGTGACCACATCGCTATGGAGGATGTACTCCAGGTTATTGCGGATACATGGGTGTATGCCGAGTCTCTAAGTGATGAGTGATTATCAACTGGGATAATGCGCAGGTTCTTTGGCTTGTGTTGTGCAGGTGTCGAGCACAGAGACAGTGATCGAGGGCAAGGTGAAGGTCAAGTAGAGACGTGCCATGTCGAGGGACCGAGAGTGGCGAAGGGCGGACGTGAGGCTTGGACTGAGGGACCGGTGGCCCGAGGATCAGCTGTGGTGGCTGACAGCCTGGGACAGCGACGAGCGGAGACTTGCGGGCATGGTGTTGCTCGGGTCGAGGACCTGGGGACACGTGTCGGTGGACGGGGTGCACGGGCGGTGCATCCCCTCTACAGCTTCGGTTTGGTGGTAGAGCCAAAGAAAAACCATCGGGTGGACGGTTTCCAGGTTTCGGCCTCAAAACCTGGGCGCGGATGGTTTCCGAGTTTGGCCACAAAACTCGGGCTGAGGACGGTTTCCAGGTTTGGGCCTGAAAACCTAGGTGTTGCGGGTTTGCTGAGTTTGGGCCACAAAACTCAGACTTCGGTGGGCTGGTTTCCCGGTTGGGCCTCAAAACCGGGGGTTGGCTGTGAAGGCTGGTTTCCCGGTTTGGGCCACAAAACCGGGGGTGCGACGTCCGAGAAAAGGACGCAGAGCGGTGG
The DNA here is from genome assembly GCA_009763385.1 of Coix lacryma-jobi var. lacryma-jobi. Classification (NCBI taxonomy): domain Eukaryota; kingdom Viridiplantae; phylum Streptophyta; class Magnoliopsida; order Poales; family Poaceae; genus Coix; species Coix lacryma-jobi. The sequence continues at coordinate 106,212,791 of CM019830.1, read as the reverse complement.
CGGCACGTGGCGGCAATCGGGAGGTTGCGTCGAGGCAACGCTACGAGTTGTGCGAGCGTGGCCGTCGGATCCACCTACCATCGAGTTGGTCCAGAATAACCTTAGGGTTTAGCTGGTTCGCTCTGTAAGTAGTTAGGGGTAGAGTGGGAATTAGGAATAGTTAGAATTAGAAGTAGGGGGAGACACCCAGCTCCCCATAGCATCTCAGTCATTTGCTCTTTGCACTTAGGGTTTCCTGCTCTCCCAATCCCCTGCCGTAGCTAGCTGAGATCTGCAGAGAACCATACCTCTGTGTTCTGGAGATTTTGAGGAAGTGAGGCCATATCCTCACTGTTGTAGCGTGTGGTAGCCACACGGTTGCAGATCGATGTGTTGATTCGTGTTTTGTTCGTGTTCTTCGCGTTCTTCGTTTCTTTGCGATTTTCCCGTCACTCAATCTCTCTCCTCACTGCGTCTTTGCAAAATCCGTTTGAATCAACTTGTTCGTATTTGAAAGGAGATCATTTCCACCGAAAGAATTCATCTAAATCCTTACGAACAAGTAGATCGGGTTGATTTTGTTTTCGTGGCGCTTTTTCGTTCTTGATCTTCCCCTTTCGATTTCCCGGTGATTGAATCGATTTGAGCGGATGATTTCTTGGGGATAGTCTCCTAACTACCCCGTGATCATCTTCTCGAAGTTTGGGAATGTGGGATTTTGATTTGGATCGAATTTGGAGAGATTTGGAGAGAAGGCGACTGAAATCGCCCTCTCTGCTCGTTGGCGGACAGTCCGCGGTTTTGACCGGTGGACAGTCCGCGCGTCGGGATCGAGCCAAGTCAGTGGCTGCAGGTCTCGGTCACGTTACTGTTCCTTGACCGGCGGACAGTCCGCCGAAGGAACTCGCGGACAGTCCGGGACTGTCCAGGTAGTTTGCAGCAACTGTGCTGTTTCGTGTTTTTGACCGGCGGATAGTCCGTGGTAGGGGCGGACAGTCCGGGACCCCAGGGCCGGACAGTCCGCGGATTGCCTAAAGCTTCTGGTTTAGTGCGTTTGCTCTCCCGACTTGCTCGCTTGGTTTCCCGACTTCCCGTTTGATCCTAGAGTTGACCAAGGAACCTCTCTAGGTATCTTTGCTACTTGTTAGCATAGGTATTTAGGGATTTCTCGACGTAGCCGTCTATCTACGTTCGGGACTTGGTTTTTGAGAGTCGAACTTGTCTCGGTGCTTTCGGCGTTTGGTTTGCTATCACTGTGTGGTGCCTCGCTGTGATCCTAGGGATCATCCACCCTCTTCCAAGGGTCGTGGGCATCACGGTTTTGGTCGTAGCTTTTGGGGGTTGATTTTGGGACATTTGGCCAAAGATTCGAAAGAATTGTTGTTGGCTCCCATTCACCCCCCCCCCCCCCCTCTGGTCACCTTGCTTTAGCATTTTTGGTCCTTCAGTTATGACAGATGATGGTGGTGGAGATGTTGAGGATGCTACGGTGCAGGACCCTGCGGATGTGCAGCTGTTTCAGGATTTACTCAACCACATCGACGAAGACGACGTCGTGTATGGTTCCCCAAAGTGGCTGCAAAATTTCAGAGAGATGAAGCAGGTGTCACTTGATCCTTCATATAAGGACGGCGAGGAATGTCCGAAGGATTGCACGGTGCTCCATTTCAACCTCCACATGTTGATGATGAAGGCTCGGTATGGGTGGTCAGACAGTAGCTTTGATGAGCTGTTAGGTTATTGTTGACACTTGCTAACGTCGTCACTAGGAGTAGACTATGAAATCTATCCCCGGCAACGGCGCCAGAAAGGCTTGTTGGTACTTCTTAATGTATGAAGTATAACTAACTATTCTTATGACTATTGGTAAATTCCGCAAGTTCACAGAATAAGTCAATTGTAGCACTTCACCCGGGAGTAACCGAGTATCGTATTTATTTCCACAGGGAAGCTACTATGGCAGAACTAACACTAGGACCGCTATGAACAACTAGTGATTCTAGCAAGGTTGATCGAAAAGTATGAATGGGGGTTTGATTTCTACTACTACTAAAAAGAAAGAAAGAAAGACTAACTACTACTAAACTAAATCGGCGGGGTCTGGCCGATGAACAAATTAATGTTTTCCTACACACTTACGATCACAACTAACTTAGCAATAAAGGTTTTGTCTAGTTCTTCGAACCATACACACCCTCTGGACTATTTACCTCAGACGTGCACAACGAGGTTTATGATTTAAGAACTAACCCAACTACGTGGTGGAATTCAAGGCTCCTAGGGCTGTCACCACCTGTTTGCTACCACAGCTATCCGGGGGGCTAGCCACAAACTAAGGTATAACTAGTCTAAGCACCGCGCTTACACTAATATATACTACTCTAATCTTGCGTCCAAAACTAGAGCACTGATTACTCAGCGAAGAACCCAAACTAGATACAAACTAAATACTAAGTTATCTATGATCGAAAGCACTCAACAAGAACAATAAGTAAAGAACTTAAAGTAAATGTTGAAAGTAGAAGAACATTAAGATAAATGAAAAAAGACTTGGAATTATACCAGAGACTTGGAAGATCCTCTATTACAACTCCATCTCTGCTCTTCTTCACTCTCGCTCTCACTCTAAGTCTCTCAACTAGAGTGTTACTTCACCAGAGCTTCGCTTACAAGAGAGTGGGACTAATGAGGTGAGGTCTGAGTACAAATGAGCTCGGGGGGTCCTATTTATAGCCTAAGGGACCTAGGAGGGTACTTATGGACCTAGGGTTAGGTCAGGGGGGTGAGTGTGGTGGCGGGCGCCAGCCCTAGGTGGCGGCCGCCACCCCCCTGGTCGTTGGATCCACTGACCTTGCTTCAACGGCATCCAGGAGCTCCAGGGAGGCGGTTCCAAGGTCGGTTGCATGTCCAAATAACCGTCACATGGGCAATTGGGTCATGATCCATGTGACATCCCTTCTTTGCCCTTGGATGCAATGACTTAAGTGATCAATGGCTACAATAGAGTGTGGCATGCCTCCCCTGGATCAGTGACATGGCAGGGGAGGAGTTTGGGCCTCACTCGCCTGGCGGCCGCCAGTGAGGGGTGGCGGGCGCCACCCCACCTTGGCCCAAAGTGAGCCCAGGTGAGTGTGCTCGCCTCCTGGTGGGTCCTCTTGGTCATTTTGCTCAAAAACCCTGCAATTTCCTACATTCACATAAAACTCAAGGACAAGTGGAAATCGTTAGTTTATAAAAGGTTTTTGGTTGATTTTAGGCCCTTGTGTTGTATTATATGACCTTGTTGATGCTAAGAATATGACATTTAGTGAGCATCAACAGTTACCTTGCTAAAACATTCCCGAAGAGTAACAAGATTCCAGCAAATACGTATCGGGCGAAGAAGCTTATCCGGCCAGTGGAGATGAAGCTTAGAAAGTTCGATGCCTGCCCTAACCAATGCATCCTCTATCGGGGCACAAAGTATGAGAATTTGACGAGCTGTCCGCACTGGGGCGCCAGTCGCTACAAGAGAAATGCTGGCTGTCGCGTGGATGCAGACGACGATGAGGCCTTGCGAGGTGGTCAGAGGAAGAAGAAGAAGGGTGTCAAGAAGAGCAGTGTTGCAGCCAATCGCATCTCGGCTCATCAGTAGTACGAGGAAGAAGAGGGTTACACGTTGAGGAGAAGTCCGGCACTGTCGGTGTGGTACATGCCAGTGATCGACCGCCTCCATGCGCTATTTGGGAACCCAGAGGACGCGAAGCTCATGTCCTGGCATGCATCAGCTGACCGCTTGAAGGACGATGGCATGCTGTGGCACCCCTCCGATGGCCAGTAGTGGAAAGATTTCGACAAGGCCTCCCCGCAATTTGGCAAAGATCCCAGGAATGTTCGGTTCGCGCTGAGCACCGATGGGATGAATCCGTTCGGCGAGCTGAGCAGCTCCCACAGCACCTGGCCGGTCGTACTGACCATCTACAACCTACCTCCCCATCTGTGTTAGAGGCGCAGGTATCTTCTGTTGACCATGCTTATCTCGGGACCGAAGCAGCCCGGCAACGATATCGATGTTTTCCTCGAGCCAGTAATGGAGGAAATGAATGAGATATTTGATGTTGGAGTACCAAATGAAGGAGCTGGCAACCAAATGAAGAAGCTTCTGCAAGGCCCGTCAAGCCAAATCACGACGTGGCAAGGGTATGATGTGAAGGGGTACAGGTTCCACACGAAAGAGAAGGACAAGAAGAGCACCGCACAGAACTGCGGTGTTCGATATGAGGGCGTCGACGAGGCCACAAACACGAGGACGCAATACTATGGGCAGATCGAAGAAATATGGGAACTTGACTATGGCAAGGACGTATGTGTAACCGTCTTCCGGTGCCACTGGGTAAACCCCAAAGCGGTTGCGGTCGACAGTTTCGGGCTAACCACCGTGAACCTCAAAAGTATCGGGTACAAAGATGACCAATGGGTAGTTGCAACCAATGTCGCGCAAGTGGCCTACTATATCTATCCGGAGGACCCAAAGAGGCATGTGGTTGTGTCAGGAAAGCAGCGGATTGTTGGAGCTGATGGGGTCCAAAGCCCAGAACAATACAACAACTATGCAGAGCTCCAACTTTTTACCGATTTTGCAAAGAAGATCAAGGCCGTCGAGGACCGTTGCAACAAGAGCGGTATCAAGCCCTGGGACCGTCCCGATGGTGAGAAGCGGTCCGTGAAAGCGCCAGTACCAAAACAAGATGTATATTCATATATATATATATATGCCACACGACTATGTAATAAAGTGGTGGACAAGTTATGTCATAGCATTGGAGACAAGTTTTGTAATAGATTATTGTTAATAAGTTAATATTATTAATAACAAATCCCAATTTGTTATTGACTTATTAATAAGTTAATATTATTAATAAAAAATCTCAATTTTGTAATAGATTTTTGTTAATAAGTTAATATTATTAATAACAAATCTCAATTTGTTAAAACCAACAACCACAGCGGGCATCTTAATTTGCCCGCTGCGGTTATTTGGTTTAACCGAAGCGGGCAACTTAAGTTGCCCGCTGCCGTTAATATTTACTGCAGCAGGCAACCCGCTTCGGTTAATCGCTGCCTATAAAAGACCCGCAACCCCGAAGGGCACTTTAGTCCTTCACGCGTCATCCTTTCAACCCCGAAGGGCTGTCGAATTCCTCCACCGCGCCGCCATCGCCATTGCCGCCGCCGTCCTCCTCCACCGCCCCTGCCCTCCTCACCCTGTCCTCCTCGTCCCCCTATCCGCCTCCCCTGCTTGCTCTCGCCATCTCCGCTAGTGCCCTTGCCCGCCGCCATCCCCATCTCCACCGGGAGCCCATCCGCCGCTGGAGCATCGCCTAGAGCACCGCCTGGACGCCGCGGGAGCACCGCCTGTACGCCGCGGGAGCACCGCCTGGAGCCCACCCGCCGCCAGGAGTCCGTCGGTGCCCTAGCCCGCCGCCACTACCGGTCGCTTCGAGGCTGTCTGCCGCCGGAGCATCGCCAGGAGCCCGCCGGTGGAGCCGCCGGTGCCCCTGTCCTCCCGTTGGAGCTGCCAGGAACCCTAGCTTTGACAGGTGAGTAACTTGCTCCCTCGATCCTCCCCTTACCTCGGCTGTTTCTCGTTGTGCCTGGTTGCCATTTGTGTAGTAGACTAGTAGTGTTGCTTCTCGTTGTTGTGCCTGCAATGGTGATTGTTTTGCTGTGTGCTATGAGATTGAGCTGCAAGGGTTGCTCTATATAGTGGACGGATTCGAAGTGTGAAACTGGTAAACTGTCGTTATTGTTTATGATCCTACGTGACTTTTGGGGCAATTGGGCTGCTATTTCTTTGGATTTGAGTGAGACTGGTGAACACATCTGAACGGATTCAGCTGGCAACTTTAGAGCTCAGATGAACGTGAACGTTGTTCTGAGTTGAAGTGTGGCAACCGTGAAATCATTCTGTTGTGCACCAACAAAATTATATAACGATTTGCTTCAAACATAAGTAGTTCATAGAGTTTGCAGATTTGTCCTCTTATGTCAAATGCAGTGTTAGGTTTGCCGTGGACTCATCACACAGACCTGATGTCGGCACTCTATATGAACCAAAATTACTCTAATAGCCCTTCGTTGTATCTTCCCCATTTATCGGTTGCATTCAATCTAGCTTCAAAAGCTTATAGTGTTCAGCGTATTAACAAATTATAAGCTTATTATTAATTATTACTAAACTCGGTTTGTTCTTACTGCATCTCATTTCAGCAAGATGATAGGAACCATACATACAATACTCTGGCTTCTAATTAGTAACCATGTTGTTGCTGACCATTTGCAGTTTTAGTATTCTACGCATTTGCTTTTCCTGTATTTATTGATTACATTGTAAACCTGATATATACTCTGCTACCTACTCTTATGCATAATATACTCTATCTTACGTCTCGTGATTTCAGATGGAACCTATCTTATGTCTCGTGATGCTTTAATTCAGAGTTTATTTGCTGCCTATGATGCACTTTGATGCCTTTTTACCCTACTATACAAATCCCACTACCTATGATGCCATCTGATGCTTTTTTATTTGCGGCCTATGATGCCCTGTGATGTTTTTTTACACTATGCAAATGCCCTACTCTCTACTACTACTTTGTACTAGTGCTTCATTACTACTCTATACTAGTGTACTACTCCTCTCCCTACTATCCTCTCTGTTACTACTCCCCCTACTCCTCTCTATACTCCTCTCCCTACTACTCCTCTCTATTACTACTCTATACTACTGTACTACTCCTCTCCCTACTCTCTACCTAGTCTTTGTACTGGTCCTCTCTATACTACTCTCTATACAACTCTCCCTACTAGTCCTCTCTTTATACTCCTCTCCCTACTACTACTCTCTGTTACTACTATCCCTACTCCTCTCTTTATACTCCTCTCCCTACTACTACTCTCTGTTACTACTACCCCTACTCCTCTCTTTATACTCCTCTCCCTACTACTACTCTCTGTTACTACTCTCCCTACTCCCTACTATGACATTTGCATTGATGATTTTTTTCGAACTTGTAAGCTGAGGTAGTGGCAAATGCGATGATGTGACCCCTTCTATCTATGCTGAGGCAGCAGCGATGATGATCAATTGCCCCCTACTTTCTATGCTGAGTCAGCTGCTAGACTAGGATGGCTTGTATTTTACAAGTAACCAGTTTAGCAGTGATGTGTTGACCTAGGGGCAAATCTGAGCCAAAAACTTATACGTGCCATTTTTTATTCAAAAGCTTTGAAATGATCATATTATATACGCGTTTGTGTATATGTAGAACTGATCATATTTTTTATTCAAATCCTATGAAATCGCGAGGACATCGAGATCATTGCTCCGACGCCAACTCCAACGCCGACACCAACATCACAACCATCGGCCGCCGGATCTTGTCCTCCAGAAGATCCAGATCATGACAGCGATCATGACGAAGAAAAAGGCGGGGACAAGGGCAAGGGAATGTACAAAGGAGAAGGCGGTAGTGAAGGCGGGGACAAGGAAAAGGTAGAAGGTGATGGCGGGGAAAAGGAAAAGGGCACGGACATGGGCACCGTGTCTCCACCGCCTCCAAATAGTCCGCCGATCGGCCCGGTCAATGACGCAAGAAGCTTAGAGGCCGGTAAGGGCGACAACACGACAACGACAAGCCAGCCAAGCATGAACGAGCAATAGGGAGGCACGACGGGGGAGGCAACAGGGACGAAGACACCTCCCCCGTCAACCACAAGCCAATGTCCTCCCCCGCCCACCAAGAATCCAAGAACGTCCACCGACAAGCTCCCGTACACGCTCATGTTCAAAAGGTATGGTAACATTGAGCATAATACCACGTCCATAGTATATATGCTACTAACATTCTTATCCATCGTTTGCCAGACCTGAAACTACCCGTCAACTATTTGATGAGGCCGAAGACTGCCCTGGCCACTATGTGTGCGGGAAGTTCATGATTCCCAAGGCCCAGCTCATCGACGAGGAAAAGTGGGATACAAGGAGGTTCCATCTATGGTACATGGAAGCTGCAAAAGCCGGGATGTCAAGTTTTAACGTCAAGATGCCCCCGGAGTACTTCCACTTGCCCGCTGGTAACGAAATGCACCTACCCGTCAACTTTAGCGACATGTACAACCTGATGTGGGAAGAAGACCTGGACATCGTTCAAATCACCCTATTCACACTGTAAGCGATGAATGCAACTTCCACAGATCACTACATTCGTATTTTCCATAGTTCTATACTTATTATGTCATGATGATTTGTCCGTGCAGCATGACAGTCAATGTAAGTAATAAAAAGACACGTCATGTACTCTACCTCTGTCCTGCACATATTGCTGAAAGAGTCATCAAGGGTTTCAAGATCACTGATCTAGAGATGACAGTTCGACAGCGAGAGAAGAAGTATGAAGAAAATATGAAAGCCGAGAAGATTAAGTTGAAAAATTACATACTAGAATGCATGAAGAAGATCAAGCCGGATGGGCCAGAGTGTATAATGGCTGCCTATCACTTTGGGTAAGTCAAATACATGTACGTACACCTAAGTTGCTAGCATATCATGCCTTCTCACCGTCATAAACTCTATTTTGTTGCAATGGTGCAGCCAGGGCCTCGTTGGTGGCCACTGGGTCGCTTTTATCATATACCCTCAAGATGATAGGTCCTGTGTGTTTGACTCCTTGAGCGTACCATACAAGCAAGGGTACAAGGCATTCGAGGATTGTCTGAAAAAGTAAGTCATCCAGCTTTTTCATCAGTTATGGTTACCATACGTTTTTAAATGGTAGCTAAAACTATTATATTTCGTACAACGCTTATAAGGAATACCAAAAGGTGCCCGGATTCTGGGACCGAAGAACTCAAAAGTTCAAGGACAAGCATAGGTACCACCTCAAAATCCAACGAGATTTCCCGGTACGTATTTCAAAGGTTCAATTCATGTTTTAATACATATATATGGGTTCTAATGCTTGAGTAATCAATTGTGCAGTGTGCCAAACAGCCACTAGGATCGAAGACATGTGGTAGGTACACATGCGAGTTTCTAAGGGAAAGCAAGGAGTACACCAATAGCTGGAAGAAGCTCAAGAAAGGTGTCAAGTATTTGGGAGAGCAGCAGAGCCGCAGGATGTGTTTTAAACAAGTCAAGGCGGACATATGCAAGTTTGTAATGGAGAAATGCATTCTCGAAGGAGAAACGTTCTTCGACAACGAATCCAAGCTGGCGTTGCTACCCCAATACGAGAAGCTCCGCAAATGGAACACAATGCTTCGTCCGAGAGATTACACTCATCCAGTTGAACTATGAATTGTAATTTGAATTTGAAATCAACTAAGTCAATGTATATATGATGACAACAAAAAACTAAGTGACTTTGTATGTTATGTCCAGATGGTTTATATGTGCATATATATATATATATATATATATATATCTGTTAGACATCTGGAATTCTAGAATTATTTGAAAACTGCAATTGATTTGAATTCATCTGCAGTGTTTCTGCTGGCTGCATTATTTATTTTTTTAATCCAAAATTAATAACCGTGGCGGGCAACATAAGAAGCCCGCTACGGTTAAACGCAACTACCGCAGCGGGCAACCTAAATCGACCGTTGCGGTAAATGCTATTAACCGCAGCGGGCTATTTTTGTTGCCCGCTGCGGTTAAGGCTTTTACCGCAGCGGGCAACAGCGTCCGCTGCGGTAATGGCCACGATTAACCGTGGCCTTAGCACCACAGCGGACGCTGTTGCCCGCTGCGGTAAAGCCAAAACGTCCGCTACGGTTAATCCTTGTGCAGTAGTGTGAGCATGACCCAGGCCTAAGGAGTCCTATTTCAATCTTTGATGTGACTGAACAAGATTCTATCAAAAGAAGATAAATTTTGAAAGGCCCATATCATCTTTTTGCCTATAATTATCCATCTAGAAAAATCTATGGTAAAGACCTCCACTTCAGTTTTCTTTGGTTTCATAAGTACCAATGGATTGAATATAGCGTACAGAAGGATGCAACATATTGCTTCTATTGTTATTTGTTTGGTAAAGAAAGTGGAAAATTTATTACGGATGGTTGACATAATTGGAATGTGGGAATTAAAGAACTTGACAAACATTCGTCAACTTTACACAAGTTTGCTCAAGAGAAATACAGCTTATTTGTGGAAATGGTACACAAATTGATACTGTCATTGTGAAAGTGTCTGAAAAGGATCGAGCTGATTACAAGGCTAGATTGATATATTCACTTTCCACTGTTTGAGGTTCCTTTTGTATCAAGGATGGCATCTCGTGGGCATGATGAAACTGAAGAATATAACAACAGAGGGAACTTCCTTGAACTCTTGAAGTGGCTTGCAGCAAATAATGAAGAGGTGAACGGTTCTGAAAAATGCCCCAGGTAATTGCATGTTGACCTCCCCTCGTATACAAAAGCAAATTATTAGATGTTGCTTTGAGGAAACCACTAGATGTATACTTGAAGAACTTGGGGATGATTACTGTAACACCTCTGGTGTTAAGCTAGCATAACATCATCATCTCATCATGCATAATCATCTCATGAGCATGGAGCATTCATATGTTGCTTTCTTTCTCACATAAAGTGTCATTCTATGTGATGGTATGCATATAAACCTACAATAATGTGTTGTTGGTTGGCTTGTTTTGGAGTGGTTTGGTTTTCCTAACAATCTAACTTTGTTGAGAAGTCAAAATGAGGCCATGTTTATGCTAGCCATTTTGGCTAATCAAGTTGCTAAACCCTAGTCAACCCTATGGAGCCGAAAGAGTCCTTTTGTTTGACTAACTAAAACCTCCTTGATAGAAGCTTTGCATGGCTGAGTGCCCTTAATCAAAAGTGTGTATATTTTAGAGTAGAACAAAAGTAGTTTTAGGGCCAACTCATGAAAATGGGTTTAACAAGGTGTTTTAGGGCCCATAAGGCAGAATTGGATGGGTTTTGGACTTGGAAATTTTCCTAAGTCCTAAAACCGGATTTCAGTTCGGCCTATCCATGTTTAACAGCTTCCCGAGCCTAAGCCAAGCCAAACTAGTGTGTAATCTTTTAATCAAAGTTGTAGACGGTATGTAGCTCTAACCAAAGGAACAGTTGGTTTAGCGTTTCACAGAGTAAGTAGGGAGATAATCGCGTTTGAAAATGGCCTGTCAGTCAGCCATTAGCTAACTGAATCAGTCGATTCAGTTTGAATCGGCCGGCGTCGTGGCCGACCGCGCGCAGAAGGTGAGCGCCGCGTGGCATGTCACGGCCGGCCAAGCCAGGAATCGCGCGCGGCGTGGCGAGTATAGAAGCCCGCGCACGCACACCCCAGCCCAGACGCGCCTCCTCCCTCTTTGCCTCGCTCTGTTCGCTCTCGCCGGCGACCGAGCGGAAGAAAGGGAAAAAGCCGCGTGCCGCCGCCGTTAGCCGTGCCTTTGCCCCGCAAACCGCACCGCCAGCCTCGCTTCAACCTCCTCCATCGTTTGCCATAGCCAGCGCTTCGTGGTAAGCCCTAGTTAAGCCACGGGACGAGCCCCCGCCATGGCCGGCAAGTTCGGTCTGCCGTGGCCAACCCACCTCCGGAGCCTATCCACCCATCCTAGCTAGCGTTCGTGGGTCAGTGAAGGTCTAGGATGAAGGTAGTGGAGTCGGTTTAGCCGATTAGGGTTTGAGCGTCTCGGTACGCTGCCGTCCGCCGCCCGCCATGCGCGCCGGCGATGGCATGTCCGTGTTCCCGCCGTGTCGACGGCGAATCCTTCGTTCTTTGCTTCGCGCTAGGGTTATGTGAGTCAGAGGAGTGCGATTAGTGGGTTGGTTTGGCTCGTCGTGGTCGAAGACGGATGGCGTGGCGAGTCCGCGCCGCCGTGGCCGCCATTTGCGACGGCGAGCTCGATCCGTTGCAGTGCTAGGTTAGAGAGTGGTACCAATCGACGCAGGAGAAGGAGAGGAGTCGGGTGTGGGTGCTGGTTTCGCCAGAGAGTTCACCGACGGCGAGCTCCGCCACGGTCAATGTCTCCCCTGTTTCAGTGTGGATGACAGGTGGGTCCAGGTTGACCCCGGGGCCCAGCCGTCAGCCACTGGGGTGCAGTAGTGTGGTGTACGTGTAGCAGTTAGGGTTTTGTGTTTTTGTTTATATGTTTTGCAGAAATGTTTATATTACTTGTTTAATTCATAACTTGAGTTCTGTTAATCCAATGGATGTGAGATAAATTTTGTTAAGTTTTTTTTAATGAGTTCTATGCATGAAAATTTTAAAATGTCCAGTTTATGATAATTTTATGTACAGTAATAATTAATTTGTGTTTAGACTGATATTTTGTTAAATGCATAATAAAAATGCATAATAAATTGTATGTTGCTCAGAAAAATATGGTTTTTGTTTTGTTAGGTTTGTTAAGTGCTGTAGGATCACAGAAAAATGATAAATGCTGTTTGACTGTGGAAAAATCTGAAGTTATCTTTTAAATTGTTTAAATGTTGTTTTCTTGTATGATTTATAGTAATTCCAATATATGAGTTATGGTCTTGATAATTTTTGTAGACTGCTCTTGTGCTAAGAAGTTCTGAATAAAAATATGAAATATGCTGTTTGACACTTTTCAAAAGGATGTGTAGTTCAAAGTGCCTTTTCACCCTGTCTTTTGTCTTTTTCGTACAGAATACTGCCTAAGTCCAAATGACATGAAATTTATACAGCATGCCTTATTCTCAGATGTGAACCTACAGTAATTTTTGTAGATTTTTCTAAAAATGTTAGCTATGAGTTGTTGTTATAGGCTTGTTTTAATGGGTTAATTTGTTTAATTAAGATAAAAACGTGCATCTCTTTTATGTGGGGTCATCAGGGGTGAAATAGTCTTTTCAGTGCATTCATATTAGCAGCACTTGGTATGAAGAGTATAGCTACTCTCTAAATAGAGTGTTACACTCTACTGGAGAAGAGATATGCACATATTCGGTCAAATTCAATTAGAATGCATCTCTCCTATGCACTGTTGGCACTCGTTCATTTGCATATATGCATCATGACAGGTTCGGTAGAGGAGCCAACTGCAGCGGAGGAAAACGAGGAGCAGCAGCCCCAGGAGCAGGAGCAAGGAGCTGCCGGGGAGGAACCTGAAGAGGAGCTCCCGGAGTGCCTGAATCATTTGCCCAGCACGTTTGAGAAAGGCAAGCCCCGGAGCATTTCTAACTACCCATGGTTTACAATTAACTCTCTAATAATTATGCTTGTTGCATTAAGTATAGGAGTTGTTTGATACCGTTGATGCATTATATTCCTTACCTTGCTATCTTCGATATATCATCCTTGTTACTGCGAACACAAGGTTGATATGTGCCCTTGTGGTTCCCTTCCTGAGTGATGAGTGATCGGTCAACGGGCAACATGTCTCTTGGCTGTGTTGGTGTGCAGGTGCGGAGCTCGGAGGCAGTGGTCGAAGGTGAGGTGAAGGTCAAGTAGAGACATGCCGTGTCGACGGATCGGGAGCGGTGAAGGGCGGACGTGAAGCTTGGACTGACGGACCGGGAGACCTGAGGACCAGCTGTGGTAGCTGGCACGTGGCATCGACAAGCAAGAGAACATGGGGATGTGCGGTGCATCGGCCGAGTCGGGAGGAAGGTGATGGCGTCGTGACACTTGGCGGGAGGCCGAGAAGGAAGGCGAATGCACTGTGCCCGACGTGGAGGCTGGACATGCTCCGGCATCGGTGCTGGAACTCGGGGTGTGCGAACCACATCCCGCCTACGGCACGGGTTCGGTAGGTGAGCCTCAAAAAGCTACCCTCGACGGTTTCCGAGGTTGGGCCTCAAAACTCGGGGTGGCGGGTTTCTGTGTTTGGGCCTCAAAACTCGGCATGGACGGTTTCCAGGTTTGGGCCTCAAAACCTGGGTGCACGGGTTTCTGAGTTTGGGCCACAAAACTCAGCCGGAGGACAGGTTTCCCGGTTTCGGCCTCAAAACCGGGGGGTCCAGGTTTCCCGGTTTCGGCCTCAAAACCGGGGGGAGGTCCGCAAAAAGGACGGTCGACGCGTGGCGGCGTGGAGAGGCTGGCACGGCGGCGCAGCTATCCACGAGGAAGGCGCGGTGGTCGACAGGGCGGCACGTGGCGGCATCCTGAGGCTTGCGTCGAGGCGAAGCTAAGGGTGAGGAAGGCGCGTGGCCGTCGAATCGGCAATCAGCAGAGTTGGACCGGGATACCCCTAGGGTTGGCCGCTTCGCTCTTGTATCTAGGGGTAGAAGGGGACTATTGTACTTAGGCTATAAATAAGAGAGGCGCCCCTCCTCTCTACTTATCCTTGCAGCCATTAGTTCCTGAGCTCGATCTCTCTAGGCTCCGCTTAGGTTCTAATCATATCTCGCTACCTGTGATCCGCAGAGACAGGAATCATACCTCTGTGTATTTGGATCTTTTGAGGAAACGAGACCGTAATCTCGTTGTCTCCTCGTGTGGAGGAGTTTCGGCTGGAATTGAATCGATTCGCGTTTTGTGTTCTTCGCGTTTTCATTTTTCCCCTTCTGGAGATTTGCTTCGTTCTCCCTCTTCGAGAGGTGGTTTTTGATTCCGCTTGAACCAACTTGTTCTAGATCGTGAGGCGCCTCTTTTCACCAATGGAATCCATCCCTAACCTCACGAGCTAGCAGATCGGTCGGTTTTCGTGTTTGGATCGAGTTCTTTCTTCCTTGGCCATTCGTCCTCGATTTTCTTCGATTCTGCAATCTAGGTTTAGGTTTGAGCCATGATCACTTAGAGATAGCTCGCTAACCTTGTTGTGAACTCCTCTGCAAAATTTCAGAATTTTCGGAGTTGATTTGGTCGAGTTTTGGCTTTGAATTTGAAGTTTGCTGAAACTGCAGTGTCACACCCGGACATGTCCGGTAGACCACCCGGACATGTCCAGTAGGTTGACCTTGGAATTTTGAGCTGAAATTTTGTGGAGAACTTCCCTTAGGTGTCTAATTGCTACTGTTAAAGTTTCATAATTTTTGGACACCGTTTGATAGGGTTTTCGTATTTTCTCCCAAAACTGCTCTGGGCAGTGCAACCCGGACATGTCTGTCTGGTAGGCACCTCGGACATGTCCGGTAGGAACACTTTGGAGTTTTGAGCTGCAATTTTTTGGAGACCTTCCTGGGGATGTCCAGTACTTAGGGTTCAAATTTCATAATTTTTGGACACTGTTTGATACATCTTTTGGTTTTTCTCCTAGGATTGGTCACTGCAGTTTTGCATTTGCTCCGAGGCTCTTTCGCACTTGAGTAGTGTCCCGCTGTGCTTCTTGAAAGCATCCACCCTACATCTAGGATCGTGGACACTACCAAGTTCTTGTCTTGTTTTTGGGGTGACTCTCTGGGACAAGGGCCATCGATTTCTTGAGAAGATTTTTGAGGCTCCCATTCACCCCCCCTCTGGTCGCCGATTCGGTCCTTCAATTGGTATCGGAGCCGGTTAAGGATCTTCTCTATCTTAATCGGTTTCAGATCCTAAGGGCGACATGGATCGAGGGAACGGCAAGGCTCCCTACTTCGATGGGACGAACTATCCCTATTAAAAGATTCGGATGCGTGCCTATCTTAGCAGCGTCAGTTCTTCTGTTTGGGAGATATGCGAGAATGTCGATTACGTGGTCCTTGCGGCTCGAGTTGGTCAGCACCAAATTGACCAACACGAGGCCAACTCTAAGGCCCGTAATGCGCTTTTGGCCAACATCTCTCTTCCTGAGTTCGAGCGTGTTTCCGAGCTTCAAACTGCTCGAGAGATCTGGGTGAAGCTTCAGAGCTATCACGAGGGGACCGCTCAGGTCAAGACCAGACTCTTTGAGACATACAAGCTGGAATACGAGAACTTTGTTCAGTTGGAGGGAGAGACGATTGATGCTATGTTCGCTCGTTTCCAAATGATTGTAAACAAGATGTGTGCCAATCGGGCCAACCTACCCTATGACAATCATGAGAGGGCTCTCAAGTTGCTATACGCCCTGGATCGGAGGGTATGGGAGGTGAAGGTGTCGAGCATCATTGAGTCTCCTTATTACGACACCCTCACCGTGGACGAGCTATTCAGGAAGCTCAAGTCCACTGAGATCGATCACTTGACTTAGGCCAAGCTGAAGAACCCACCTTCTCATTCCATGGCTTTGGTCTCAGGCAAGGGTGGATCGACTCTTTCCGCTGACACTTCACCACCTCTCTTTGCGTTGTCTTCTTTGCTTTCAGTGACAGAGGAGTAGGTGGAGGCATTGGACGATGACGAGCTTGCCCTCATCATCACCCGGTTCTCGCGGTTTCACAACAACCACCTGAATCGCCGGCGTGGTGGCGCACATGAGGGCTGCTACGGGTGTGGAGATCCCAATCACTTCGTCGCGAGCTGCCCAAAGCGCAACAAGAGCTTCCCCGGCAAGAACCGCAACTCCAGGCGCAAGCCCAAGCCGGAGAACAAGGCCGGGAAGAAGAAGAAGGGCAACTACCGTCGAGAGGACGTGGAGAGGGCTTCCGACGCCGGTCGGCGTGCCTTCATCGCCTCCATCAGTGACGGCGAGAAGAGCTCCGACGGCGACTGTGACGTAACGGCCCTAATCCCATGGCCCACCGATCACTATCAACCACTGACAGTCGATCCGTACAGCCAAGAGATTAAGACCGGGTTCGCCACTGGGCTACGTCAGTGCCCGATGTCCGCAGGATCATCTCACAATTCAGTTACAATCTCTTGAACATTTTGACAAATAACATCGGAGTAAATAGCGGAAGACTTAAATAACAATAGTTTTACAAACCAGTGTTCAACATAAACTTAAAGTGAAGTTATTACAGACCAAAGTTCAAATAGATAGAGTTGGCAGGGTAGCAGACGACAACAACTAAACGATAAAGATACATCACCCAGCCCGAGGGTGAATAATCACTCATCGGCCTCATCGGCCTCTTCCTGAACCACAGTCACACAGCAGGGTCCAAGGCATACTGAGGGATCTGCCATACCTGCAACATGGGTAAAAGAACCCTGAGTACAAAGGTACTCAACAAGACTTAACCGACTAAAGAAAAGGGGAGGAGACTCAGGAATGAAGGCTTAGGGTAGTCAAGGTAAGGCTTAAGCAAGATCAAGTATTTTGCAGAAAAGCATTTTTGTAAATCTTATTTTATTTTGAAAGATTCAGTATTCCTCAATTCTTCATCCTTCATGATTCATTTTACATTTCAAAACATTCCTAGTTGAGAACCACTCTCCGTTGAGAGTCAATGGAACAAGTCTCCATAACCGAGGAGCAACGTTAATCCGGATAAAGAATACTCAGCTGAGGATCCCTATTCACACTGCATATGTAGCACCCAAGCTTGCATATGCCAACTCGTCTTCCACGATTCCTCCATTATTGGGCCCGGTCCTACGCCACCCGGAAGTACAGTACACCACTCCAATCCGGGACTCTAACCCACGTGGGTACATGCTACTTCCGCCATCTCTCCACTCCCAGTGCGCGGTTGTCGGTCCAATAATGGATTTCTCGGAGCCAGAGCTTTCCGTAGTATGTGAATAGTTGCAAGTCCTGCCCAGCAGGCCCCCATACGGATGGTCCCTAATTTTCCAGCCAGCAATTGTGCCTTGGTTATATCTCACCCAAGCGCAACAGTCCTGTCAGTTTTTCAACCCGTCCCGGTCGGTGTCAACTGTCGAGTCCCGGACTACGACATGACGGCACCGTACGCAAGGACAACCCCTCCTTCCCATTGACTAAGTACGGATCAGATACTTAGCCAATAGTGGGAGTAAAGCCAAAATCCCATAAAGATTCTTAAGTGATCACACTTTTGAAATTGGCATTTTTGCAAATCTATTATATAGCATCACTAAGCATTTTGCAAATAGTTTTTTTTAAAACAAGGCGGGTGGATCCTTTGGTGGAGGTAAATAATGCAGGAGGCAATAGGTCATCACACAACTCCTATAACCTAATGCAGTAATTTAACTCAAAAGCATTTAAGGAAAACATTTTATAAATGGAAGGGTTAAATGCACCGGGGCTTGCCTTGGATGGCAAAAAGAGTAGACTCGGGGTAGGTATAAGCGTCGGAGCTCGGGGTTGCCTTGGGGACGGATCCTTCGGCGGCTACCTCGACTTCAGGGCCTTCTTCGTCAACTATACGGATGCAATGATGAATGCTCATGAGAATGATGATATGGACTTATGGTGCAAGACAATACCACTGATTCAAGATTACTCTTAGGCAAGGCATAAACGAAATCTAGGTTGAGCATAAAAGTAACCATTTCTTCCTTAAGCAAAATTGATTAAACTAGACTTTATCATAACTATCCTAAGCATCACAAACATCATAGACCAAAGGGTAGGGGTCTATGAACATCACGCAATCCCAAAAGTCACTTCACAGGGCATTCACACTAACCCTAATCATTTCTTTCTATTTTTCTTAATTATTTAAAAAGGTCATTTTATGAAGGTGCTCCAAAAATTACCAAATTAATCACACAAGTTCATTAGAGTACAAGTATATGGCAAAACAAATTTCATAATTTTTGGAGGTCATTAAGGTGCTCAATTAAATCTAGACATTTAATTAACAAAAGGCACTATTCCTTAATTAAAATAAAGCTCAAAAATCAACTTGCTCCAAAAGACTTCAAAATTTTACCAGAGACTCAGAAAGGCATAACTAGCACATAGAAATTTATCTCCAGATTTTTGGAGTTATAGATCACTCTCCAAAAATACCAAAACCTTCATTTTTCAATTAAAAGGGGAATTTTACATTTTTAAATCTTTGCAGAAAAGTCAAGTTTTATATTTTTATAAAATACTCCAGAGCATAAAGAGTCTACTGTGAAATTTTCAGAATTTTTGGATCAACACAGAAAATCATACAAAAAGATGAAATATCAGAACTGTTCCCATTTTTAAAAGGAAAAGAGCACTGTGCTCGAGTCGGAACGGGGCTCGGGCGAATCGCGGAACTCTCGGCCGACCGAGGCCTGGCTGGTAGGCTCGGGCGAGACGGAAACCAAACGTTTCGTCCGAGGCCTGGCTCGACGAGGCGGAGGGTGCACAGGTTCTCTCGAGGCCTGGCTCGAGCGAAGTGGTGAGGGTCTGTCCGCCGAGGCTCGGGCTCGGGCGAGACGGAGTGGAAGCAGAGGCCGAGGCCTCGGGTGCTTACCACGGATCGGAGACAGGGCTCGAGGGTGAGGCTCGACACGCGCTCGAGGGTGAGGCTCGGCACGCGCTCGAGGGTGAGGCTCGAGGGACGGTGGTTCGGTGGAGCTCCTTCGGCGGCGAGCGGCGAGCGGCGCTCCGGCGACCCTGCGCAACACACGAGACCGCAAGGGTCTGGTCAGAGTCGCACGGGACCGAGGAACACGACACGGGGGTCGGTGAGGGATGGTCGAGGCCGGAGGCGACGAATTTCACGAACCCGAGCTCGCCGGGTTTCTGCCGGAGATGGGAACGGCGAGGTTACGCCGGGCGATTGGAGGCGGTAGAGGTAAAATTGGAGGGTGGTGAAGCAGCACAAGAACACGGCGGAGCTTTTGAGCTAGGTGGTGGAGCGGCGGAGGCACTGGACTGTGCTGGCGACGGAGGCGGAGATGAGTGCGGAGGTCGGAGCTCCGGCGGGCTTATATAGCCGCGGCCAGGGCCGGTAGAGACCTCGGGGTGGTGTGGATGAGGTTTGCGGAGGCGTGCGCACTCGATTGCGCTCTGGCGGATACGTGGGCGTGCAGCCGGGGCTCGGGCGCAAGCTCGGCCGGCGATGGCCACGCGGCGGCGGCGCGGAGAGGACTGTAGGGGACGGGAGCGAGGGCCAGCGCTCGCGCGCGGGCGCGGAGGGAACAGGGCGACAGCGGCGGCAGGTTGGTGGCGCGTGGGGAGCAGCCGGGCGTGCGGCAGGCGCGGCGCGGGCGCCATGGCCGGGCCCCCCCCTCTGTCGCTATGAAGAAGAGGAACAGTGTAGGGTGTAGGGTTTGACTTTTGGCTAGTTTCTGACTTTTGCAAAATGCTCCCAAAATTTGAACTGTGCGACAAAAACTCCCAATACCAAAGTTGTTCAGAAAAATGAGATCTACAACTTTGTCAAAAAGAACATTTTCAAATTCCAAACAGTTTTTGAACAAAATTCAAAAACAGAAAAAGGGGACACTTTTGAAATTTGAATCAATTCAAAATTACTTTGGATTTTATACTGAAACTAGAAAATCTTCAAACATGAAAGCTGTTCCTTTTATCAAAACCTACAACTTTGCTATAATACACTTTTCCAGAAACTCATTAGTTTTTGAACTCTTTTTGAAAACTGAAAAGGGAACAAAAGTTGGGGTTTGATTGAATTTGAAATAACTCAAAACTTTGTACTGCAACTTGAAAATTTGTAAATACCAAAGTTGTTTCTCTTTGACAGCTCTACAACTTTGCTTTTTGGACCAACCCCAAATTTTGAATAATTTTTAAATTACACCAGAGGGATAAAATCCAGGATTTGGAAATTAGGGTTTTGCAAAAGGGATTTGAAATCAAATTCTGATTTTTGAACTTTGGCCAACACAACAAAACTTCAAGACACCAAAGGAACAAGAATTACACAAAACTAATCACAGAGATGAAATTACCATTTTGCCCTAGTAGAGAGAAGTGGGCTAATTAGGATTTTTGCAATAGAGGTAATTCACATAAAATGATACACTTAGCAAAATGCATACACATGAAATCATGATCAAGATGCTTAATGATGATAATGATGATATGTCAAGTTAATTACAGTTAAACACCAGAGGTGTTACAGCCTCCCCCCCTTAAAGAAATCTCGCCCCGAGATTCCACGTCTTATGAAAGGACAAAGAAGGGATAAAGGCAAAACCTTACATGGACAGCGATTCGAGAAAGTCGGGGTAGTTCTTTGCTAAGAAGTCTTCAGATTCCCAAGTAGCTTCTTCTTCAGAGTGCTGGTTCCACTGGATTTTGTACCATCTTGTGGTGGTTCTTCGGGTAACGCGATCCTTGTGGTCCAACACGCGAACTGGATATTCTGAGTAGGACAGATCAGGCTCTAGCTCGACATCTTCAACTTCCACGACATGTTCAGGTATTCGGAGACACTTCTTGAGTTGGGAGACATGGAAAACATTGTGGACTGCGGAGAGATGATCGGGCAACTTTAGCTTGTAAGCTACCTTGCCACAACATTCCAAAATCTCAAACGGACCAATGTAGCGGGGTGCTAACTTTCCTTTAACTCCAAAACGAGTGACTCCTTTGGTTGGTGAGACCTTGAGATATACATAATCTCCAACTTGAAACTTCAGAGGTCGACGTCTCTTGTCAGCATAGCTCTTTTGTCGAGATTGGGCAATCTTCATGTTCTCTTGTATCTGCTTGACTTTCTCTTCCATATCCTTGACCAGGTCAACTCCAAAGAATTCCCTTTCTCCAGGTTCGGACCAACTGAGAGGTGTACGACAACGACGACCGTACAGTGCTTCAAAGGGTGCCATCTTGATGCTTTCTTGGTAACTGTTATTATATGAGAACTCTGCCAAGGGCAAACAGTCATCCCAAGTATCTGCGAAGGTGAGAGCACAGGCTCTCAACATGTCTTCCAGCACCTGGTTGACTCGCTCCGTCTGTCCATCAGTCTGAGGATGATATGCTGTGCTGTATAAGAGCTGGGTTCCAAGTGAGGTATGGAACGCCTTCCAGAACTTAGCAACAAACTGGGTACCGCGGTCAGAGACAATGGTCTTGGGTATGCCATGAAGCTTCACTATGTTGTTCTTGTACAAGGCGGCATATGTGGGGACGGTGTAAATAGTCTTGACTGGCAGAAAGTGAGCTTGTTTGGTGAGTCGGTCCACGATTACCCAAATGGAATCAAAACCTTTCCGGGTCTTGGGTAGCCCATTAATAAAATCCATGCTGATATCTTCCCACTTCCAGGCAGGTACAGATAAAGACTGCAATTCTCCTCCAGGTTTCATGTGCACGGCTTTGACTTTCTGACAAGTATCACAGCGAGCGACATAGCGAAGCGATTTCAATCTTCATCTTTGTCCACCAGAATCTCTGCCTCAGATCCTGGTACATCTTGTTGCTGCCGGGGTGGATGGAAAACCTAGACAGGTGTGCTTCATCAAGGATCAACTGTCTCAACTCAGGCACCTTGGGAACTACTAGACGGTTCTTGAACCAAACAACTCCTACATCATCGATCCTGAAACAATCAGCCTTTCCGGTCTGGACCTTTTCGATGATGTGCTTGATTCCAGGGTTATCTTTTTGTGCAGCAATGACCTGTTCTCTGATAGAGGTCTCTATCCTGACATTGCTCAGAGTTCCTTGTGGTACCATTTCAATACCCATCCTTTCAAGATCATGGCACAAGGAAAGATCATAGGGCTTCGTCGTCAGACAGTTGCAGTATGACTTGCGACTGAGGGCATCGGCAACTACATTTGCCTTACCAGGATGGTAATGCACTTCGATATCATAGTCCTTGATTAACTCAAGCCATCTTCGCTGCCTCATGTTCAGCTCTTCTTGGGTGAAGATATACTTCAGGCTCTTGTGATCGGTGTACACATTGCAGGCACTGCCCAACAGATAATGACGCCATATCTTCAAAGCATGCACCACTGCTGCTAATTCAAGGTCATGGGTTGGGTAATTCTCCTCATGTCGCTTAAGCTGCCGTGAGGCATAAGCGATCACTCGACCTTCTTGCATCAATACACAACCCAAACCAGTACCAGATGCATCACAGTATACATCAAAGGGTTTCTCGATATCTGGTTGAGCTAGGACTGGTGATGTAGTTAACAGTTCCTTCAAGGCTTGAAAAGCTTGCTCACAGGCTGGTGACCAAACAAAATCCACGGAATTCTTCAACAACTCTGTGATAGGCTTGGCAACTCTGGAGAAATCTGGGATGAAACGACGATAGTATCCAGCCATTCCCATGAAGCTGCGAACTTCGCGGACAGTGGTAGGTGGCTTCCAATCCAAGATATCTGCCACTTTTCCAGGGTCAACTGACACACCTTCAGCGGACAGGACATGACCAAGGAATTGAATTCGATCTAGCCAGAATTCACATTTACTGAACTTGGCATACAGCTGGTGATCTCTGAGACGAGAGAGAACGACACGAAGATGCTTGGCATGATCTTCAGGAGTTCTTGAATAAACAAGGATGTCGTCAATGAACACGACTACAAATTTATCGAGCTCTGGCATGAACACAGAGTTCATGAGATACATGAAATGAGCGGGTGCATTGGTCAAACCGAAAGACATGACCAAATACTCATATAGGCCGTATCTGGTGGTGAAAGCTGTTTTGGGAATATCTTCGGGACGAATCTTTATTTGGTGATAGCCAGATCTGAGGTCGATCTTGGAAAACACTCTGGCTCCAGATAACTGGTCAAAAAGAAGGTCAATGCGAGGCAAAGGATATTTATTCTTGATGGTGACCTCATTGAGTGGGCGATAGTCAACGCACAGACGAAGACTTTTGTCCTTCTTCTTCACAAAGATAGCAGGGCAACCCCAAGGAGATGAACTTGGGCGAATGAGACCCTTGTCCAATAGCTCTTGCAATTGGATCTTTAGCTCTGCCAATTCTCTGGGAGGCATTCGATAAGCTCTACGGGATATAGGAGCAGTCCCGGGCTTTAGCTCTATAGCAAACTCAACATCACGGTCAGGAGGCAGACCGGGTAGATCTTCTGGAAAGACATCAGGGAACTCACAGACCACGGGAATATCCCTGACTTCCGGAACACAGGCGGTATTCAACTGGGTGGTTGCTGGTTTTTGAGGCATAGGAAGTTGGAGAAGGAGTTTGGAAGTGCTGTTAGGAATATCCACTCTCACAACTCTATTCAAGATGTCTATCATGGCTTTATGCTGACACATCCAAAGATTGCTTTTGAACGAAACTGACTGATAAGATTCATTGATGTAAGGGTAGATAACTGATACAGAAGTTCGATAAAAACCACTGACTGACAAAAGAAAGGTACAAGACAAGATACAGACTCGACTAAACAGAAGACCAACTAACGCCCCAAACCTAGACTAAGGCTTTAGGTAAGCAGATGGTACAGACACAAGGAGTCTAGTCGTCATCGATGATGATCATCTCTTCATCTTCATCTTCGATGATGAGCTCAGGCTCTTCCTCCTCATCTTCATCTCCAACGTGAACATCTTCAGCAGGTTCCACTTCTACATTCTGGACTGGCTCATGTCCTACTTCAGGTTCCTCCACGACTCCATCTTCTGGATCCTCAGCAACAGGTGGAATCATGGGGTGAAGTTGGTTGTACAGCTGATGTACCTCCTCATGAAGTATATCATTGTACTGCTCAACCTGAGCGGTGTACTGCTGTAGTCCATGGAACTGGGCTCTGGCGACGTCCTCGCGGTCCCAAGCCTCATTGCGCTGTTCGATAGCGCGAACCGTGTTCCGATTGGCCTGCTCCAGAGAAGCTCGTGCCTCATAAAACTCCATGCGGGAAAGATAGAAGTCATGCTCCATGTTTTCCATCTCGGCCTTCAGATTCTTGATCTCCTCCTTCAGCTGCTTGCGGTTGCGGCGGGGAAAGCGACGACCATTGGAGGATTCTCCAGTCTCTTCTCCGGTGCGAGGCGCCAGCTGGTGACGCGGCACACCGTTCGGTCCAGTCGACTTGCGGGCAGTCCGCTTGATGATGGCCATATCTGGACAAGAGGTTATAGATGAGAAAGGCTAGCAAGAAAAAGGTATAGGCACACTAACCCAACGAACTCTTCTATATACTTAAGTGAATGTGACATGATGCATGAATCGTTCCTACGGAACAAGGCAATGCAACTACTAAGGTAAGGTACATAGGGCTATACAAAGTGTCTTGCTACTAGTTGCCAAAGACAAGATGAGATGAGAGAAGCAATTTGGACTCAAAATAGTCAAGTTTAGTTTTGGACTCAAAAATCTTTTGAAGTTTTCGCAAAAAAAAAAATTGCAACGTCGTAGTGAGATGCTCCGATACCACTCTGTGACGTAACGGCCCTAATCCCATGGCCCACCGATCACTATCAACCACTGACAGTCGATCCGTACAGCCAAGAGATTAAGACCGGGTTCGCCACTGGGCTACGTCAGTGCCCGATGTCCGCAGGATCATCTCACAATTCAGTTACAATCTCTTGAACATTTTGACAAATAACATCGGAGTAAATAGCGGAAGACTTAAATAACAATAGTTTTACAAACCAGTGTTCAACATAAACTTAAAGTGAAGTTATTACAGACCAAAGTTCAAATAGATAGAGTTGGCAGGGTAGCAGACGACAACAACTAAACGATAAAGATACATCACCCAGCCCGAGGGTGAATAATCACTCATCGGCCTCATCGGCCTCTTCCTGAACCACAGTCACACAGCAGGGTCCAAGGCATACTGAGGGATCTGCCATACCTGCAACATGGGTAAAAGAACCCTGAGTACAAAGGTACTCAACAAGACTTAACCGACTAAAGAAAAGGGGAGGAGACTCAGGAATGAAGGCTTAGGGTAGTCAAGGTAAGGCTTAAGCAAGATCAAGTATTTTGCAGAAAAGCATTTTTGTAAATCTTATTTTATTTTGAAAGATTCAGTATTCCTCAATTCTTCATCCTTCATGATTCATTTTACATTTCAAAACATTCCTAGTTGAGAACCACTCTCCGTTGAGAGTCAATGGAACAAGTCTCCATAACCGAGGAGCAACGTTAATCCGGATAAAGAATACTCAGCTGAGGATCCCTATTCACACTGCATATGTAGCACCCAAGCTTGCATATGCCAACTCGTCTTCCACGATTCCTCCATTATTGGGCCCGGTCCTACGCCACCCGGAAGTACAGTACACCACTCCAATCCGGGACTCTAACCCACGTGGGTACATGCTACTTCCGCCATCTCTCCACTCCCAGTGCGCGGTTGTCGGTCCAATAATGGATTTCTCGGAGCCAGAGCTTTCCGTAGTATGTGAATAGTTGCAAGTCCTGCCCAGCAGGCCCCCATACGGATGGTCCCTAATTTTCCAGCCAGCAACTGTGCCTTGGTTATATCTCACCCAAGCGCAACAGTCCTGTCAGTTTTTCAACCCGTCCCGGTCGGTGTCAACTGTCGAGTCCCGGACTACGACATGACGGCACCGTACGCAAGGACAACCCCTCCTTCCCATTGACTAAGTACGGATCAGATACTTAGCCAATAGTGGGAGTAAAGCCAAAATCCCATAAAGATTCTTAAGTGATCACACTTTTGAAATTGGCATTTTTGCAAATCTATTATATAGCATCACTAAGCATTTTGCAAATAGTTTTTTTTAAACAAGGCGGGTGGATCCTTTGGTGGAGGTAAATAATGCAGGAGGCAATAGGTCATCACACAACTCCTATAACCTAATGCAGTAATTTAACTCAAAAGCATTTAAGGAAAACATTTTATAAATGGAAGGGTTAAATGCACCGGGGCTTGCCTTGGATGGCAAAAAGAGTAGACTCGGGGTAGGTATAAGCGTCGGAGCTCGGGGTTGCCTTGGGGACGGATCCTTCGGCGGCTACCTCGACTTCAGGGCCTTCTTCGTCAACTATACGGATGCAATGATGAATGCTCATGAGAATGATGATATGGACTTATGGTGCAAGACAATACCACTGATTCAAGATTACTCTTAGGCAAGGCATAAACGAAATCTAGGTTGAGCATAAAAGTAACCATTTCTTCCTTAAGCAAAATTGATTAAACTAGACTTTATCATAACTATCCTAAGCATCACAAACATCATAGACCAAAGGGTAGGGGTCTATGAACATCACGCAATCCCAAAAGTCACTTCACAGGGCATTCACACTAACCCTAATCATTTCTTTCTATTTTTCTTAATTATTTAAAAAGGTCATTTTATGAAGGTGCTCCAAAAATTACCAAATTAATCACACAAGTTCATTAGAGTACAAGTATATGGCAAAACAAATTTCATAATTTTTGGAGGTCATTAAGGTGCTCAATTAAATCTAGACATTTAATTAACAAAAGGCACTATTCCTTAATTAAAATAAAGCTCAAAAATCAACTTGCTCCAAAAGACTTCAAAATTTTACCAGAGACTCAGAAAGGCATAACTAGCACATAGAAATTTATCTACAGATTTTTGGAGTTATAGATCACTCTCCAAAAATACCAAAACCTTCATTTTTCAATTAAAAGGGGAATTTTACATTTTTAAATCTTTGCAGAAAAGTCAAGTTTTATATTTTTATAAAATACTCCAGAGCATAAAGAGTCTACTGTGAAATTTTCAGAATTTTTGGATCAACACAGAAAATCATACAAAAAGATGAAATATCAGAACTGTTCCCATTTTTAAAAGGAAAAGAGCACTGTGCTCGAGTCGGAACGGGGCTCGGGCGAATCGCGGAACTCTCGGCCGACCGAGGCCTGGCTGGTAGGCTCGGGCGAGACGGAAACCAAACGTTTCGTCCGAGGCCTGGCTCGACGAGGCGGAGGGTGCACAGGTTCTCTCGAGGCCTGGCTCGAGCGAAGTGGTGAGGGTCTGTCCGCCGAGGCTCGGGCTCGGGCGAGACGGAGTGGAAGCAGAGGCCGAGGCCTCGGGTGCTTACCACGGATCGGAGACAGGGCTCGAGGGTGAGGCTCGACACGCGCTCGAGGGTGAGGCTCGGCACGCGCTCGAGGGTGAGGCTCGAGGGACGGTGGTTCGGTGGAGCTCCTTCGGCGGCGAGCGGCGAGCGGCGCTCCGGCGACCCTGCGCAACACACGAGACCGCAAGGGTCTGGTCAGAGTCGCACGGGACCGAGGAACACGACACGGGGGTCGGTGAGGGATGGTCGAGGCCGGAGGCGACGAATTTCACGAACCCGAGCTCGCCGGGTTTCTGCCGGAGATGGGAACGGCGAGGTTACGCCGGGCGATTGGAGGCGGTAGAGGTAAAATTGGAGGGTGGTGAAGCAGCACAAGAACACGGCGGAGCTTTTGAGCTAGGTGGTGGAGCGGCGGAGGCACTGGACTGTGCTGGCGACGGAGGCGGAGATGAGTGCGGAGGTCGGAGCTCCGGCGGGCTTATATAGCCGCGGCCAGGGCCGGTAGAGACCTCGGGGTGGTGTGGATGAGGTTTGCGGAGGCGTGCGCACTCGATTGCGCTCTGGCGGATACGTGGGCGTGCAGCCGGGGCTCGGGCGCAAGCTCGGCCGGCGATGGCCACGCGGCGGCGGCGCGGAGAGGACTGTAGGGGACGGGAGCGAGGGCCAGCGCTCGCGCGCGGGCGCGGAGGGAACAGGGCGACAGCGGCGGCAGGTTGGTGGCGCGTGGGGAGCAGCCGGGCGTGCGGCAGGCGCGGCGCGGGCGCCATGGCCGGGCCCCCCCCTCTGTCGCTATGAAGAAGAGGAACAGTGTAGGGTGTAGGGTTTGACTTTTGGCTAGTTTCTGACTTTTGCAAAATGCTCCCAAAATTTGAACTGTGCGACAAAAACTCCCAATACCAAAGTTGTTCAGAAAAATGAGATCTACAACTTTGTCAAAAAGAACATTTTCAAATTCCAAACAGTTTTTGAACAAAATTCAAAAACAGAAAAAGGGGACACTTTTGAAATTTGAATCAATTCAAAATTACTTTGGATTTTATACTGAAACTAGAAAATCTTCAAACATGAAAGCTGTTCCTTTTATCAAAACCTACAACTTTGCTATAATACACTTTTCCAGAAACTCATTAGTTTTTGAACTCTTTTTGAAAACTGAAAAGGGAACAAAAGTTGGGGTTTGATTGAATTTGAAATAACTCAAAACTTTGTACTGCAACTTGAAAATTTGTAAATACCAAAGTTGTTTCTCTTTGACAGCTCTACAACTTTGCTTTTTGGACCAACCCCAAATTTTGAATAATTTTTAAATTACACCAGAGGGATAAAATCCAGGATTTGGAAATTAGGGTTTTGCAAAAGGGATTTGAAATCAAATTCTGATTTTTGAACTTTGGCCAACACAACAAAACTTCAAGACACCAAAGGAACAAGAATTACACAAAACTAATCACAGAGATGAAATTACCATTTTGCCCTAGTAGAGAGAAGTGGGCTAATTAGGATTTTTGCAATAGAGGTAATTCACATAAAATGATACACTTAGCAAAATGCATACACATGAAATCATGATCAAGATGCTTAATGATGATAATGATGATATGTCAAGTTAATTACAGTTAAACACCAGAGGTGTTACAGCGACTCCAGCAACGACGGGTCCGAGCACAAGACAGAAGAACGCTTCAATGGACTCTGCTTCTTCGGCAACTCCTCCAAGGGCTTCTGCACCATGGCCTTGGACAAAGAGGACCGCAAGTGCCAGGACAAGGACGCTGGCACCGACGACGACGACGACGACGCTTCCGAGGTATCATCCTCTTCTCTTGTCGATCGTCTTACCGGTGAGCGCGATTCTCTTGTCGACATAGTTCTCGGTCAGGACAAGCAACTCAAGCGAGCTATCTGAGAGCGCAACAAGTTTAAGGCTAAGATGAATGAGGCACTTAAGGAGCTTGAGTTTGCTAGGTCCAAGATGAAGGTGACCGATGAGGAGGAGTGTGAGGAGTGCACGATGCATATGACAAACTTTGCCACCCTACAAACCAAGTATGCCTCTTTGATTGAGGTGTATGATGAGCTGAAGAGTAGGCTAGACTTGGTGGGTGGTTGCAAAGAGTGTCCCTCCCTGAAGAAGGAGCTGGAGGAAGTGAATGCGAGGCCTTCTTTGCTGGGTGCGTGCAAGTCATGTCCGGGCTTGCGAACTGAGTTGGTAGAAGTTAGTGCCAAGCTTGCTGAAGCCATGAAGGCCAGCTCAGTTAGCACCTTGTCCGCTCCGTGTGAGCGATGCGCGGCGATGGAGCTTGAGATTGCGAACTGTCGGCATGACAGGATGTAAACCGAGGAGGAAAACACATACCTTCGGTCCATCCTGAGTTGGGTGTCATGAAGTGAGCCGCAGTTGGGCATGATGATCAGTCAGTTCAAGAGGGGAACTGATTGCTCAGGAGTAGGTTTTGCTTCAGGTGGGAAGGGCGCTAGCATCTTTGGCAAGATTGGTGAGTTTAGTGGAGTGAACCCTAGTGAGAAGCCATCCGTTATCCCTAAGCTTACCAAGATCACCCCACCTGAGCCTCCCAAGCCTATCACCAAGGATGGTATCCTTGATGAACCTCCCAAGGCTCCACCTCGCAAGCAAGTGTGGGTACCTAAACCTAACCATCTTAGGAACACACTTGACACCCTTCCTGACGTCTCTAGTGATCCCCTTCCGAGAGGCAAGCAGCCAGCCAGAGTGAACAACCCTCGCAACCATAAGAACCAACAACCCAAGAGAGTGGTGAGGTTCGAGTGCGAGTACTGTCACCGTGAGGGTCACCTAGCTGAGTTTTGCTTTCGGAGGAAGAGAGACACTAGGAAGGAGTTGGAGCTGAACAACCAGGCCAGGCACCACCCTCTCCATGGTGTGCAAGGTCGGGGAGTTCAGAGGCAGGGCGCTAGACCTGGAGGTGCACCCCCTCAGGTAGCTAGGCCCCAGGCAGCTAGACCACGGGGTGGTGGTCGTGCCCGTCGCGGTTCCGGTCGACCTCAATACGACTGTGAGCCGAGTGTAAGAGGCTTTGCTGCTCAGTCCCATAGCGGACCACCTTTTCCGTATGGTGGTGATTGCTTTGCTCAAATGGGACAAGTAGGTCAGTTTGGAGGTTTTCCGTTCCATAGCGGACCACCCTTTCAGGTTGGTGGTGATCGCTATCCACCCATGGGACGAGGACAGATTGGTGTTGCTACTAACACTTTTTCTGGGCCTATGACACAACACTGGTATCCTTCTCAGTATACTAACCCCAGTGTTGTGCCATACGCTCACTTCCTGCCTTTTTATTGATGCAGGAACTTCGGTTGGAGAACATGTGGCTCATGGATTCCGGGTGTTCGCGCCACATGACCGGAAAGAAGGAATGGTTCTCCAGCCTTAGCCCCATGATGCACAAGGAGTACATCACTTTCGGGGATAATAGTAGAGGTAAGGTTGTTTCTCATGGAGCTATTCGGCTCAATGAGAACTTCGTTCTCAAGGATGTTGCTTTGGTTTCTAACTTGCATTTTAATTTGCTTTCTGTTTCACAACTCCTTGAAGACGATTTTGAAGTGCGCTTTAAGAAGGGTTTGAGTCGTGTTTTGGACCCTCAGGGAGATCTTGTTTGTTGGATCGTTCCTTTTGGTCGTGTTTTCAGAGCCGATTTTTCTCGTTCTTTCGGCTCTGCTAGATGTTTGATGGCTGGTCCTTCTTCTGATTTGTGGAAGTGGCATAGGAGACTTGGTCACTTGAGCTTCGACTTGCTTGCAAGACTAAGCTCACTTGGCTTAATCCAAGGATTGCCCAAGCTTAAGTTTCAGAACGACCTTGTATGCCATCCTTGTCGTCATGGGAAGATGGTTGCTGCTTCTCACCCACCTGTTAATCAGGTGATGACAAAGCGACCCGGCGAACTTTTACACATGGACACAGTTGGTCTAGCTCGGGTTTGCTTAGCGGGTGGGAAGTGGTACGTTCTAGTGATCGTTGACGATTTTTTGAGGTACTCTTGGGTGTTTTTCATGAAGACTAAGGATGAAGCTTTCTCTTTTGCTCGAGATTTGATTTTGAGGTTGAAAACTGAGTTTCCCCATGATACCATTAGAGCTATTCGTAGCGACAATGGTACTGAGTTTGTTAACTCCCAGTATACCTCTTTCTGTTCTTCTCATGGAATCGAGCATCAGTTGTCTTCTCCTTATGTCCCCCAGCAGAACGGTGTTGTTGAGTGCAAGAACCGGACCCTTGTTGAGATTGCCAGGACGATGCTTGATGAGCATAGGACTCCTAGGTGTTTTTGGGCCGAAGCGATCAATACCGCTTGCCATGTTTCAAATCGCATCTTTCTTCGAGCTTTCATGAAGAAGACTTCTTATGAGTTGAGTTTTGGACGAGTACCCAAGGTGTCTCATTTTCGGGTGTTTGGGTGCAAGTGCTTTATCCTGAAGCAAGGCAATTTGGATAAATTTGAATCTCTCTCTGCTGATGGGGTGTTTCTTGGTTATGCTTTACATTCGCGTGCTTATCGAGTTCTTAACCTTGAGACTAACCGGATAGTGGAGACCTATGAGGTCACATTCGACGAGACTATGCCTTGTGTTTCTTCTGCTTTTGATGTTGCAGGGGAACAGGAGCTGGGAGAGACAATCTTTGTGGAGGAGGAGCAGGAAGATGCCGATTGGGGTGATCCCGAGCCAACTCCACTGGCTGCCCCCGTCGACCCTGCGACGACTACTTCAGCTCGAGGACCCAATCCCATGACTTCTTCTTCCTGGGGTCCTCTAGAGCCACCTCTCCAGCGAGCACCCGCTGCAACTGAGGGAGCGACAGCATCTGGCGAGGGGGAGGCTACTTCAACGAGGCAAGCGCCCCGAAGCGTTCAGCAAGCACACCCCCCGCAGAAGATGATCGGCGGCATCGACCAGCGAGTAACGCGGTCGCGAGCGTATGAAATATCTCACTTTGCTCATTCTGCATTTGTTGCTTCTTTTGAGCCCAAAGATGTTGGACACGCTCTTTCTGATCCTAACTGGGTTAATGCCATGCATGAGGAGTTAGAGAACTTTGAGCAACACCAAGTTTGGACCCTAGTTCCACCTCCACCAGAATGCCATCCTATAGGTACCAAATGGATTTTCAAAAACAAACAGGGTGAGGATGGGATGGTAGTGAGGAACAAGGCTAGGCTAGTAGCCTAGGGCTTTTGCCAGAAAGGGGATAGACTATGAGGAAACCTTTGCCCCTGTAGCCCGTTTAGAAGCCATTAGGATCCTTCTAGCCTTTGCTGCTTCGAAGGGTTTTAAGCTTTATCAGATGGATGTCAAGAGTGCTTTCTTGAACGGGTATATAGAGGAAGAGGTTTATGTTAGGCAACCCCTGGGTTTCGAGGATCCCCAGTTTCCAAACCATGTCTTTAAACTGTCAAAAGCTTTGTATGGTTTGAAACAAGCCCCGAGAGCTTGGTATGAGCGTTTGAAAACCTTTTTGCTCTCCGACGGTTTTAAAATGGGACGGGTAGATAAAACTTTGTTTCTCCTCAAGCAAGGCAATGACACTCTGTTAGTTCTGATTTACGTGGATGATATCATCTTTGGTGGCTCTTCTCATGCACTTGTTGCCAAGTTTGCAGATACTATGAGCAAGGAGTTTGAGATGAGTATGATGGGTGAGTTGACCTTCTTCCTCGGGTTGCAAATCAAGCAAACCCGAGACGGGACGTTTGTGCATCAAGGCAAGTACACGAAGGACATCCTGAAGAAGTTCGACATGGGCGAGGCCAAGCCTCTTACAACGCCCATGGCGACGACTGCTGCGATGGATGCGGACCAGGACGGAGAGGCAGTTGACCAGAAGGAGTACAGGAGCATGATCGGCTCGCTCCTGTACCTGACAGCGACGAGGCCGGACATACAGTTTTCTGTGTGTCTGTGCGCTCGTTTTCAGGTGTCCCTCGGACTTCCCACAAGCAAGCGGTCAAGCGCATCATGAGGTACCTCTGATACACTCCTGAGTTCGGACTTTGGTACTCTTCTTCTTTGACTCTTTCGCTTTGTGGTTACTCTGATGCGGATTTTGCCGGCTGTCGGCTTGAGCGCAAGTCTACTTCTAGGACTTGTCAGTTTCTTGGCTCTTCTCTGGTTTCGTGGTCTTCTCGTAAACAGTCGAACGTAGCCCAGTCTACTACGGAAGCCGAGTATGTTGCCGCTGCTTCTTGTGCTTCACAGCTTTTATGGATGGTTGCTACATTGCGTGATTATGGTCTAGATTTCAGTCGGGTCCCTTTGCTTTGCGACAGCACTTCTGCCATTAGTGTAGCAAAGAACCTTGTTCTTCACTCCAAGACCAAACACATCGATGTTCACTTTCACTTTCTTCGTGATCACTACGAGAAAGGCGACATTGATCTTAGGCGTGTAGACACCCATAACCAAGTTGCGGATATTTTCACCAAGCCTTTGGATCTCTCAGCTTTTGCTAGGTTGAGAGGTGAGCTTGGAGTGTGTTTCCCCTTTTAGATGGGGGAAGCATTTTGTTTAATGTACCATAGACTGATTTTTTTTACTCTTTTGTTCTTGAGTTTGTTTAGTCTTGTTTTACTCCGATATTATTTTCTGCATGCATTTCATCATGTATACATCTTGCATTTTCGAGCTTCATGTCTATATTCCTTAGAATGAATTTATGCTCTGAATAGTCTTGCTCCGATGATATATGATAATGCTTGTAGCTTAGGCTCTCTTTGATCACTGATACATGTTGTGAGCTAAGCTATTTTTCAGAATGATGAACATGCTTAATGAACTTAAAACTTGATACATGTTCACCATTGAGATTAGCAACTAGCATGTGTAGAATGTGTTGAGGTTACTTGTGCTATTTCATATATGCTAGGTTGCTATGTCTCCAATTCTGAGTCTTTCACTTGCTTGGATTGTTCATATTCTGCTTAAAATGAAGCAAGTTTTAGTGAATTGAAAAGATCAAGATGGGATTGCTTTGTCAGCACATCATGGTATCGAGACTGTTTCTCATTGCACATTGAGTTAAACTTGAGCCGTGTAGTGTAAGACCAAAACTGATGCTTTAAGCTTCTGATTGCATATGCATAGGCTTAGCTCGGTTGAAAAGTTAGGCAATGACAAGCTTTCAACCTCTCGCAATCACATGCTGAATTTGAACTTGTGTAATAACCGCTGCAATTTTCTCCGATAAAATATGAAAACACAAGTCTATGTTTCATTCTATGGCATGATGTTTGAACGTTGCTAGGGGTAGTTCACCTTGTATACATGTTTAGCACTGGTTTGACTTCCTGTCTATACATGTTCAGTGCTATTTTGATGGTGAAACTCCTTTCTGAACGGCTTAAAACTGCTCACTTGGCTTATGCTTTCATATTTCGTATTTGGTGATCAGTTTGAGCCTTTGCTAGCCCTTTTGCTTGTTACTTTGTAGTCGGATCAGCACTCTTTAGAGCATTCTTTCACTCTTTCGAGTATATACCTAAAGCTGCTAACATGCATTCTTGACTCATGTGCATTTGCTTGACTCCAATAGGCATGACCTAGATCTGTTTTGCTTACTTGAACTCTTTTCCCTTCTCTTTTGATTGCAAATTGCCCCCAAGGGGGAGAATGTTTCCAATGATGAGTTTTTAGACTTTCTGTGGTGACAATTTGCAATTTATGCTTCTCTTGCTGAGGGGGGGTTCTTTGAGTAAGGGGGAGTTGTTTCTGCCTACTCCGAGTTGGCTTTTATTTGATATCGATCTCACCATGTTTTGATGGCTCTTGATTGGTATTGGGCTTACTGCTGGTTGTGTTGAGCCTCTATGCCTCTATCTTGAGGGACTAGCAGTAGCTGCTTCTTATGCAGTCTTCGTTTGGTATCGAGCTTTCAGCTAGTGGTGTTGAGCCCTTTTTCTTCCTCTTCTTGAGGACTAGCTTGATTCTTGACTTGGTTGCGTCGAGCCGTTGCCCACGTCTTTGGGTACCAAGTCTTATGCTCCGATTTTGATCGAGTTTTGCTCTTTGATGAGTTGTTGCTCTGATCTTTTGCTTGGTTGTGTCGAACCGTTGCCCATGTCTTTGGGGACCAAGCTTTGCTTATCTCGATTTGTTCTTCTTCGGCCTTTTCTCCGGCTTTTGGACATCTCGAGTGAGTTTTCTCCTTCTATCTAATTCTGGTTTCTTTTTCTTTTTGATTATGGTTACTATGAGTTGATGATGCACTCATCAAGGGGGAGATTGCGAACACAAGGTTCATATGTGCCCTTGTGGTTCCCTTCCTGAGTGATGAGTGATCGGTCAATGGGCAACATGTCTCTTGGTTGTGTTGGTGTGCAGGTGCGGAGCTCGGAGACAGTGGTCGAAGGTGAGGTGAAGGTCAAGTAGAGACGTGCCGTGCTGACGGACAGGGAGCGGTGAAGGGCGGACGTGAAGCTTGGACTGACGGACCGGGAGACCTGAGGACCAGCTGCGGTAGCTGGCACATGGCATCGGCAAGCAAGAGCACATGGGGATGTGCGGTGCATCGGTCGAGTCGGGAGGAAGGTGATGGCGTCGTGACACTTGGCGGGAGGCCGAGAAGGAAGGCGAATGCACTGTGCCCGGCGTGGAGGCCGGACATGCTCCAGCATCGGTGCTGGAACTCGGGGTGTGCGAACCACATTCCGCCTACGGCACGGGTTCGGTAGCTGAGCCTCAAAAAGCTACCCTCGACGGTTTCCGAGTTTGGGCCTCAAAACTCGGGGTGGCGGGTTTCCGAGTTTGGGCCTCAAAACTCGGCATGGACGGTTTCCAGGTTTGGGCCTCAAAACCTAGGCGCGCGGGTTTCTGAGTTTGGGCCACAAAACTAAGCCGGAGGACAGGTTTCCCGGTTTCGGCCTCAAAACCGGGGGGTCCAGGTTTCCCGGTTTCGGCCTCAAAACCGGGGAGAGGTCCGCAAAAAGGACGGTCGACGCGTGGCGGCGTGGAGAGGCTGGCACGGCGGCGCAGCTATCCACGAGGAAGGCGCGGCGGTCGACAGGGCGGCACGTGGCGGCATCCTGAGGCTTGCGTCGAGGCGAAGCTAAGGGTGAGGAAGGCGCGTGGCCGTCGAATCGGCAATCAGCAGAGTTGGACCGGGATACCCCTAGGGTTGGCCGCTTCGCTCTTGTATCTAGGGGTAGAAGGGGACTATTGTACTTAGGCTATAAATAAGAGAGGCGCCCCTCCTCTCTACTTATCCTTGCAGCCATTTGTTCCTGAGCTCGATCTCTCTAGGCTCCGCTTAGGTTCTAATCATATCTCGCTGCCTGTGATCCGCAGAGACGGGAATCATACCTCTGTGTATTTGGATCTTTTGAGGAAACGAGACCGTAATCTCGTTGTCTCCTCGTGTGGAGGAGTTTCGACTGGAATTGAATCGATTCGCGTTTTGTGTTCTTCGCGTTTTCATTTTTCCCCTTTCGGAGATTTGCTTCGTTCTCCCTCTTCGAGAGGTGGTTTTTGATTCTGCTTGAACCAACTTGTTCTAGATCGTGAGGCACCTCTTTTCACCAAAGGAATCCATCCCTAACCTCACGAGCTAGCAGATCGGTCGGTTTTCGTGTTTGGATCGAGTTCTTTCTTCCTTGGCCATTCGTCTTCGATTTTCTTCGATTCTGCAATCTAGGTTTAGGTTTGAGCCATGATCTCTTAGAGATAGCTCACTAACCTTGTTGTGAACTCCTCTGCAAAATTTCAGAATTTTCGGAGTTGAATTGGTCGAGTTTTGGCTTTGAATTTGGAGTTTGCTGAAACTGCAGCGTCACACCCGGACATGTCCGGTAGGTTGGCCTTAGAATTTTGAGCTGAAATTTTGTGGAGATCTTCCCTTAGGTGTCTAATTTCTACTGTTAAAGTTTCATAATTTTTGGACACCGTTTGATAGGGTTTTGGTATTTTCTCCCAAAACTGCTCTGGGCAGTGCAACCCGGACATGTCCGGTAGGCACCTCGGACATGTCCGGTAGGAACACTTTGGAGTTTTGAGCTGCAATTTTTTGGAGACCTTCCTGGGGGTGTCCAGTACCTAGGGTTCAAATTTCATAATTTTTGAACACCGTTTGATACATCTTTTGGTTTTTCTCCTAGGATTGGTCACTGCAGTTTTGCATTTGCTCCGAGGCTCTTTCGCACTTGAGTAGTGTCCCGCTGTGCTTCTTGAAAGCATCCACCCTACATCTAGGGTCGTGGACACTACCAAGTCCTTGTCTTATTTTTGGGGTGACTCTCTGGGACAAGGGCCATCGATTTCTCGAGAAGATTTTTGAGGCTCCCATTCACCCCCCCCCCCCCCCCCTCTGGTCGCCGATTCGGTCCTTCAGTTACCTAATTAGAGATAGGTTTGAGTCTTTGCTTAGTTTTGCTTAGACCGGTAGAAGTCGGGCGACTTTCATGTTACCCGCGAGTAATAGGTGGTTACTCGACCGGTAACAGGATATTGCCAGTAAGTGAGATAACTGAGTGTTGTGGAAAATAGAGATCGGCAGATTCCTGTAGCGTTGTGCTACAGTATTTCTGGTCGTGTTTTATGGGAATCAGTATCTTGTTAAGATGGCCTTCTAGTCATGTTGAACGCATGCCCCACATTTAACTGGAAGGATAACTCGTTCCGACCGTGAAGCCGCACACTTTTTCAGGCCGGTTCTCGGGTCCGACGCATCTGCCGAAGCCACCAAGGGGGTATTGGGACGCGGGGGCACGAAGAGTAAGACCCGGGGGATGGTGGTTAAGTCCAACCCCTTGGCAGTCGGGCTTGCCTCCGGGTATGATGGTGGCGGTTGAGACCGCGGCTTCCTGGAACAGCGCTGTGGTTATCTGTAGCTCACCGACGGGTGAGTGTGGTTTGTGTGGGGAATAAAATCACCAGCTGGTTAGGAATCGATTATAATCGTCATCGCTCCTGGATAGTGAGCACTTGACTTGAGTTTTGATCGACCTTGATACTGAAATTGTGGAACACGTAACAGCTATCATTATACTTTTGGCAATGGTTACTCGGTCTGTTTGTTACTTGGTGATTGTTGGATCACTACCATGATTGTTATAGTGCAGGAGCTAACCTAGTTAAACAGGTTAATTACTACTTAATTTGCAGCTAGTAAATAGGAGAATGAGGTATTTTAATCACTTATGCTTTTACGCAAAAACGTGGTCTCATATCAGCTCCACTATATACTAGCCTTGCATACTCCTTGGTGTCACTTATTTTGGTTTACGTCGGGTAAGTCTAGCTGAGTACCTTCTCGTACTCAGGGCTTTGTTTCCCTTGTTCTTGCAGATGGCCAGGTCTTTTATGGTTATTGCATCAACTGTCTTTGCCCAACTCTGGGAGATATCTAGGTCAAGGGCAATGACCAGTTCTATTCGTATCTTTTGCTTTGTCAAGGATGACTACTATGTGGCACTGTAACAAACTACATGTGAGTGTGATTTCAGAACTATGTTTTCAGATGAAGCTTTCGCTATTTAAATTTGAACATAGTTTGTAATAACTAAGTTGCTACTCCGAATAATTTATGTAATCTTCTGTCATGTGACGATCGATGCTGAATTATTACGATCCTATGTTGTTGATGTTGGAAAAGTTTGAAATCCTTCGAGATTTCACGGACTACCAGGTTTATATGGGCTCAAGTGGTGCAAATTTACTACTTCGGCGGAGAATTTCGCACTTGTGCTCTTATAAATTGGTCGGTTCTGTTGCAGCTGGCATCGGAGCATAATTCAGTGGGTACTGTTCACATGACTAAGTTTTAAAAATAAAAAGAATTTGGGGTATAAAAAGTATTTGCCAAAATTTCATAGAGTTGGTGTAAAAAGGTACTTGCAGTAAAAACTAAGTGTGCCAGTGGTCATATCCTTTATGCCCATAGGATCTCAGGTGGCTTATTTAAGTACTAACTTGTGAAAGGGTCTTGCATCATACTTTGATTTTTGTTTATTCTGTCGTCCATACGGCAAGGGTGAAATTGTATGGGTGCTATTCTTCGGAATATAATGTATGGATCAGTTTGCCTCTACGCCAAGGTAAGGTGAGTTGTGAGAGCATGATCAAACAACCGTCGGTCTAGGGAAGAGTTAGTTGGTACTGGAACCTGTATACGTTAGCACACGGGTGCAGGTAAAGGTACTTGATAATGGGAGTAATACTGTTTGACGGGTGCATATACTGCTTACGTGTATACAGGGTGTACACCTAGGTGAGTATCTAGATTTAAAAATTTTAGCAATGCATGATTTTTATACTATGGGCAGGGCTGAAATAGACCTTATGCAGGTACACTAACTGCGTATCGTTAAAACAAAGTAGTTAACATTTATATGAGTGACATGTTATGCCACCGCTTAGTTCGTATGTAGTGGAAAGGACGTACGGAACGTTTCATACATATACATCATGGCATGCTTGTTTCTTTCCTTTTGCATTACTTCCTCCCTAATTATTGGAATATCTCTCGGGTTTGAAACCTATGCTTATGTTAAAATGATGAACTTGCTACAGATGGGACGTACCAAGGAGACCGCACGTAAGTCGATAGGTGGCAGGGTTCCCAGGCACCAGTTAGCACCCAGGTCCGAGAGGTGCAAGGACAAGTTTCTGGATGTGTTCGGGACACCGACGTTGCTTTGGAGGGTTCTACGTTCGATGGGGTACCTAGATGGTAGAGAGCCTCGCTACTTTTGGTCGAGGGAGCCTTTGGGAGACACC
Organism: Coix lacryma-jobi var. lacryma-jobi; assembly: GCA_009763385.1. Classification (NCBI taxonomy): domain Eukaryota; kingdom Viridiplantae; phylum Streptophyta; class Magnoliopsida; order Poales; family Poaceae; genus Coix; species Coix lacryma-jobi. Next base: position 106,172,393 of record CM019830.1, on the reverse strand, counting down.
ACTTTGGTGTATGTGATAGCTGTGGTGAAGCCCAGGGAAGAAGGTTCTGTGTGGTCCGGTTAGATGTTCGAGAGCAAGGGAAGGGACCCTTGGGAGGGTGCGCAGTCAGCAACGTTCCTTATCCTCAAGGACATCATGGAGCGGTTTCCAGAAGATCTTAGTCGGGCTCTTGCAGGGGTGTTCCCAAGAGCTGATCCATTCAGAGATGTTTGGGTGCAGACCAAGAAGGAAGCTTTAGAGGGCAGCCCCAGTGAGCTTCAGGCATGTGATGGACCAGCGATGAGTGTTATGTATGCAGTGATGAAGGGATATGCGGTCATGCAGCACAGTTTGTGCAGTATGACTGAGTCTTGTCATCATGCTAGAAATGAGAAGAGACAAGCTCAGCGGGAGTTTGATGAAGAGATGGAGAAGATGCAAGAGGAGCTGAACCAGATGACTATAGAGAAGGATCAGACAGTTCGGCGGAACGTGGTTGCAGCTCAGGAGATCATCAGGCTGCAGGAGCAGCTAGGGCATGCCAAACACGCTAACCAGGGTGCAGAAAACCAGATGGTGAAGCTTCTTCAGCAGCAAAACCAGGCGTGGGAAGAAGAGTTTGACTTGAGGGCTCGCATCATGACCCTGGAGTAGCAGCTGGCAGGGACGGAAGCATACAACAACAACCTTCATGAAGAAGTGCATCGCCTCCACAACCAGCTTCATCCGTACCATCCTCCAGGTGCAGCCGAGATGGAGGTGGAGATGGGCATCGTCCTTGCTGACGGTGGGGCCGAAGATGGTGGAATGCTCTTCGCCAACCAAGAAGAAGAAGAAGAAGAAGATGGTGGAGCCGATGACGCCGAGAGTCACATGTCCGATGCTGAGAGCGACTAGAGTTTAGGTCTCGTTGTTTATCGTTGTGATCATGATGTATCGAACAAGTTATGTGTGTTGTAAGCTTTAAGAACCTCGTTGCTACCGTTGGAATTGTTTTAAGTATCAGAGCTTTGTTGTGTTTTATCCATGCGTATCCATGCGAGTATTAAGCGCTTTTCATATAATCCATTTGTGATGTTATTTATGTGGAACGACTTGTGTATGTGCCTTATTGTATGAACCATGTTCAAATACAGTACCGCAGTTATTACGCATTTTGATCTGTATATATGGCATCACTCATTGATTATTGATTGGCTGTGCAGATGGTGAATACTCATCGGGGAGCGGGCAGTGCTAGCGGTGTTGGTGGTGATGAACAGGGCGAGGAAGCAATTCCTCCTCCTCCTCCCCCATACATGGCAGAGCAGTTCTTTGCGCAGTTTCTGGTAAGTCAGCGCAGCATGGAAGCTATGCAGCGGAATATGGAAGCAAATCTCAGGAACATCGCAGAGAACACACGTCGGGCTGTAGGTCACGGGGGTCAAGATGTGAACCAGTACAGCACTTTCAAGGACTTCTTGGACACTAGACCTCTGATCTTCAAGGAAGTAGCTGAACCCTTGGAAGCAGATGAATGGATCAACACCATCGAGCAGAAGTTCAGGTTGCTCCGTCTGACAAAATCTCTAAAAGTGGAGTACGCCGCTCACCAGTTGCAGGGACTAGCTGGTATATGGTGGGCACACCATCGTACCACTTTTCTAGCAAATCAACCGATAGTTTGGGAGCAGTTTACAGCAGCTTTTCGAGGCCATTATATTCCTCCTGGTTTAATGGCTATGAAAGTAACAGAGTTTTTGAGTTTGACTCAGGGTACCAAGACCATGGCAGAGTATCTGCATGCTTTCAACAATCTTGCTCGTTATGCGCCTGAGTATGTCATCACAGAGGCTAAGAAGATTGCTAGTATGAAGAGGGGTTTGAGCCCCAAGCTCCTGAAGTCAATGGGAAACTCTTCCAGGACACAGTTCAATGACTTCGTCAGCGACTGTTTGACCCAAGAGAACAATAACAATATCTATAGTGCATCCAAGCCACGCAAGAGAGCTTTTGACGCAGGGACACCGCAGGGCAGAAATTAGGTGGCCAACTGTCCTCCTTTTTGTTCAGCAGTGTCGGGGGCATGTTTCAAGCCTCCTCAGCGTCGTTTTCCTAGAAATCAACAGCAGGCCAAGACTCAGAAGGTGGCAAAAGGCCAGTCATCGCAGTACAAGATGGGGCCCAGAACTTAGAACTTTGCGGGCAGTTACGTCAAGGGACCGTGTTATAACTGTGGCAAGGAAGGACATCTGTCCAGGACATGTCCTAGCCCAAGAAAGAAGACCAATCAAGTGCAGGCCCGTGTGCATCATATCTCTCTGGAAGGCATCTCTGAGGGAGAACCCATGACGGCCGGTATGTTTTCTATCAATGATATCTCTGCAGTTGTCTTGTTTGATTCTGGTTCATCCCATTCTTTCATAAGTCAAGCATTTGCACTTAAGCATAATCAGGAAATGGTAACAATGGATTTTGGATTCGGTATCAATTCGGCTAGTGCAAGTGTGTTATCTAACCAGGTAGTACAAGGGGCGACTCTTGGTTTGGAAGGTAGGCAGTACAGAGTAAGCCTAGTAGTTATGCCAGGGTTGTCGTTGGATGTTATCTTGGGGATGGACTGGATGAGAAGGTGGGAAGTGAGGATAGATACTGGGAAAAGGATGATATCTTTGAGGGAACCCGAGGAAAATGGGAAGTTTCAAGTGGTCCTTCCTAACAATCTTAACCTCAGTTCGACAAGTTGTGCAGTTTAAGTATCAGTCCTTCAGGAAATCCCGGTGGTATGCGAGTTTCCTGATGTGTTTCCGGATGAGTTACCTAGTCTACCTCCGGATAGGGATGTGGAGTTTGCAATAGAACTGATACCAGGAACGGCAGCTATATCCAGAAGACCATACCATATGCCTCCCAATGAGTTAGCAGAGTTAAAGATTTAGCTAAATGATCTTTTGGACAAGGGTTTGATTCAACCTAGTTCGTCTAAGTGGGGATGCCCAGCTCTTTTTGTAAAAAATAAGAAAGACAAAGCTTTGCGTATGTGTGTGGACTATAGGCCTTTGAATGCAGTGATGATCAAGAATAAGTATCCTCTACCCCGGATTGATATTCTCTTTGATCAGTTAACAAGGGCCAGAGTGTTCTCTAAGTTGGATTTGAGATCGGGTTATCATCAGATCAAGATCAGGCCAAAGGATATACCCAAAACGACTTTTTTCTACTAGGTACGGGTTGTATGAGTATCATGTCATGTCTTTTGGTTTGACAAATGCTCCCGCATACTTCATGTACCTAATGAATTCCGTGTTTATGCCTGAGTTGGATCGCTTTGTGGTAGTCTTTTTGGATGACTTCTTGGTATATTCGGAAAATGTAGAAGATCACGCTGAGCATCTACGGATAGTTTTAACCAGACTCCGGGAACATAAGTTGTATGCTAAGTTCAGTAAGTGTGAGTTTTGGTTGAAGAAAGTTCACTTTCTCGGTCATGTGCTATCAGAAGATGGGATCTCAGTGGATCCAGGGAAAGTACAAGAGGTAATGGATTGGAAAGCTCCAACCTCAGTTACGAAAGTAAGGAGTTTTCTAGGTTTGGCTGCTTATTACCGTTGTTTCATCCCGGAATTCTCCAAGATCGCCAAACCTATGACCTCTTTGCTACAGAAGAATGTCAAGTCTGTTTGGATAGAAGAGTGTGAAGCAGCCTTCCGAATCTTGTGGGATTTGTTGACCACTGCTCCTGTCTTAGCCCAACCGGATATAGAGAATCCTTTTGATGTGTTTTGTGACGCATCTAAGATTGGACTGGGTTGTGTGCTGATGCAAGAAGGACGGGTGATAGCTTATGCTTCAAGACAGTTAAGGAAACATGAGATCAACTACCCTACTCATGATTTGGCGTTGGCAGCCGTAGTGCATGCTCTGAAGATATGGAGACACTACTTGCTGGGAAATGTGTGCAATATATACACGGATCATAAGAGTCTTAAGTATATCTTCACTCAATCTGAGTTAAACATGAGCCAGCGAAGATGGCTAGAACTGATAAAGGATTATAACTTGCAAGTTCACTATCATCCTGGAAAAGCCAATGTGGTTGAGGATGCTTTGAGCCGTAAGTCGCACTGTGTTGTGGTGCAACCGTTGTTTGAAGAGATGTTCAATCTGATACACCCAGAAGTTTTGTTCAACATTCACTTGAGTTGCTCACTTGAAAGCTAGATAGTTGAAGCTCAAAAGTCTGACCAAGGGATTTCTCATATCAAGAGAAGGATGTCGGAGGATCCCTTAACCTCTTTCAGGTTGGATGAACAGGGAGTGTTATGGTTTGGTGATCGTCTCGTGGTGCCGAAGAACAAAGATCTTAAGGATAAGGTTCTGGATGAAGCTCACTTATCCAAGTTATCTCTTCACCCAGGGAGCAGTAAGATGTATCATGATCTAAAACCTCGTTTTTGGTGGACAAAGATGAAGAAAGAGATAGAAGCATATGTTGCAAGGTGTGACACGTGATGCAGAGTTAAGGCAGTTCATATGAAACCTGTAGGGTTGTTACAACCATTATCCGTGTCTGCTTGGAAGTGGGAAGATATCAGTATGGACTTTATAACCGGTTACCCACTACGGAAAAGGGGAATGATTCCATTTGGGTAATAGTGGATCATCTGACAAAGTCAGCTCACTTCATTCCAGTTAAGACCGGGTATCGACCGCCTCGGTATGCGGATATATACATCAGAGAGATAGTGCGTCTTCATGGGATACCTAAGACAATCATTTCGGATCGTGGACCTCAGTTCACCGCCCACTTTTGGTAGCAGTTGCATAAAGGTTTAGGAACGAAGTTGGTTCACAGTACAGCTTATCATCCTCAGACTGCAGGGCAGACAGAAAGAGTAAACCAAGTGCTTCAAGATATGCTCAGAGCTTGTGTGTTATCCTCCAAAGGATCGTGGGAATCATGGCTACCGTTAGCAGAATCCTCGTACAATAACAGTTATCAAGAGAGCATCAAGATGGCTCCGTTTGAAGCTTTATATGGACGTAAGTGTGTGACTCCGTTAAACTGGGCCGAACCAGGGGAAAGGAGATATTTTGGAATTGACTTCGTTGAAGAAGCTGAGAAAAAGGTTCAAACCATCCATCAACACCTACAAGCAGCACAATCTCGACAGAAAAGTTATGCAGACAAAAGAAGAAGACCGTTAGAGTTTGAGAAGGGGGATCATGTTTATCTTAAGGTAACCCCGATGAGGGGAGTGCAAAGGCTCGGCATAAAGAAAAAGCTAGCACCGAGATATGTAGGGCCATATCATATCCTAAAGAGAAAAGGAGAAGTATCCTATCAACTTAAGTTGCCCGAAGCTATGAGTTCGATCTTTCCAGTTTTTCATGTTTCACAGTTGAAGAAACATCTACGTGTACCTGAAGAGAGTATAGAACCTCAAGAGTTGAGGCTTGCATCAGATCTCATGTATCAAGAGCAGCCCGTGCGAGTTTTGGACAGCAAGGAAAGAGTAACTCACAGTCGTGTTGCGAAAGTATACAAGGTGTTATGGAGTCATCATGACGATGGAGATGCAACCTGGGAAACCGAAGATTATCTCCAGAAGGTTTATCCAGTTTTTCATGAACAATGGTCAGTAAATCTCGGGATGAGATTTCTTTAAGGGGGAAGGGCTGTAACACCTCTGGTGTTAAGCTATCATAACATCATCATCTCATCATGCATAATCATCTCATGAGCACGGAGCATTCATATGTTGCTTTCTTTCTCACATAAAGTGTCATTCCATGTGATGGTATGCATATAAACCTACAATAATGTGTTGTTGTTTGGCTTGTTTTGGAGTGGTTTGGTTTTCCTAACAATCTAACTTTGTTGAGAAGTCAAAATGAGGCCATGTTTATGCTGGCCATTTTGGCTAATCAAGTTGCTAAACCCCAGTCAACCCTATGGAGCCTAAAGAGTCCTTTTGTTTCACTAACTAAAACCTCCCTGATAGAAGCTTTGCATGGCTGAGTGCCCTTAATCAAAAATGTGTAGATTTTAGAGTAGAACAAAAGTAGTTTTAGAGCCAACTCATGAAAATGGGTTTAACAAGGTGTTTTAGGGCCCACAAGGCAGAATTGGATGGGTTTTGGACTTGGAAATTTTCCTAAGTCCTAAAACCGGATTTCAGTTTGGCCTGGCCAAGTTTAACAGCTTCCCGAGCCTAAGCCAAGCCAAACCAGTGTGTAATCGTTTAATCAAAGTTGTAGACGGTATGTAGCTCTAACCAAAGGAACAGTTGGTTTAGCGTTTCACAGAGTAAGTAGGGAGATAATCGCGTTTGAAAATGGCATGTCAGTCGGCCATTAGCTAACTGAATCAGCCGATTCAGTTTGAATCGGCCGGCGTCGTGGCCGACCGCGCGCAGAAGGTGAGCGCCGCGTGGCGTCCCGCGGCCGGCCAAGCCAGGAATCGCGTGCGGCGTGGCGAGTAGAGAAGCCCGTGCACGCGCACCCCAGCCCAGACGCGCCTCCTCCCTCTTTGCCTCGCTCTGTTCGCTCTCGCCGGCGACCGAGCGGAAGAAAGGGGGAAAGCCGCGTGTCGCCGCCGTTCGTCGTGCCTTTGCCCCGCAAACCGCACCGCCAGCCTCGTTTCAACCTCCTCCATCGTTTGCCTTAGCTAGCGCTTCGTGGTAAGCCCTAGTTAAGCCGCGAGATGAGCCTCCGCCATGGCCGCCATGGCCGGCAAGCTCGGTTCACCGTGGCCAACCCACCTCCCGAGCCTATCCACCCATCCTAGCTAGCGTTCGTGGGTCAGTGAAGGTCCAAGATGAAGGTAGTGGAGTCGGTTTAGCCCATTAGGGTTTGAGCGTCTCGGTACGCTGCCGTCCGCCGCCCACCATGCGCGCCGGCGATGGCATGTCCGTGTTCCCACCGTGTCGACAGCAAATCCTTCGTTCTTTGCTTCGCGCTAGGGTTATGTGAGTCAGAGGAGTGCGATTAGTGGGTTGGTTTGGCTCGTCGTGGTCGGAGACGGCCGGCGTGGCGAGTCCGCGCCACCGTGGCCGCCATTTGCGACGGCGAGCTCGATCCGTTGCAGTGCTAGGTTAGAGAGTGGTACCAATCGACGCGGGAGAAGGAGAGGAGTCGGGTGAGGGTGATGGTTTCGCCGGAGAGTTCGCCGACGGCGAGCTCCGCCACGGTCAACGTCTCCCCTGTTTCAGTGTGGATGACAGGTGGGTCCAGGTTGACCCCGGGGCCCAGCCATCAGCCACTGGGGTGCAATAGTGTGGTGTACGTGTAGCAGTTAGGGTTTTGTGTTTTTGTTTATATGTTTTGCAGAAATGTTTATATTACTTGTTTAATTCATAACTTGAGTTCTGTTAATCCAATGGATGTGAGATAAATTTTGTTAAGTTTGTTTTAATTAGTTCTATGCATGAAAAATATAAAATGTCCAGTTTGTGATAATTTTATGTGCAATAATAATTAATTTGTGTTTAGACTGATATCTTGTTAAATGCATAATAAATTGTATGTTGCTCAAAAAAATATGGTTCTTATTTTGTTAGGTTTGTTAAGTGCTGTAGGATCACAGAAAAATGATAAATGTTGTTTGACTGTGGAAAAATCTAAAGTTATCTTTTAAATTGTTTAAATGTTGTTTTCTTGTATGATTTATAGTAATTCTAATATATGAGTTATGGGCTTGATAATTTTTGTAGACTGCTCTTGTGCTAAGAAGCTTTGAATAAAAATGTGAAATCTGCTGTTTAACACTTTTCAAAAGGATGTGTAGTTCAAAGTGCCTTTTCAACATGTCTTTTGTCTTTTTCGTACAGAATACTGCCTAAATCCAAATGACATGAAATTTATATAGCATGCTTTATTCTCATATGTAAACCTACAGTAATTTTTGTAGATTTTTCTGAAAATGTTAGCTATGAGTTGTTGTTATAGGCTTGTTTTAATGGGTTAATTTATTTAATTAAGATAAAAATGTGCATCTCTTTTATGTGGGGCCAGCAGGGGTGAAATAGTCTTTTCAGTGCATTCATATTAGCTGCACTTGGTATGAAGAGTATAGCTACTCTCTAAATAGAGTGTTACACTCTACTGGAGAAGAGATATGCACATATTCGGTCAAATTCAATTAGAATGCATCTCTCCAATGCACTGTTGGCACTCGTTCATTTGCATATATGCATCATGATAGGTTCGGTAGAGGAGCCAACCGTAGCGGAGGAAAATGAGGAGCAGCAGCCCCAGGAGCAGGAGCAAGGAGCTGCCGGGGAGGAACCTGAAGAGGAGCTCCCGGAGTGCACGAATCATTTGCCCAAGACGTTTGAGAAAGGCAAGCCCTGGAGCATTTCTAACTACCCATGGTTTACAATTAACTCTCTAATAATTATGCTTGTTGCATTAAGTATAGGAGTTGTTTGATACCGTTGATGCATTATATTCCTTACCTTGCTATCTTCGATATATCATCCTTGTTACCTAATTAGAGATAGGTTCGAGTCTATGCTTAGTTTTGCTTAGACCGGTAGAAGTCGGGCGACTTTCATGTTACCGACGAGTAATAGGTGGTTACTCGACCGGTAACAGGATATTGCCAGTAAGTGAGATAACTGAGTGTTGTGGAAAATGGAGATCGGCAGATTCCTGTAGCGTTGTGCTACAGTATTTCTAGCCGTGTTTTAGGGGAATCAATATCTTGTTAAGATGGCCTTCTTGTCAAGTTGAACACATGGCCCACATTTAGCTGGAAGGATAACTCGTTCCGACCGGGAAGCCGCACACTTTTCCGGGCCGGTTCTTGGGTCCCACGCATCTGTCGAAGCCACGAAGGGGGTATTGGGACGCGGGGGCGCGAAGAGTAAGACCCGAGGGTTGGTGGTTAAGTCCAACCCCTTGGCAGTCGGGCTTGCCTTCGGGTATGATGGTGGCGGTTGAGACTGCGGCTTCCTGGAACAGCGTTGTGGTTATCTGTAGCTCACCGACGGGTGAGTGTGGTTTGTGTGGGGAATAAAATCACCAGCTGGTTAGGAATCGATTATAATCGCCATCGCTCCTGGATAGTGAGCACTTGACTTGAACTCTGATCGACCTTGATACTGAAATTGTGGAACACGTAACAGCTATCATTATACTTTTGGCAATGGTTACTCGGTCTGTTTGTTACTTGGTGATTGTTGGATCACTACCATGATTATTATAGTGCAGGAGCTAACCTAGTTAAACAGGTTAATTACTATTTAATTTGCAGCTAGTAAACAGGAGAATGAGGTATTTTAATCACTTATGCTTTTACGCAAAAACGTGGTCTCATATCAGCTCCACTATATACTAGCCTTGCATACTCCTTGGGGTCACTTATTTTGGTTTACGTCGGGTAAGTCTAGCTGAGTACCTTCTCGTACTCAGGGCTTTGTTTCCCTTGTTGTTGCAGATGGCCAGGTCTTTTATGGTTATTGCATCAACTGTCTCTGCCCAGCTCTGGGAGATATCTAGGTCAAGGGCAATGACCAGTTCTATTCGTATCTTTTGCTTTGTCAAGGATGACTACTATGTGGCACTGTAACAAACTACATGTGTGTGTGATTTCGAAACTATGTTTTCAGATGAAGCTTCTGCTATTTAAATTCGAACATGGTTTGTAATAACTAAGTTGCTACTCCGAATAATTTATGTAATCTTCTGTCATGTGACGATCGATGCTGAATTATTACGATCCTATGTTGTTGATGTTGGAAAAGTTTGAAATCCTTCGAGATTTCACGGACTACCGGGTTTATATGGGCTCAAGTGGTGCAAATTTACTGCTTCGGCGGAGAATTTCGCACTTGTGCTCTTATAAATTGGTCGGTACTGTTGCAATTACTATGCAATTTTAGCTGATGAATGTAGTGATATCTCACATAAAGAACAATTGGCTATTTGTTTGTGTTATGTTGATAATGAAAGAGTCTCCTTCAGCTTATTATGTGCATTGTTTTGCACATCAACTCCAATTAGTGCTTGTTGTTGTTGCCAAGGGAGATGTTAGGGCTAGTACATTTTTTGGTCATGTTTCACGCTTGCTAAATATTGTTGGAGTTTCTTGCAAACGCCATGATATGCTTTGAGATGTTAGAGCATGAAAATTGAAGAAAGCACTTGATTTGGGTGAAATAGAAAGTGGAAGCGGTTTAAATCAGGAGATGGGATTGGCTAGGCCTGGTGACACTAGGTGGGGTTCTCATTATAAAACTATTTTGCATGTCATTGACATGTATTCAACCATTCAGGAAGTACTCATAACTCTTGGAAATGATCCCACACAAAGAGATGATTGGCCAAACATACATGATATGGTTTCGACTTTAGAGCCATTTGAGTTTGTTTTCAATGCCCACTTGATGCTTGTGATTCTTAGGTACACAAATGAGTTGTCTCAATCTTTGCAAAAGAGAGACCAAGATATTGTTAATGCAATGTCACTTGTTGGTGTGGCAAAGAAAAGGTTTCAACAATTGAGGTCTGATGGGTGGGAAGATTTCTTACAAAAGGTAAAATCATTTTGCATCAAATACTCTATTGATGTTCCTGCAATGGATAGCAAATATGAGCCTCATGAAAGATCCCATCTGAAAGTGCATGTTGCCCTTAAGTATGTTTTGGATGATTTGATGACAACATTGATTAAAGGTCTAATATGTTTGCTAAGTGTGAAACAGAAAAAAGCTTATCTCACAATATGTTTGAAATGAAATGCAAAGCCAGAATGATGGATTGATGTATGATATTCATGTCACAAGCACAAGACAACAATGAAAATGACATTGATGAAAAGGCTACTCTATTGTGGGATAATCATGGTTCATGTGCTAACAAAGGATTCAAAGCAAAGTGTGATTGAATGGCTTGAAGATGATGAAGATAGCAAGGAAAGAGTCTTCGAGGTACTAAGCAAGGGTGAAGGGCAAGCGACGGCTTGGCGACCGAAGAACCTAGCTAGGGTGAAGAAGAAAGTACTTGCATTTAGTCGAAGGATCAATCAAGCTTGAAGATTACATTGAGTGGAGAATCAACATTCCTAGCAACAATATTGATTGAAGTGACTTGACACATTTGAGATTTCATCATATCACTTGTATGGAGTCAAGTCACATGCTCAAGATGGCTATGCTCGAGGGATATCTACTTCTAGTCATGACAAGCATTCCTCTAAATGAAGAAGGTGAAAGAAAAGCGGCTTCGGTTCGATAAAGATCAACTCAAGAGGTTTAAAACTTGTTTTTCAATTCATCTTGAGTGATTAGGAAAGTCGTACTATTAAGAGGGATGCAACATATAGTAGATGATTCTATAAGTGCTCAAGTATAAAAATAAAATCAAAAGAGAGACACAAAATCACTTCACGAACACTTAGAGAGGTTGCTGTCACCTTCCAGCGTCGGAAGTTCCGACCTTAAAGTCGGAAGTTCCGACACTGGGATTTTCAGCAAGTAGAAAGCTTTGCTGTCCTGCCAGCGTCGAAAGTTCCGACCCGAGTTCGGACACTCCCAGCGTCGGAAGTTCAGACCCGAGTTTCGACTCGAGTTCTGACACTCCCAGCGTTGGAAGTTCCGACCCGAGTTCCGACACTGTCAGCGTCGGAAGTTCCGACGTGAGTTCCGACAGTGGGATCTTGACCTGCTCAGCCTCCCTGCCGCAAGCTCGTCGGAAGTTCCGGTTATCTCCCGGAAGTTCCGACGTGTCGGAAGTTCCGACCCGACTTCCGACACTAACTGAAAAGTAGTCGTTATACCTTTATGAACAGTGTTTCTAGTGAACTTCGGAAGTTCCGAGATCTAGACCGGAAGTTCCGACCTTCAAGTTTTCAGACCAACGGCTAGAAAACGGCTAGTTTCGTGGGTGGGGCTATAAATACCCCCAAGCCCTCTCTCTTGAGGGCTGCTGATTCTGCTGACTTCCCACCTCATTCTAGAGCTTCCAAAATACTTTCCAACCCTCTCTTAGTGAGTGATTGACCTCTAATTGCCAAATCCATTTGTGGGTTGAGAGAGATTCAAATTAGAGAGCAAGCCACCTCTTGAGCACTTGTGCAAATCGTCGATCTTGTGTGCGCATTCGTTACTCTTGGACTCTACAGTCCTAGACGGCTAGGCGTCGCCGTTGAGCACCCAAGAGCTTTGTGGAGTGCCTCGGAAAGTTTGTGAAGGTTCGATCTCTCCTCAAAAGAGATCAACTAGTGGAGGGAGCATTGCGGGTGAAATAGACCGCGACTAGAGTGACCTGTGGTGTCCTCTAGAGCCCACCTTTGTGGTAGCTTGCAGCCGGCTCAACGGAGAGTAGGACCCGAGGGGGTGCCGAACTTCGGTAAAACAAATATCGTGTCTTCTCTCTTTTACCGCTTTCGATATTTGTGTGGCTCGAGCTATCTCTGCAGGTTCTGTGTGTTGTGCATATATATAGATTGTATCTCTGCAGGGTGTGACAAAGTTGAGAAGAAACCAGAGTCGATTTGGAGCTCTGTGCCGAAATCGCAAATACCGGACGTGTCCGATATTGCTATCGGACGTGTCCGGTATTGCCTAAAGGCTCAGCGACTCAGGGTTTACCGGACGTGTCTGGTATACCTACCAGATGTGTCCGGTATTACCCTCCTGTGTAGAAACTATTGTATATTGGTCTAACCATTTGTGGTGCAGGAAATTAACTCTATATTCATTGTCTATATTTCATATACTGTGTGATTGTCTCTTGAGGGGTTGATTTACTCTGATTGGGAGCTTCCAAGAAATTGGAAGCTCACATACTAATCGCTTCCGCATTTAAGGTGTTAATTTTTCAGAAATGCCTATTCACCCCCCTCTAGGCGGCATCTTAGGTCCGTTCGGTCCTTTCAATTGGTATCGGAGCTCGGACTCACGTTTGAGCTTCACCGCTTGTGAGAACGGATGAATTTGTCTATGGAGATAGACGTGGTGCTTCTCCAAAATGATGGTTCAAACTTTCTAACTTGGTCATCTTATGTACTCAATGCATTTCGGGCTATTAGCCCCATTGTTGAGCATATTGTGGATGCGAGCATATCTCTTTCTATAGTTGATTGGAGCAACTATAAGAACCTAACAAAAGAGGAAGAGATATGTGTGCAACTCAATGCTCATGCATGTTTAATCTTGTTAAACTCATTGAGTGCAGAGGTTCTTGAGGAGGCTATCTACACTGGAGAATCTCCACCGGAGAGTTCTCATGTCAGTTGGACTAGACTTGCCAACCTATATGGAAAGTCCAAATGTGATGAAGCACATGATTGTGATTCATTGGAAATGAGGTCCATTGAATCATCATCATGTGAAGAAGCCTCAAGGAAGATGCACCGGATCGAGAGGCGCAGGTTGCTGCTCCTCTGGTGCCTATTTGCACATACCGGACGTGTCCGGTATTGCTACCGGACGTGTCCGGTATTTGCCCAGCAGACAGGGATCAGGAGGCAGCTAGGAGCAGTTCTCAAGCCCGGTGGCAACCAAGTGATGAGTCAACCTCAGTATCTCATGATACTCATCACTTGTGTCTTATGGCCAAGAAGAACAAGAAGAAAGCAACCAAGAAAGATCAAGAGAAGATTCTTGGTGAAATCAAGGAGAAGGCATCAAGAGATAATCAAAGTGGAGAGTGATGAAGATGATGACTCTCTTGATTATCTCAAGTATGAAGACAAGCTCTTGTTCGTCAAAGTATTGAAGAAAAATGATGAGCTAGAGAAGGAGGTGGAGGAACAAGAGCAATCCCTTCAAAATCAAGAAAAGTTCCTCATCTCCAAATTAGAAGAGCTAAAGGCATTAAATGAACGGTATGAAAAATTGTCAATTGAGCATGCTTTAGCTACTAACTCTCTCTCTAATGTGGAAAGGCTAGAGAAGGAAAACTACAAGCTCAAAGCAAGATTGAGTGATCTCTCATTTGAGCACAAGTTCCTACAAGAGGACTTCTCCCATCTCAAGTGCTCACATGAGAAGCTAGTAGAATCAAATGTCATGCTTGAGATAGCACATGAGGTTGTGATTGCAATGGTAAAATCTTCTCAACCTCACACAACTACACTCACTAGTGCACCATCTCAATTAAATATTATTTGTGCTAATGAGTGTGCCTCTCAAGCAAGCCAATCTTCGATTGAGAAAACTCTTAAAGAAAATGCTAGGCTCATCGAAGAAGTAAGAAATCTAAAGAAGGATGTGATTAGATTGAAGGATGAGGAGAAAGCAAAACCTTCTCAAGATAACCGTGATTACATGGTGAAGAAGCTTGAGAAGGGTTCAAACCTTGCTTCCTCCAAAGTCCAACAAAATAATCTCATCCCATCCAAAGAGAAAGCAACCAAGAACAAGAAAAGTAAGAAAAGGCTTTGCTATGGTTGCGGGACATATGGTCATGAGAGTGCCATGTGTCCACACAAGACATGGGCCGACAAATGTGAGCGGCCGAGAAGAGGGCAGCCACCAAGGTGGCAAATCAAGTGAAGAATGATAGTCCAAGTGATGGTGTGAAGTGTCACACTTCATGCCATTCAAGCAAGAAATGCACCCTAGCCCAAGATTCAAGAAAGAGGGCTTTAGTAGCAACAAGAAAGTGCTATGGGTGCAATCAAGAAGGCCACTTTGTGAACCAATGCCCAAACAAGCAAGACAAGCAAAAAAGCGAACAATGGGCGTATTTGCTATGCTTGTAGGAGAAAGGGGCATCTAAGCTATGATTGCCCAAATGGTATGCATCCTAAGCCGAACACTTTTGCAAATGATAATGTGCTTAGGAAGGCCACAAAGGGACTTAGCACTAGTAAGGTGATGTGTTCACCGCATACTAGCACTAAGGCCATTTGGGTGCCTCAGCACTTGTTGGCTAACATTGCAGGACCCAACAAGAGTTGGGTACCAAAATGCGCTTAGGATGTTGATGTAGGTACCTATGGTGAGATGAAGGCTGTCGGGGTGGTTGAGCAAGCCAATTTGGAAATTCTAACTCAACCTATCAACCTATGTTCATCGTAATTGCTTATATGGTTGACCCGTAGTAATCTATGTTTTATCTTATTTTGCTTCATCTTCACCATGACATAGAGTACCTAAACTTGGTAGGATAGCCATCTTTTCACCATTCATGCTTACTATTTCATAATTTGATTTAAATGTGAAAAGTTGGTAATGGCAAAATAACTTCAAATCATTCTCTGTCGGAAGTGCTGACAATCGGAACTTTTGACCTGGCACCAGAACTGCTAACAGAGAATATCTCTACACTGCCAAAGCATACCGGACGTGTCCAGTATGCCTACCGGACGTGTCCGGTATGGCAGTGTGCTGCCTATTTGTTTCTACTTGAGACCTAAGCTTAATTCTATTTATATTATGTTTATCATCTTAACTCAAATCTCACATACTGTTGTTTCTCAAGTAATTTGTGCATGCAACTTAATTTCCTTATCTTATGGCAAATTACTTTGTGTTGGCCAAAGTTGAAATATGACTCTAACATTCTTAATGGAATGAAAGTGCTTGGAAAGGAATTCAAATACTTGAAGCACTAATTTAGGGGGAGATCAATTTCTATTTTGCGCCTTTTGTGAACTAATGAGATTTATCTAGTATATGTTGTAGTTCATCATGATAAATAGATCTCTTAGTGAGGACATGGCTATTTGACGAGAAAGGTCAACTAAATCATCACCATGTCATAATTATGCTTAGTGGAATTCATGGGCTCAAGGCAAAGGTATGTTTTTGATTATATGCATTGAAAGTGCATTCTAGGCCCTATAATATGCTAGTGTGTGCATTTGTGTGTAATAGGATAGATCTTTCCAAAACCCCTTACTAGCATGCATAGGTGGTGTGGATTTATAAATCTTTGGTCCTTTTTGGTCTCTGTGACCAAGTCATGTCATAATGCGATTATTGTTCCCCTTGGTTGATTGTTTGGCTAATCACATATGACATGACTCTCTCAAGTTCATAAGCCACCATGTCTCTCTTTGTTCAAATCTCTCATATGATCTATTTGGAAAAGAGAATAAGAATTTGAGAATCTTTGGTTAAGTATGCTTTAGAATATACTTGGATCAAAGGACTGTGTTTATTTTGGACTAAGAAAGGTCATAGAAAGAGAGAGGGAGTGAAAAAAATGGAATCTGAACAAAATGGACGAAGACCGCACATACTTGACGTGTCCGGTATGCGCTTGTCTTAAAGAAACCCCCAGCCAGCCAGAGAGTTATTTCTATTCTCTCCCCTCTTTCACACACAAACAGTAAACCCGACCCCAATACCTCAATCCGGAGTTCCTTTGATTCGACCATTGAAAAGTGAAGGAGGAGAAGGGATTGGAGAGGCCTTGCATCAAGATCAAAGGCTCCAACTTTTGGATTTCAGATTCTCATCCTCTTCTCCATCCCCAAGGTATTCAAATCTCGGACCTCGTCCGATCTGTTGGATTCAAGTTCAATTGATGATTCCTTCGGTCAATATGCTGCATTGGATGCCTAGAAGTAGTGCTCAAAGTTTGGATTGGATTGGTGGAGGTTTGGATTCAAACCCTAGAATGGGCTACTGGATGCGCTCATACCGGACGTGTCCGGTATGGGCAGGCAGTGCAGGTGTCATCCTGCAGTTTGATTCCAAATCAACTAAATGTTATATCCTATGATACTATTATTAGTCTATGATGTATTTGCAAACCTTTGTCATATGTTGGACTAGGTGACGACAAATCTTTGGACAAATAATTGTGTTATAGTGGTGTAATGTATTGAGATACACTTTGAGCCCGGTTCTTAATATTGTTCTTGGATATCTTTGTGGATTCAGGACAGCGGCTATGAGTGAGAACATAGAGCCGAGGCGCAAGGGCAGGCATGACCCTCGCCATGAGAGGCAGAAGAAGGCCAGGCAGGAGACAGGGACCAGCTCAGCTGGGCGCAGGGCAGTGAGGGCAGCAGCTCAGGGAGGCTCAGACTCTTTAGACAGTGACCCGCAGGAGTACAGATTCAGGAAGAGGAAGAGCACTGACAGAGATGAGGAGGAAGAAGAAGAAGATGATGATGATGATGATGATGAGGAGGAGGAGGAGGAAGAGGCAGCAGATCCTCTCTATCAGCAGGGTTTCCAGGGTGGTCAGCATATGAACTATGGGATGCTAGAGATTCATGCCCCTCATGTCCCTCAGTACATTGCTAGAGTTAACTACAAGGGAAAGGGGAAGACCAGACTTGCTAGAGATCAGAGGAGGATCGATCCCAGAGGTTTGCCAAAGATTCAGTATGACTACAGGTTTCACACACAGTTTCACGCAGATTTCTACACCAGTGTGATCCTATCTAGGAACCCAGTGATTGCCAGGTCTGAGTGGGTGGATTGGGCAGCTTTCAGAGAGCTCAATAAGGATTCCATTGACCATGCTATTGCCATTTGTCAGCGTATGGGGGCGTACCAGATTATGGAGTTTCAGCATGACTAGAACTCAGAGGCCATTGCACAGTTCTACGCCACTTTGTATGTTGAGGAGGATACAAAGCGCATGCATTGGATGCTTGAGGGAACTTGGTATAGTGTGGACTACAGTGCGTTTGTTGCCTACCTTGGCTTTTCAGAGGAGGATCTTCAGAGAGATCAGATTCACTCAGAGCTTGCTCTAGCACCAGAGCAGATGGGATTCATGTATCCAGCAGGTGGTCCAGGAGTGGATGGGAAGGTTCTAGGTCTCCATCCTACCTACAGGTATCTTGAGAGGATATTCAGGAGGACTATTGACTGTAAGGGTGGAGACAAAGGGACAGTTGCAGATTATTCGAAGAACCTTCTCCAGAGGATGGCTCTAGGTGCTAGACCCTTCAGTGTCTATGATTTTATATGGAGCGAGATCAGGAGTGTTGGTGAGAGGCCCCTCAAGGGTTGTGGCTTTGCTCCGTACATCATGCATATGATTGAGCAGGTGACAGGACACACGTTTGACTATGACTATCGTCACAGGGTGTTGAGGCTTGCTATGGACTTGACAGAGACACACACCCCGCCACCAGGTCCAGGAGGAGGAGGAGCAGCAGCAGAGGACGCACCAGCAGCAGGTGCAGGAGGAGCAGCTTCACCTCCGCCACGTGCACCTCCACGTTCAGCTTCACGCCATGGCAGCCCTCCCTCTCCGATCAAGAAGTTTTTCAGTGCTATCTTTGGAATGTGCAAGGACATCAATGTGGTAAAGAGGAAGCAACATCACGAGAGGAGGGCCAGGAGAGAGGACACGAGAACGATGAAGATGTTGCATGAGCACTTTCAGTTTCAGCCACCCAGGTCTCCTCCGTCTGAGGACACTAACGAGGAGCCTGAGTCATTTGAGGAGCAGCAGGCTAGGTACCAGAGGGAGTACCAGGAGCACTTCGGTCGTTACTCGCAGCAGCAGGAGCAGCAACAGGAGACACAACAGCAGGCACCCCACAGTTCTTCTCAGCAGAGACTGCTTCTTGGTGGACAGTCTAGTCAGGGTGCAGCTCGTCCTAGTATAGTAGAGGAGTCAGCTGTTTTCTGGTGGGAGGACATCTTTGGGTACGGACACTAGCAGAGTTCCTATGTTCAGGACCCCCACTTTCAGAGCGGTCTGGGTGACCCTGGTCAGGGTGGTTCCCGTCCCTCAAGTGCTCCTCGGTCAGACGACGAGGGTGACGGTGACGGCGGCGACGAGTGACCTCCAGAGTCAGTTACAGCTTGCAGCCCCTTTATTCTATTGTTCTTCTTGTCAGACTTTTTGTGGTGCTAGATGACAAAGGGGGAGAAATTGTGATGATTAAAGCTTCAGAGATGCTTCATACGTTCTATTCTTGTATCTGGAGATATGTACTGCAGCTGTGTTTGAGTTGAGTTATGATTGACCTCCATTGACGTATCTTTTATATATCAGACTAGTTCATGTATCACATATGTCAGATCAGTTATGTACTAGTCTCAGTTTGATGTCGATTCGAGTTGTATCATGTGAGAGATGAGACTTTGTGAGACATGATCTCTATTTCCATATATCTTAGTGGCTTATGGATTTGGGAAACCATTGTGATGAGTGTTATGTGTGTGGTTTTACTTATGCATTTAATTTCATATACTTCATGCTTGTTGATTAGTATATCATTGGATGGTGTATTGCTTTTATTTTGTTATTATGTGATATGCCATGCCATATGCACCTCATTTGATTTATTTACTCTTGCACTCATCAGATGCAATGATTTAGGGGCAGTTTCAAACTCCACTTAGTATGTGCAAATTGACATTTTGAGGTCCTTTATGAATTCAATTCATATTGCACATATTAAGGGGGAGATCTCCATAAATCATTGAAACCAATAAGCTTAAATGTTTTATTCTTTTGTAAGCTTTAATCAAGGTTGCCATCAATCACCAAAAAGGGGGAGATTGAAAGTGCATGTTGCGCTTAAGTATGTTTTGGATGATTTGATGACAACATTGATTAAAGGTCTAATATGTTTGCTAAGTGTGAAACAGGAAAAAGCTTATCTCACAATATGTTTGAAATGAAATGCAAAGCCAAAATGATGGATTGATGTATGATATTAATGTCACAAGCACAAGACAACAATGAAAATGACATTGATGAAAAGGCTACTCTGTTGTGGGATAATCATGGTTCATGTGCTAACAAAGGATTCAAAGCAAAGTGTGATTGAATGGCTTGAAGATGATGAAGATAGCAAGGAAAGAGTCTTCGAGGTACTAAGCAAGGGTGAAGGGCAAGCGACGGCTTGGCGACCGAAGAACCTAGCTAGGGTGAAGAGAAGAAAGTACTTGCATTTAGTCGAAGGATCAATCAAGCTTGAAGATTACATTGAGTGGAGAATCAACATTCCTAGCAACAATATTGATTGAAGTGACTTGACACATTTGGGATTTCATCATATCACTTGTATGGAGTCAAGTCACATGCTCAAGATGGCTATGCTCGAGGGATATCTACTTCTAGTCATGACAAGCATTCCTCTAAATGAAGAAGGTGAAAGAGAAGCGGGCTTCGGTTCGATAAAGATCAACTCAAGAGGTTTAAAACTTGTTTTTCAATTCATCTTGAGTGATTAGGAAAGTCGTACTATTAAGAGGGATGCAACATATAGTAGATGATTCCATAAGTGCTCAAGTATAAAATAAAATCAAAAGAGAGACACAAAATCACTTCACGAACACTTGGAGAGGTTGTTGTCAACTTCCAGCGTCGGAAGTTCCGACCCTAAAGTCAGAAGTTCCGACACTGGGATTTTCAGCAAGTCTGTCCTCCCAGCGTTGGAAGTTCCGACCCGAGTTCCGACTCGAGTTCCGACACTCCCAGCGTCGGAAGTTCCGACCCGAGTTCTGACCTGAGTTCCAACACTCCCAACGTTGGAAGTTCCGACCCGAGTTCCGACACTGTCATCGTCGGAAGTTCCGACGCGAGTTCCGACAGTGGGATCTCGACCTACTGAGCCTCCCTGCCGCAAGTTCATCGGAAGTTCCGGTTATCTCCCGGAAGTTCCGACGTGCTGGAAGTTTCGACCCGACTTCCGACACTGTCTGAAAAGTAGCCGTTATACCTCTATGAACAGTGTTTCTAGTGAATGTCGGAAGTTTCGAGATCTAGACCGGAAGTTCCGACCTTCACGTTTTCAGACCAACGGCTAGAAAACGGCTAGATTCGTGGGTGGGGCTATAAATACCCCCAAGCCTCCCCATTTGGAGGCTGCTGATTCTGCTGGTTCCCACACCCATTCTAGAGCTTCCAAAGCACTTTCCAACCCTCTCTTAGTGAGTGATTGACCTTGTTGACACCGAAAGTGACGCACTGTGCCAATCACACAGCAAGCCGGAGAAGCTAGCTTCAAACGTGGCCCGGGTGCTCAGAAGTCCGGTGTGTGCCAGTCAGTTTGCCCTGCAACTAACAAAGGAGGTAAACTGTTAAATACAAAGCTGGAACATGCCGGGTATGACCAGACAGTTCCAAGATGTATGGCCCTGAAGCCACTTACGACGACATATAGCTATGAAAGCTATCTGCCAACACAGGTTTAAAGATCATTCGGCAGTATGAACGAAGTTACGTGAATAACAAGTTGTCGAATACGTTTGCATGAGAATTATACTTGCATGGTATATTAACTATGAATTAAAGTTTAACCAATCTCGATTGTTCAACCGAGTTGGGGTCCATGGGGATTGAACATGCAAATCAAGCATGATTAAACTAATCTAAAGCCTGCGCCTGCCGCACGACGCCTAGCCTTGTCATAGATCAAACGTACTTAACGTGCATGAACCCTCACCACGTGGCAATCTAGATACGATCAAATCGGCTATTACGGACAATAGATCTACTACATGGAAGACTCTACAATAATGAATATGAAAGAACAGGATAGATCTATAAAAGACAGAGCCGAACCGAGCGAGATCTAGATTGGGCAAAAGAGTGTTGCAAATATACATAAAACATTAAACATAGAGCAAACACATGATAACTTAATGAATCTAATAGATTGCCAAATCTAATAGAGCCGATAACTATTTTTACCCATGTCTTAATCCGCCGCACGATACAAGGCATAAGCAAAACTTCCCATCATTAGCTTAAATCCACCGCATGATACTAAGCCAAACATACGAGACTACTTGCATCAAATCTAAATCCGCCGCACGATACTAGACATGATAACAAGGTTGTCGGGACTTACGGAGGTCGACGGATCGATGACTCCTCTCAAAGAACACGACGACACGACTTGGACTCGAAGATGGCACGGGGCCGGGTTGGTTGTATTGATTGTTCACCTGTTTACAGTGGTTCTGGGGTCTATATTTATACCCTGGTGCTCTACGAGTCCTAGAAGGATACGATTACAACGATAAAATCAGGAAACTATCTAAAATATGATGCCTCCGCTCCAAGCCCCCTTAATAATCGGCTCGTGCTAACAATGACGAGATCTCCTGTTGCCAAATCTTCTGACATGCCGTATTTGTCGCAAACCGACTTAGCCTGAGGTAGCCGACCGCAGCGCCATATTGCCGAATCCACTCCTCGTTTGACCAGTCGCCTCCACAGCCTTGCCGAATCGATTGGATTAGCCGACCGTGCTTGCTGTCTACCGAATCCCTCAGGTGGTGGTTTCTCCCGAACCTGCGTCGTGCTGGCCCACTTGTCATAGTGCAAAAATTCCGTGTTAACACATGCCCCCTCAATTTCCGAACAAAGGTATTTGTTCTGAAATTGTTCGCAAGTCCACCGCGCATTCTAGGTCAGAACCGCCTCAAGCTCCGCGTTTTCCCCAAATTGCCAACAGCTTCAACTTCCATCCGAGCTCTGCAATGGCGACCCATGACGAGATTCCAGAGGTGAACTTCACTTTCCCTCTTAACGCATTCGGTCAATTTACATTGGTATTCGGCTCATTTAGCTTCCCCCGCACACATTCTTCTTCTAGGCCCTAAGGGACAAAATCCTGATTCCATGCGATGCGGATCCCGATTCTTATTTCTTGAGTCCAATGGGGAACTCCAATCCAACCAACATCATCGGTATGGAAACCAACAGAATCCCCTTCAAGCACGGGGTCATTTCATCGAACAGGTGGCGGTACACCTTCAAGAACTGGCCCTGCCTGCTGTCACCGGTTGGAGGAACTGGTATAGAAGAATCCAGGCGAAATTCGGTCCTCACTGGGAAACCCAAGACATTCATCATGCTCTGGAACTGTCTCTGGCCGACATGCCTAAAAATGAACCATTGCTCATAGCGGCTTCTCATTTTTGGTCAGACGCTCTTAATGCTTTTGTGTTCGGCCATGGCATAATGACAATCACTTTAGCTGATGTCTTCATGATGAGTGGTCTGAACATCACTTCGACCATGAATGCTGATGAGCTATTAGAGAAAATCACCCAGAGGTCCATTGATGTCAGCGTGGGGTGGATGAAGTATGTGGAAATCCACAACAAAGTATCAGGCCCAATAGCAGAGACAGAGCACAGGGCTTTTCTGAACATGTGGTTGTGCAGATTCATCTTCTGTGGGAGATCCAACGAGCCAACCCTCAATTACATTGCACTGGCCGACAAATTATCCAAAAGAAAACAAATCCCTCTAGGCAAACTCCTCCTGGATCTATATACCACATGATGCATCAAATCTCCACTCAAATGTATCATGCCACCCATGAAAGCACAGATAGACTGCCACCAATTGATTGTGTCAATGGTCCCTGGTGGTTTGTTCAGATGTGGTTTCAGCTATACATGCATCAAATAATTGTTGTGCCATTGGACAACCTCAGCTTTCCCTCCAGCAACTTTGCTGAGGGTGAAGAAGCCACAGAGAAAGCTTGCCAAACTTATGGGGAAGCAGCCACTGCTATAACCATCAACAAGAGTATTGGCAATC
This sequence comes from Coix lacryma-jobi var. lacryma-jobi, assembly GCA_009763385.1. Lineage (NCBI taxonomy): Eukaryota > Viridiplantae > Streptophyta > Magnoliopsida > Poales > Poaceae > Coix > Coix lacryma-jobi. Next base: position 106,148,993 of record CM019830.1, on the reverse strand, counting down.
TCTTCAAATTATTCTTCAAGGGCTTCAATCAGGTGCTCTGGTTACCCTACAGAGAGAATGACAACCTTACTTTCCCTATCAAATTCAGCTTTGATGATGGCTGCATAGATGAAATGGCCACAGGAGTTTTCAACTCATTTATCAAACCCTGCATCCTACCAGCCGAATTCAACAGGGGAAGACAAGTGAAGCACACTTATGAATTCTATCATCCTAATATAGCAGCCAGGCAATTAGGTTGTGGACAGCTCCCCCCAAAACTCATCTTTTCCACCATAATCAGGCCCAGGGAGCAAATTTAGTCCAAAGAGCGGATCACAATCGGGATGCAGGCCCATCGAGTATTCGGCCTGGGGCAAGATCTGCCAGACTACAAACCAGTACCATTCCACTTGATCCAGTCTGCTCATCCCCTTTTTGAGTCCTGGTGGCAAGAATGGCATGATCACATCTTCAACAGCCCAGTTCATCCCATGTGCCTGGAAATCCAAGCAGATCAGCTCAGACAGTGAGGTACAATAACAAATCATCTGCTACTTTAGTATTTGATCTTTGAGATTTCTAACTCTTTCAAAACTTCCACAGGACTTCACACCCAATCCTGACATTAGGCCTATCCAATATCATCAAGCAGGCCTAATCACTGTCTGGGACACAGTGCTCCTTCATTGTCTCGGTTTATGAAATCCCAAGCAGCATCATTAACCACCCTCTCAGCTAAAGGAGAGAAGAGAAAGGCCACTGAGGACACTTCCAGCTCCAGACAAACCAAGACCAAGCAAAACACACCTCCCCCAAAGGTAAGACGTTTTGGTTCCTCCATCATTATTAACTTACTCTTGACTGGCTTGTATGCCACTACAGGCCTCCTCCCCTGAACAAGAAAATGTCCAAACAACAGTGTCCCCAATCTTTATTACCTTGGAAGATGATGAGCATGCTGACGCCCGGGAAATGAACACCCAGAACCCGGATGATGTCAACATTGGTAGGTCCCTCAACCTTCCCTTTAACCGGCAGATTCTTGCCTCTCTTGACTGACCAGCAATTTCACAGATAACACGGTTGATGAGACTTTCATCGGCTCAACTCCAGACCCTGCTGGCCCATCCGGTTCTCAACCAGACCAAGACTCCATCAATCAGTCGATTCGTCAAGTAAGAATTAATTTCTCACTCTATTCCTCCTTCATATCTTACCTCAGTCGGCTAACCTGTCTGAGTTAACACAGACCTTTGCCAGCCCGGCTTCCAAATATGCATTCCATGTTAGCGAGTTCCTGAGCAAAAGAACGGGGGCCCAAGACCATCGGCACTCATCCAAGATGTCCTGAGCAACATAACAAACTTTCTAAATCAAGACATCTTGTCCTTAGTCAGAGACGCCGATGAGGTCAAAAACTTCCTCGAGCCCATTGTTGAAGATATTCCAGAAAATCTGAGGCTCCATCTGCAAGCTGTGTCTACACTAGATGACAGCTTTGCCAGGGTGAAACGAGCAATTAGAAGCACCGACCTGCAGTCTGCCAAATCCAAATGCACCCAGGAGGTTAATGACCTGTATGCCCAATTCCAAGAGGCCAAGAATTCTCAGGGAACTCTGGAAACTCAGCTAAAAGAATTGCAAGAAAGGAAGTCTGAACTGGAAGCTCAACTAGCTCAAGTCAACTCTGACATTCAGTCTTGCTCCTCTCAACTGTTTGTTTGCCGAACATCATTGAGGCAGCATCCTCCAAACTGTCACTGGCGCTCGATGAGGACATCAAGCTTAATGCAAGGCTTTCACAAGCACAAGGCACCGAAGAAGAGGACCAAAAGGCACTGGAGCATGCCAATCAGGTCAAAGCCGATGCTCTGGCGGCTATAAACCAATTCTTGAACAACTGAGATGACTATGTAACAAACTTTTAATTTCAGCAATCCCGTGTCAGAATGACCTAAACACTTTCTTGTGATATATCTGTATCTTTCATTCAATTGGTTATTGCTTCGATGACATCGTGATTAACCGCCTTATAAACCTGTTCGGCAATCTGGCAAGTGTTCGCTCCGAACATCTAAATCGGTAATTTTTTGCCGAAGCCAGGTGACCCTGCTCCTGCCGAACACGCAAGCGTATCTAGGCGGTTCGCACAGCCCGTTACTGTAGAGGCCCATCTTGGGAATTGGGGAAAAACCCCAGTCCGCCGGTTGATATTCGGCGTGTTACCCCGGGACATCCGCCACGATCACTGTTCCGCCTTTATAAATTGCCCCCGGAGGCTTGCCTTCTTCCCATCTCGCTTTGCTTTCTCTAGTACTCTCGCCGCTTCGGCTTCCTTGCTCGCTCCGCCCCAGGAAACCCTAATTCTCCAAGTACAATGGCGAGCCACGATGGTCGCGGCAAGCGCCCAACGACCGAGGAGGCGAAGGGAGTCGTGCTCGGCGCCTCCGTCAGCGCGGGTAGGACTTCTCGCCTACGCCCTTTGTGGCACTTCTTGAAAACCCCGCTTACACCCTGTCACTGTTTGCCGGCAGGATTCCCGTTATCTCCACCACCGGTGGGCACGCCAGGCCTTCTCCAGCAACGGGAGGGCCAGGAGCTCCGCAATCGGGTTCGTCGAGCTCCTCCGATGACCTCTCCTACCACTCCCATCCTTGGGAGGCGAACCCGGACCGGGATTCCGACGACGACTCTACTACGACCACAACGACGCCTTGAACTTCATGGTGCTGCGGGATGAGTCCCGGGAGGAGCTGGCCGCCGTCTCGAAGCAGTACGGGATCGATCAGCTGGAGTGGGAGGACCAGCGCCGGCAGTTCTGCGACGCAATCACGGGTATGAACACCCAATCCTAGATCGGCTTTCGGTCGTTCTTGTTGATCTTTTAACCGATCCATTTCAACTCGTCGTTCACAGCGCTGTCTGAAGAGCTGGAGCGCCTGAAGATGGCGGCGAACGCCGTCACAGATCGGTGAACGCCCAGGGCGACACCGCCGAGGCGCGCCTGGCCAATGTGCACGGCCGCGTCGAGCAGGTCGCCCTGCAGGGCGTGCACCACGGCGTGGCGCTGGGGTATCGGCGCTGAGTCCGCACGGAGGACGACTTCTCCGTGGTGCCGGTTGGCTTCCCGGCGGGGCATCCCCAGAAGAGTCGCACAGATCGACGATTTTCTGAATCCTACGAGGATCATACCCACGCCTCACCATAGTAACCAACCCGCAGACGGTCATCAACAGGGTGTTCTGGTAACTGATCTGCACCTTTTGCACAGCCCCACTATGAACAATGCTCCACTCTACCACATTCGTGTGTACAAACCCGTTCTCCCGTTTTGTGCTTGTGAGTGTTTGATTTATCTAGCCGATTGCACAGCACCGCGTGCACTTGGCCCTGTATTTCTGCGTTTTTTGCGCGCTAAAGGCGACACATGCCGTGCCGGGTTTTTTTGCTCTAAGGGCGATAGACTCTATCGGCCATTTTTGTGCTAAGGGCGATACAACTTCGTATCGGCCGTCGGTGCCCGCAAGATCTTGATTCCACTATGCACCGACCTCCACGCTAGGATGAAATCTCTTTAGATAACGTTCATTAATCGCCCCTAGCAAACTCTTCTCCTTGGAGGCTTTTTTTTAGAATGTACGCGTTACGGGACCACACCTCAGAACCCGAAAAGGCCCTTCCCAGTTAGGGGACCATTTGCCGAATACCTTGTCTTGTGGTACCGATCGGCAAGATAATTTTCCAAACCAAGTCTCCTTCTTCGAATCCTTTTTCTTTCACTTTCGAGTTGTAGTACTTGGCAACGCATATCTTGTTCCTTTCAATATTTTCCAAGGCTTTGAGACGAATCAAATGCAAATCCTCTAGCTCATCCATCATCAAATCTTTATAATCTTCTTTAGCTAGGTCGTTCTGCAATGTAATTCGTCTTGATCCCGATTGCAACTCCCATGGTAGCACTGCGTGATGCCCATAGACCAACTCGTATGGTGACGTTGAGTCGACCCATGACAAGCCATTCGGTAAGCCCACAAAGCTTCGTTGAGTACCAAGTGCCACCTTTTAGGTTTCTTCGATCTTCTTCTGAATAATCTTAATCATGATTTTGTTAGAAGCTTCTGCCTGCCCATTGGCCTGTGCATAATAGGGGAAGAATTATAGAGTTTAATCCCCCCTCCCTTCGGCAAAGTCACAAAACTCAGAGGAAGTGAACTGAGTTCCCGATCGGTAGTGATGGATTGAGGAATGCCGAATCGGTAAATGATTCTCCCTTGAAGGACACCATGTTCTCTGACGTCACCTTCTTCAATGGGATGGCTTCAACCCACTTATGAAATAATCCGTGGCTAACAGAACAAACTTATGTCCATGCTAGATGGAGGTGGATCTGGCCGATCAAATCAATGCCCCACCCTCTGAAAGCCAAGGCTTAATGATCGGATTCATGGCCGATGCTGGGGCCCTTTGCACATTGCCGAATCGCTGGCAATCCTGACAACCTCTGTAGTATTCAAAGCAATCTTCGAGCATAGTCGGCCAAAATATCCAGTCCTCCTGATTATCCATCTCATACGGTGAGCTGACTGGTGTGCACCACATACGCCTTCGTGCACCTCATACATCAGTTTCCTAGCCTCGTCTTGGTTCAGGCACTTAAGCAAAACCCCATCTATGGATTTGTAGTACAATTGATTGTCCAAGAGCGTAAACTTAAGAGCCTTGTACCTGAGTTTTCGGGAGACTTTTTTGGATGGGTCCCTGAGGTAATCGGCAATGTTGTCTCTCCAGTCTTCAATTGCCTGATTATCACTTGGGATTACTTGATCATCTTCTGGGGTTGTTTGCTCTTCCTCAAGTGCAAAAATGTTTTGATTCTCCCTATACCCGATGCTGCCTGAGCCAACTGGTTGGCTTGCTTCTTCGTTTGCCCCCTAGGAATATGTTGCAAGGTTGCTGATCGAAACTGTTTAAGGAGCTCTTGGCAACCTTCGAGATATTCCTGCAGCGTGTCATTTTTGCACTCGTACTCACCTGTCAGCTGCCTGATCACCAACTCCGAGTCACCGAAGATCTCCACTCCACGGCATCTGCCTTAACGTCCACAAGCAACCGCAATCCTCGAAGCAGTGCCTCATACTCCGCTTGATTATTAGTCACCGGGTACTCGATCGGTATAGAGTATTTGAAAGGTGCCCCCTTGGGAGAAATCAACATGATCCCGACTCCACCACCTTTGCTACATGATGATCCATCAAAAAACAATGCCCAGGGGCAATGGTTACTATGTCAGCGTTAGATCACGATGGTGAGTGACGAAATCAGCCATAATCTGGCCTTTAACAGCCTTTGCCGATTCAAAATGCAAATCAAATTCAGAAGAGCTAAAACCCATTTACCGATCCTTCCACTTAAAATCGGCATTGATAACATGTGCTTGATTACATCAAACTCTGATACTACCACACATTCGGCATTCAACAGATAGTGCCGAAACTTGGCACAGGAATAGAAAACGCACAAGCACAACTTTTCCGTAGCCAAATACCTCATTTCGGGGTCCAGTAGCTTTCGGCTAAGATAGGCTACGACTCTCTCTTTTCCTTCGAATTCTTGCATGAGGGCCGACCTTATGTTAGGTTGTCGGCCGCCACGTACAACTTGAAAGGCTTGTCGAGTTGTGGAGGGCCAATACTGGTGGTGCCTTCATGTATTCTTTGATTTCAATCGAAAGCCTTTTGTTGCACGTCACCCCACATGAACTCCTGATCTTTCTTGAGCTTCAACAGTGGAGAAAATGGCAGCACGCGCTCGGACAGTTGGATATGAACCTTCTGACAAAGTTGATCTTGCCAGCAGTGATTGCAGTTCTTTGAGATTGGTCGGCGGCACTACCTTATCAATTGCTTCCATGCTCTCTTCTTGCGACTTCGATGCCCCTTTTGTGGACCAAGAATCCCAGAAACTCACCAGCCGACACCCCAAATGCACACTTGGTTGGATTCATCTTTAAACCATGTTTCCTTGTGCACTCCAAGGTCTTCCTTAAATCGGCTAAGTGTCTTTCTTTCTTTGCCTCTGGATTTGACCACCACGTCATCAATGTAGATCTCTACGATTTTGCCGATCAGCTCATGGAATATGTAATTCATGGCTCGCTGGTAAGTAGCACCGCATTTTTCAAACCAAAAGTCATGACAATCCATTCAAACAAACCTATATGGCCGGGGCACCTGAAGGCGGTTTTTGCCACATCCTCTGCAGCCTGAAGATCTGGTTGTAACCTGCATTGCCGTCCATAAAGCTTATAATTTCAAAACCGGCCGAAGCATCTACTAGCAAATCGGCCACCGGCATTGGATAACCGTCCATAGGAGTGGCTTTGTTGAGTTCCTGAAGTCGATGCATCTCATCTTCCCGTTCTTCTTGTACACGGGACAATATTGGAGATCCATTCCGCATATCGACACAGCCCGAATGAAGTTAGCTTCTAGTAATCTTTCCACTTCCTTTTTCACGTCGGCCAATACCTCCTCCTTGTAGATCCTATGCGGAGGTTGTTTGTATGGGCAGTATCCAGGTTTGATCGGCAACTTATGCTCAACAATGGACCGATCTAATCCGGGCATCTCTATGTAGTCCCACGCAAAACAGTCTTTGAACTCTTTTAAAAGATCTACTAATTGCACTCTGAAATCAGGGTCTAAACTAGAACTTATGAACATCGGCCTCTTTTTACTTGTGTCGCCACATCCACTTCTTCCAGCTTGTCGTCCGATGTGAGCCACGTCCCAGTTTGCCCTCGCTGTTGTCGGTTGGGTTATCCATCTAAAAGAAGCTTTGAGAGCCGATTGCTTGGATCGGCTGTTGATCCCTGTCGTAGACGTTGACAGAACCTTCTCCCCACACACGATCGGAGAAGCAATCTACTCACTCCGTCGAATTCCCAGTAAGTGGGCTCAATGGTAGCAACACTCACCGAGTCGTCAGCTTGGACAATCTCGATGTCATGTCCAACCCACTGATGAGTATTTGGTGCATGGTCGAAGGTATGCAGCAGTTCGCATGGATCCAATCCCTGCCCAAAGAGGCTTATGCCCCCTTGCCATCAATGACAAAGAAGGTCGTGATGAGCGTCTTGGATCCAATCATCAGTTTCCACGTGCACGGCACCCCGAGTGTCAGAGGATTGCCGGCAAGTCACGGAGTATCATGTCCGTTTTGAGCAGATCTTCATCGTTCATGCCCAGCTTTCTGAAGGTGGCGTAAGGCATGATGTTGATCGCTGCGCCGCCATCGACAAACATCTTGGTCAGCGGCTTTCCGTTGACGTACCCCTTGACATACAACGGCTTTAAATGTCGATGCTTGGCTGGTTTGTCAAATGCTGCCTTCTGAGACAACACGAGCTGTGCGCGAGCTCGTCGTGCTCGGCCTCGTCAGAGTCCGAATACACCTCGTCCTGTGCCCCCGGCCGGCAGGAGCCATGAATTCCAGGGGAAGGAAGAAAGTCATGGCCACGTCAGCGCCTTTGTCGGTGTCGTCTGGCTTTTTCCTTTGGCGCCACTCTTGCTTCTTCTCCCATCGGCAGCTGCTTCTTTCCAACTCCCTATTCCGGAGGCGCTGCACCCTCCTTTTCTGGCTCTTTCTGAGCCCTGGCGGGCACCACTGCCCCTTCTGCCACCTATATGGGCGATTGTGCCTCCTCGCTGTCGTCCTGGTGGTGCGCCCTCCTGATCGCATATCTTTTGGCTTGCCGATCCGGGCTTTCCATTTTTAGGCGCTGATCGTCCATTGGGATGCGTGCTCCCAATCTTTCGTGGACGGGACGGCGGTTGACTCGAGCCTGCCTATACCCCTTGTACTGATCGCTGCACTCAGGGCAGTTATTGACGGCAGGCAGCTTCAAGCCTTCGTTCCAGCAGTGGCGAAGAACGGGCATTTCCCAGTGAGCCTGCTCCTGCTCTTGGCGGCGTTCCTGCTCCTGTGGTAGGCCTGTTCTCTGTGGTAGGCCCTCTCCTCCAGACGGTATCGGTACTTTTCCGTGTGACCGTCTTCACGCTGATATTCTTCTGCGAATCTCTGTTCCTCGCGTTGGAGACACCTCCGCTCTTTCTCTCCTTCCCGGCGCCACTTGTTGAGGAGATCCCTGTGGGTAGGCCAGCGCCTGGAAGATGACTCCCCGTGCTCATATCGACTATTCATGGTCTGGGTATGCTGCCAGAATTCATCGCTGGTGATCTGCCGATCGGGGTCCACTGTGCCAGACTCGTGCGCTTTGTCGGAGGTGAGGACTTTGACTTTGCCCTTGCCCCTGGGGTCCTCTGGAGCTACCATGTTCACTGAGAAGAACACGGCGTTCTGGGCGAAGGGGTTAGCATCGATCTTCATCTTGCCATTGAACTTGATGTGGCCGTCCTGGATGGCCTTCTGATCCTTGTCCTGAACACACACAATCATTAATAGAATGAGTGTTAGTGTTGTGGAAACCGCAGTACTTCTATCCTTGATCCCTCCAGGACGCAGCATCGGGTGATCCGGGGGTAGCCTGATTCTCCCTTCGGCGACCAGGAACTCGAAGAGCTTGTCGGCCTTGGTGACGTCGAAGTCGTATGCCCCTTCTGCTGGCGTACCATTGCTTGTTGGCCTGGGTCGGCTCCTTGTCCCAGTTGAGCTCTGCGCGGCCACCTCATCTTAAGCGTCGGTGTAGTCATCGGCTTCGTCCATGAAAGCCTGATACATCTGGGTCGCGACATTGTCCTTCTGGAAGCGCCCTTCCCTCCGGAAGCCTTGCGCTTGGATAGTCTTCTCATTCAGCCGGCGAGAGAGATGACCCAAGTCTTCAAACTCTTGACCAAACAGCTTGTCCCTAATGCTCGGGAGCATGCCTGCCACGGCCAATGGTGGAAGCTGATCGTCCGGCAGGTGCATGCCGAAGCACTGGCTCTTGACTTCCCTGAACCTGCGCAGGTAGTCCTGTGGTATCTCATTTGGCCTTTGGCGCACGTACATGATGTCCACCAGTTTCTTCTCCTTGGTGCCCGTGTAGAAGTGTGTATGGAACTTCTGTTCCAAGTCTGCCCAAGAGAGAATAGAGCCCGGCGGTAGTGACGTGAACCATGCGAATGCCGGTCCAGTGAGTGACGACGGGAAGTACCGAACCCTGAAGGCATCTTCGGTATTGGCCTCCCCAAGCTGGAGCAGATAACGACTGACGTGCTCCACGTGCTGGTGTCGTCTAAGCTGGAGAACTTGGACAGGTCTGTCGGCACTTTGACTCTGGGCGGCAGAGCCACACGGTGGACCATTCGGGGAACGGAGACCTATAAGCATAAGTGCCCTTAGGCTTCAGGCCGAAAGTGTGCTGCATCATATCCGCCATTTTCTCTAGCATGACATCGACATTAGAGTCGGCGGTCTTTTCGGCCGTCGGCTTCCCATATCCTGGATGTGGGGCGCCCTCTATGTTGTGAGGCTCAAGCATCTCATGGTACCCGTTTCCGTAGTAGTCCTTTATGAGCCTATAGGTTTGCGGGGAGATCTTGCGTGTTGACTCTGGCGGCTGACCCTTAGTGCCGAACGTGAGCTGACCCATGGTCGGCAATTGGCCCTCTGGCGTGTGCTTCTCTTGAATGGTCATCCCGCTTGATTGAGCCTTAGGCGGGGTCTCCTCACCAGCAGCTCCTGCCCCCTGAGGTGATCCGGCAGGTTGAAAGATGTGGCCCCGCTATAGGGCCAAACTCCGCCTTCATGAGTCATCGGCCTTGGGCCCAATTGGGCGATCATGATGGTGCGGAAAGTGTTGAGAAACGCCCCATGCATGCGACCGATGGCACCAGAGACAGCTTCGTTGACTATGTGAGACATTTTCAGCACTGCCTCTCTCTTCCCCGGGATCATTCGGGTTGAGTTGGACGGCTTCGGCAGATCGTGCAGACGGCGAACCTTTCCGCTCTTGTTCTTGGAAAAGGCTTCTAGGCACTTGGCCTGGAATTCGGCACAAGCATTATCCACCTGCTCTTTGTACTCGTCGGTAGTTCAGCGAGCTGCACCTGCATGAGCCCCGCCTTGTTGCTGGCCTCGGCTTCAGTGACTTCGACCATTGCTGCAGGAAAAAAGTGTCCCACCAGGCGTGCCAAAAAGTGTGTTGACACCGAAAGTGACGCACTGTGCCAATCACACAGCAAGCCGGAGAAGCTAGCTTCAAACGTGGCCCGGTGCTCAGAAGTCTGGTGCGTGCCACAGTTTTGCCCTGCAACTAACAAAGGAGGTAAACTGTTAAATACAAAGCTGGAACATGCCGGGTATGATCAGACAGTTCCAAGATGTACGGCCTTGAAGCCACTTACGACGACATATAGCTATGAAAGCTATCTGCCAACAGGTTTAAAGATCATTCGGCAGTATGAACGAAGTTACGTGAATAACGAGTTGCCGAATACGTTTGCATGAGAATTGTACTTGCATGGTATTTAACTATGAATTAAAGTATAACCAATCTCGATTGTGCAACCGAGTTGGGTCCATGGGGATTGAACATGCAAATCAAGCATGATTAAACTAATGTAAAGCCTGCGCCTGCTGCACGACGCCTAGCCTTGTCATAGATCAAACGTACTTAACGTGCATGAACCCTCACCACGTGGCAATCTAGATACGATCAAATCGGCTATTACGGACAATAGATCTACTACATGGAAGACTCTACAATAATGATATGAAAGAACAGGATAGATCTATAAAAGACAGAGCCAAACCGAGCGAGATCTAGATTGGGCAAAGAGTGTTGCAAATATACATAAAACATTAAACATAGAGCAAACACATGATAACTTAATGAATCTAATAGATTGCCAAATCTAATAGAGCCGATAACTATTTTTACCCATGTCTTAATCCGCTGCACGATACGAGGCATAAGCAAAACTTTCCCATCATTAGCTTAAATCCACCGCATGATACTAAGCCAAACATATGAGACTACTTGCATCAAATCTAAATCCGCCGCATGATACTAGACATGATAACAAGGTTGTCGGGACTTACGGAGGTCGACGGATCGGACTCCTCTCGAAGAACACGACGACACGACTTGACTCGAAGATGGCACGGGGCCGGGTTGGTTGTATTGATTGTTCACCTGGTTACAGTGGTTCTGGGTCTATATTTATACCCTGGTGCTCTACGAGTCCTAGAAGGATACGATTACAACGATAAAATCAGGAAACTATCTAAAATATGATGCCTTCCGCTCCAAGCCTCCCTTAATAATCGGCTCGTGCTAACATGACGAGATCTCCTGTTGCCATCTTCTGACATGTCGTATTTGTCGCAACCGACTTAGCCTGAGGTAGCCGACCGCAGCGCCATATTGCCGAATCCACTCCTCGTTTGACCAGTCGCCTCCACAGCCTTGCCGAATCGATTGGATTAGCCGACCGTGCTTGCTGTCTACCGAATCCCTCAGGTGGTGGTTTCTCCCGAACCTGCGCCGTGCTGGCCCACTTGTCATAGTGCAAAAATTCCGTGTTAACAGACCTCTAATTGCCAAATCCATTTGTGGGTTGAGAGAGATTCAAATTAGAGAGCAAGCCGCCTCTTGAGCACTTGTGCAAATCGTCGATCTTGTTGTGCGCATTCATTACTCTTGGACTCTACGGTCCTAGACGGCTAGGCGTCGCCGTTGAGCACCCAAAAGCTTTGTGGAGTGCCTCGGAAAGTTTGTGAAGGTTCGATCTCTCCTCAAGAGATCATCTAGTGGAAGGAGCATTGCGGTGAAATAGACCGCGGCTAGAGTGACCTGTGGTGTCCTCTAGAGCCACCTTTGTAGCTCGCAGCCGGCTCAACGGAGAGTAGGACCCGAGGGGGTGCCGAACTTCGGTAAAACAAATATCGTGTCTCCTCTTGTTATTACATTCGATATTTATGTGGCTCGAGCTTTCCCTGCAGGTTCTTGTGTTTGCATTATATATTGTATCTCTGCAGGGTGTGTGAAAGTTTGAAGAATCCGGAGTCGATTTGGAGCTCTGTGCCAAATCGCAATACCGGACATGTTCGGTATTGCTACCGGACATGTCCGGTATTGCCTAGAGGCTCAGCGACTTAGAGATTACCGGACGTGTCCGGTATCCCTACCGGACGTGTCCGGTATTAGCTCTCTGTGCAGAACTTTTATATCTTGCTCTAATTCATTTGTGTGCAGGGACTTGACTCTATATTCATTGTATATCTTTCATATACTGTTTGTTTGTCTCTTGTGGGGTTGATTTACTCCGATGAGAGCTTCCAAGAAAATTGGAAGCTCATATACTAATAGCTTCCGCATTCAAGGTGTTAATTTTTCAGAAACGCCTATTCACCCCCCTCTAGGCGGCATCTTAGGCCCGTTCAGTCCTTTCACCATCGTTTTATCCTGTACAAAAAATAGATGGTCACTATAGAGAAAGTGTTTTTTGGAGAATTATATGATATTGAATTTATCAAGAGCTTGAAACCGGTTTGATGAGGCTAGTAGGGAGTTGCTTATTTGTATTTCAGCATTGAATCCCTCCAATTCATTTGCCTCATTTGATGTTAAGAAAATCCTTAAGCTTGCAACTTTTTATCCTCAATTTTTTCAAGTTCTGATTTGAGGACACTTGAAATTCAACTTGGCACATATTTGAAGATGTTAGAATGGATGATAGATTTCAAGGATTGAACAGCCTCGGTGAGCTCTCTACCAAGCTTGTTAGCACCAGCAAACATGAATTTTATGGTTTGGTGTACTTAGTCCTTGAATTGGCATTGATCCTACCAGTGGCGACAACAAGTGTTGAAAGAGTATTCTTTGCATTGTGTTTAGTGAAGAATAAGTGAGAATATTATGAGTGACAGGTTATTGAATGATTGTTTGGTCACCTTTATTGAGCGTGATGTATTCTCTACTGTGAGCGAGGATGACATAGTTCAGACTTACATGGGCATGAGAGAAGCGCAAAGTAAAAGCCTTGAACTAGAACTTGTATTGTAGTCTCTATATTTATGTAAGACCTTATCTTATGTAAGTTTCGGACATATTTATGTAAGTTTTGAACCTTTTAATTGTAATATCGCAGTTTGGTTAAGTCAATTTATGCAACTTTTTCTTTGAATTTTGTTGTTTGCGAATGAATTTTTTTGCTAGGACTACCTTGATTTCAGATGCTGGGTCCGCCACTATCTTGAGGCTTTACCTACTCAAGCTCAATATAAGCAATACTCGCAGGATCTTGAGGCAACTTATAGGAAGCATACGACTTTTAGGTGTTGTTTGGTTGAACGTCTTAGGCCCATAATCGGTTCACATGGGTATCTGCTATCGTAACATCATGTTTGGTTGTAGTATGCTGCCATCGATCGCAGCGACAACTGATTCAGGCCAGTACAAAGTCGTTAACGCTCCCCTTTGAGCGTTATTTGATGTCACTATAGCAGTGAAGGACCGGAAACGACAACTAAAGCAGAGTGAATGGAAGCCAAAAAAATTTTTTAAAAATAGGCCACTATCCTAGACAATCAACCTCAAGAGCGAAGCCAACACGTGTGATGTCCACGACCGAAGTGATAGAGGGTATTTCCTAGGAACATAGCGGGACACCACAAAAACTCTCTCACCGTTCACGTAAGCCAACTAGCGATAAGATGAACTTTGGGTAACCTCAATTAACCTCCCCCAAGCAATGCGAGCGGATTCAGACTTTTTCACAAAGCGGGAAGACCAATTTCTGTAGAGCACGGAAGTCTGGAATCCAACGCAGAAAGGCGAATCTCAACATGGGAGTCGAACGAAGAAACCGCAGACGAAAACGCGCACTGACCGGACTCTGAGAGGGTCCGGTCAGTAAGGATCGGACATGTACGGTCACAGGAGTTCTATTTCTGGACCTCTCTGTGTTGGACCGGACTCTAAAGAGGAGCGTCCGGTCAACAACGTTCGGTCACACCTGCTCAGCAAACAGTGCGAGCAGTGCGTCCGGTCATGGCGCAACAAGCACATCCGGTCGCACAAAAACCGCTTTGGAACTGACCGAACTCAGTAGAAGTGTGTCCGGTCAATTTCCTAGGCAGTGTCCGGTCACCACGCGCGAACTGGATTGCGCTGGTGTTTAACGACCGGACGCTGTTGGATGCGTCCGGTCACTCACAGGGAAGCGTTCGCTCACCCCGACCAGCCCTCTGTTCTTCCACCGATTCGATCCGATCTCACTCAATTCTCGAGCACTTGGGCTCAAACTTTGCGCAAGGGATCACAAGCAAATTAGTGAGCTACTACTAAGAGATCATGACTCGAGCCTAATCGCAATCGGTGAATCACAGAAAATCGAGGAAGAATGGGCAAAACAAGATCCAAAATGAAATCCGCTTGATCTGTGCACTCATGAGGGATTAGAGGAAACCCTTCGACAGAAAGATGTCTCTCACGATGATGCACAAGATGGTTCAAACGGATTCGCAAATCATCCCTCGAATCAAAAGATCTCGTGAAGAACAAAAGAGGGAAAATGAGAAACGTGAAGAACAAAATCGCAAGACAAAGAGGAGCACGAATTGATCCTTGGATTTCAACAAGATATATGATTGCATCAGCTCATGATGTTGAGTTACAAGCCACTCCTAGCAACATAAAACTATGGATGACAAAAAGCTCAAGAAACAGAGCCCTCCTCACTCTAACCTTAACCTTCCCTCACAACAACAAAATGAGAGAGGCACACCTCCAAGGATAGCTACCCCAAGCAACTCCTTCACATATATATAAGCGCACGTTGAAAGACAAAAACGCTCTAACATTAAGCACTAACCCCAAATACCCTCTAGGGGCAATGCATCCACTCGCAATTTCTTCATCACGGTCCCCGCGTCTTCCGGGCAATATCATCCAACTCTGCAAGTTTCTTCATCAACGGTCACGCGTCTTCCTCATCGTTAGCTTTGCCGCAACGCAAGACTCACGATGTCGTCACGTGCAATCCCGATGACCATCATGCCTTCTCACCACTAGCTTCGTCTCGACGCAAGCCTCGCAGTGCTGCCATGCGTCGTCCTGTTCCACTAGGGAACCCCTGCACGGTTTTGAGGCCCAAACCGGTAAACCCGCCACCCTGAGTTTTCACGCTCAAACTCAGAAACCGACCACCCCAGGTTTTGAGGCCCAAACCTGCAAACCGTCGGGGTAGTTTTCTGAGGCTCAACTACCAAACCCGCGCCGAAGACAGAGCGTGGGTCGCACGCCCCATTACTGACACCGATGTCGACGCATGTCCAGCCTCCGCCAAGCACGACGCTTTCACCTTCTTCCTTGACTCGACTGACGATACTTGCATCTCTCGTGCAAGCCCGTGTCCGACCTCTGCCAGGTGCCACGACGCCATCACTTTTCGTTTTGACTCGATCGATACCGTCGCACATCCTCTTGTACTCTTGCTTGTTGCTGCCAAGTGCCAGGTACCGTAACTGGTCCTCCGGCCCTCCGGTCCGTTAGTCCAAGTGTCACGTTTGCCCTTTGACTCCTTGTCCATCGGCATGACACGTCTTTACTTGACCTTCACTTCGCCATCGACCATTGGCTCCGAGCTCCACATCTGCACACCAACACAACCAAGAGACATGTTGCACACACACACCAACACGAATTGAAGTAACACACCACAACTCAACACCACCGGTTAGTCACTAACATTAACAAGCACATATATGACTCAACCGGGAAAAGCCTCAAACCTTTCTCACAAATGTCAATCATTCATCATACATACATGGGCACTTAACCATGTTACATGGAGAAATCTCAACCATGTCACATGGGCACTTCTCAACCATGTGTTCTCAGTTATAATGCTTATGGCAAAGTTTACAATCTGCAACCAAATAAATATTGCTAACTGTTACAGTTCCCATTAACGTTGTCGCACCTTAGAGATTCTAACAGCTATTGTGAAGAAGTATCAGTGGATTATCCACCTCTTCCAATCGCTTAAGTTTTTTTGGTTCACTTGGTTGGTGCATAAAACCTAACATCATATCAAAGCCAGATGTCTCGAGTTTGAATTAGTAGAGGCATTTTTAAATCCTTCATCAGTGTCATGAAGTACTAGACCAGTTTCAATCGGGTTTCATGCATATTTAATAGGTTGTCATGTCATCAGATTTGTACTTTTTACGTGAAACGAATATGAGAAAAGAAGGAAATTGTTTTGTGTCGACGAAACGAGCGATGTTTCCAAGGTACGGGAACCCGAGTGAAACTCGGGTTGAGAGGACTGCGTTCGTTTCATCCATAGCACATCTCGCCCCGCCGCACATCTCCGTTGCGAGCGCGCGCAGGAGCCGACTGGCCGCGGGCACCGCTCCTCCCGTCCTGCCATCTTGCCCCCCGCGAGCTCATGTAGGAGCTGACCGGCCACGGGCACCGCTCCACCCGTCATGCCATCTCGCCACGCCGCGCATCTCCGTCGCGAGCTCGCGCACGAGTCGACCGGTCGTGGCGCCGCTCTACCCGCCATGCTCCTCTGCCGCGAGCCGCCGCAGGAGCCTGCCGCCATAGGCGTCGCTCGCCCCGCTGTGCTCCTCTACCTCTGTCGCGAGCCCGCGTAGGAGCCCGTCGGCGCTGGAGGGCGCCAGCCGCGGGGGCGCATGCTCCGCCGCGGACTGGAGGGCGCCGGCCGAATGCGGATGCGAGTGCGACGCGACGCGAGGGGCACCGGCCGAGGGCGCGGCCTCCGCCGCGCGGTACGGCGTCGCCGGATGCAGGGGCGAGCGCGTTGGCCGTGGGCGTGGTCTCCACTGTGCAGGAGGGCGCTGGTCGCGGGGCGCACTCTCCACCGCAGACAGGAGGGCGCCGCCGGATGCGGGCGCAAGCGCGCCGGCCGTGGGCGCGGGCTCCACCGCGCGGTACGACGCCGCCGACTGCGGGCGCGAGCGCGTTTGGCCCGGGGCGCTGGCCGGGGGCGCGTGTCACGCCTGGAGTTGGCGTTCCAACGGTGAAGACGTATTCTAGCTAGCCGTTATCATTTACGCTTTCATTCGTATGTATGCCATGTGGGGCCGATCGGCCAGTGTCTGTAACCAGCGCACAAGTGCTGAACCCGGATGCGGGCAGGACATCGTTCATTTTTGCACTCAGTAAGCTATCGCCAAGCCGAGGGGTTTGCCCGGCCGGCGTCGTCGCCATCTCTGGTTTCAGCTCGCGAACTCACGTCGTCGCCGGCGACGCGACGGCCAAGGGTCGTGACATCTGGTATCAGAGCCACCGTTCCTCGGCGTCTGTGCTGCGAAGCGCCGCCGAACCCTACCCCAATTTCGGAGCGCCGCGGAGTTCCAAATCCGTGTCGACCAAACCCACCACCTCCTCCACCTCCACCAAGTCAGCTCACCGCGGATCCTCACGACCACGGTAGCACCAGCCACGAGCGTCGCCATCATCGGGCGGCTCGGTCGATCGCGATCTAACTGGCGCGCGCACGCAAGGTGTTCGCTTGGAGTTGGTGACCGCGATCCGGCTATTCAGCGAGTTCTGGAGTAAGTCTCGTTCCAATTCGCGACCTTTTCCCCATCTCTAGCACCAATCGGGCACGGACAAGGGTTGCGCGGCATAGCTCGTGTGTAAAATTCCGTAAGTCCAGTGAACAATCGGGGGTGCGGCGGCGAACGGCGGGGGAACGTCCATAAGCTTGGGTTGCCGCGCTAGTGCTCTTGTGCTTGCACATCACTAGTCTCGGTGTAAAATCCCTCGGCTTTGCATCGTTCCCAGGCGGCAGTGACAAACTACGCAGTGCAACAGGGGAGGTCTTGTACCGAACCTACTGCTAGTTCAGCTGGCTCCGAAGAAACGACGCGCGTTGTCTCCATCGCCTCAGACAAGGTTGCTGCTTGAGGCTATGACGAGGCGTTCGGACGAAGAGAACTCTCGGTGGGAGAATCTTCAGAAAAATTTGGATGTGATGTTCAGCCAAACTGCCGAGATGCACACCACACAACGGCAGATGAAGGCTCAGATGGACCTGCGATCAGCAGCAATGGATGAATATGCCCGGGAGCAACACACCATCGCACAGCAAGTCTTAAGTAATGGGGACGTTGAGGCAGATGGAATATGAGAGTAAAGCAGTGAATGGCAAATCTCTTGATACAGGACCAACATTTGATGAGGAGGGCAATGCAGCTCTGGATTTTGAGGATAATGCATCCTTTGACAACATCTTTGCAGATACCAAGCTCAAAGACAAAGTTGAACCATCCAAACAAGTAAAGACTGCTCAGATGGTAAACAATCAGCAGGATACCAGGGGTGATAACAGGGGTCATGGCAGATTTAGGGACCAGAGACCCAACAAAACCTTCATGCCCAAGATGGACTTTCCCGACTTTGATGGTACAGACCCAAAGGTGTGGTTGGATAACTGCACAGATTACTTTGAGCTATATCAAATTCCTGAAGGGATGTGGATCACTGCAGCAAGAGTCCACTTAAAAGGCTCAGCTGCAAGATGGTACCAGGCTTTCAAGCAAAACAACAATTTCAGAAGCTGGACTCATTTCTCTCACACCATTCAGCAGGAATTCGGGTCTAATGATTTCAGATCATCTCTCAATGACCTGTTGGAACTCAAACAAGTGGGCTCAGTGGAGGAGTACACTAGTCAATTTCAGAGCTTACAGTATGGGGTGCAAATGCACAATGCCAGTTATGATGACATGTTCTTTACCCAGCATTATGTAAAAGGGTTGAAAGATGACATTAGAGGTATGGTGGAAGCACAGATGCCTGTAACTGTGTTGAAGGCATCAACAATTGCCAAAGTGCAGCAAAAAGTCATAGAGAGAGGCAGGTCCAAGTATGCAAGACAACCATACCAATCAAGGGCATACTCTACTACCAGGACAGAAAACAAATCCCAAACCTCAACTCTTTGGAGTGACAGGCAATTGAGAGATTACAGAAAGGTCAATGGCCTATGCTTCAATTGTGGAGAAAAATTTGTACCTGGTCACATGGAAGTCTGCACAAAGAGAAACAAGCCCAAAGTGAATGCCTTGGCTGTCAATGATCCCGACAGAGAGCTCACAGATGAGGTCTTGAATGAACTGGCAAGAGAAGATACACTACAGGAGGAATTTTGCCAACTCTCATTGAATGCAATGACTACCCTGGACAGAGCTGAGTGTCTGAAACTCAGAACAAAGGTAAAGGACAAAGTGATGCTCATATTGGTAGATAGTGGCAGTACTCATAGTTTTATCAACTCAAAATTGGTCCAGCTGGCTAGATTAGCAACAGTTCCTATTTCTCCAAGGACAGTGCAATTGGCCAATGGTACAAAACTCTCTACCACCACTATGGTTCCAAATTTGCAGTGCTACTGTAATGGCCAAAGCTTTAGAACTGATATGATAGTGCTTGATCTGGAGCCCTATGATGCAATATTAGGCTGTGACTGGATGAAAGCTCACAGTCCAGTGCAGTTTGACTGGGATCAGAAAACTCTGATGTTTCAAGAGCAAGGGAAGGTAATCAAGTTGCAAGGAGTCACTGCACCTGAACCTCTGGTAGCTCCCATTTCAGCCACCAGCATGTACAAGGCCACAAAAGGGAATGACATATGGGCCCTGGCAGTGATCAACCAAGTAGTGGAGACCCCACCCCCAAAACACAAACAAGAAGCAGACCATAAGGAAAAACTGCAGCATTTATTGGCTAAGTACAAGGACATCTTTACTGATCCCCAGTGTTTACCTCCTCAGAGAGTGTATGATCATGCAATACCCTTGATCCCAGGGTCAACACCAATCAATGCTCGACCATACCACTACAACCCTGCACACAAAACAGAAATAGAGCAACAAGTCCAGCAATTGCTACAAACTGGCCTGATTACACACAGTCATAGTCCTTTTGCATCCCCAATCCTATTAGTCAAGAAAAAGGATGGGTCTTGGAGGTTTTGTGTTGACTACAGGAAATTGAATGACTTAACTGTCAAGAACAGATTTCCCATGCCAATCATAGAGGAGATTCTGGATGAGTTAGCAGGGGCTAAATTCTTCACAAAACTGGACATGAGAGCAGGGTATCACCAGATAAGAATGCTCCCTGAAGATGAGTTCAAAACTGCCTTTAAACTCACCAAGGGCACTATCAATTCAAAGTCATGCCCTTTGGCTTGACAAATGCTCCTGCCACTTTTCAGTGTCTCATGAATGAGATATTGAAGCCCTATTTGAGAAAATTTGCAATGGTCTTTGTGGATGATATTCTCATATACAGCACCAGTATCAATGAACACTTGGATCATCTAGAGATGGTGTTTGAGACACTGAGAAAGCATCACTTATACCTAAAGGAATCAAAGTGTACATTTGCTCAACCAAGTCTGGAATACCTAGGCCATGTGATATTTGCAGCTGGGGTATCCACAGACAACAACAAGATTGAAGATATGCTCAAATGGCCCCAACCCACCACTATGACAGAATTAAGAGCCTTTCTAGGGTTGACAGGGTACTACAGAAAGTTTGTGCAACACTATGGCCTCATAGCTAAACCACTGACAAATCTCCTCAAAGTCAAGCAGTTCCAGTGGACTCAAGAGGCACACACAGCTTTTGACAAGCTCAAACAAGCTGTTACTCACACACCAGTGCTGGCCTTACCCAACTTCCACCTCCCATTCACAGTGGAAACAGATGCATGCCAGGATGGCATAGGAGCAGTGCTTATGCAAAGGGGTCAGCCTATAGCTTATCTAAGCAAGGCATTAGGACCAAAACATCAAGCACTCAGCATATATGAAAAAGAATTTCTGGCCCTTATAATGGCAGTTGAAAAATGGAGGCACTACTTGGAGAGAGGGGAATTCATTATACAGACAGATCATAAATCTCTTGCATTTCTCAGTCAACAAAATCTCCACTCTGACCTTCAAAGAAAAGCAATGGCCAGAATGATGGGCCTTCAATTCAAAATAGTATACAGGCAAGGCAAAGATAACAAAGCAGCTGATGCCTTATTCAGGGTGGGTCACTTGATGGCCTTACAAACTGTTTCATCAGTACAACCTAGCTGGCTACAAGAAGTGCTCAATTCTTATACTACAGACACACAAGCACAGCAGATGCTCCAAAGGCTGGCTATTCAAAGCCCTGACAATCAAGGGTTCAGTTTGGACAAAGGTATAATATGGCACCAAGGTAAGGTCTGGATAGGTAACAATTCAGCCTTACAGACCATGATCATTGCTACTTGCCACTCTAGTGCTTTGGGGGGTCACTCAGGTACTGCTGCTACATACCACATACTAAAAAGACACTTTGCTTGGAAGGGTCTCAAAAATGATGTAGAGAACTATGTCAAGCAATGCCAAGTGTGCCAGCAAGCTAAGCACTCCCTGCAACATCCTCTTGGTCTGCTTCAACCACTACCAATACCAACAGGAATGTGGCAAGATCTGACCATGGATTTCATTGAGGGTCTACCTAGATCAGAAGGTTTCAATGTGATATTAGTAGTTGTGGACAGACTCACAAAATATGCCCACTTTCTGCCAGTGAAACACCCATACACTGCTGCAAGCATAGCCAAGATATTCATGGAAAATGTGGTAAAGCTACATGGCATCCCTGCTTCAATTGTTTCTGATCGTGATCCAATCTTTGTGAGCAAATTCTGGAAAGAGCTCTTCCATCTACACAAGACCCAACTCAAATACTCAACAGCGTATCACCCTCAGACTGATGGCCAGTCAGAAAGGGTGAATCAATGTCTAGAAATGTACCTGAGGTGTGTTGTTCATCATTCACCCACAACTTGGAAATCATGGCTCCATCTAGCAGAACTTTGGTACAACACATCACTGCACTCCTCTATTGGGTGTACACCATTCAAGGCACTCTACGGTTATGAAGCTAATCTGGGGCTCATTCCTACTCTTCCACCTGACACCACACCATCCGTGGCTGAACACATAGCAGACAGGCAAGCTCATATGGAATCTCTGAAACAACAGTTGGCCAGGGCACAACTTCGTATCAAGAAATAGGCTGATCGTAAACGCACTGATCACACGTTTCAAGTCGGTGACAAGGTACTTCTGAAATTACAACCTTACACTCAATCTTTAGTGGCCAACAGACCGTACCCGAAGCTTGCATACAAGTATTATGGACCATTTACAGTGGTGCAGAAGATTGGAGCTCTCGCTTACAAACTGAATCTACCAGACAACTCATTGATCCACCCGGTATTTCACATATCCCAGCTGAAGCCGTATACGGCAGACTTCTCCCCAGTGTACGACACATTGTCTGTTCTATCTGATCTCGAGGCAGCCAACACCACTCCGGCTGAAATACTGGAACACCACATGGTGAAGAAAGGCAATGCGGCAATTCCTCAAGTCAAGATCCGTTGGACAGGTCTACCACCATCAGCAACAACCTGGGAAGACTATTACGTCGTGAAGAGGAGGTTTCCAGATGCGCCGGCTTGGGGGCAAGTGGCTTCTCAAGGGCAGGGACATGTCACGCCTGGAGTTGGCGTTCCAACGGTGAAGACGTATTCTAGCTAGCCGTTATCATTTACGCTTTCATTCATATGTATGCCATGTGGGGCCGATCGGCCAGTGTTTGTAACCAGCGCATAAGTGCTGAACCCGGATGCGGGCAGGACATCGTTCATTTTTGCACTCAGTAAGCTATCGCCAAGACGAGGGGTTTGCCCGGCCGGCGTCGTCGCCATCTCTGGTTTCAGCTCGCGAACTCACGTCGTCGCCGGCGACGCGACGGCCAAGGGTCGTGACAGCGCGAGCTCCATCGCGCAGGAGGGCGCCGGGGGTGGGGAGAAAGCTTTGCCACGGATGGGAGGGCGGCGCCGGTTCTGCCGACCACAAGGAGGAGCTCCGCCGGCCACGATGCCTACATGGCTGGGCGGTGGCAACAGTCCAGAGCATACTACGACTAGGAGTTATCCTTCGGTGACACGGGCTCGTCGTGCACAGGCTTGGAAGAAAAGCGGAGAGAGAGAAAGGGGAGAAATTGGTGGGACTAGAAAAAAAATATTTCAGGAAACTAGACAATGAAACTACATATAAGAGGGATACTTTATTTCATGTTAAGTTTCACTTTGCACTTAGACTAAGGGCTTGTTTAGTTCCGAGAAATATTTGGAATCTGCACTGTAGCACTTTCGTTGTTATTTGACAAACTTTGTCCAAACATGGACTAACCAGACTCAAAATATTCGTCTCGACATGTAGATACTAAAAGTACAATCAGTTATTTTTTACCTATATTTAATGCTCCATGCATACAACTAAAGATTGATGTGACAGGAAATCTAGAAATATTTGGAGGAATTTGGGGAAACTAAACAAGGCCTAACTGCAGCGCCACCCTGTAAACCACCATACTACAGGTCGTTTTTTGTGAGCGCAGCGCAGTATGGTATCACCTCCGCTATGCTAGCGCACTCTCGCTCGTGAGCATGTAGCGGAGTGGGTCGAGCGAGCAGCAGACAGCATGCGGTAGAGGGAGGGGAGAGAGCATGTAGTTGTGGACCCCATTGATTCAACTAACTAAAAAAATGTTATAACTCATAAACTAAAAAACTAAATTAAATTTTGATTACACCGTTAAATTTGTTTCAATAAATCATTTAAAATAAGATCTCATATGAATATATTTAAATAAAATTAATAGAGCATGACAAGTGGGGCCGTTGTTGTTAGTTGATATAGAGTATGTGATATAGAGGAGGATAAGTGCAGGAGAAAGTGATATAAAGAAAAGAATCTTGATGACTAGAATAGAATATTCATTTTAAAGGATGAATTTAGAGTACGAAGAGTGCAGATAGTCTTAGGCTGACCTTAGTGAATTGTCTATCTCTTCCCAATCACTTAAGCTTTTAGGTTCACTTTGTGCATGAAACCAAACCAGAGCAACGTATAATGAACTACAGTTTTTCTTTAAATTTTTGTATAGACTCCAGAAAATGCTGAACGAAAGATGGTATTTGCTCCTTTGCTATGCTGTTCTTTCAACGACATGAGACGAGGGGTATTGTGTGAGCCCCATGAGAACAAATTAAAGTGGCTGATATTATGTATTTGACAACAAAATCAATTGGATTGTTGTATGCTGGTTCCGGTAGAATTAACATTGATGCAGCTCGGGTTCCACCGAGCCTATCTCAGTCTGACAAGCAAAGATTTAAGAGAAGCTTGTTGATGGTCACTCAAAAAATATAATGTACTTAGACCATCAACATTTCTCGATTTGAGATGCAAAACTAAATTACATGCATAACATTTCTTGCTATCTTGATCAAGCTTTAGCATGCTCACATCGTGCTCCAGTCTTGAACATTCCTATAGTAGTCACCATTAGTGCAGATGTTGAGCCTAAGCTATAATTAACCGACCTAAGTAGGTAGACGCCTCAGAGTACTCTCCGCTCAGTGGGCGCACTCGAACAAAACAAAATGAATTGGTGCTACAGCTTAGGCCTGGCAATCCCTGTGTTTTAATCGAGTACAAGGTTTACAATGCCCCCACAATCCTCAGGCTCAATACCAACTCTTCAGGGAAATCATTTTCAGTGCATTTTCCAATACTAACTCAGGCCAATGAAAAATATGGTTGGAATCAGTTGTCAAGCACCCAACTTCCAGTATACCGTAAACATCTAAAGTTCAAAACCATCTTTACAATAAAACTGGTGGAAGTGACCATGTCGATGGAATTGGGACTAATTCTTCATGCGGCTTCAGAATGGCAAGCACCACTATCAACATCAATACATCATGGTGTTACTTAGCCACAGGTTACCACTTACAGGAAGCTAGTACCTAGTGAAAAGTCACTAAAGTTAGAAAGAATCTGAGAGCGGGTGGTTCCAATCTGCTGTGCAATCTCGAGTTGCTCTTCTAAAGACAGCATCTCATAGCTGCAAAAAGGTGAATAATTCAAAACTGAATAGTTAAGAATGCATGATACCATAAAAATGAAAATAAAGAATATGGGAACTTGGGATAGTGTAACCAGGAACTGAGCGGAATTTTGTTGAAAACTTTTATTACATAAAAACTAGTGAACACAAAGAAGGGGATAGTCAAGCGAAGGTTAGTTTAAGAAATATCAATATGTCCTAATTTGTTACTCATCCGCAATAACATCGAACAATATTTCAATATTATGTTTAGAGCAATACACTTCAAAGTAAACTAAGGGGTGTTAGTTGGTAGGAATTTTGGTGTAAAGTTCCTGTAGCACTTTCGTTGTTATTTGACAAACTTTGTCCAAACATGGACTAGACTCAAAAGATTCGTCTCGACATTTACAAACAAACTGTGCAATTAGTTATTTTTTTACCTACATTTAATACTCCATGCATGCGTCTAAAGATTCGATGTGATGGGGAATCTTGTAAATATTTGGAATCTAAACATGCCCTAAATTTACTAAAAAACAATTTGAATCATGAGAATGAGTTCATTTTTTATCCGTCGCTCTGCAAAATTTGGAAGATTATCATGTTTGTCCAAAATTTTAGTTTAATACCCCTTCGTTCCAAATTATAAGTCGCTTTAACTTTTTTGTTACATCTATTTTCCTATGTATCTATATATGATACATGTTTAGATACATAGCAAAATTGATGTACCAAAAAAGTTAAAACGGCTTATAACTTAGAACGGAGGGAGTATATCTTACTGATTTGGTAAAAGTCATTCCCTTGCATTTTACTAGTGTGAAATTTTGCTTCAACAGCACCATTTAACCTTATTTTGAATTGGATCAAATGACAAGTTGATGCATTGAAGATTCACTTACTGAGAAAGAAGCTCAAAGTCAATGATGTTATCCGGTCCAGGACGATGCGCCTTGCCATTTGACTTAAAATGCCTGAATGATCTTGGATTCAGGCCACAGACATGAGGTACAGCATCTACAAGCTTCCTCTGCAAGCTCTGGAGTCGGCGAAATGTCAATTCATCAACAGGTGCAATGCATCCAATGCCACCATCCAATGTTCCAAATACAAGAGCAAAACGATTCGTCTTTTCAGATGCTAATCCTTGTGTAGGCAACATCTGTAATCTCAGAAACTTCGACACATGGGCTCCAACATGAAATTCTGCTCTGGAAAGGAGCTTTTGCCCCTTCCAGCTCTCCACCATTTTGGGGGCATAATAGAAAATCTGCAAGGTGTCATTATTAATTAACTGTAATGTAATTAAGGGCCAAATCCTTGTGTTTAACTGAAAAATATTGAAATTCTGAATACGTCACAAAGTTTTGATCTGTTTGACGACACTATTTGAATTCTCCATACCCTTCTCTTCCCCTTAATCACTGCGGTTACCACAATTCGCCATTAGGGTTCTATACATAGAATCTGTCAGTATTTGCAGAAACAGCCAAAGTGGCCCTCATACAGGTGGGCCTCATTTGTAAGGCTCAATATGCCAACATTTTTCTTGAGCACTCCTCATCAATGGCAATGGAAATGACCCTCACACCCTCTAGCTTTGCTTCTGTGCCGACCCTGCCCCGTGTCTAGTTGCGACTGGCAGACATGGGACCAGCGATGATGCACACCAAGATCCGCAAGATCTTCATTTTGGCGCTAAGGTCCACCATGGCAGAGGGAAAGATTCCTACTCCGCCGCCAGAGAGTTGGCACAGGCAGGTACCCTCATCAAGCTCCTTGTGAATGAAGGAGAATATAATTGGTGGAATTGGATGATACATTGCATTGAGCCTCATGGACTGATTATATAGAGTACATGTAACTAACATCCAACGTGGGTAGACAATGTGGTACTATTCCTATTTACTCTAATAGTGAAGTTGGGAGGCCTCTCAATATCGCTAAGGCCCAAGAGCCCAATGCACCCAGCTCTTCCTCACCTCCCTGCGCTCCATGCTCACAATGCCATCCTATGCCCCTACTCACTCGTTCACCGGAGCCGCAAGGGGACGCCCACTCCACTGCCATTGCTGATCTCATGAGGGCCGTGCACTTTAAGAGACCTCCTGCTGGCCACCCTGCGACAGTCAAGCACCTTGCCAACCACCTCGCCAACCTCCACAAGCTTCTCCTTGTCCACGACTTTGTCCCCAACAGCACGCTATCACCAGGCTGACGACAGCATTGCGGGCTTCATCCCCTGTCGCTCCACTAGAAAAGTACCTACCATGTCCATCCCAGTCACACCAGCACTAAGTGCCTCACTTCTGACTCAAGCCCTCCCACATGTACAGCACCAGCACTGCCCTGACTCCCTGCACACAATCCAGGGTGTAAAGCTAGAAGGGAAAGAGAGGAAGAGATGAGGGAGAGAGGGAAATGAAGCGGTGATGGACAGGGTTGTCTCCTTGTTGCCGCACGAAGGAGGAAGACAGAAGAATTGTACATAAAGAGGGAGATGGAAGATATGGGCACACTGAAGTGGCAGGAGAGGGAGCCAAGAAATAGTAATGGTGGTGTGGAGAAAATTTCTTTTCATGGCAATGAGAGAATGTTGCTATCATTCAGTGGCATGTGAGGAATTATCTCATTAAGCAATCATGTGAAAAGTTACTTCATTCAGATGAGGAATCAACTAGATATTGTAGCATAGACCAATTTGCAGGAAGTCCAATAGAAGTATAGAACCACATAAGAATAATTATTATACATAAAACGATAGGACTGCAATATGCTGTTACAGAAAAAAACAACATAAGCCCATATTGTCGGGAAGGAGAGAATAATTGAGCTTTGTGAACAAGTGTTTCCCATGGACTTGACATTGCTCCCAGTAATATAACAGTGTGCTCTCCATGCAGCTGACGTTGTTTCCCAGTCTAGTACCCACTGTAAGTTGGCAACAAGGAGTGGGGGGAAGCCATTAGTCTAGACCATGCTTATACAGCTTATAAGCGTCACAGAGGCTGCTGCTTGGGGGAATGCCAACAAGCAGATGCCCCAACAGCCATGCCCTTAGGATTAAGCATTCCTCTTTACCAACATGCACTGGTACAAGGGCGCCATCTAGCTAAACACTAGCCTAGTACTTTCTTTAACATTGATTTCAATTTTATTATTTATTTATTTTGACATGCGGCCAACAAGTATTGAGTGCTGGTTTGCCATGCCCAGGTAGGAATAATCCTACAAGAACTACTCATGTACTAAGCGAAAATATGATGTTTCAAGCTGCCAATGCATACATGCAAGCTAACAGGGAGATTGGTAAAGAGGGAGTGAAGACTGAATGCAAGGTTCTACTTATGAATCAACTAAAAATACAAAAGATGGGACAAATTACCTGCACGTTCTTGTCAGAATCTGAAACTACAAGGCTCAAGGTGCTTCCATCAATTAAGAACTCAGTTGCAAAAGAATCAAGTGAACCAAAATCTTTGCCAGAAGACTCAATTGAGAACCTTGCTCCTTCCAACTAAGAAAATATATGCTTTTGTGAATATCACCAAATAAAACAAAGTTTTTCACCTATTAGGGCATTGAAAGAATGTCAGTCATTGTAATAGGTTGGTGCTTGGTAGTTGGTACTGTACTGCAATAGCTTGCTAACATACAAAAAAGTGCACACTGCTGTAAAAAACAACCAAATGAAACAAACGAAATTTGAGAATTGACACATAACAATGTAACTCTTTTCTCCTCTTGATTATTTATTTTTCAGGATAGCATTTTGATATGCAAGGGGAATAGAATAGTTACACAATTACACTGTACTAACTATTGTTTATTGTACAAACTAATTGTTTAAGAAAATAACTATAACTGTGTCTTTTCTTCAACTGTCCCTTTAGCAGAACTTGCTGGCAGAACCTTGGAATCAATTGGGGCTTCAAAAGAGAGTTTTTCGAGATGATGCAGCAGGCTAAAACTCAATCTCGGAATCCCTTCTTCATGGAATTCTTCATCATTGCAGCATGGCAAATTTGGAAGCAGCGAAACAACTTCATATTTGATAGGGGTTGGCCCTGTTTTATCTCTTGGAAAAGCTCCTTCTGTGAAGAAGCTAGGCTCCAAACTCATAGGTTCAATGATGTAAAGCGCCTAGAGTTTCTTTTTTACAGTGTGTCTCCCTTTTCGTTTTAATAAAATCCACAGTGGGGGCCTCCCTTGCTGTATTTTTTTATTTTGAAAGAACGACAGCAGGGGAAGCCCCACTGTTAGGAATTTATTAAACAAAAAAAAACCAAAATAAAACCAACTGTACAAAAAGACAAAAACCAGCAAAGAAGGAAACAGGTAGCCTGAGGGTGGATTATATAGGAATAGGAATGCATTGCTTGGGGGGGCAAGAAGCCTTCCTTAGAGATAAGGCAAGTCAGGATTGCATGATCCTAATCTACCATATCTGAAGATATCCCAATATACTCTAACAGAACATATCAGAAAAAGAAAATTTAACTTGGTAGCACGAAAATTATTTATAACTATCAAAATAAAAACAAGGGTTCTTAAGCACCACATACAAATGAATTGAAGTATTTACAATACTTACAATGTTCAGGCTCACAACATGCAATGGGGCATCATAGAATGCAACGGCAGTCAATTCAGAGCCAGTCCATTTATTCAATGTGATCTTAGGACCAGAAGCTATCAGTAGATGACCTTGAAGAGAGGCAACAGCAGATACAGCACCTTTGCTTTCTTTTGAGTAGACTTCGGTAACCTGAAATAAATATTAACATGTAACACATAAAGATAGTGTTAGTTGAAATGTCAGTAAGAATGGAAACAAGGAATTTTTAACCAACGAAGTCCAACTATGCTCTCCTTAAGTACCAGATTTTGAGAATTTTCACTTTTATTGAAAGAGAACAGAAGCACCCGTCCTCTAGCGGAAACATCCTCCCCTTGAACATAAGCAGTTCCAATAGCCATCAGGGTTTCATTTTCCATCGTAGATGTGTTCTGAGGTGAAAATCAATAATATTCTGGTAAATAAAATTTAGTTTGAGTGTAGTATCCATACAAGTGTAGAAGACACATACTTGCAAGGTAACAATGCGCATTGTTAAAGCGTTTTCAAAAGATTGCATCGGAATAGTGAACCTTGTCTCCCAACGTCCACTGGGTTTTCCCAACTCCATAATGCGAACTTCAAATTCATCAACAGTATAAACCTTTTGGAGGTCATCACCACTTGTAACATCGTTCTCTATGTGCAGACCCAATTCTTGATCAGCCATAGAAGAAAGAACTTGATTTAAGGGTGAACCTGCTGCAATAAATGAAATAAAAAACCTTAAACTAAAGAAATCTATCCATACATAGATAAGCCTTACAAGCACAATAAAAAAAGCAGTGAACTAGTACGTAAGCAATGGTAAGGGCCTCTTTGGGACTGCTCTACTCCAACTTACAGGAAAGGGCAGCATATGACAGTACATGTAGTGCTTACAGAAACAGAAACCAAAAAAGATGTATTACTTACAGGAATAGACACAATAAGTGGATAAAGTGACTGCTCTGCATAATATGACCTGATGTGGAGTACCATGCAAGGGACCTACAGATGTGCAATACAATACAAAAAAAAAATGTATAAGATAAACAATGCTGCAAATAATGTTAAGGTAAAGAATATGGACATGAAGATTAATTTTACCTTTTGAACAGGCCAGTAGTTGTCATAGTTATATGCAGATGGTAACTGACATATCTTCAGAAAACCCTGAACCCATAATTCATAATTTCAAATTCCAAAACAAAAGCTATATAATTTTTTTGCAAGATGCATATAAGTACATAAACACCCAGTTTGGTCATTTTGGGTGCCTGGGAAATCTGGAAACATAGGAATCGTTGTGACTGGGTGTTTATGTACTTATATGCATCTCGCAAGGGTGATAGCCTGGGAAATCCAAGATGCTATTGTTTGATAGCCTGGGAAATCTGGGTGATATACAAAAACCCTAAAACAGTTTGGTCATTTTGGGTGCCTAGGAAATCTGGAAACATAGGAATCGTTGTCTCTTTGAGGGTGATAGCCCTAGTGTTCAGTTGGTGCTTCAGAATATGAGAGAGGAGTGTGGTCTCTGGTGCTCTGCTGGAGCCAAAGGCCTTAGCAGGCTGCTATCCTCTTCTTCTTTTGTGTGGAGCTGAGTTGGGTGGGTGTGTTTTCTGTTTGTGTGTGGGGTTTTTTTTATTTCTCTGGTGGTGGGGTTCAAAATTGGGCTTTGACCTCTCCTGTGTCCCTCCCTTTTTTCTTCCTCTTAATGAAATGACACGCAGCTCTCCTGCGTCGTTCGAGAAAAAAACAATATTTGTATTGCATCGCACAATTTCTGTTGAATGCACTCCCTGCCCTTTCAAAGGGTGTACCCAGTGCAGAGTTCCCGCTCTGTACGGGGTCTGGGGAAGGGTGTTAGTGGCAAGCCTTACCCTCACCTGTGCAATGCGAGGAGACTGCAACTCGAACCCGGGACCTTCTGGTCACAGGCTGTAAGACTCTACCGCTTCCACTCCCTGCCCCTTCAAAGATTTGGTAATATTGTGCTATTTTATAGGGGCATGGGTACTTATTTCACATAGATTTTTTTTTCTTGGAACTCATACTTCTTGGTAAGGCCAACTGTGTGATGTGGACAAACACAAAGAAGCATAGACAGTATTATGTTGAAAAAGGCATCCAAATGACAGTTTACCTGAGATGTAACATAGATAAGACCACGGCAACAATTGACATTGTGGAGAACGGTAAAGGCTACAATCGGACCATCGCATAGCTGCAAAATTTAACTGTTTATCAAAAAAAAAAAAAGAACAACAGTTGAAGTTGCATGTAAGTGCTATTTCTGGATAACCCAAGGAAACGCGCCCAACTCCACTACTAGTATTCCATGTGTTACATGTACCCTAACATAGTCATTTGAAACTGAGAAACAAAATTT
Source organism: Coix lacryma-jobi var. lacryma-jobi (assembly GCA_009763385.1). NCBI lineage: Eukaryota > Viridiplantae > Streptophyta > Magnoliopsida > Poales > Poaceae > Coix > Coix lacryma-jobi. Next base: position 106,117,077 of record CM019830.1, on the reverse strand, counting down.
TAAATTCTGACCAATTTAGCATTAAGTTCAGTGGAAGCCTGAGAGGATGGGTCATCAGGATAAACCATATGAAAGAAAACCAACAATAAGAATAGTTGAAAGCATCCACATGAAACTGAAAGAGAACTTTTTTTGTCCTTTAGATTTTAGAATAAAAGAACAATTCAGCTGAGTAATTGAATCGGTTAGGTATAAATTACTCAACAAAAGAATGTCATTGCTTCCTAGCCATGTAAGTATATCGAGAAAACAATATATGACACCCAGAGAGAGAGAGAGAGAGAGAGAGAGAGAGAGAGCATAGCATTCTGCATACCTGTGGATGCACTCGAAATCGCTGTCGACAAACAAAAACCCAGGTTGGCCTTGGGCCACCAAGAAATAATCCCTCATAACCTCCAACGTTGCTGAAAATTGTTATTCTTGGTCGAAGAAGACATGATATGTCATCTCGTGATGAGATATCTATTGAAACTCGACGAAATCTCAAATTTCTGAGTCTTGAATCAGTGGCATTGCCAATATCAGGTGAACCATGAGGTGAGAAAGGGGCACATTGCACATTGCTTTCTGAGCCTTCATAATAATAAGCGTGATAACACAACAATGTCCCATCATTCAATAATCCAAAGAGGAATGGCCGACTGAACTGCCCAGACCATCTATGCATTGCAAGCTCAACTATCTTAATGTTTGTTGCTTCCTCTTTCTTCACAGAAACTTTCGATGCATCTCGATCCCCTACTCCAGAATCCTTAGTAGAAATATTTGAAAACGCATCAAACAAGATAGCTGGTCCAGAAACAAAACTATCCACAGAGAACACACATTTAAAACTTGGTACTTCAAAAATTTCCAGTTTACCGCTTTCATAACAAATTATGCAATATATATCAGACAGGTCATGAGAAGAACTGTCATTGACATCAGTAGCCTCTCCAATACCAGTGGATATCCATGCATCAGTACGGGTCTTTCTCAGCCATGGCTCAGGGCCTCTGTCACAGTAAAGTGTACATGACGATATTCGCTCTCTTGAGCTTGCAAATATGGCAGGAGTATTTATAGAAATAGTACAGGCAGAATGATCTGCATCAGAAGGCATAACATGTAATCAATGACAAAAGCAAAGGGCATAAATTGTGCAAGGAATATTGCCTAATAAAGAATCTATAGATGTCATATATTGAATCTATTTAACATCTATAGATTGAATCTATTTAACAGTAGAGGAATTCCTCAGGATCTAGGAAAGCATCTAGTATGTTTGCGTGAAACCAGTTTATACAGAAGCTAATCATGTCTAAACGTCATTGAGATTAGCAGGTTAACACTGAAGTAAAGAGGTGTAAATAGATACTTAACTTTCCACAAACATGGATCCCAATAGATTAATGCACAGTTTCACACATCTGTTTTAAATTCAACTGCGAGAAAGCCAACCAACATAGCAGGAGTAGTATTAAGTTGCATGCACCAACCAGTTCAACCCAAAAGCTTAAGCTGATGGGGAGAGGCGGATAATTCACTTATACTCCAACACTCCCCCTCACGTGGAGGCTCCCTCAGGCCTCAGACGTGGAATAGGAGCGGGCAACAATTATTTTATTTAATTGTGCCTACCAGGATTCGAACTCGAGACCTCTGGCTCCGATACCATATTAAGTTGCATGCACCAACCAGTTCAACCCAAAAGCTTAAGCTGATGGGGAGAAGCGGACAATTCACTTATACTCCAACAAGTAGAAGCACTGTTGTCACAGACCTCAGTTTAGTTTACAAAGTTGGATATGCCTAATTACTCACTCCCAACTGACTAGTTTGGACCATTGCACACTCTAAACTTCAGAGACAAACTGGATATGCATGAACCATACCTCCTATGATAAGTCGAATGGATCCATCACCCATTTTCAAAAGAACATATGGATCTGCAATTGAAGCAGATGCAGCTGCAAGAGGCTCAGAACTCAATGACGATTCTGACGTATGCATAGAAAAGTTTAGCTCTTGTGTCATGAAGGAACCATCAAGCACACGAGCACCCTTGGCATATACCTGTATGACACGGCGCCTGCAAAATTCATATAATATATTAAGATGATAACCTGAGCACATTCATCATCCGGTAATGGAGCATTTTCATTCATATTCATAACTATAAACAGAAGCTAGAACTGGCATGCCATGTGAAAGGAACTAGTAGCGCTTAAGGCAAATAGGCAATAGTTCTTGGTAGTGCAGACAGTAGAGGAGGGAACCTTTCGGTGACAAGCAATTGTCCTTAGTAGTGTGGACAGTAGATGCCGGAACCCTTTGGTGCACAGCTGGGGTTCATGGACTCCAGGACCCATTAGTAGGGTTGGTGTTCTCAGCTTTGGTCATTTCCTTTGTTCAAGTGTGGCACACATGTATCAGTTAAACTAGAGTGCTTGGGTCTGGGTGTGTTTTGGTGCTGTTGTACATTTAGTACTTCTTAATGACATTGCAAACAGCTCTCCTACCTCATTCAAGAAAAAGGGGGAAACTAGTAGACAAACAAGGAGAACAAAGAGTGCTATTGTCATCATGAGACTATGGACATCAACCACTCAGAATTGAACCAAAAACATCAAAGCCCGTAGCTCTACTTAGTCTCCTTCATAACCAAGCTGTTAAGAGTACTGAAGAATGTAAATCTATCACTCTCTCCCTCAACATGTAAAAAATCACTTTTCTTTAAATCATATGTAACCCATACGGCCTAATAGAAGATAAAGTTCAATTGTGAGAGCGAATAGGTCTCGGGAGAATTGATTGATAGATTGAATTGAGTACAGGGCAAGACAATCAACGGTGATCCTTGCCTCATCATCTATCAATAAACCCTAAGACAGCCCAGCCTAATAGGCCGGGGGGTCAGGCCCATTACCAGCCCAATGAGGCTTGGGTGCCTATTCTAACAAATTGTAAGTTCCCGGAAGGTTTCGAAGATGCCAACATAATATACTCATTATTAGTATCACGGGACATTTAGTTCATGTTGGAAAGAGTGAATGGATTGATTGGGCCAACCCTAGGAGGGTAGCCATATTGTAGTCTTACATGGGCCTCATGGGCCTAACACATATACACTCCAACACCCCCCGCAGTCTGAACTACCGGCGCAGCAGAGTTTCAAGACTGGGCACGAAAAGAAGCACAACACAGGAGCCCCCCACAAACTCAACTAGCCACTAGTGATGTTGAGGCTGGAGCGAAACTCGGAGAAGGTCGAGGACGGGAGGCCCTTGGTGAACATGTCGGCGAACTGGGAAGTGGTCGGGACGTGGAGAACCCGAACATCGCCGATGGCCACCCGGTCACGGACAAAGTGAAGGTCGATCTCGACATGCTTGGTCCGCTGGTGCTGAACGGGGTTGGTGGAGAGGTACACGGCACTGACGTTGTCGCAGTAGACCAACGTGCTCCGGGTCAGGGGACTGTGGAGCTCACCCAAGAGCTGCCGGAGCCGAGAGGCCTCAGCCACGCCGTTAGCAACAGCACGGTACTCCGCCTCGGCACTGGAGCGGGAGACCACCGGCTAACGCTTGGACGACAAGGACACCAGGTTGTGTCCGGACACCCGACCCAGTCAGCGTCGGTGTAGACGACGAGCTCGGTGGAGGCAGACCGGGGGAGAAGTAGGCCGTAGTCGACGGTGCCGCGGAGGTAGCGGAGAAGGCGCTTGAGGGCCGTGAGGTGAGGCTCGCGCGGATCATGCATATGAAGGCAAATCTGCTGAACTGCATATGTGATGTCCGGGCGGGTGAAGGTGAGGTACTGAAGCGCCCCCGCAAGACTCCTGTACGCGGTAGGGTCAGTGACTGTGGCGCCCTCGGTCTCTGACAGCTTGGCCTGAGTGTCAACAGGGGTGGAGCAAGGCTTGCAGTCAGTCATCCCAGCTCGCTCCGATACCATGTTGGAAAGAGTGAATGGATTGATTGGGCCAACCCTAGGAGGGTAGCCATATTGTAGTCTTACATGGGCCTCATAGGCCTAACACATATACACTCCAACAGTTCATGTAGCTATTCCTGAATCCAAGGGGACTATGTTCGAGGGAACAATTTCTTAGATGTATTACCCTATCCCCAGGGGTTGGTCCCCCCTTCTGACCGGTCAATGGAATCTTTATGCCCAAAATCTCGATTCGAGTAATCATTTATTTGTACCACTCACGGAGCGGGAACTGCCATTCTGACCATTGAGGGATTCCATCCACAAACACAATAAATCATTGTAACAAATATCGTCAAAAAGTAAATAATAATAATACAGCAAAAACCACCCAAATATCACTTGATTTTGAGATCCCTCGACCCGACCCTGATAAGACATTTGTTGCAAAGACGCACCCCCTACTTTGACTCTGGTAAAAAAAAACTACTGTGCACACGCTCTATAGATTCTGCCCGTTTTCACCAAAAAAAAAAATTGTCTTGAACAGCGGGAGATTGTGTATCATTTCATTAATAAGAGAGGAGAGAAACACAAGGGTCAAAGAGAAACTCTCCCACCCAAAGACACCCTATAGGAGAATAGGGCAACACCTCACACCCTCTTAGGAGGGTTGACCTTTCATATATATAGCCCAAAGGGCTGGTTACAATATGTCCGAATACAAGGTATATATGACTAGACTATACATGCCTAATACCCGCCCGCAGTCACAGCGGGAGGATCTCGGACGCAAAGACTGGACCTAAAGTCAGTGAACAACTGTACAGGTAAGCCTTTGGTCATGATGTCCGCGAACTGGTCAGTCAACGGGACATGGAGCACCCGAACCTGTCCCAAGGCAACCTGGTCGCGGACGAAGTGTATGTCGATCTCGATATGCTTCGTGCGACGATGATGGACAGGGTTAGCTGTCATATAGACGGCGCTAACATTGTCGCAGTAGACAACGGTCGCTGAGGCGATAAGCGAGTGAAGCTCTTGGAGAAGTTGGCGAAGCCAACAACACTCGGCCACAGCATGGGCGACTGCTCGGTACTCGGCCTCAGCACTGGAACGGAACACCATCGTCTAGCGCTTAGACGACCAAGAAACCAGATTGTCGCCGAGGAAGATACAGTAGCCGGACATGGAGCGCCTCGAGTCTGGACATCCCGCCCAGTCGGCATCGGAGTACGCAGTGAGGGAGTCCATTGGGCCGGAGCTAAGGTGGAGGCCAGTGGACAGGGTGCCCTTCACATAGCGTAGGATGTCGAGGATCGTGCATGAAGAGGCACACCTGCTGAACCGCGTAGGCGAGGCCGGGACGAGTGTCAGGTACTGCAAGGCACTAGCGAGACTCCGGTACTGGGAGGGGTCGGCGACTGGAGCTCCGTCAGTGGCAGAGAGCTTGGCCCGAGTGTCAACCGGTGTGGCTGTGGAGTGACACTCAGCCATGCCCGCTTGCTGGAGTAGGTCGACGGCATACTAGCGCTGGGAGAGGAACAGACCCTCTGGCGAGCGCGTGACGGAGATGCCGAGGAAGTGATGTAGGTCGCGGAGGTCCGTCATGGCGAACTCGGTGTGGAGGCACGCCATGATCCGTTGTAGGAGATTGTGTGTGGAAGCTGTGAGGACGATGTCGTCAACGTACAGGAGCAGGTATGTTGTGGCGTCCCCCTCTTGGAGCACAAAGAGGGACGTGTCGGAGGCGGAGGCGACGAAGCCGAGCTGTCGAAGGTAGGCTGCGAACCGCTGGTACCACGCCTGAGGGGCTTGTTTTAGGCCATAGAGCAAACACTGCAGAAGACAAACATCGTCAGGTCGAGCAGGGTCGACGAAGCCGGGAGGTTGCTGGCAGTACAACGTCTCTGCGAAATGCCCATCAAGGCATTCTTCACATCGAGCTGGTGAATAGGCCGGAAGCGTGACGCTGCAAGGCTCAGGACCACACAGATCGTAGCAGGCTTGACGACGGGGCTGAACGTCTCGTCGTAGTCGATGCCGTGTCATTGAAAGAAGCCGCTAACCACCCAGCGCGCTTTGTGGCGGGCAAGCGAACTGTCAGAGTGGAATTTGTGTTTGAAAATCCACTTGCCCGTCACAATGTTGACGCCAAGAGGACGAGGAACGAGACGCCATGTCCTTGTTAGAGAAGAATGACCTCACTCCTTATCCATTCAGGCTAGGGTTACAAGTATATATACAAGTATGGGCCAAATGGGCCATAAGGCCTTCATGGGCCACAAAGAGAGAAGATAGAGAAAGCCACATATGTCTATACATATTAACACCCCCCCTCAAACTAAATGTGGCTGAGAATAATCTAAGTCGGATACATTTAGTTTGAGTATATGAAATTGATGTTGAGCTCGAGTTTGGGCCTTGGTGAAGAAATCTGCAAGCTGAAGTTCAGAAGCTGTGTACTTTAGATCAATAGTAGATTGTTGGCAGTGGGAGCGTATAAAGCAGGCATCAACACCAATGTGCTTAGTGAGCTCATGCTTGACAGGATTGTTGGCAATTTGAATAGCACTAGTGTTGTCACAGCGGAGAAGAGTTGGATCAGCACAAGTAACCCCAAAATCAGCAAGCAGCCAACGGAGCCAAATAATTTCTGCTGTTGTTGTAGCAAGAGCTCTTAGTTCAGCTTCGGCACTGGACCTAGAAACTGCAGATTGCCGCTTAGACTTCCATGCAATTGGTGAGCCACCAAGAAATATACAATACCCAGTAATGGATCGACGATCAACATGATCACTGGCCCAAGTAGCATCAGAATAAGCATGAAGCATTGGCTGACTAGATGTAGCATAAAAGAGTCGTCGGGAGATTGTCCCCCTCAAGTAACGCAGAACACGAAGCAAATGAGCATAGTGAACTGTAGTTGGTGCACTGACAAATTGAGAAAGAATGTGAACTGCATAGGCAATGTCTGGTCTTGTAGCAGTGAGATAGACAAGACTACCAACAAGATGGCGGTACCGTGTTGGATCCTCAAGAGGAAGACCATCTGTAGGCTTCAAGTGAAGATGAAGCTCCATAGGGGTGGCTGCAGTCCGAGTGTCAGTGAGACCAGAACGAGCAATAAGTTCTTGAATATACTTTGATTGAGAGAGATAATAGCCATCAGCAGTGGAGGCAATCTCAATGCCGAGAAAATAACTTAGGGATCCCAGATCAGACATCATAAATTGTTCACAGAGGCGCTCTTTAACAAAGGTAATATAGTATGGATCATCTCCAGTGATTAACATATCATCAACATAAAGCAGTATTAAAGTGCGACCATGTGGAGAGGTGTGAATAAACAGAGCTGGATCATGGTCACTAGGAGTGAAACCTGCAGCAGATAATAACCGAACTGAACCGCTGAAACCAAGCACGAGGTGCTTGCTTGAGGCCATAAAGAGCACACCGAAGATGGCAAACATAGCCAGGTGGAACCTCAAACCCTGGCGGTGGGTGCATATAAACCTCCTCTTGCAAATCACCATGCAGAAAAGCATTCTTAACATCCATTTGAGAGATAGTCCAAGAACGAATGGCAGCAACAGCAATTAGAGTACGGACTGTGGTCATGTGAGCAACAGGAGCAAAAGTCTCCTCATAATCACGACCATAGGATTGTTGGAAACCCCGAGCAACTAGACGAGCTTTATATCTCTCAATGGAGCCATCAGCTTTGGTTTTAACCTTGTACACCCACTTGCAGGTGATTGGAACAACATTAGGAGGCAATGGAACAACCTCCCAAGTACCAGTACGTTGTAAAGCATGCAATTCAGCTAACATGGCATCTTGCCAAACAGGAAGGTGGACAGCTTCTTGATAAGAAGAAGGCTCAGACACAACACTAGCAGCATGAAAACCAAGGCGATCAGGTACTTGAATAGTAGAACGATCCCTTAGGTTATAAGGTGGTGAGGAAGGTGGCATTGTAGCGGGAGAAGTATCGACTATTGGAGGGCTGGAAGGAGAAAGGTTGTGGGAACGACGACGATAATGAAAAGGAAAAGGAGTAATGGTTGAAGGTATTGGTTGTGAATGTGGTGCTGACAAAAGGCGGAGAAGGAAGTGGAGGGCGTGTGGGAGCAGGTGGTGGTGGATTTGGTTCAGAAGGTGGGGCTGGTTGAGGAGGTGAAACACTTTCGACATAATCAGGAGCTGGAATAGAAATAGGTGGTAAAAAGAGGAAAGAGAGAGACTCAACAGATGATGAGGAAGATGATGGTGAAGTGGAAGAGTAAAAATATGGTTTATTTTCAATGAAAGAGACATCACGAGAAGTGCGGATACGACGAGCTGAAGGATCATAACAGCGATAACCCTTATGTTCAAGACTATAACCCAGAAAAACACATTCAACAGACTGAGCTGTTAGCTTTGTGCGTTCATGAGAAGGCAAAAGAACATAACATGTGCAACCAAAGACACGAAGATGTGTATATCTAGGAGAGGATCCATGTAAGACCTCTCCAGGACATTTACCCTTAAGACGAGACGATGGTTGAAGATTAATGAGGTACACAGAGGTAGATATAGCTTCAGCCCAAAAATGAGATGGTACAAAAGAGGAAATAAGAAGCGTTCGTGCAGTTTCAATTATATGACGATGCTTGCGCTCAGCAACACCATTTTGAGCGTGAGCTCCTGGGCAAGAGAGTTGAGGTAAAGTTCCTTCAGAAGAAAGAAACTGACGAAAAGCAGTTGAAAGATACTCCCCCCTGGAGTCAGAACGAAAAATGCGAATAGGAGAGGAAAACTGAGTGTGAACCATTTGAACAAAAGACATAAATTGATAGCAGCTGAGAACGATGCTTCATGAAATAAATCCATGTATAGCGAGAATAATCATCAATGAAAATAACATAATACTTGTGGCCACCTTTAGAAACAAAAGGAGCAGGTCCCCATACATCAGAGTGTACAAGAGCAAAAGGTTGAGTAGTTTTCAAATCGCTAGAGGGATAAGGAAGTTGAATCTGTTTTCCTAACTTACACCAGTACACTCAAAAGAGGGATCAATGGATCCATGGCCGAGAACACCCTGCTTGACTAAGGTAGACAAGCGCGAACCACATAATGACCCAAACGATGATGCCATTGGGGAAATGTAGCCGCAACAAAAGCTGATGATGATGTCGTGGAGGAAGGTGATGACGATGCAAGGGACGGCAGACGAAGATGATCAAGGATGTAGAGGCCAGATGAGCCCCTATGGCGACGGCCAGTACCAAGAAGAGCTCGGTTCGACGGTCCTGAATAAAGCAAGAGGTGTCATCAAAACCAATAACACAATTGAGATCAGCAAGCTGACCAACAGAAATCAGATTCATGGAAAGTTTAGGCACAAGAGAAACATCAGAGATAGTAAACTGAGAGGTGGCAAGATGGCCCGATGATGGTAACTGTGCAAAAGTTACCATCAGCTGTTTGAACACTGCGAGTATCAGTGATAGGATGACAAAAATCCAAATGAGAGGAATTGGAAGTCATGTGAAAAGAAGCTCCAGAATCCAACACCCAACAAGTAGTACCTGATTGTGGTGGAGAAGTCAAGGAGCTAGCTGACATGTATGCACTGAAAGGAGCAGAGGGGATGCTGCTGTTGCTAGATTCCTTGTGGAGACCTGCTGTTTGAAAGCTGTCAGAAGAAGTTGCAGCTGTCCCACGCCGCGAGGCAGCACACTTTGCTTTCATTTCAGCCAATAGGTGTGGGTACTTCTTGAAGCATCTCGCATCAGGATGATTGGTCCTACCACAGTGGCTGCAAGGAGGCTTGGTTGGGGCTGCAGCTTGAGCATATAGGGGAGGAACAGCTAGCACTGAATGCTGCGACAGAGGTGAATTTGCAGCAATAGTCCTGAGACGTGTCTCCTCAGCAATCAGAGCGGACAGTGCCTCGGACAGAGTTGGAAGAGTAGGTCTTCCAAGAAGTTGAACACGGATGGGTTCAAACTCAGATCGCAGACCCATCACAAAGTCAACATAGTATTTTCTTGATCAAATTTGTCTCTGGAAGTCCAAGAGATGGCACAATCCTTACATAAGGAAGAGGGCTTGGTTTGGGCACCATGGAGGCAAGCTGACTTGATAACTTAGTGAAAGCAATGTATACTCCTCAACTGACATGTCTTGCTGCTGCTGAAGATGTGAAGATTCTGACGATTGAATAGCGGAGAGCTGAGCTGCTTTGTTGATAGCGAGTTTTCAAGTGATCCCACATTTCCTTCGCCGTACTGTGATCCTCAAGACATGAGCGAATGCCCAACTCAACATTCATGCCGATAGCAGCCATAACACGGCCATCATTAAGGCGCCAAGCTTTTGACCTCTCTATCATTATCATCAGTTGACGCTGCAGGTGGATCTTCAGTGAGATGTGAGGCATAACCAGAAGCTTGCAGCAGCATTTTGAGAGAGAAAGCCCATTCTCTATAATTTTGACCATTGAGCTTCACATCCAGGGGAGGCAAGCCAAAGGAAAAGGCTGTAGGCATGGGGGATGACACAGAACCACTAGGAGGTGTAGCTGGTGGAGCCATGGTAGAGGCTGGCGGTGGATAGCTAACCGGCACAGCAGAAGAACAACAGAGCGGAGAGCAGACTGGTAGGAGGAGAGCAGATCTGCACAGCAACAGAGAACCAAAGAGGAAAAGAGCAGATCGGCACAACAGCAGAGCAGCACGCACAGCAGCAGAGAAGAGGCACCACTTGCCACAGGACGTGGAGGAAGGAGGACCGCACCAGAGCACCACCTCAATCGGTGATGCAGAGAAGGAGCACGGCCCCTGGTCACTGCGACAGGCGGAGGGAGAAAGGGAGGGACCCTGAGGAGGGACCTGGAAGGAAGGTCGATGCTGCTGGATGAGGTCAGCCGCCGGCCACCAGGGCATCCATCAGTGCAGCATGGGAGTGGTGTCGGCTGCAGGGAGGCTTTGATACCATGTTAGAGAAGAATGACCTCACTCCTTATCCATTCAGGCTAGGGTTACAAGTATATATACAAGTATGTGCCAAATGGGCCATAAGGCCTTCATGGTCACAAAGAGAGAAGATAGAGAAAGCCACATATGTCTATACATATTAACAGTCCCGTTGTTGATTAGCGCTTGGTACTCGTCGGCCATGGTTGCACGCCACTGAGGGTCAGCCAAGGCACTCCGGTAGTTCGCCGGAATTAGTGAGACGGCGGTGGCGGCGAAGCCGTAGCGCTCAACGTGCCGGAGAGAGCCGGTTTGTGAAAGTCCTTGGCTGGAGCAAGGGCGACTGCAGGAGCAGCAGGTGTTGCAGGAGCCGCTGCAGCCTGAGTGGGTGCTGCTGCAGCAGGCTGTGCGGGCATCACAGGCCCACGAATGAGTATCGTGGGATCGTCTGGCAGCTCCTTGAGAACTGCCTGAGCACGACATGACTGCTCAGTAACGATGCCTGGCGCAGGGGTTGTGGTACCTGCAAGTAGAAAATCCAGGTCGCTAGGCGAGGACCTGGGTGAGTAGAGCCCAAAGGGAAAACAAGACTCATTGAAAACAACGTGACGCGAGATGATGATGCATCTTGTTGAGAGATCGAGACAGCGGTACCCCTTGTGCAAGGAGGGATAACCGAGGAACGCACAAGCTGTGGAGCGAGGAGCGAGCTTGTGACGAGCCGTGACGGTCAAATTGGGGTAGCAGAGGCACCCAAAGACACGAAGATGGGAGTAATCACGTGTCTTATTGTGTAGTTGCGCATAGGGGATGCCATTGCGAATAGCGGAGCATGGGCGTCGATTGAGCAAGTAGGTCGCTGTGGCGAGGGCCTTAGCCCAGTAGGGTGCATGCATGTGTGCATGAATCAGCATGGTGCGACTAATATTGTTCAAAGTGCGAAGGATGCGTTCAGCCTTGCCATTTTGTTGAGAAGTGTATGGGCACGAGAGTCGTAAATGAATACCTCGGGAAGTGAATAGGGTCTGGAGGATATTATTGACGAACTCGGTACCGTTATCAGCCTATATGGCTTTGATGGCGAGGCTGAATCGTGTGGATACATAGTACATAGTTACAAAAAATTGTTATGTGGGCTGCTAAAAGCCCTAGTTTGGTTTTGGTTAATTGATGAAACCTATTGGACTAACCGCATGCTTGAGTGTGTATGAGATAGGTTGTTCCAACACCAAGTGATGGAGCTAGATGGATGGTGATGTCCAAATGATGCTGATCAAAGGGCTCCAAAGCTTCAAAAAGAAGAAAGAGAAAAATAAAATGGGCTAGAGGCATAGGGTCCATTTTGTTTTTGTGATGAAGACACTAGAGAGGAGTGGGATCACATTTAGGATTGATAGCCGTGCTATTAAGGGAAGTGAAACTCATTGTGAAATGCGGTTGTCAAAGTGCCACTAGATAACCTACACTTTGCATATGCATTTAGATTCTAGTGTGTGCCAACTTCCCTTGGAAAAGTGCTCGATAAATGCTAACTCACGTACACAAGTGGTGGAAACTTGGTGGAGTTTAACCCATTTGCACAAGGGTATGAAAAAAGGGGAAGATTCTAGGGTCTCAAAGGTGACCAGACGCTGGTCTCGGGGTGACCGGACGCGTCCGGTACCTTACCCTAGGTTGAGCTCTGGTCAGGGTGTGACTGGACTTTAAGGCAAAATGTGACCGGACTCGACCCTGGTGCGTCCGGTCACAGTGACATGGAGCAGAGCTATCAACAAGAATTGACCGGACCCTAGGGTGCGTCCGATCACTCAAAAATGCTCTCTGGAACCTCTCTATTTGTGACCGGACTGTTGGAGTATGTGTATATCAGGCCCATGAGGCCCATGTAAGGATACTACAATAGCTACCCTTCTAGGGTTAGCCCAATGAACTGAATCACAGTTTCAGCACGGACCCTAGGGCTGGAGTGTCCGATCAAAATCTAACGGTGCGTCCGGTCAGTATGACTGGTGCGTCCGGTCGAACATAAACGAACGCGTGATGAGAAATAGCCATTGGGATCGAGCGGCCGAGTTCATACGGCCTGGCCACGTGGCGTCCATCGGACGATCGGACGCTGGGGCTGTGCGTCCGATCACCCCGACAGGCGCGTCTGGTCAGGGCGTTTTTCAGCCCAACGACTAGCCCTTTGTGGCCGACTTGGGCTCTCTCTCTTGGACATTTTGATTGTCTAAACTTCATTGTGAGCCTAGCCATTCTTCTCCGACTCCATTTGATTGATTGTTCATCATTTTGAGAGAGATTGGGAGAGCCAAGTGCATTGCATGAGTGTGTTCATCTAGAGGCACTTGGTGCTCGTGTTTCACTACGGATTTCGCTTGTTACTCTTGGTGTTTGCCGACACCTAGACGGCTTGGTGCAGCGAGGATCGTTGAGCGGAAGGTGGTGATTGTTTCTGGCTCCGATCGGTGATTTGTGAGGGGTTTCTTGTGCCTTTCCCGCGGGAGATCGCGAAAGATAACTTTAGTGGATTGCTTGTAGCTTGCGGATCCCATCTTGTGGTGTGGTTGTGCAGCACCCTATTGAGGGTTTTGCGTGTGATGTCAATTAGCTCGTGAACCTCCAAGTGGGTCAATCGCTACCACGAGGACGTAACTTGTCGGCAAGCAAGTGAACCTCGGTGGAAAAATCATTGTGTCATATTGTCTCCAAGGATTTTATTTGATATCTATTGTATTCATCACTTGCCACGGCTGTATACTCTCTATCACTTGTATTTACTTTGCTACATTGTTGCAAGTGATATTTGTATCTATTAGTTGCTAATTATTTTAATCTTTGTGTAGAGTAGTAAATATACTTGTTGATATTACTCACTTAGTTGTAATCTAACAACATAGCCTTTGTGTGACATAGGGATCATAATTATCTAGAATTGTTAATAGGTGGTTTGCTTTTGACTTAGAGCTAGCGCCTTGTGCTTCGCCATTTAGTTTACTAACAAAGTTGTTTAGTGTTGTAGATTTTTATTAGACTATTCACCCCCCTAGCCATTTAGAACCTTTCGGCTGCTACCTCATATTTGCGAACGAGGGGAAAAGTCCAGCAAAAAATGTGTAAAATCATCGAGTAAAACAAAGTAGTATTGATAACCCGATATACTGGCAACAGGTGATGTCCACACTTCACAATGAACAAGTTCAAATGGCATAGAGCTAAATGAACTAGAATTTGAAAAAGGAAGTTGCACATGTTTGCCAAGCTGACACGAATGACATGGAGAATGCTCTACTTTATTACGGCAGATGGATGCACTATAGCGAAGGGTGTCGATGGTTGCAGAGCTGGGGTGACCAAGACGATGATGCCAGAGGTCGGTGGAGATGGCGAGGCTGGCTTGCGGAGTAGAAGATGCAGCTGGTATGGTGTAAAGGTCGCCAGCACTATTGCAGCGAAGCATCACGTGCCAGGTCGGGATATCCTTAACAGAAAAACCAAGAGCGTCAATTTCGATAGAGCAATTGTTGTCCCTAGTGAACTGACGAACTGAAAGAAGGTTGTGCACTAGAGCAGGGGCACCTAAAACATTATTGAGGAGAAAATTTGACACGGGGGTTTGAAGGGTAGACTCACAACGACATGTTATGGGAAGGGTTTGACCATTGCCAACGGTAATGAAAGAGTGAGAGGAAGGATGGCGAGAGAGAAGTATACCATCCGAGGAGCTCATATGAGATGAGGAACCGGAGTCCAGCACCCAGGAGGCTGCTCCTGGATGTGCATCTGGTTGAGCGCGGCGACGAGGCCAGACGGGTTCTACATAGGAGTCGGTTGGGAGACTTGGAGCGGCGCGAAGGTTGTAGGGGGCTGTACCGGCGCAAAGGCCGCGTGAGCCTGAGGAGCTGCGCCGAGGACTCCAGGACGCTAGCCCTGCAGGGGTTGTAGCAGAACCAAGGCCCCATGGGGTTGGCCTGCTGTGGAGCAGCAGCAGTCCACCACCGAGCTGCTGAGCAGGGCCGCCATTCCAGCTCCGCTTGCCCTTGCCCTTGCCGCCACCGTCGCCTCTGTGTCCGTTGTCGTTCCCACCGCTGTTGCCACCGCCATAGCCACTGCAGTGGTTATTGTGGCCACCAGAGAGGCCACCAGCAGTGGTGGAGCGGCACCCGCCTGGGCTGGTGCAGCCGGAGTCGGCCGATGCGAGGAGGGCAGTGTTGGCGACAACTCTCTCATTGTTTGCCAAGCGGAGCTCCTTAAGGACAAGCATGCCATGGGCTCTAGCAAACGTGGGAAGAACGGCGGAGTTGGCGATGTCGTCGGTGGTGTTGGCGAAGCGAGGGTTGAGGCCACGCAGAAGGGCGAGGACGTGTTGTGAGTCCTGCACAGAATGGCCGACGTCGCGGAGAGCAGCGGCCTTGGTTTTCAGGCTCTGGCAGTACGCCGAGATGGTGGAGTCGCCCTGCGTCATGAAGTGGAACTCGCTGAGGAGGAAGATGGCGCACGTCTCCTTGTTAGCGCGGAAGATCCCCTCGATGGCCACCCAAACATCGCGGGCAGAAGGATCGGCCTCGTCCATAGCGAGGCCGAGAACGGAATCATCGACGGAGTTGATGATCCAACCATGAATGCAGCACTCCGCGGCATCCCACTGAGGGTCATCGGGTTGAGGAGCGGCGCCGTCAATGTGGGAGCGAAGGCTGAACTTGCCGCACAGTTGTTTGAAGAAGAAAGCCCACTTGGAGGTGAGCTCCAACGTGAAGGGGAGATGAGATTTCACATTCAACGTGTTGTTTCCAGTGGCCGAGAGGGATCCATTGCCGGTGGCAGGCGAAGTGCTCATCGGGAGGAGGAAGGACGGGCCGTCAGTGAGGGTGGACACGACGCAGGATCACGCGCACAGGGGGAAGGCGGTTGCGCGGCGATCCACAGAGGGAGTCACGACTCGCGACGAGGACGGGCTGCCGGTGAGGGTGGACGCAACGCGGGATTGCGCGCGGAGGGGGAAGGCGGCTGTGTGACGGTCGCGAGAAGGAGCCGCGACTCGCGACGCGCGGGGAAGAAGCCCTATCGTGAGAGGAGCAGAAAAAGGAGGATCTAATTGGCTGATACCATATAGGAGAATAGGGAAACACCTCACACCCTCTTAGGGGGGTGACCTTTCATATATATAGCCCAAAGGGCTGGTTACAATATGTCCAAATACAAGGTATATATGACTAGACTATACATGTCTAATACACCCAACACAAAAGAATAAACTTAAAGAAAGAT
The DNA here is from genome assembly GCA_009763385.1 of Coix lacryma-jobi var. lacryma-jobi. Taxonomy (NCBI): domain Eukaryota; kingdom Viridiplantae; phylum Streptophyta; class Magnoliopsida; order Poales; family Poaceae; genus Coix; species Coix lacryma-jobi. The sequence continues at coordinate 106,100,923 of CM019830.1, read as the reverse complement.
CATTGATGAAACTTAAGCATGAACATGTCAGGTTTTCTGTTGTGCCCATTTTCACCAATTATGAGCCTTTCATTCGTTAAAACCAGGATACTTCTAACAACTACAATCATGACACTTTCTGGGGCTTGCACCAAAACAATCATTGATGGAAACTTAAGGATGCTCATGTCAGGTATTGCTATTTGCAAAGTGTCTTCACTACAGCATGATGAATAAGAATAATATAAGTGCTGGACTAAGCTTGGCATCTCGCTGTCCTAAAACAAGCAGATTCATTTGAGCACATGGGAGTGATTCAAAACTAGGGGGTGCCTCATTGCAACAAAATGAACTTGAGGTGATTATTTGCAATTTCCCCTTATTAAAATGAAACAATAAAGGTTAGCAGTGGCATACCTCCCAAACAAGTTACCAGCAGCAATTGTGCTCGCTTGAACATTATAGTCAACTGTTTCAGTGACTTCTCCAAGATCATCTCCTGTCTGGAGTACCTATTGTAACACACAATCATGTTGTACAGTTAGTAATTATTAAATCATTTTTTCAACAGAAATTAGAGGATCAAGCAAAATTGAAATCAACCATATGTTAAATAGAAAAATCAACTAGTAATCATTTTTGGTTTACAGAATAGTGAATCAAGCCCAAAGGAAACCAAATATGCCTATCTCAAGTAGAACTGAGCAGCCCATGTCACCCTCCTCCCCTCCTAGTGCGTGAACCTAAGTATGAAGTCCTGAACTCCAATCCCCTCTTTCCAGCATTGCCAATCCTCTCCATTGTTTGATAATCTACTGCTCTCCCCTACTCTCTTCAGCCATAGGAGCACAGGAACAGGGACTGCTCTGCTCCCCTTTCTTTCTTTCTTTCTTTCTTTCTTTCTTTTTTTCTTTGTTTCTTTCTTTCCTTCTTTCTTTCCTTTCATCTCTGCCAAGTAGCAGGTAGTAGAGTTGGTAACACAGCCAATATGGGCAGCATGGCCCTTAGTCGGTAGATGGCTTCATGTACTTTTGGCTAAGACCACTATATATGAAAGGCAGAGGCATAGCTGCAGCAACATTCACCAGTGTTCGTGTGTGTGTTCTGATCTCTTCAAACTCCAGCGTAAGATTGAAGGCGGGACAGGCTCTTAACACAACCCGCATGGTCACCCCACAAACTTTCGCTTCCTGGCTACTCTGGCCTAGCTGCAACTTGTTTGTAGCCTAATATCCTTCAACCAGTGAAGCCCGTTGTGTGAGAGTTAATGAGTCTAGGCCCATGAGGCCCATGTAACAGCTGCTACTATTGCTACCCCTCGAGGGTTGGCCCAATCAATCCATTCACTCTTTCCAACATGGTATCAAGCTAGGGTTTCACCTTCTCTCTCCCTCCCTCCCAGCCGGCTCCTCTGCTGCTAGCGCCGCCGCCGCCTCCATGGCCGGCGAGGACTTTCCTCTCCCGCCCCACTACTTCCAGGTGTTCCCTCCCCTTCCCCATCCCCTCCCCTGGGCCCGTGTGGCTGCCTCCAGCCCGGCCGCGGCCTTGCACGCCGGCGCAGGCGCCGCCGCCGCTGCTGCTGCCGCCGTCCTCCTCCCTGCCTCCACCGGTGCGGGCGACGCTGCAGGCGCGCGCGCGGCCGGCCCCGACCTGCCGCTCGCGACGGGCTCCGGCGCGACCCTTCCCGGCGCTAGCGCCGCCGGGCGACCGACCTCTCCGCCGGCTGCGGGACTCCAGCCCGGCGCGGGCGCCACCGGCCGCCAGCCTCCTCCGCCGCCGCCTGCGGGACGCCCGCCTCCAACGCAGCGTCCGCCGCCGCCGGAGGCCCGCCAGCATCCTCTGCTCCCCTCCGCTCGCCTCCAGGCTCCTCTTCCGCCGCCGCCCGTCGCTGCGGGCGCGCGGGGCTCCGGCGCGGCCACCCTGCCCCCGGGAGCGGGCGGCCACAGCTCGGGCAACGGCCCAGCCGCGGGCGACACCATCTCCGGCGGGTCTACCGGCGCCAGCTCCGGCGCATCTCTGCTCCGCGCTCCTCTGCTCCGCGCCCCTCCTCTGCTCGGCGCTCCTCTGCTCGGCGCGAGCAGCTACGCCTCCAACAGCACCTCTGGCTTCCTCCCTCTTGTGCCCCCAACCGGCCTCCTCCCTGCAGCCGGCTCTCAGCCTGCTGACGGGGGCGCGCGCAGCACAGGTCACGGCCTGCAAGGCGCTATGGGCCCGGGCTGGGGTGCTCTAGCCCTGAGCGCCGGGGCCGGTGGCTACTTCCAGGCACCAACCCCACCGCCGCTTCTTCCCCAACCTGACGACACCCTCCACGCAGCCCTCGCCGCAGCTCAGGTCGCTGCTGCGGAGGGGCAAGCGTGCGTCCGTGCAGCCGCCATCGTCTGGGAGCGGGAACGTGCTGCCGCCAACGCTCTTGCCCGTCAGCAAGCTGGGGCGAAACAGCTCCCTGTCTTTCCGACGCTTCCCGACACCGGTGCCACCTCCTCCGGCTCCTCGCGTCCCCGGCCGTCGCCTACGCCTCCATCGTCTCTCCTTGGTCCTCCTCCTCCCGAGACGAACGGGAGTGGGAGGGGGCCGTGGGAGTACAACGGCTCGGGTGTCCCCTGGGCGGTCGGCGGCGAGTCTCGCTATACACACACACCGGCAGCCATGTTCGCTGGGGCTGTCCCCGGCGCTCCTCCATTTCCGTCGTCGTGGACTCCACCTCCCGGGACCCTGCCGGGGCCTGTCGGTTGGGATCCGACGGCCTTGGCCCGTTCTTTCAGCACCTTCGGCCTGACACCTCCAGTCAGTTCCGACTGGATCGCTGACTCAGGCGCCACCTACCACACCACTCCCAACTCTAGTCTCCTATCTTCCGTTCATCCTCCCTCTTCGACTCATCCTTCGTCCATCATGGTCGCGAATGGCTCTTGCCTTCCGGTCACGTCCGTGGGTGCCGCTAACACTCATGACTCCTTTCTTCTTCCCGATGTCCTAGTTGCTCCCAATATGGTTTCGTTTCACAGCTGACAACTCTTGTTCGGTTGAATTCAACCCTTCTGGTCTCACTGTAAAAGATTTGTCTTCCGGACGTCCTCTTCTCCGCTGTGACAGCACGGGGCCCCTTTACACTCTTCGGTTTCCTGCTTCCGCTCCATGGTCGCCGCCTCCCACTCCGTCTGCTGCTTTCGCCATCACCACCTCCTCTACTACTTGGCACCGTCGCCTTGGTCACCCTGGCCGCGATGCCTTGACCCAGCTTAATCGTAGCTCTTCCATATCATGCACTCGAGCTCGCGATGAGCATTTGTGTCATGCGTGCCAACTGGGTCGACATGTTCGTCTTCCTTTTCCTACTTCCTCTTCCCATGTGGCCCATATCTTTAACCTTGTCCATTGCGATCTGTGGACCTCCCCTGTCCCTAGCATTTCCGGGTACAAATACTATCTTGTCTTGGTGGATGATCTCTCTCACTATTCCTGGACTTTTCCTCTTCGTGCCAAGTCTGACACTTTCTCCACGCTACTCCACTTCTTTGCCTGGGTGTCCACTCAGTTCGTCCTCACCATCAAGGCCGTTCAGTGTGACAACGGGCGTGAGTTCGATAACTCCACGTCTCGCGCCTTCTTCCTCTCTCACGGCATGCAGTTACGCATGTCGTGCCCCTACACCTCCTCCTAGAACGGCAAGGCCGAGCGCATGATTCGCACCACCAACGACACCATCCGCACCCTCCTCTTCCAGGCCTCTCTTCCTGCCCGCTTCTGGGCCGAGGGTCTTCACACCTCCACCTATCTCCTCAACCGTTTACCTTCCGCTGCCTGTCCCGCTCCCACTCCTCACCACGCCCTCTTCGGTACCCCTCCTCACTATGACCACCTCCGTGTCTTCGGGTGTGCGTGTTACCCTAACACCACTGCCACTGCTCCTCACAAGCTGGCTCCCCGGTCGACTCGGTGTGTCTTCCTCGGGTACTCCCCGGATCACAAGGGGTACCGTTGCTATAACCTCTCCTCTCGTCGCGTCCTCATTTCCCGACACGTTGTGTTCGACGAGGCCGACTTCCCCTTCTCTACCACCACCTCTCCACCAACCCCGTTCAGCACCAGCGGACCAAGCATGTGGAGATCGACCTCCATTTTGTCCGCGATCGGGTGGCCATCGGTGATGTTCGCGTTCTCCACGTCCCGATCACCTCCCAGTTTGCTGACATCTTCACCAAGGGCCTCCCGTCTTCGACGTTCTCCGAGTTTCGCTCCAGCCTCAACATTACTAGTGGCTAGTTGAGTCTGTGGGGGGGCTTGTGTGATGTGCCTCTTTTCGTGCCCAGTCTTGAAACTCCGCTGCGCCGGTAGTTCAGACTGCGGGGGGGTGTTAGAGTTAATGAGTCTAGGCCCATGAGGCCCATGTAACAGCTGCTACTATTGCTACCCCTCGAGGGTTGGCCCAATCAATCCATTCACTCTTTCCAACACGTTGGACAAGAGAAAGGTCGCAAGAACCCGCGGGCGTCGTGTCCATAGCCGTTTGCGCGGCCGCCATTCTGTCCCTAGCGTCGTCGTCGGTGTCGGCAACCGACGAGGCACACAGCGGCACCATGACGGTAGTGGAGGCAGATTCACCGTTGCCACCGTTGCTCCCCTCATCTGGGCAGTCTCTGATGAAATGATACCTCACCTTGATGTGTTTGTTGCGCTCATGAAAAACGGGGTTCTTCGTCAAGGCCAGGGCAGACTTGTTGTCCACCCCGAGCTCCACTGCTTGTGTGTCTCTGCCAAGGAGATCGCCCAGCAGCCAAGCAAGCCAGAGAGCATGTCAAAGCTGAAGTGGCAGCGATGTACTCTGCCTCACAACCAGACAGAGCTACCACCTGCTGCTTGACAAACAGCTAGCAGATTAGACACTTGCCGAGGAAGAATAGCGTCCTGTTGGTGCTCTTGCTCGTGTCGATGTCGCCGGCGTGGTCGTTGTCGCTGTACCCAATGAAGTGTGCCGCGCCCGAACACCTCGGGTAGTACAAGCTGTAGTCGGAGGTACCCATGACGTAGCGGATGATCCTCTTGATGGCCTGCTAATGCTTCGTCGTGGGTCGCTGCATGAACCCACTGACGTAGCTGACGGCGAACGCCAAGTTCGGCCGCGTGTGGATGAGGTAGCGAAGGTGAAAGGCCTAGTTTGGTTTAGGTTGATTGATGAAACCTATTTGGTCTAATCCTATGGCTAAGCATGTGTGTAGCATTTAAGAAAGGATTAAGACCAAACCAAGGTGTGGGGCTAGCAAAGTGGCAACCATGGAGATGATGGTGATAGCCATATGCACTCAAGTTATCAAGTGCTCTACACTTGGTAAATTGTAAGAAGAAGAGAAGAGATGGAGCAAAGAGGCCCGAAGGTAAAGGTATAACCTATAGGGCTCTTTGTTTTGGTGATCAAGACACTTAGCGAGTGTGATCACATTTAGGGTAGATAGTCGTACTATCAAGAGGAGATAATTCACGGCTTATGCGGTGTTCAAGTGCTACTAGGAGTTCTCTAACATAATGATGCATTAGACCTAGTGAGTGATTAACACAACCCTTGAAAAATGCTTTGAAAAAATGCTAACACACGTGCACAAGTGGTGAAACAATTAGGTGCTGGCGCATGGAAGCAACAGTAGAAGTTAGAAAGCAAGTGGTGCTGAGTTAGTGGCATCGGACGCTCCACCAGGGAGCATCGAACGCTGCCCTGATGCGTCCGATGGCAAACCCTAACTCAGTCTGATGCAACAGGTTGCATCGGACGCTGCATCGGACGATCAAGAGTCATTGTTCCAGCGTCCGATGCTGGTGACGTGGAGAGAGCTAATTGTGCTAGGATGCGAACCCGTCGGACACGTCCGATGTGGTTTGGAGCTCTTTGGAACCTCTCTGCATAGCCATCGGACGTTGGTGTCACGTGGGGCCGCACATACACACGTCAGAGAAAAAGGGCGGGCCCGAGATGTCAGGCGAGCCGCAGCGCGCGCGGCAGCAGCGAGCGGAGCCGCGTCCAGCAGCCAGGCCAAGTCGTATGGCTAAGGGCTGGCCTTAATTTTAGGAGTTGGTTTCCTTATTTGATAAGATTAGTTTGTTTGGGTTTCCTTTATTGCTAAGATTAGTTTGTTTCCAAATTTAGTTGGCCGATTGGCTATATATATGTAATTCCGAAAAACAATGAAGGCAAGCAAGATCATTACCCTAATTCTCTCTCTCTCTCCAAACAAGCCTACGGTAGAGGGGCATAACCTCACCGGAGAAGACGGCCGACGGCTACGAGCTACGTAGCCGCGGTCCAGCCAGTCAGGGGTTTGACGCCCTTGACAACCTGGTATCACGGTCACGTCGATCCTCTCCCACCCGCTCCTCCAGTTCTTCCACAGTCGCCGCCCACCACCCTAGCCCTCCACCATCGCCGCGGTCATCCTCTTCCTCCACCCCGCACCCAGCACCCATGGGCAATCCCTCCATCGCCGACGTGATGGAGATGTTGAAATCCGTCACCACGGAGTTGAAAACCATGAAGGCCGACATGGCGGCCATGAAGGAGAAGTCTGCCTCGTCGTCGGACAGCGGCGCCGGCGGCCGCACGAAGGGGCACCGCGATCTGGATCGCCCCCCGAAATTCCAAAAATTGGATTTTCCCCGCTACGACGGCAAGACCGATCCGCTGCTCTTCATCAAGTGTGAATCCTATTTTCGTCAACAGCGCACCATGGCGGAGGAGCGCGTGTGGATGGCCTCGTACAATTTGGAGGACGTCGCGCAACTCTAGTATATCCAACTCCAGGAGGACGAAGGCACGTCGTCGTGGGGGCGATTCAAGGACCTCCTGAACCTGCGGTTTGGGCCGCCCCTCCGCTCGGCTCCGCTGTTCGAGCTCGCCAAGTGCCGGCGCACAGGATCCGTGGACTACTCCAATCGCTTCCAGGCCCTCCTGCCTCGCGCGAGCCGTCTTGATGAGGCTCAGCGCGTCCAGCTCTTCACCGGCGGACTCCTGCCGCCGCTCAGCCACGCCGTCCGCATCCACAACCCGGAAACGCTCGCAGCTGCCATGAGCCTGGCGCGCCAAGTGGAGTTGATGGAGCTCGCCAGGACGGTGCCACCTCGGCCTCCTCCGCGCGGCATCCTTCAGGCTCCTGTTCCCCGGCCCGCGCTCCCAGCGCCCCAGCAGCAGTTGGCGCTCCCTGGCCCTCCGGTGGCCTCCCCGCAAGGGCGCGGCGAGGGCACTCAGCGCCGCCTAACCCCCGACGAGATGGCAGAATGGCGCCGTCAAGGTCTGTGCTTCAATTGCAATGAAAAGTACATCCGTGGCCACAATAGGTTCTGCCGACGCCTCTTCTTCCTCGAGGGCGTGGAGATCGACGACGCCGCGGACGCCGACACTGCTGCAGCAGACGAGATCGGGGAGACAGAGGCCCCGGTCTTCTCCCTCCACGCAGTTGCTGGTTTGCCAGTCGGCAAGACCATGCAGATCCGCGTCTCAGTGGGCGCGTCGTCCCTCATTGCCCTCCTGGACACGGGATCCACCCACAGCTTCATCAGAGAAGAGGCCGCGCGCCGGACCGGGTTGCCAGTCCAGCCTCGACCGCGCCTGACGGCCACGGTCGCCAACAACGAGAAAGTACCATGCCCAAGCGTCCTGCGCCACGCTCCACTCACCAACGACGACCTCGGCTTCGCTGTCGATTTGTTTGTCATGCCTCTTGCAGGGTACGACATCGTCCTCGGGACACACTGGATGGCCACCCTGGGGAAGCTGGTGTGGGACCTGGTCGCGGGCACCGTCTCGTTCTAGCACGAGGGCGTACCGTACGTTGGGCGGGCGTTCCAGCCCCAGGCGCGCACGGCCCCTACACCACCTCGGCCAGCACCTCCCTTCTTGACGAGCTCTTGGCACGGTTTGACGACGTCTTCACCGGGCCGACCGGCCTCCCTCCGTCCCGAGGCCGCGACCATGGCATCACGCTCAAACCGGGCGCGCAGCCGGTGGCTGTACGGCCGTATCGGTACCCGACAGCTCACAAAGATGAACTCGAGCGGCAATGCGCCGCCATGATGGCGTAGGGCATCATCCGCCGCAGCGACTCGGCGTTCTCATCGCTGGTGCTCCTTGTCAAGAAGCCAGACGGCACGTGGCGGTTCTGCGTCGACTACAGGGCGCTGAACGCGCTCACAGTCAAGGATGCCTTCCCCATCCCGGTCGTGGACGAGCTGCTCGACGAGCTCCACGGCGCGCGTTTCTTCACCAAGCTGGACCTGCGGTCCGGGTACCACCAGGTCCGGATGCGGCCCGAGGATGTGCACAAGACGGCGTTCCGCACGCACGACGGCCTCTACGAGTTTCTCGTCATGCCGTTTGGTCTCTGCAACGCGTCGGCGACGTTCCAGTCCCTCATGAATGACGTCCTCTGGCCGTACCTGCGTCAATTTGTACTTGTTTTTTTTTATGACATTCTAATCTACAGTCAGACCTGGGCGGATCACCTGCGACACCTCCGTGTCGTCCTCTCCGAGTTAGTGCGCCACCGCCTCTTCGTCAAGCGTTCCAAGTGCTCCTTTGGCGCACCATCCGTTGCGTACCTTGGGCACGTCATCTCCGCGGCAGGCGTCGCCATGGACCCGTCGAAGGTCCAGGCCATCCATGATTGGCCGGTGCCCCGATCGGCGCGGGCGGTGCGGGGCTTCCTCGGTTTGGCGGGCTATTACAGAAAGTTCGTCCACAACTACGGCGCCATCGCAGCCCCTCTCACGGCGCTCCTGAAGGAGGGGTTCGCGTGGAACGCCGAGGCAGCGACGGCCTTCAGCACGCTCAAGGGCGCCATGACGTCCGCGCTAGTGCTGATGTTGCCGGACTTCACCAAGCCGTTCATCGTCGAGTGCGACGCATCCACCCACGGGTTCGGGGCCGTGCTCATCCAGGAAGGCCACCCGATCGCCTTCTTCAGTAGACCCGTGGCGCCACGGCATCGATCGCTCGCAGCATACGAGCGTGAACTCATCGGCTTGGTGCTCGCTGTACGACATTGGAGGCCGTACCTCTGGGGGCAGAGGTTCGTCGTCAAGACCGATCACTACAGCCTCAAATATCTCCTCGACCAGCGGCTCGCCACCATCCTGCAGCACCACTGGGTGGGAAAGCTCCTCGGCTTCGACTTCGCTGTCGAGTACAAGTCGGGCGTCTCCAACACCGTCGCCGACGCTCTATCTCGCCGCGACACCGAAGAGGACACCATGGGCGAGCTCCGCGTGGTGTCGGCTCCGCGGTTTGACTTCATCGCTCGACTCCGACAGGCCCAGGCCACCGACCCCGCGTTGGTCACCATCCACGACGACATCCAGGCTGGAAGGCGCACGGCACCATGGACCGTGCGGGACGGCATGATCCTCTACGACGACCGCCTCTACATTCCGCCTGCATCACCCCTTTTGCAGGAGATCGTCGCAGTTGTCCACGCTGATGGGCACGAAGGGGTCCAGCGTACGTTGCACCGCCTCCGCAGAGACTTTCATTTTCCCCACATGAGGCGCCTTGTGCAGGATTTCGTGAGGAGCTGCATCACTTGCCAGAGGTACAAGTCAGAACATCTCCTTCTGGCAGGGCTCCTCATGCCGCTGCCCGTTCCCACCGTCGTCTGGGCAGATATCGGCCTCGACTTCATCGAAGCTCTTCCCCAGGTCAACGGCAAATCGGTCATCCTCTCCGTCGTCGACCGCTTCAGCAAATATTGCCACTTCATTGCGCAGTGGCGCAAGCCTTCTTCGCCGACATCGTGCGCCTCCATGGCATGCCGCAGTCGATAGTGTCCGACCGCGACCCGGTGTTCACGTCGGCATTCTGGCGCGACTTGATGCGCCTCATGGGAACAAAGCTGCGCATGACAACGGCCTTTCACACTCAGTCGGACGGCCAGACGGAGGCCGCCAACCGCGTCATCGTCATGTACCTGCGGTGCTTCACCGGTGATCGCCCCCGGCAGTGGCTGCGGTGGTTGTCGTGGGCTGAGTACGTGTACAACACGGCCTACCAGTCCTCTCTGCGGGAGACGTCGTTCCGCGTGGTCTACGGGCGCGATCCTCCGACGATTCGCTCCTACGAGCCGGGTGAGACACGGGTTGCAGCCGTCGCACGCGACATGGAGGAGCGCGAGGCTTTCCTCGCTGATGTGCGGTACCGCCTGCAGCAGGCCCAAGCCGTTCAGAAGCACCACTACGACAAGCACCACCGCCCTGTTCACTATCAGGTGGGCGACTGGGCGCTGCTTCGTCTTCGCCAGCGGACTGCTGCATCCCTACCACAGTCTACCGTCGGCAAGCTCAAGGCGTGTTACCTCGGGCCCTATCGGGTCATCGAGCTCATCAACGACGTTGCGGTACGTCTCGAGCTGCCGCCTCAGGCCAGGATCCATGACGTCTTCCACATCAGCACCCTCAAGAAGTTCGTCGGTACGCCGCCTGACGCGCCGCCCCCACTGCTGGATATCCACCACGGCTCCGTCGTGCCGGTGCCGGAACGCGTGGCGCAGACACGCTTGGCCCGCGGGATCCGCCAGCTCCTGGGGTATTGGCGCGGCGAACCAGCGTCCTCGGCCACCTGGGAGGACCTTGATGACTTCCGCCAGCAGTATCCCACCTTTCAGCTCGAGGATGAGCTGGACCTCGAGGGGGGGAGAGATGTCATGTGGGGCCGCACATACACACGTCAGAGAAAAAGGGCGGGCCCGAGATGTCAGGCGAGCCGCAGCGCGCGCGGCAGCAGCGAGCGGAGCCGCGTCCAGCAGCCAGGCCAAGTCGGATGGCTAAGGGCTGGCCTTAATTTTAGGAGTTGGTTTCCTTATTTGATAAGATTAGTTTGTTTGGGTTTCCTTTATTGCTAAGATTAGTTTGTTTCCAAATTTAGTTGGCCGATTGGCTATATATATGTAATTCCGAAAAACAATGAAGGCAAGCAAGATCATTACCCTAATTCTCTCTCTCCAAACAAGCCTACGGTAGAGGGGCATAACCTCACCGGAGAAGACGGCCGACGGCTACGAGCTATGTAGCCGCGGTCCAGCCAGTCAGGGGTTTGACGCCCTTGACAGCTGGGGTGTAGCGTCCGGTGCTCGAATCTCGGTGCGTCCAATGAGAGGTGCTTTTGCGCTGAATCAAGTGAAAGGCATCGGTGCATCCGATGCCCTGGCGTCAGCGCGTCCGATGCCACATTAATAAGCACATGAAGTGAAGTAGCCGTTGGGATCGAGCGGTTGAAATTCATAGCAGCTGGACACGTGGCTCCATCGGGAGCAAGCGTCTGATGGCCCCGACTCCGGAGCGTCCGATGCCTGCGTTTTCAGCCCAACGGCTAGCCCGACTTGTGTGGGCTTTTTAAGTGGCTTGGCAAACTCACTTAGGTTCTCTTTTGCACATTTTGATCCTATAGCATCCTTGTGAGCATAGCCAAGCCTCCCCACTCATCTTTAGACTTGAGTTGATCATTTGCAAGTGAGATTGAGTATTCTAGTGCTAAGATTTGAAAGAGTTCATTCTAGTGGCAGTAGTTCTTCGCATCGGCAGCGAGTTTCTTGTTACTCTTAGCATTTGTCGGTGCCTAGACAGCTTAGAGGTGATTATGTGGAGTTGACAAGATTGGTGATTGTTCTTGGCCACCGCCGATTTGATTGTGAGGGGGTTTTCAAGCCTATTCCCCACTGGAGAGGCAAAAGGCACCCCTAGCGGATTGCTCATGTCATTGAGCTACCTCTCTTGTGGTAGATTCCTGTGGGGCTTGTGTAGCTTGGCGTGGTGCCAATTACCCACAGGATCACCAAGAGTTGGTCGACACAGCAGGGAGTAGCGTCCAGGCAAGCATGTGAACCTCGGGATAAATCGGTCTCCCGCATGCTTAATTGTGTTTGGTTGATCATCTCATTGATTGGACTTCACTATCATTCTTGGTGATTGGCTTTACACTTGGGATTTTCACCGGTGATTGGTTCTTCAAGGCGATCCCGAAGGCTCTGTGAAAAACCCTCAACTAGCTTTTGTTCATTCATTACATATTCATTTGAGCTAGTTGATTGTATCTCTTGTACTATTGCTTTGCTAGATATATCTTGTGTAGATACCCTTTTGTTCATCTTCCTAGTTTTTGTGAATACTTTGTCATATTGTATACAATTAATCTTTCGTGCTACACTTTGTTTATTCTCTTGATCAGTAGTGTAGTTCTAATTGCTCTTGTGTGACATAGAAATATTAGATAGAATTGTTGGTTAGGTGGCTTAATTTAGGCTAGTGCAAAAAGTTTCGCCATTTGTGTTGCTAACATTTTGCTTAAGTAATTTTGTAGATTTTTAATTAGGCTATTCACACCCCCCTCTAGTCAATTTGGACCTTTCAGAAGGCTGCCACAGTACGCCGGTACTGCGTCGCGTCGACCTCCTTCGTCATGCTGTCGCGGCTCAACTTTAGCCTCCTCCATGGGAGTGTGGGCTAGGTTGCAATCGATGAGCCCGCACAGCTCGACGATGCACTTGGCGTAGGCGGTTTGGCAAAGGGAGATGTTGGAGCTGGCCTGGTGGACCTCCGTCCCTAGGTAGGAGAGAAGCCCCAAGTCCCTCATCTAGAACACAGCCTTCACCTTCGCCTTGAACGCCTCCACCTCGTCCTCCTTGGTGTCGGTGATCACCGAGTCATTGACTTAGACGCCCACCAGCAGGGCATTGCCTCCCTTGCCCAACCAGTAGCAGCGGCCTCATGAGCACTCTACTGGAACCCCTTTGCTTGAGGGTGGAGTCTAGCGGCTAGCCATAGAGGGCCTAGCGCAGAAGGACTTTGATCTCCTTGTCGGGGATGATGAATCCGCTTCTTGAGCTTGAACACCCACTTAAGGGTGATGGTGCGGTGGCCGGCGGGAAGATCCACCAACTCCCACATCCGGTTCTGCTCGACGACGTCCATCACCTGCTGCATCGCAGCATGCCACACCGCGTCTCCCTCCACCTCAACGAAGGAGCAGGGCTCACCGTCTTTTACGCCAAGTGCAGCTCCGCCTCGAAGTTGTGTTGCGCCAGTTAAGGGACGGGCAGCTCACCAAGGATGTTGTTCATGGTACAGTAGCGCAAAGGCTTGTCGTTGTGGTAGGCATCGACTCGGTCCTCATTGTGAGACACGGAGTGGCGAACTCCACTGTGAGCTGCTTTGAACGAGTCTGCTGGTGCTGATACCGATGCTGTGGCCACCAGTGCAGGAGAGTAGGGAACCAGTTCACGAGTGCGTGGAGTGGCTAGTGGTGGAGAGGGGGCGTGGCCAGTGCTGAAGGTGGTGGAAGACTCGTCGGAACTAATGGTGAACGAGGTGCCAAGGTAGGTAAGTGAGGTGAAGATGAGCTGCTAGCGCTCCTCTAGCTCTCTCGAAGTGGACGTAGTCGATGACAAAGTCTCTAAGAGTCGAAGTCGAGCCGTCGTCCACCACCTTGTCCCACATCCAGCTTCGCCTTTCATCAAACACGACGTCACAGGGTTGATGATGCGGTAAGCCTTGACACCCTCCGCGTAGCCAATGAAGACCCCTGGTGTGCTCCGTTCATTGAGCTTGTCAACGTGGCTCAGCTCCTTAGCGAACATGAGGCAGTGGAAGACACTAAGGTCACCAACCATAGACTTGCTCCCGTGTCAGACCTCGTACGCCTTGCCATCAAGGGCCTTGGTGGGCAAGCAGTTGAGATGGGACGGTCGTCATCACCAGTAGATCGTCGACATCCCTCTCTGCTTGAGGAGGGCACGGGTGGTAGCCACCACCGCCTGGTTGCGGCGCTCGACGATGCCATTCTGTTGTGAGGTGTACAGGGTAGAGAAGTGGCGCCAATCCCCTCGTCAGCGCAGTACATTGTGAACTCAGCCGTTGTGAACTCACCGCTATTGTACGTGCACAGCACCCGACACTTACGACCGCACTCCTCCGCAGCAGCTTGATGGCGTCCTCAACTGGCACCTTGGTGTCAAGTAGGACAACCCACATAAAGCGAGACACGTTATCAATGAGGAAGAAGCGTCGTCCTCCAAGTGTACATGAAGCGGGACACGTTGAACTCAAAATGATTTTACAAAAGCAAAAAAAAAAGAAAGGGCAAGGTCCCCTGCTGCTAAGACGATCAGCATTCAGCCATTCACGGCATCCTCTCGTCTCCTTCAGCGCGAGCTCGTGACTCCACGTGCACCGTAGACCGCCGCCCTCGACCGATTCCCCGTGGCGGCGCGACACCACCCCGCTGGTAGCCGCCTGCCCACCGCACCCACCCCGCGTCCCTGTCGCCCCTCGTGGTTCCGTGCCTTCACCATCGTGACCTCACCGAGCGGCAAGTCGGCACCCTCGCCAGCTCGCCGCCCCGTGGCCCTGCGTGGGCCATGGCCGTGCTCTGCCAGTCTAGCACGCCAAGAAGCTGGTCGGGCGGCCACCCAGTCCAGCGTGCCCTGAGTGCTGCCCTGCAATGGCCCCTGGTGAGTGCTTGTGCTTCTTCTGAACATGTTGGTCTTTATTTCTCTAATTAGAAACTCAAGCTATTAACATGTTGGCCTTTATCCGTTTTTTAGTGTCCAAGAAGATCACTAACATTACTGATCTCTCTGTTCTAACATTACTGATCTCTTGACATACAAACATACGAATAGAACGTATATAAAATCTCATGACATCACAAACAATTAACATCAAAACACATAATTCAAACTAATTTCTTCGAAATCAAAGAAAACCAGTACAATGGTTTTGACTTGACAAATACAATTGAAAAGGATGATCACAGTGTCGACTTAAAAATGTTTATATATCCCTCTTAGGTTTGCAGAGATGGGGACTTTTCACCCACTGAAATAGATACCATTCATCCACTAATTATGAAAATTTTGGGCTTAAATGGAGATTGGACTGTAAATTTGCTAAATTGGGCATAGGGATTGTGGATATGTAGTCATGTATACTCCCAACTCTTTTTTAGGCTTTACAGTATTGCATATAAATTTTTTGAATAGGACTACCCTAGTTTCAAATCCTGGGTCCAACACTGCTCTGAACTGCAAGTGGGAAATTTTTTTTCACTAAGGCACAAACTTGAGAGCAGCATCAACTTCACGTGCTCAAACTCAATGCTTCAAATCTTCCACTTCCACCTTGAGTTAGAGGGGTGTTAAGTATGTAATATATTCCAGGCCTAAATGGCCCATGAGGAATACCCTATATACTGTAGTTATCTCTGAAAGCAATGAATATTGCGTGGAATAGTAGATTGATTGATTGGAGAGACCTATGTATACATATATATAGGGGAGAGATCTCGTGGTTTATAGAAACATGACCAAAACGAGACCTCATCTCTCTAACCAAAACAAGGGCTGGCTAGCTAAACCTGGCCCAAGCCCAATACACACGCATAAACACTTACAATCTAACAATCCCTAAGGGACTTTAGACTCTCAGTCATCAGAGGTTAGTAACAACACTCACCATTGAGAGATGAAGGCAAGAAAACATTCAAATATTGTATTTTGGAACATAGTCAACTAAAAGACTAAAATATTTCTATAATTTAATATCTTTAAGTACCAAGAATCGAAAAAAAACTATTATCTCTCAGTGCGTCCACATGATAACAAAAATTATAAGTAACTCGTTATAGTAAACAAAATCAAATCAAATCAGAGTTACCATAGTGCGGCTTTCTAGGCTTATTATCAAATAAGCATGATATTCATTACTGTCAGCTGTATTTCCACGAGAACTCTTGTAGTAAACTGTCCAAATACCTGTGCAACTTGGTAATTCCACCTAGACAGGTCATGAACAAACATAAGTAAAATACTAGTAAATTGCAAACTTAAAAATTCTGAGAATAACCTAAAAGTAAACCTATAACTACGAAATATTGCTAACATCCACCATATAATTGTTTTGGTACTACAGACCTAAAACAAGTCAATTTCTCTTACACTTTCCCACAATGTCATAACTTGGTATTTGCAGAATGGTGGAGAAAGCACAAATATGGGCCCGCATTCCACAAACCAAACTGACAAGGATTTATTTTAACCATCTTGTCATCTTGGGAGCCTGGTGGTTATGGAATGGAAGCATCAGTGCATCAGGATTCAGGACGCATGTATTTTAGATGGTGCCACACCAAGGGTTTCTGATGTTCGTAGAGACATCTCTGGGGCCACCCACCTACGGTGCCTGTCTGAAGCTCAAGGCTTGAGAACCCTGTGGCCATGCTAGATTGGCGGTAGCAGCCGTGATTGTTAGTTTTTTATTTTCATGGTGGGCCTGATTAGTAAGAGGAATGTGTGGGTAGTTTCTTCCCCAGGTTGAGTGCTCTTGTGCTTTGTTACACCTTTTCTTTCTCCAATAAATACAAAGATACACAGCTCAACAGTGATAAGATTCCTACTATGCCAACTTCATTAAATCTGCCTCCACCAAACATCTATACATATATACAAATATCCCTCGCTACTAGCACCCTCTTTTGTTTCCTTTTTTCTACTAACACAGCTTGTCTACAGCCTACCAAACACAAATCATAATGACAGCAGCCCATCCACACTCTGATCATAATACCCACAAGCATCAAGCAATTTGACAACTATATCAACCTGACCTGTGTGAAGACCTACACTCTGATATAATACCCACAAGCATCAAGCCATTTCACCAACTATACCAACCTCACCTTTGTGAAGACCTATATGGAGGGCTTAATGCAAATGGTGGCAATGTGCATGATGTTGCAAGAAATTGGGCAGAAGTGGTCCAGGGTAGGGGGGAAGTGAAAGAGAATAGTGACTAGAGGGGGGTCTGGTTTAGTTTGTACTAAGATGTGTCATTGGAGAAGTATGAGTGAGGATGGCTTATAAGGTGTCTTTTACATTATTCCCTAGATCCACAATACAAGATGGGCATACCAATGTTGGGTTGTTGGCGAAATACTAATATACTCCATCTGTCCCAGAATGATAAACATATTTTGTAAAGGGAAAAGTCAAATTTTACAAAATTTGACCAACACTCGTTTTTTTTTTTCTCAAAGCCACAGGAGAGCTGCGTATCTTTGTATTAAGAGAGAGAGAAAAACAGCCCCTTACAAATAATACCACCTCATTCAGCGCTAAGCTATGTGGTGGGTTGGGAACATAAAACGTTTTTGGACTACTATAAAACTGAACACAGGTGAGACCAGACCGCTGAAAACTAAGACGCTAAGCTTAGCTAACTTGACCCAAAGCGAGGGCGTTAAGACCACGCGCACCCACTACAACTAGACACCAAAGATGGCGCTTCTCATTGAAGGCCAACACTCAGTTAAATAGAATACTCCAGATGGGGGTGGTTTATCCATGGAGTGAACCGCAACCGGTCCAATGATCCATTTGATCAGGGCAGGAGCACCGGATGATCCCTTATTATTAGCTGCTGAACCAATGGGACCCAATGGATATTACGGATCGCTCCATTTCGGATAAACTCAATCGAGTCCCACGGCAAGCAGCGCTCCTCAGTGGACCTGCTCTCGGTGGTGTGGAGGTGTCGTACTCGTCGATGCCGCAGCAGCACGCTCGTCTATGGACAGAACGACCTTCTTAAGGCCCTGCGCCAACATACGCCGCCATCATAGTTGCACACTCCGTTGCTTCTGCCACACGCTCGCAGTTTCGCATACCAGGCCTTTGACTTGTCTGCGCTTACAAAACAGCTGCTTGCGTGAACCCAGTGGCAGAGGGGCGTTGTGGCGGCGGCGGCGGCGATGGCGACGTCAGGTCGAAGGGTTCGACCCACTCGAACCTTTGGTTCGCACGGTTGTGATCCGTTGCCCCTCTGCCATATCAATGATTGCACTCGGAGCCCATTTGATTCAATTTTTTGGTTCGGTGCGATGATCCTTTGGATCGACCCGCTCCATCGCCATTTTTATAGAATACTTATAAGGTTAGAACATAAAACTTGCAGCAATAGATTTGTATTCAAAGTGCCTCTGAGAAATTGAGGTGATATTGTTTCTTTAGCAAATGACAATAAATTGTAAGAGAAATTAAGGGTCAAAATAAATTTCGTCTGGCTTCTCCATGTTCAAAATATGATTATCAGATGGAGGGAGTAATATGGAAGAAGAATGGTAATGTATTTTGTTAGTTTCACGAAAGGCAATGTAGTTGTTAACAGAGTTGCTTGGTCAATGTGGATCCACCAAAACCGTTGTGTTTTTAGTGGAATCATCCCTAGTCTAACTACCGTGTTAACTTCCACTCGGGAAGAGCATCATCTTTGGAGTGTGGCCGGGGCAGGAGGCATCTATTGCTGCCAAACCAACTAGTGGCCAGTCCCAGAGGCGGACGGCTGTTGGTCAAGGTTGGGTTGAGTTGTGTTTGAAGGCACGATCTTAGTGTTTGTTATTAAGTAAGGGTGGTGCGGTGTCGTATGGGGTTTCTAAAACCCCTTTTTTCTTTTTAACATAATGATATGCAACTCTCCTGCGTGTTCGACAAAGAAATAGTATCCTCAAATAACTGTCATTTTCGCTTGCCGAAACACAACTTTGACTAAATATATTTTTAAAAATATTAATATTTATGGTACATAGTATCATCGGAAATATCTTTGAATCTAGTTTTTTAACAAATTTATTTGGAGATACAAATATGTATGGTACATAGTTTTTTTGACTAAACAACTTTCACCAAATATTTGAGGGCAGAGAGGTTGGAACACAGAAAAAGGAACCGTCCAGCAAAAGAATACATTAAAAAGTTGCAACTTCTACAACAGGTATATAGTATTAGATATTTGTATGTCACCCTCAACATCCGTTGTTAGAGTATGCCATGGGCCTATTGGGCCTGGGCTGGCGGTATAGCCCGTTAGGGTTAATTAGAGATAAGAGTCGTTTGCTTAGGGGTCAAGTAAACATCTCTATATAAGGAGAGGAGATGTATCAATCTAATCAAGCAAGAATTAAGAAGGAAATCCCTTCCCTCTTGCCCGGCCGTGGGCAAAGGCCCGCGGCCGGACTTCTCTCGCCCTCACAACCCTAGGAGCCGTCGCCGCTACAGTCATGAACAGTACCCGCGGTACTGTAGCAACCGCGGGTACTGTAGCACAGCGATCCCATCTACTGCCTCAACTCTCTCCCTCTAGCAGCACCATAACATCTGGTATCGGAGATCTCTGGTTCGATCATGTCTAGCCCTTCACCGACTGCCGCCCATCCGCCGCCGCCGCAAACCCAACCGCCGCTGCCTTCTTCGTCGGGCGCACTGCTGCCCCACACAGCCGGCGCGTTGCTGCCCCACACGTCGGGCGCGCTGGCGTCTGCCGGTGTGATCGTGCCCTCGGCCCCAGCACCGTCGTCATCCGTCGTCATGACTCCGGAACAGATGACGGCAGCGATCCTTGAACTCGGCCAGGCGGTGGCCGAGATTAGGGCTTTCCTCGTCGGGTCGTACACGCCACCACCAACACTGCTGTTCCAGGGCGTGCAGGCGACCGCCCCTGTTCCCATCCAACCACTGCAGATGTCGTACTCCCCTTTGCCGATCCCGTCTTACGCCATGGCTTCGACGATGGGGTCGGTGTATACGATGGCAAGCTCCGCGGCGGCCACGGCGACAGTTGCCCTAGCGCCCACCACCGGCGCTGCTGTCCTCCTCGCTGCAGCACCCACCACCGGCGTTGATGTCCTTCCCGGTGGGTCGGGCCTCCAGCACCCATTCATTGATGGGATCTTCTATAGGGGTACCGGCGTCCAGCAGATTCGGTTATCGGCTGCGGTGCGGCTGCAGACTGTTGCACGCGGCTTCCTTGCGCGTCGGCGCGTGGGGGAGATGCGTGATCTGCAGCTACAGCTCCTTCAAGTTGCGCTTCGCCGCGCGGAGGACCTTGAGGACCCCCACCTTGTCCGCTGCGTTGGGGATATTGGGCTCGCGGTTGCACCCACGAGTGGCGAGCATGCTGTTTTCTTCATGGGCAGCGACCTCCAACTCTGCAGAAGCGGCGGTAGGGGAGCCACTCCCTTCCTTGTCACCGGTGGGAGCGCACACCCACTTAGTGCCTCTGAATTCCGCCGTCGGCCGCCACGCGGGCGCCTCCGCTGCTCATTGCAACCACTTTTAGGTGGCCATACATATGCATCTCTTCCGTTCACATGGTCTCCATGGGATCCTGGTGGTTGTACACATGCAGATCCGACGTGCGGATGGTGTTCTCTTGTTCAAGAGTCCAAAATAAAGAGTCCCAGTCCATTTCAGGTCGAGAATAATATAATAAGCCGAGATGTAAAAGGCTTGTTTTTAGGTGTTTGGTTTGTGTCGAGTCATGTCATCGTTATGAGTCTGTTAGGTTGCAGCTCGAGGACGAGCTGCATGTCCAGGTGGGGTGTAGTGTTAGAGTATGTCATTGGCCTATTGGGCCTGGGCTGGCGGTATAGCCCGTTAGGGTTAATTAGAGATAAGAGTCGCTTGCTTAGGGGTCAAGTAAACCTCTCTATATAAGGAGAGGAGATGTATCAATCTAATCAAGCAAGAATTAAGAAGGAAATCTCTTCCCTCTTGCCCGGCCGTGGGCAAAGGCCCGCGGCCGGACTTCTCTCGCCCTCACAACCCTAGCAGCCGTCGCCGCTACAGTCGTGAACAGTACCCGCGGTACTGTAGCAGCCGCGGGTACTGTAGCACAGCGATCCCATCTACTGCCTCAACTCTCTCCCTCTAGCAGCACCATAACATCCGTTTTGACGCCCGTATGGTGAAAATTCCCAATGTGCAGTGGTTAAAAATTCCTGCTACGCACTGGAATGCGTTTCCATAGTGTTGGACTATGAGAGTATTAGGCCCATGGCCCATGTATGACTATATTGCTACCCTTCTAGGGTTAGCTAGATAATTCAATTCAGTCTCTCCAACATGGTATCAAGCTAGTGTTTTTCCTCCCCTACTCCCCAGTTGACAGCCGCCAGCCTCCTTCCCCTGCTGCCGGCGCGCCGCCGGCCGGCCACAGCCATGGCCGGCCTCCTCCCTCCCCTCCCCCCTCTCCCTCCTTCCCCCTCCCCGCGCCCTGGACCCCCGTCGCACGCGCGCGGCTGCTGGCAAGCACCTGCACCCGGCGCCGCGCGCGCGGGCGCGGCCGCGGGCGCTGCCGCCGTGGCCGCGCGGGTGCTGCAGCCGCGCAGTCGCTGCCGCGAGCGCGGACGTCCTTGAGGGCGCGTGCGCGGGCGTCCCGTCCTTCGCGATCGCGGGCCCTGCTGCTGCGCCGCCTCTGCCTCCGCCTCCCCTCTCTGCGGCGGCCACGACCATGGCCAGCTCGATTGCGGGCGCAGGCCCTGCTGCTGCGGCCGTGCCTCCGCCTCCCCTCTCCGCCGCCCTCCGCGCGCGCCTCCGCCTCCGCTCTCTGCTCCTGGCGCTCGTCCAGGGAGGGCGCGGGCCTCCTCGGCGCTGCTGCTGGCCCGGCAGACGCGGGCGTTGCTCCTCCACGTGCTGCTGCGGGCGTTGCTCCTCCTCGCGCCGCTGCTCATCCTCGCCGCCGCTGCTGCTGCAGCGCTGCCGCAGCCGGCACGAGCACAGTCTTTCCCTCGGGCACAGCTGCTGTCGCGCGCTGTGCGGCCGGGCTGCCCCGCGGCGCGATCTCTGTCGGTACGGGCGGCCTTCTCCTTGGCCCCTCAACTGGCGCCGTAGCGGGCACTGCCGCCGGCGACTTCCCCCGCACTGCCGCGCCTCCTCCGCCGCTGCCCCTCCAAGGCAGCACGGGCGCTCGCCACGCGCCCACGCGGGGGGCGCAGCCGCGCTGCTACTCCATGGGCTGCTCCTCCACGCGCTGCTCTCTCTTCCTGCCGCAGACTGCGCGGGCGCCGCCGGCTCTGGGCGCCGCAGGAGCTGCAGGCTCAGCAGGCGCCACGGGCGCCACCGCCACTGGCCCGTGGGAGTACACCGGCTACCTGGGGTGCCCCTGGCCCTCCTTCAACAACCCATGGTCCGATCACATCTCCATTCCGTCCTTCCAGGCGACCGGCGGCGAGTCCCGTCCCACATACACACCGGCAGCCATGTTCGCTGGGGCTGTCCCAGGCGCTCCTTCGTTCCCGTCGTCGTGGACTCCACCCCCCGAGACCCTGTCGGGGCTTGTCGGTTGGGATCCGACGGTCTTGGCCCACTCTTTCAGCACCCTCGGCCTCACACCTACAGTCAGTTCCGACTGGATTGCTGACTCGGGAGCCTCCTATCACACCACTCCCAACCCTGGTCTCCTCTCTTCCATTCACCCTCCTTCTTCGACTCACCCTTCGTCCATCATGGTCGCGAATGGCTCTTGCCTTCCAGTCACGTCCGTGGGTGCCGCTAACACTCATGGCTCTTTTCTTCTTCCCGATGTCCTTGTTGCTCCCAATATGGTTCACAACCTTCTTTCTATTCGTCGTTTCACAGCTGACAACTCCTGTTCGGTTGAATTCGACCCTTTTGGTGTCACTGTAAAGGATTTGGCTTCCCGGCGTCCTCTTCTCCGCTGTGACAGCACGGGTCCCCTTTACACTCCTCGTTTTCCTACTTCCGCTCCATGGTCTTCACCTTCCCCTCCGTCAGCTGCTTTTGCCACCACCACCTCCTCTACTACTTGGCACCGTCGCCTTGGTCACCCTGGCCGCGATGCCTTGACACAGCTTAGTCGTAGCTCTGCCATACCATGTACTCGAGCTCGCTATGAGCATTTGTGTCATGCGTGCCAACTGGGCCGACATGTTCGTCTTCCTTTTCCTACTTCCTCTTCCCATATGGCCCATATCTTTGACATTGTCCATTGCGATCTGTGGACCTCTCCTGTCCCTAGCATCTCTGGCTACAAATACTATCTTGTGTTGGTGGATGACTTCTCTCACTATTCCTGGACTTTTCCACTTCGTGCCAAGTCTGACACTTTCTCCACACTCCTCCACTTCTTTGCCTGGGTGTCCACTCAGTTCGGCCTCACCATCAAGGCCGTTCAGTGTGACAACAGGCGTGAGTTCGATAACTCCACGTCTCGTGCCGTCTTCCTCTCTCACGGCATGCAGTTGCGCATGTCATGCCCCTACACCTCCTCCCAGAACGGCAAGCCCGAGCGCATGATTCGCACCACCAACGACACCATCCGCACCCTCCTCTTACAGGCCTCTCTTCCTGCCCGCTTCTGGGCCGAGGGCCTTCACACCTCCACCTATCTCCTCAACCGTTTACCTTCCGCTGCCTGTCCCGCTACCACTCCTCACCACGCCCTCTTCGGTACCCCTCCTCGCTACGACCACCTCCGTGTCTTCGGGTGTGCCTGTTACCCTAACACCACTGCCACTGCTCCTCACAAGCTGGCTCCCCGGTCGACTCGGTGTGTCTTCCTCGGGTACTCCCCGGATCACAAGGGGTACCATTGCTTTGACCTCCCCTCTCGTCGCGTCCTCATTTCCCGACACGTGTTCGACGAGGCCGACTTCCCCTCTCTACCACCACCTCTCCTCCCACCTCCACACCACCTCCCCCCTCCGACCTTGACCTCTCCTCCTTGTTTCCCACTGACGCGGTGGTCCAGCCACCATTACTGTTTTACCCTGCAGGTCCTCCACCACGCGCTCCGCCGGCTCGTGCCCCGGCTCTCCTGCTCTCCCGCGCCCTCCGCCGGCCCGTGCCCCGGCTCGCCGTACTCCGGGGCTGCTCCCCCGCGCCATCCGCCGGGATCCTGCCCCGGCTCTCCGCCCTCTGGAGCTTCGCCGGACCCTGCGCCGTGCGCCGGTCCGGCGGCCACGTTCCCCGGGCTGCGCCCGACGCGAGTCCAGCGCCTACGGCCCCTCCCGCGCGCTTCGCCCAGCCAGTGCATGTCTACCAGCGCCGTGCGCGGGCGGCCGCACCGCCCCCGGTGCTGGCTCCGTCACCGTCGTCGCCACCTCGGTCTCCTCCCGTGGCCGCCTCTCCGCCGTGGACGCCTACGCCGCCGCCTCCACCGCCGCGGGCTGCTCGGGTCGAGCCGCCCGTGTACCACCCCCCTCTTCTTCACCGCCACCCGCGTCATGTTCACCCCATGGTGACGCGGCATGCGGCGGGGGTGTTGCGGCCTCGGGCTCTTGCCGCGACGCACGTCGAGACGCGGGTCTCTCCGGTACCCTCTTCCGTGCGCGATGCCCTGGCCGACCCTCACTGGCGTCGTGCGATGGAGGAGTATGCGTCTCTTCTCGCCAACCAGACCTGGGATCTGGTGCCCCGTCCACCTGGCTCCAATGTTGTCACCGGCAAGTGGATATGGACACACAAGCGCCGGGCTGATGGCACTCTTGAGCGGTACAAGACTCGCTGGGTACTCCGGGGTTTCACTCAGCGGCCTGGAGTTGACTATGACGAGACGTTCAGTCCCGTGGTGAAGTCAGCTACAGTCCGCACGGTTCTCTCACTGGCTCTCTCTCGCTCCTGGCCCGTGCATCAGCTGGACGTCAAGAATGCTTTTCTCCATGGGACACTTGCTGAGACAGTCTACTGCAGTCAACCGGCGGGCTTTGCTGACTCTACTCGCCCTGATATGGTCTGCCGCCTCAACAAGTCACTCTACGGCCTCAAGCAGGCCCCTCGGGCGTGGTACTCTCGTTTTGCTGCATTCATGTTCACTCTGGGGTTTGTGGAGGCTAAGTCAGACACTTCGCTGTTCATCTACCACCACGGTGGGGAGACTGCCTATCTGCTGCTCTATGTGGATGACATTGTGTCTCACCGCTTCCAGCCCGACACTACTGGCGCGGATCATCACCTCTCTTCAGCAGGAGTTCGCGATGAAGGACCTCGGTGCGCTCCATCACTTCCTCAGAGTCACCGTTGAGCCTCGTCTCGGGGGTCTCTTTCTCACCAGCGGCAGTCTCTTGATATTCTGGCGAGCTGCGCTGCCTGGAAGACTGCTGCAACACTGCTCCACCCCTGTGCACTCAGGCCAAGCTGTCAGAGACCGAGGGCGCCACGGTCACCTGACCCTACCCGCGTACAGGAGTCTTGCGGGGGCTGCTTCAGTACCTCACCTTCACCCGCCCGGACATCATTCAGCAGTTCAGCAGATTTGCCTTCCTATGCATGATCCACGCGAGCCTCACCTCACGGCCCTCAAGCGCCTCCTCCGCTCCCTACCCGTCCGCACCACCGTCGACTACGGCCTTTCTCCACCGGTCTGCCTCCACCGAGCTCGTCGTCTACACCGACGCTGACTGGGTCGGGTGTCCGGACACTCGCCGGTCCACCTCCGGCTATGTTGTCTTCCTCGGCGGCAACCTGGTGTCCTGGTCGTCCAAGCGCCAGCCGCTGGTCTCCCGCTCCAGTGTCGAGGCGGAGTACCCGCTGTTGCTAACGGCGTTGCTGAGGCCTCCTGGCTCCGGCAGCTCCTTGGTGAGCTTCACAGTCCTCTGACCCGGAGCACGTTGGTCTACTGCGACAACGTCAGTGCGGTGTACCTCTCCACCAACCCCGTTCAGCACCAGCGGACCAAGCATGTGGAGATCGACCTCCACTTTGTCCGCGATCGGTGGCCATCGGTGATGTTCGCGTTCTCCACGTCCCGACCACCTCCCAGTTTGCTGACATCTTCACCAAGGGCCTCCCGTCTTCGACGTTCTCCGAGTTTCGCTCCAGCCTCAACATCACTATGGGCTAGTTGAGTCTGTGGGGGGCTCATGTGTAGTGTTCTGCTTATTTTCGTGCTCAGTCTTGAAACTCTGCTGCGCCGGTAGTTCAGACTGCGGGAGGGGGTGTTGGACTATGAGAGTATTAGGCCCATGGCCCATGTATGACTATATTGCTACCCTTCTAGGGTTAGCTAGATAATTCAATTCATTCTCTCCAACACATAGGTCTCCAAAATTTCTGCGATAGCTGATTTTATTTTAATGCAGCCTCAGATGGATTCCAGAGCTTTGCTAGTGTTCAGCGATAACTTATTTTATGGAAATGCTATTTCTGATTTCCATAACTGATTTTATGGAGATGCTATTTCTGATGGTCTCCAGAACTTTGCTAATGTTCAGTGATAACCTATTTTATTGCAATTCTATTCCTGATGGTTTCCAAAACTCTCCGCTTCAATAGTGTAGACACTTAAGTAGTTACATTATTCTATATCACAAAAAATATTGAACATCGTTGAGTTGCATGCACCACCAGTTCAACTCAAAAGCTTAAGCTGATAGGGACAGATGGGCAATTCACTTATATTCCAACACTCTTAACGTAGAGGCTCCCTCAGGCACGTGAAATAGAAGCGAGCAGCAATTACTTTATTTAATTGTGCTAACCAGGATTCTAACTAGAGACCTCAGAATTTGATACCATATTGAGTTCCATGTGCCGACTAGATCAAGCCAAAAGCTTAAGCTGATGGGGAGAGGTGGGCAATTCACTTATATTCCAACAAACTCGACCTGCAGGGGGTAAGACAGCCCCCGGGTAACAGGTATTGAGAAAATCCCTGAACCCCACCCATACATGGCGGCACTGTAGCCCATGTGAGAACGACCAAGACCGGGGGCAGCCTTAGACCTGTGCTTTGCCATGAGACAGACGACGTGATTTTTTTTAACCCCAGGCTGAAAGTCGCACCCATAGGGAGTCGAACTGAGGACATGAGGAGTGCTACTCAGACCATCGAACCAACTCAGCTAGAGGACAACAAACATTCGATACGAAGTTGTTACTAAACGTTTGGATCGTTAGTTCCCGTTAGTCTCTTTCTGAAGTTTGTTGAGCCGACGGAAATGGATTTCAAGGACACCAGCCCACCGGGCACAAAAACTGCTCTCATAATATTATAACCTATGTGATTGCATTTCCTTCCCAATAGTCCAACAAAAAACAACCACTGTGTATTCTACATGAAAGTTATAAATTGCAAATCAACGTGTACTGGTTCTGTAAAGTGGTCCAACCAGATTTTGCAAAATCTAGGTTCGGTAAAGTTTGTCGTTTTTTGTTTTGTGTGTGTTGGGGTCTGGAAAAGGCCCTTCGCCTCTTTCCTTTGTATTTTCATCTCCGTCTTAATGAAATAGCATGCAGTTCTCCTAATTAGTCCATGAAAAAAAAAACTATGTCCAGAAGAACAATAACAGGTGTCATAGTGGCATCAAATTGACAAATAAAGCAAATGAACAAGAATTATCTGCTTCCCAAAGAGTGAAAAAGTGGTTGGACCAAAAATACAAAAAGAAAAAGAAGAAAAAGACATGCACCTCAGTAATTAAATCTGGACGGATAGATTGGTGAAGGGCCGAGAGTGTTCCATTTTTTCCATGCCCAGAACAACACACCTGAAACAGCCAATATTATCACAAAGGAAGAAACTTAAATGAAGAATGACAAACGCTATACAGCTTCAGTAATCAGTAATTAAACTACGAAATCAGGACAGGTAGATTTTTTAGTTCATTGCCTGTAGAGCGACAAAGATTTTATAAGGTAACCAGAGTAAAATTATGAATTACTTCAATGAGGATGGTTAGCACAAATTAATTCAGTTAATTAGCATAAGGATTGGATGTGTAAGCTCCATGTGTTAGGGCTGATCCTGCATAAGCCCATTTCAACTGATCAAGCAAGAACATATCTAGTTCCTTTTTAGCCCAATCTAAGTCCTCCCATCCCAAACAACCAGAGGGATCTGCTACCAGCAAAATGTTTAGCCCATAAAAAATTTCAGTTAATTGCAGAGTACAGAAGAATACTCCAGCAGCTAATACATGCAGTAAAATAAGTGAAAAGTATCTATGGCTGCTAATTGCGTGTTGCGATTTTTTTATTTGGTTCTATTGAAAAACATACTTTGCAAAGGGACCCTTTTTTTTAAAGCAAATACAGCAGGGGAAGCCCCCACTGTTGGTAAATATTTTAAATAAAATAAGCTGTACACAGAGAGAAAGGAAAGGACTACAAGGCTGGAACTGTACAGAAAGAGAGGGAAAGAATAGAACAGCAGGGGGTAGTCAGCCTTGGAGTCCTAAAGAGAACACAAATGTTGCTATTTTTGAATCACAAAGTCTATGGGCCTGCTTTGCAAAGGGACCCTCTGAGACAATTAATTCTAAAAATGGAAACAGAGGTTGGCACTAATTGTCATCTCACCAAAGGCACTGCCAGGCTCCTCCTTGTTAGTTCTAGTAAGCTTTTACCACATTTTCTTTGTCCTTATTTTTTTAATATGTTCCCTTGACTTCATCAGAATCTAAATTTGCATATAGCATGAAACATCTCAAAACCCAGCTAGTATTGATCCCGTAAACATGGGTGTTGTTCGGCTGGTCGTTTTTACGGCTGATTTCGGCTGTGAGAGAGAATGTCATGTGGCTGCTCCTACACTAGAAGGCGGGCCAGGGACAGCCGCAGGGCTGGAGCCGCGGTGGGCGCGCACTGTTGGGCCAAAGCAGGCCTGACATGAACAGTACCTGCGAGTACTGTAGCACCACAGGTACTGTTCACGCAGTATTGTAGCACCGCCGTCGTCGAATTAGATAATATTAGGGTTTGATTAGATTACTTAGGGGCTAAGTCTTCCCAGGACTATTTTAAATAGAAGGGCTATGTATCCTTTCAAGACAAGAAAAGATATTATCGTTCTCATCTATCTCTCTCTTAACTAAGCCTACGGCAGAGGGTAAA
This sequence comes from Coix lacryma-jobi var. lacryma-jobi, assembly GCA_009763385.1. NCBI lineage: Eukaryota > Viridiplantae > Streptophyta > Magnoliopsida > Poales > Poaceae > Coix > Coix lacryma-jobi. Next base: position 106,072,295 of record CM019830.1, on the reverse strand, counting down.
ACCTCAGCCCTAGAAGACGGCACGAGACTACGAACTCCGTAGTCGAGGGTCTGCTACCCTAGGATCCGATGCCCTTGACAGAGAATAAGCCGAAGTACTGGCATTTTCAGCAATTGCTAGAACCAATCAATCAACCATGTTGAAAGGTAAGAATATCATACAACTTACCAGCTCATAATTGCTTTGCTTCGAAATGCCTGCTGCATTTGGATCAGAATTAGTTTAAACCATATGCAAAATCTTTCAGAGGACCAACATTGATCAGAGCATCTCTAACAACAAATGAGATTTCTGTAAAGTGTTTGGTGAAATAAATTAGCGATAAGAAAGAAGAAATGGGAAGCAGGTGCGCTGCTATGAGCAGCAGCAAACTCATCATGTAACCATTAAAATGAACTTCAACAAAGTACAAATCATACCACCTACAGCAAATGGAAATATTACAGCACAACAGAAGGTAACCGTAAACAGATAGCTACCATACAACAGAAAGTATCCGTCATACCTGTGCTGAGTCTGCAATATTTGGCACTGTCTTATTATGAAAGAAAGTTCCTCAACACTGGTAACGTCCTGTAGAACATCAGAGGGAATCCTCTTTAGGCGCTTTGAGAAAGGCAGATCACCTTCAACATCAGCAGACTGTTACACAAGTGATAACCATATATCAGTCACCATGGTTCAAGGAGTTTAGCATACTTCCTAAAGCTCACTGCACATGTGTTACAAATGATTTGTGTATAGCTAGAAGCATGTACAGAAAGATGGATGATGCATAACAAATCATAACTGTCAGTTGTCACTTGTCAGAATCAGAAAACAAAGAAAAAAACATCAGTAAGATACTAACAATTAATGAACTACACAAAACTCTTATGATAATGTAAAAGAAAAGGCACAACTGACGATGGTAAGCCAAGCCGATGGCACGGGGTCTGCTTTTTTAATGGGAAGCTAGCTCAGAAGCATTCCAATAGGCCCAATGAAAAAACAAATATCGGAGGGTTTTTTTTCTGCACTGACATTCCTACCATGTGAATCTAGATAATGGCCCTGTTGGAACTGCTTTTTCTCATGAGCTTATTTGACACGTCAGCTTTTCTTTAGTTTTCACCACACAAGCTTGCTTGTTGGAAAAGCCCAGGTTGATGTTTGGCAAGCTTGTCTATAGCTTTTTCACCATCACTGACATGCAAGTCCCTGACTCCTGATGGCAGCAAATGAGAGGAGTGTGCGCCACTGTTGAGGAGCAAGGCCACAGGCACGGCTTCAGGCAGAGCAGGACGGGATCTCGCATGAGGTAATCAACTGCACCTGGCGTCACCGAAGGACAGAAACTCGATGAACTCAGAGCGCCGCCAATCAGATAGAGCCAGAGCACCACCGCCGAGGTAGACCAAGCCCGTGCACAGCTGCCGACCTAGATGGAGACAGAGCACTACCACTGAGCCACACAGAGACGGAGCGCCACATGAAGTCAGATCAGTCCGAAGCTGTAAAATTATGGCAAACACCTCATACCCCTTGGGTTGGGTAGCTCTTGATATATATATTCAGCAATGACTTAGCTCACAAGTAAGCTATGTCACATATACAAATACCCCCTAGATATACATATATCTAGCACTCCCCTGCAGTCGAAGCGGGAGGATCACGGACGCACAGACTGGACCTAAAATCACTGGGAGACCTTTGATCATGATGTCAGCGAACTGGTGGGACGACGGTACATGCAGACCCGATTTCGCCAAGAGACACCTTCTCTCGGACGAAGTGAATGTCGATCTCAATATGCTTGGTCCGCAATGGTGGACGGGGTAGTTGTCATATATACAGCGCTAACGTTGTCACAGAAGACAACAGTAGCAGATTGGAGCGGCAGATGAAGCTCCTGAAGAACTTGGCGCAGCAGCAGCACTCGGGCAACAGTGTGAGCAACGGCACGGTACTCCGCTTCTGCACTGGAGCGAGAGACAGTGGTCTGGCGCTTGGAAGACCAAGACACCAGTGTGTCATAAGGAAGACACAGGAGCCTGACGTAGAACATCGGGAGTCGGGACAACCGGTCCAATCCGCATCAGAGTATGCTATGAGGGACCGGACAGGACTAGCGCCGATATGCAGACCTGACGAGAGTGTTCCCTTGACATAGCGAAGAATACGCTTGACGATGGCGAGGTGCGGCTCGCGTGGGTCATGCATGAACAGACACACCTCTGAACCGCATAAGTCAGGTCCGGCCGTGTGAGGGTCAGATACTGCAGCGCACCAGCAAGGCTGCGGTACTGAGAGGGGTCGGCGACTGGTGGACCATCATCAGCGGACAGTTTGGACTTGGAGTCCACGGGCGTCGAGGTGGGATGGCACTCTGACATCCCAGCACGCTGGAGAAGCTCAACAACATACTGGCGTTGGGAGAGGAACTGCCATCAATAGAGCGTGTGACGGAGGTGCCGAGGAAGTGGTGGAGCACGTCGAGGTCCGTCATCGCAATCTCCGAGCTAAGACGCTCATAATGCGACTAAGGAGTCGAAGAAGATGCTGTGAGGACGATGTCGTCGACGTAGAGCAGCAGATAGGCAATGCGATGTCCATCTTTATAAATAGAGACGCATCGGTGGCTGAAGGCTTGAACCTGAGCTGATGAAGAACGTGGCAAACCGCTGGGCCAAGCACGGGGCCTGCTTCAGACCAAGAGGACCTCTAAACAAACAGACATGATCAGGAGCGGGGTCGATGAAACCAGGAGGCTGTTGGCAATAGACGGTTCTCTTGAAGAAGTCCGTGAAGAAAGGGTGTTCTTCACGTTGAGCTGGTGAATCGGCCACGATCGCGAGGCACGATGCTGAGGACGACGCGGATCGTGGCCAGTTTGACAACCGGACTGAAGGTCTCGTCGTAGTCGATGTCGTACTGCTGGGAGAAGCCTCGCACAACCCAACGTGCCTTATGCCGAGCAAGGATCCATCAGCATTATATTTATGCTTGAAAATCCACTTGTCGGTGACGACATTGGCACGGAGTGGTGGAGGAACCAAGCGCCATGTACCGTTGTCGACAAGGGCCTGAAACTCCTCTGCCATAGCCGCACGCCACTGAGGGTCAGCCAGCGCACTGCGATAGTTAGCTGGTAAAGGCGATGCGACGGCTGTAGACATGAAGGCGTTGTTGCAATCAACGGGACGAATGGCGCCTGATTGCAGCCTGGTACACGCAGCAGGTGCCGGTGCTGGTGCTGCAGCAGGGGTGGCTGCGGGCGCTGCAGCAGCAGGGGCACCTGTGGGTGCTGTACCAGGGACAGGCGTCGTTGCTGCCGGGGCACCCACGGGTGCAGGCGCTGGTGCTACAGTAGGAGCGCCCGCGGGCGCTGTACCAGCAGGTGCCGTCGCAGACGAAGAGGTGGCCGCAGGTGTGCAGGCTGCTGGAGGACGGCGGACGTACACCGGCCAAACGCCCCTGTGGTGGGAGCGGTGGTGCCGGTGCAGCCGCTGGAAAAGCGCGGCCACAGGAGAGATGACTGCGGGGTCAAGGGGCGTCGAGCCGGACGGGGGCACAGAACCACACCTGCCAGGCTGCTGAGTCGGCGAGCCGGACAGGGGCACGAGACTACGCCCGCCAGGCTGCTGATCTGCGAGCCGGACGGGGGCACGAGACCACGCCCGCCAGGCTACTGAGTCGGCGAGCCGGACGGGGGGCGCGAGACCACCCCGCCAGGCTGACGTGGTGCGACACTTGTGAGAAGTGCGTCATGTCGTCGCTGTCATCAAGAAAGTCGAACAACGCGGAGAGGAGAGCCCTGCAGGATTAGCTGAAAAGGGGAAAACCATTTCATCGAACACTACGTAGCGAGAAATGATGATGCGGCGAGAGGACAAATCAAGGCAGCGATAGTCTTTGTGAGATGTCCGGGTAGCGAGGAACACACAAGCAAGTGGAACGTAGGGCGAGCTTGTGTGCAGAGGTAGCAGAAAGGTTAGGGTAGCAGAGACCCCAAACCCGAAGATTGGACAGATCAGGCGGTTGTTCATAGAGACGGGAAAAGGGGATCTCGTGTGAGCAATAGCAGAGCTTGGGTGACGATTTAAATATGAGGTGGTTTTGTGGCGAGGCTGAAGACAATGAGGAGTGGAGAAGAAGGGTGCCACTATATATTTGGAATGCGTAGAACACGTTCAGCCTTGCCATTCTGGCGGAAGTGTGGGGCAAAGAAAGACAAAGGAGGATCCCATTGGAGGCGAGAAAGTTAGTTGTGCATTTGTTCACAAACTCAGTGCCGTTATCTGCTTGAAAGCACTTAACGGGTAGCGAGAACTAGGTACGAGCGAAGGACCAAAACTGAACGAGATGCTGATGAACATCAGATTTTCGCCGAAGGGGAAACGTCCAGCAGTAATGGGTATAATCATCTAATATACCAGGTAATAAGAGTTTGCCAGAGACACTAGACAGGGGATGTCCAACATCACAAGCAGGAGTTCAAAAGGTGTGGTGGTACATGAAGAGGAACTGCTAAAAGGAAGACGAACAGTTTGCAAGCCTGACAAGCGTGACAGATGCTAGTGAAACTCTTATGACATGGAACTAAAGCTGGAGACGACTGAAACTGCTGGACTAGGATGACCCAAACGACCATGCCACAGAGAGGCAACGTCAATGCAGCAGCATTAAGCTTGATGGTTGGCGGCAGGAAGGTGTAGAGGTCACCAGAGCTATTGCAGCGAAGCATCACTCGACTGGTCCGTGGATCCTTAATAGAAAAACCAAGAGCGTCAAATTCAACAGAAAATTTGTTGTCACGGTGTGAATACAGAAAGGAGGTTGCGAATAATGGATGGCACAATAAGAACATTATTGAGTGCAAAGTTTGAGGAAGAAGTAGAGAGAGAGAAAGGGCGCCCTGGCCCAGTGACAGGACGAGAGTTGTCATCACCAACAACGACGGACGGAGAGGAAGGAAGGCAGCGTGGAAGTGAGTATACCGTCGTTGGAGTTCATGTGGCGGTAGCGCTGGTGTCAATGACCCAAGGTGCGCCGCCTTGGTTCATGGACATCTGATTCAGGAACTTTGCAACCAGAAGCGGAGGGACCCACTATGCTTGTTATGGGAGCGTGGCGCTGGAGTATCTTCTGAGAGGCTAGGCAAAAGGTCGGTATGCGCTGGGGTGCCGGCCAGAGCAGGCAGGAGCACACCAGAGGGAGCAACAGGGCGTTGCACACAGAAAAGCCGCCTGGACTAAAACAAACCAGGGACCAAGCAGGCTGGCGTTGTTGAATGCTGGAGGCTGAGTTCAAGAGGAATAGGCCATCCCCCGAGATTGTGGGACCGTAATAAATATCAAGGAAAGAGACACCACAATGTTAGCCGTACTAAGGAGAAGCTGGTGCGCTACGTGGAAACGCTGCAGAGCGACGGCGATCCGTTCCTTCCCACCTTAACCACGGAGAACGCAGAGGCGGAGGAGCGGCGAGCCTGCATTGGTGCAGGCAGAACGATGGGGTGCCTGCAATAAGGGATTGTACGAGTACCCTGCACCTTAGAATTCATTGGCGAGGCGAAGCTCCCTTAGGGACGAGCATGTTGCGAGACAGCAGCGAAGGATGGCCAGTACGTCCTTGTTGCAGGATGTCGTGGCGGTCCGGAGAGAAGCGGGGGGTTTGAAGGCCACAGGAAGTGAGGTTGTAGAACAGGAGGGCGGGAGTCGAGGATGGGGTGGACCGAAGTCGGGGGAGAAGAGTGGAAGTCTGATACATGACATTGACCGTAACTGGTAACGGAAGGGAGGACCGCCGCTAGTCATCAGTGGAACTGTCCGAGCAAGGGAAACAGCACGTGCGCTTGTTGGTGAACAGGGCTGCGATGCACGCCCATAGGTAACAGGGAGTCTGGTTTCTAGACGAGCTGGGAGGATGAGGACGTGTGGGCCGACGGAGCGTAGATCCATCAACGAACAGACGAAGTTCTGCAGCATCCAATGGGACATCACAGGGAGCCGAGCGCGCAAGTGTGTCCGATGGTGGCCACGGGAAGGAAGAGACAGTTGCCGCAAAGCCGAGGTGAAAGAAGGCCAGCCCACTTGTTGTTAGTGGGATGAGCAACTCCAACTGATGGAAACTGGTGAGTTCACGTTGTCGGCAGAATAGGGAGGGGTGATGATGGGGGCACTCCACCAGAATTGGAGCGGAAGCGTCGAAAGACTTTTGTGCAGGTTTGTCAGACAAGCCCTGGTGTCGGAGGAGCCAGACAGAGGAAGAAGACATCAGCGTTGAGGCGCGGGGAGGGTGAGCGGCGGCCTCGGAGAGGCGGCGGCTAGGGAGGCTGGCTGGGCTTCCCTAGGGTTAGGGGCGCGGTGTCGGCGCTGGGGTTAGGGCAAACGGAAGGGTGGGGACTGGGTAGGGGATTACCCGGTCATTTGATACAATGTAGAATTATGTCAAACACTAACAACTTGGGTTGGGTGGCTCTTTAATATTATATGTGTGCAATGGCTGTTAGCTACAAGAGCAAGGGATTAGCTACAAGTAAGCTTGTACAATAATACAAATAACCACCATAGATATACATATACTAACAGAAAGCGCGCGATGATAGACCAGCCTCAGCGACAGTGAAGGAGATCTCCATTGGACGCTGTTGAGAGAGGTGAAAGTTTCGTGGGTGGTGGGTGGGGATCAGAAACTAGAGGACGGAAGAGGGTCTGTGTGAGAGATAAAGAGAGGAGGTGCCGACGGGCGACAGAGAGAGAGAGATGCGAGGAACTGGGGGAAAGAAGTGCCGGCAATGAGAGAGGGCGAGAAGCGGACGGGGAGGGAGAGGGGTAGGCAGTGAGGAGTCGACAAGCAAAGAAGAGGAGCTCGTACCGCTTCTAGCAATAAGATTTTGCCCTTGTGGTGGAGAACTTGCGGAAGAAGCTCTAGCAAGCATGGAATTTGGTTCCGGCCTCTGTTTTTTTTCCCAATGAGAAGTATCCCATTATAGCCGAACGCAAACAGGCCCAATATTGCTGCATGGATCCAGAGCTATTACAATAGAGCTTCTAATTGTTTGTTATAAAAAAATAGCACTTCTATGTTTCAGAGCTAGGGAAATTTACAATAAAACATAAGCTAGTGGAATACTTGGAAAGCCATACAAAGAATGCCAACTACAATTATCATGGTCTAATGGTCCTGCAAGAGGGCCCACTGCAGACCAGCAGGTTTGTGTGAAAGTGGCCCATGGGACTGTTGCTTGTGAGTCGCATCTAGGTCAAGGTTTAAGAGTCATAAAATAGGATTGTTGGTAAGACAAGTCAAATCAGGTGGGTCCCAATATATAAAATATATAGGGGAAGACTGTAAACTATTGACGGGGCGGATCCAAGAGGGGCTGTGGGCTACAACCCCCTCCGCGGGCGCGCTAATTCTAAAGAGAACGATCTCGTTTGTCGGCCTAAAAAAAACAATCCCATCCTAGTACTAGCACTCGCGTAGTGACTCTGTTTTGGTGCAGTATGACACTAAACGAGCACGCGTCCAGTCAGCACGCGCTGCACCACAAACGCCTCCGTTGCTTCAACGTCCAGTGTCAGGGTGGCGCTACACTCCGCCATTGGCCACCTTCACTTTCGCCCTCGATGGCTGCCCCCTCCAGCGCTGCGCTGTTGTGCTGGCCGCTAAGCGTTAACTACTTGCCTAGGCCAACGCTGGCAGCCGTAGGAGATCAGTGACTCCAGGCCCCTGACCCTAATCCGTTGTATAAGGATGGGCAGTTAGTATGTAGTTCTATAGGTTTAACACTTTTAGTTTCTGATTTTCATTGGATCAGGTTTAAGTTGATACTTCGAGATCTCGATCGCAATCTAACAATATTTAGAGGCCTACAGTTATATATCTGCTTATAGTTCAGTCCCGTGATTTGCATTTCATTCCCAATAGTCCAACAAAAAACAACCACTGTGTATTCTACATGAAAGTTATAAATTGCAAATCAACGTGTACTGGTTCTGTAAAGTGGTCCAACCAGATTTTGCAAAATCTAAGGTTCGGTAAAGTTTGTCGTTTTTTGTTTTGTGTGTGTTGGGGTCTGGAAAAGGCCCTTCGCCTCTTTCCTTTGTATTTTCATCTCCGTCTTAATGAAATAGCATGCAGTTCTCCTAATTAGTCCATGAAAAAAAAACTATGTCCAGAAGAACAATAACAGGTGTCATAGTGGCATCAAATTGACAAATAAAGCAAATGAACAAGAATTATCTGCTTCCCAAAAGAGTGAAAAAGTGGTTGGACCAAAAAATACAAAAAGAAAAAAGAAGAAAAAGACATGCACCTCAGTAATTAAATCTGGACGGATAGATTGGTGAAGGGCCGAGAGTGTTCCATTTTTTCCATGCCCAGAACAACACACCTGAAACAGCCAATATTATCACAAAGGAAGAAACTTAAATGAAGAATGACAAACGCTATACAGCTTCAGTAATCAGTAATTAAACTACGAAATCAGGACAGGTAGATTTTTTAGTTCATTGCCTGTAGAGCGACAAAGATTTTATAAGGTAACCAGAGTAAAATTATGAATTACTTCAATGAGGATGGTTAGCACAAATTAATTCAGTTAATTAGCATAAGGATTGGATGTGTAAGCTCCATGTGTTAGGGCTGATCCTGCATAAGCCCATTTCAACTGATCAAGCAAGAACATATCTAGTTCCTTTGTTAGCCCAATCTAAGTCCTCCCATCCCAAACAACCAGAGGGGATCTGCTACCAGCAAAATGTTTAGCCCATAAAAAATTTCAGTTAATTGCAGAGTACAGAAGAATACTCCAGCAGCTAATACATGCAGTAAATAAGTGAAAAGTATCTATGGCTGCTAATTGCGTGTTGCGATTTTTTTATTTGGTTCTATTGAAAAACATACTTTGCAAAGGGACCCTTTTTTTTAAAGCAAATACAGCAGGGGAAGCCCCCACTGTTGGTAAATATATTTAAATAAAATAAGCTGTACACAGAGAGAAAGGAAAAGGACTACAAGGCTGGAACTGTACAGAAAGAGAGGGAAAGAATAGAACAGCAGGGGGTAGTCAGCCTTGGAGTCCTAAAGAGAACACAAATGTTGCTATTTTTGAATCACAAAGTCTATGGGCCTGCTTTGCAAAGGGACCCTCTGAGACAATTATTTCTAAAAATGGAAACAGGAGGTTGGCACTAATTGTCATCTCACCAAAGGCACTGCCAGGCTCCTCCTTGTTAGTTCTAGTAAGCTTTTACCACATTTTCTTTGTCCTTATTTTTTAATATGTTCCCTTGACTTCATCAGAATCTAAATTTGCATATAGCATGAAACATCTCAAAACCCAGCTAGTATTGATCCCGTAAAACATGGGTGTTGTTCGGCTGGTCGTTTTTACGGCTGATTTCGGCTGTGAGAGAGAATGTCATGTGGGCTGCTCCTACACTAGAAGGCGGGCCAGGGACAGCCGCAGGGCTGGAGCCGCGGTGGGCGCGCACTGTTGGGCCAAAGCAGGCCTGACATGAACAGTACCTGCGAGTACTGTAGCACCACAGGTACTGTTCACGCAGTATTGTAGCACCGCCGTCGTCGAATTAGATAATATTAGGGTTTGATTAGATTACTTAGGGGCTAAGTCTTCCCAGGACTATAAATAGAAGGGCTATGTATCCTTTCAAGACAAGAAAAGATATTATCGTTCTCATCTATCTCTCTCTTAACTAAGCCTACGGCAGAGGGGTAAAACCTCAGCCCTAGAAGACGGCACGAGACTACGAACTCCGTAGTCGAGGGTCTGCTACCCTAGGATCCGATGCCCTTGACAGAGAATAAGCCGAAGTACTGGCATTTTCAGCAATTGCTAGAACCAATCAATCAACCATGTTGAAAGGTAAGAATATCATACAACTTACCAGCTCATAATTGCTTTGCTTCGAAATGCCTGCTGCATTGGGATCAGAATTAGTTCTTAACCCATATGCAAAATCTTTCAGAGGACCAACATTGATCAGAGCATCTCTAACAACAAATGAGATCTTCTGTAAAGTTTTGGTGAAATAAATTAGCGATAAGAAAGAAGAAAATGGGAAGCAGGTGCGCTGCTATGAGCAGCAGCAAACTCATCATGTAACCATTAAAATGAACTTCAAACAAAGTACAAATCATACCACCTACAGCAAATGGAAAATATTACAGCACAACAGAAGGTAACCGTAAACAGATAGCTACCATACAACAGAAAGTATCCGTCATACCTGTGCTGAGTCTGCAATATTTGGCACTGTCTTATTATGAAAAGAAAGTTCCTCAACACTGGTAACGTCCTGTAGAACATCAGAGGGAATCCTCTTTAGGCGCTTTGAGAAAGGCAGATCACCTTCAACATCAGCAGACTGTTACACAAGTAGATAACCATATATCAGTCACCATGGTTCAAGGAGTTTAGCATACTTCCTAAAAGCTCACTGCACATGTGTTACAAATGATTTGTGTATAGCTAGAAGCATGTACAGAAAGATGATGATGCATAACAAATCATAACTGTCAGTTGTCACTTGTCAGAATCAGAAAACAAAGAAAAACAATCAGTAAGATACTAACAATTAATGAACTACACAAAACTCTTATGATAATGTAAAAGAAAAGGCACAACTGACGATTGGTAAGCCAAGCCGATTGGCACGGGGTCTGCTTTTTTTAATGGGAAGCTAGCTCAGAAGCATTCCAAATAGGCCCAATGAAAAACAAATATCGGAGGGTTTTTTTTCTGCACTGACATTCCTACCATGTGAATCTAGATAATGGCCCTGTTTGGAACTGCTTTTTCTCATGAGCTTATTTGACACGTCAGCTTTTCTTTAGTTTTCACCACACAAGCTGCTTGTTGGAAAAGCCCAGGTTGATGTTTGGCAAGCTTGTCTATAGCTTTTTCACCATCACTGACATGCAAGTCCCTGACTCCCTGATGGCAGCAAATGAGAGGAGTGTGCGCCACTGTTGAGGAGCAAGGCCACAGGCACGGCTTCAGGCAGAGCAGGACGGGATCTCGCATGAGGTAATCAACTGCACCTGGCGTCACCGAAGGACAGAAACTCGATGAACTCAGAGCGCCGCCAAATCAGATAGAGCCAGAGCACCACCGCCGAGGTAGACCAAGCCCGTGCACAGCTGCCGACCTAGATGGAGACAGAGCACTACCACTGAGCCACACAGAGACGGAGCGCCACATGAAGTCAGATCAGTCCGAAGCTGTAAAATTATGGCAAACACCTCATACCCCTTGGGTTGGGTAGCTCTTGATATATATATTCAGCAATGACTTAGCTCACAAGTAAGCTATGTACAAATACAAATAACCCCCTAGATATACATATATCTAGCACTCCCCTGCAGTCGAAGCGGGAGGATCACGGACGCACAGACTGGACCTAAAATCACTGGGAGACCTTTGATCATGATGTCAGCGAACTGGTGGGACGACGGTACATGCAGGACCCGAATTTCGCCAAGAGACACCTTCTCTCGGACGAAGTGAATGTCGATCTCAATATGCTTGGTCCGGCAATGGTGGACGGGGTTAGTTGTCATATATACAGCGCTAACGTTGTCACAGAAGACAACAGTAGCAGATTGGAGCGGCAGATGAAGCTCCTGAAGAACTTGGCGCAGCCAGCAGCACTCGGCAACAGTGTGAGCAACGGCACGGTACTCCGCTTCTGCACTGGAGCGAGAGACAGTGGTCTGGCGCTTGGAAGACCAAGACACCAGTGTGTCACTAAGGAAGACACAGGAGCCTGACGTAGAACATCGGGAGTCGGGACAACCGGTCCAATCCGCATCAGAGTATGCTATGAGGGACCGGACAGGACTAGCGCCGATATGCAGACCTGACGAGAGTGTTCCCTTGACATAGCGAAGAATACGCTTGACGAGGGCGAGGTGCGGCTCGCGTGGGTCATGCATGAACAGACACACCTGCTGAACCGCATAAGTCAGGTCCGGCCGTGTGAGGGTCAGATACTGCAGCGCACCAGCAAGGCTGCGGTACTGAGAGGGGTCGGCGACTGGTGGACCATCATCAGCGGACAGTTTGGACTTGGAGTCCACGGGCGTCGAGGTGGGATGGCACTCTGACATCCCAGCACGCTGGAGAAGCTCAACAACATACTGGCGTTGGGAGAGGAACATGCCATCAATAGAGCGTGTGACGGAGGTGCCGAGGAAGTGGTGGAGCACGTCGAGGTCCGTCATCGCAATCTCCGAGCTAAGACGCTCAGTAATGCGACTAAGGAGTCGAAGAAGATGCTGTGAGGACGATGTCGTCGACGTAGAGCAGCAGATAGGCAATGCGATGTCCATCTTTATAAATAGAGACGCATCGGTGGCTGAAGGCTTGAACCTGAGCTGATGAAGATACGTGGCAAACCGCTGGTGCCAAGCACGAGGGGCCTGCTTCAGACCATAGAGGGACCTCTAAAACAAACAGACATGATCAGGAGCTGGGTCGATGAAACCAGGAGGCTGTTGGCACTAGACGGTCTCTTGAAGAAGTCCGTGAAGAAAGGTGTTCTTCACGTTGAGCTGGTGAATCGGCCACGATCGCGAGGCAACGATGCTGAGGACGACGCGGATCGTGGCCAGTTTGACAACCGGACTGAAGGTCTCGTCGTAGTCGATGTCGTACTGCTGGGAGAAGCCTCGCACAACCCAACGTGCCTTATGCCGAGCAAGGGATCCATCAGCATTATATTTATGCTTGAAAATCCACTTGTCGGTGACGACATTGGCACGGAGTGGTGGAGGAACCAAGCGCCATGTACCGTTGTCGACAAGGGCCTGAAACTCCTCTGCCATAGCCGCACGCCACTGAGGGTCAGCCAGCGCACTGCGATAGTTAGCTGGTAAAGGCGATGCGACGGCTGTAGACATGAAGGCGTTGTTGCAATCAACGGGACGAATGGCGCCTGATTGCAGCCTGGTACACGCAGCAGGTGCCGGTGCTGGTGCTGCAGCAGGGGTGGCTGCGGGCGCTGCAGCAGCAGGGGCACCTGTGGGTGCTGTACCAGGGACAGGCGTCGTTGCTGCCGGGGCACCCACGGGTGCAGGCGCTGGTGCTACAGTAGGAGCGCCCGCGGGCGCTGTACCAGCAGGTGCCGTCGCAGACGAAGAGGTGGCCGCAGGTGTGCAGGCTGCTGGAGGACGGCGGACGTACACCCGGCCAAAACGCCCCTGTGGTGGGAGCGGTGGTGCCGGTGCAGCCGCTGGAAAAGCGCGGCCACAGGAGATGACTGCGGGGTCAAGGGGCGTCGAGCCGGACGGGGGCACAGAACCACACCTGCCAGGCTGCTGAGTCGGCGAGCCGGACAGGGGCACGAGACTACGCCCGCCAGGCTGCTGAGTCTGCGAGCCGGACGGGGGCACGAGACCACGCCCGCCAGGCTACTGAGTCGGCGAGCCGGACGGGGGCGCGAGACCACACCCGCCAGGCTGACGTGGTGCGACACTTGTGAGAAGTGGCGTCATGTCGTCGCTGTCATCAAGAAAGTCGAACAACGCCGGAGAGGAGAGCCCTGCAGGATTAGCTGAAAAGGGGAAAACCATTTCATCGAACACTACGTAGCGAGAAATGATGATGCGGCGAGAGGACAAATCAAGGCAGCGATAGTCTTTGTGAGATGTCGGGTAGCCGAGGAACACACAAGCAGTGGAACGTAGGGCGAGCTTGTGTGCAGAGGTAGCAGAAAGGTTAGGGTAGCAGAGACACCCAAAACCCGAAGATTGGACAGATCAGGCGGTTGTTCATAGAGACGGGAAAAGGGGATCTCGTGAGCAATAGCAGAGCTTGGGTGACGATTTAATATGTAGGTGGTTGTGGCGAGGCTGAAGACAATGAGGAGTGGAGAAGAAGGGTGCACACTATATTATTGAGAATGCGTAGAACACGTTCAGCCTTGCCATTCTGGGCGGAAGTGTAGGGGCAAGAAAGACAAAGGAGGATCCCATTGGAGGCGAGAAAGTTAGTTGTGGCATTGTTCACAAACTCAGTGCCGTTATCTGCTTGAAAGCACTTAACGGGTAGCGAGAACTAGGTACGAGCGAAGGCACAAAACTGAACGAGATGCTGATGAACATCAGATTTTCGCCGAAGGGGAAACGTCCAGCAGTAATGGGTATAATCATCTAATATAACCAGGTAATAAGAGTTGCCAGAGACACTAGACAGGGGATGTCCAAACATCACAATGCAGGAGTTCAAAAGGTGTGGAGGTACATGAAGAGGAACTGCTAAAAGGAAGACGAACATGTTTGCCAAGCTGACAAGCGTGACAGATGCTAGTGAAACTCTTATGACATGGAACTAAATGCTGGAGACGACTGAAAACTGCTGGACTAGGATGACCCAAACGACCATGCCACAGAGAGGCAACGTCAAATGCAGCAGCATAAGCTTGATGGTTGGCGGCAGGGAAGGTGTAGAGGTCACCAGAGCTATTGCAGCGAAGCATCACTCGACTGGTCCGTGGATCCTTAATAGAAAAACCAAGAGCGTCAAATTCAACAGAAAATTTGTTGTCACGAGTGAATTGACGTACAGAAAGGAGGTTGCGAATAATGGATGGCACAATAAGAACATTATTGAGTGCAAAGTTTGAGGAAGAAGTAGAGAGAGAAAAGGCGCCCTGCCCAGTGACAGGACGAGAGTTGTCATCACCAACAACGACGGACGGAGAGGAAGGAAGGCAGCGGGAAGTGAGTATACCGTCGTTGGAGTTCATGTGGGCGGTAGCGCTGGTGTCCATGACCCAAGGTGCGCCGCCTTGGTTCATGGACATCTGATTCAGGGCTGCAACCAGAGCGGAGGGATCCCACTATTGCTGTTATGGGGGCGCTGGCGTGGAGTACTGCAGAGGCGCAAAAGGCGGTATGCGCCTGGGGTGCCTGGCCGAGCAGGCCAGAGCCACCAGAGGGGCGCCAACCAGGGCGTTGCCCAGCCAGAAAGCCGCCTGGACTAAAACAAAACCAGGGACCAGCAGGCTGGCGTTGTTGCTGCTGGCTGTTGCCACAGCGGCCACCCCGGCGGTTGCCGTTATTGCGGCCACCACCAATGCTGCCCCCTCCAGAACCTGTGTTGCCCGCGCGCTGCTGAGGAGGGGCAACGGGAGAACCAGAGGCGGAGGAGCGGCAGCCTGCATTGGTGCAGGCAGAAGATGGGGTGCCTGCAATAAGGATTGTACCAGTCTGCACCTTAGATTCATTGGCGAGGCGAAGCTCCTTGAGGACGAGCATGTTGCGAGCAGCAGCGAAGGATGGCAGTACGTCCTTGTTGGCGATGTCGTCGGCGGTGCCGGAGAAGCGGGGGTTGAGGCCACGCAGGAGGTTTAGCACGAGCTGGGAGTCGAGGATGGTGTGGCCGACGTCGCGGAGAGAGTCGGCAGTCTGCTTCATGCATTGACAGTACTGGTCGAAGGAGAGGACGCCCTGAGTCATCGAGTGGAACTGTTCCGCAAGGAAAACAGCACGTGCGCCTTGTTGGCTTGGAACAGGGCAGCGATCACGACCCATAGGTCACGGGCAGTCTGGTCTGGAGCCATGGCGAGGTCGAGGACGTCGTCGGCGACGGAGCCGTAGATCCATCCACGAACAGCGCAGTCTGCAGCATCCCAATGGGCATCAGCGGGAGCGGGCGCCAAAGTGTCGTCGATGTGGCCACGGAGGAAGAACTTGCCGCAAAGCGAGGTGAAGAAGGCAGCCCACTTGTTGTAGTTGGGATGAGCAAACTCCAACGTGATGGAAACATGGTGCTTCACGTTGTCGGCAGCATAGGGAGGGGTGATGATGGGGGCACCTCCACCAGAATTGACGGAGGCGGAGTCGTCAGACCCCATGGTGTCGGAGGTAGCAGCAGAGGAAGACATGGCGTGAGCGCCGGGGAGGGTGAGCGGCGGCCTTGGAGAGGCGGCGGCTAGGGAGGCTGGGGCTCCCTAGGGTTAGGGCGCGTGGGGTGGGGGTTAGGGCAACGGAAGGGTGGGAGATGGGTAGGGATAGGCCCGGTCTCTTGATACCATGTAGAATTATGGCAAACACCTCATACCCCTTGGGTTGGGTGGCTCTTAATATATATAGTCTGCAATGGCTTAGCTTACAAGTAAGCAATGACTTAGCTTACAAGTAAGCTTGTACAAATACAAATAACCCCCTAGATATACATATATCTAACAGAAGCGCCGATGACGCCAGCCTCGCGCCACGTGAAGGAGATCTCCATGGACGCTGTTGAGAGGTGAAAGTTCGATGGGGGTTGAGGGACCAGAACTAGAGGCGGAAGAGGGTGTGAGAGCAGATGGAGGTGGAGGGCGCGAGGAGAGCAGATGGAGGCATGGGGGAAGCCGATGGAGGCCGAGAGCGCGGGGAGAGAGTCGATAAGCAAAGAAGAGGAGCTCGTTCCCAGCTTCTAGCAATAAGATTTGCCCCTTGTGGTGGAGAAGCACTTGCGGAAGAAGCTCCTCAGAAGCCTGACATTTGGTTCCGCCTCTGCTTTTTTTTTCCAATGAGAAGCTATCCCATAAGCCGAACCAAACAAGGCCAATATTGCTGCATGGATCCAGCTAGATTACAATAGCAGCTTCTAATGTTGTTATTAAAAAAAATAGCACTTCTAATGTTTCAGAGCTAGGGAAACTTACAATAAAATCATAAGCTAGTGGAACTTGGAAAGCCATTACAAAGATGCAATACAATTATCATGGTCTAAATGGTCCATGCAAGGGCCCACTGCAGACCAGCAAGGCTTGTGTGAACAGTGCCCATGGGTACTGTGCTTGTGAGTCCATCTAGGTCAAGGTTTAGGAGTCCATAAAATAGGATTGTTGGTAAGACAAGTCAATCAGGTTGGGTCCTCCCAATATATAAAATATAAGGGGAGATGTAACTATTGACAGGGGCGGATCCAAGAGGGGGCTGGTGGGGCTACAGCCCCCCTCGCGGGCCTAATTCTAAGAGAACGACTCGTTTGTCCGGCCTAAAAAAAACAATCCATCCTAGTATCAGCACTCGCGTCAGTGCCTCCCTGTCTTGCTCCAGTCGCACTCACGAGCACGCGTCAGTCGCAGCCGCGTGCACCCCCAACAGCCTCCGTTGCTCCACGTCCAGTGTTCAGGGCTGGCGCTACCACTCCCGCATGGCCACCTTCATCTTTCGCCCCTCGATGGCTCGCCCCCTCCAGCGCCTGCGCTGTTGTGCCTGGCCGCTAAGCGTTAACTACTTGCCTAGGCCAACGCTGGCAGCCTAGGAGATCAGTGACTCAGGCCCCTGACCCTATCCGTTTCATAAGGAGACAGTTAGTATTAGTTCTATAGGTTTAACACTTTAGTTTCTGATTTTCATTTCATCATTTTTTATTTGATACTTCTAATCTTCGATCAATGCAATCTACAATATTAGCAGCCTATCACGTTATATATCTGCATTATAGTTCAGCCCCCCTCTTCCTCGATTCCTGGATCCGCCACTAACTATTGAGATGAAGCAAGAGTATTCAAGGGGTAAAACCCTCAACCTCTCTAGCCTCTCCACGCTCCAGCTGTCCGTGAACATGCCGCTCTCCCTCCGCCCAAACAGGTGCAGCTTGCTGCTGCTGCTGCTGCCTTCTCCCTCTCTCTAAGGTGTGGCTTGCCCTAGGGCAGCCATTCCCCTTCTCTAATTACCCCTAATTTCCCCAATTCTACCCTATCCCTCTCCCTAAATGCAATGATTACGCCAATACTTGGATCCTCAAATCCATTCATCTCTATAAAGTATCCCACGTTGGAGAGCATGAACAATGAACACAATACAAAAAGAGCCACAGTAGCCACAAAATTGGGCAGAGGTGTATCCTTCCTCTCCAATGCACAGCCCTTATTTGACGTTAAAGTTGGTGACCAAACTCACAGACCAGAGTTGGGAACTGGAGAATGGTGATATTGAGACTAGTTCTTGACAAGACAAGTTGAGATGAGAGGAATCGGGTCAATGTGAGGATACGACAAGCAGTGCATAAATAAAGAGGTACAATAAACACAGCATAATAAGGAGAGAACAGATGAGATGGACAGGAGAATGATGAGACACAATGGCACTTTTTAGCTATATATTTACAGTGTCAGTGGCAGTAAGCAAGAACTCATTTGAGAGCAGTACATCTTTTAGCATACAAGGTGGAGTTCTCAAATAAAAACAAATAGTTAAGAGGCACATCCAGAGAGACAGGTCACAAAACTAACCTCATCTGTTCGATCAGGCAGAACCGATGTTGGCATGCCACAGGAAAATTGCACAAGAAGGCTATCTGCCAGACGACTGCCAAGAAAGAAGAATGAACTTCCAAGAGTTGTAGCACCCTATACCGAGCAGGTCAGTAAACATAAAACATCATCCCTTCAGTTGAGTCAACAAAAGGAACAAAACAAAGGCACATGAGAACAGCAAGTGCATAGATAACCAACCGAACTAAGAACAGATGCTTTGGATTTCATAAGATCTAATCTTTGCACAGCTCTGTAAATAAAAAAGCAAATAATAATAATCAATACATCAATGCAAAGTCTAAAACACCTTGTACAATCTGTATGTATGGTATTCTCAAATGGAAAATAAGTAATAGTGTCATACCGCCCATCATAAACCACTGTTAGTAATAGTATTTCTCCATTCTTTGATGAAAACATCACAATGTCATGGGATAACCATGTTGCTTTAGCTACATCAAGCTCAACATGAAAACTTGTTTTCAGTATTTCTGGGCTGCCAAGTTGATAGAGAAAAATAAAGTGATCATCTAAAACCTCCAATGAAGAGTAAGGAAACTAAGAAACAGTGTCTGCAGTTATGGATGGATCAAAGTAAAATTATATTGTACTCCCTCCGTTTTCTGTTAGATGTCCTAAGCCAAACATTTGTATCTTTGGCCATTTATTTCAAAATATATATATAGAACCATGTCATAAGATTTATGTTTTTAGATTCACAATTAGAATATAACTCATATGTTGTGAAACTAAAGGACTTTTTAAAATGATTGGTCAAAGATAGTAATGTTTAAATTAGGACAAAGCTAATGTGACATGTAAAAAAGAACTTACCGAACCCAAGTATAAAAATTTCATACTAGATAGGCACTACCATCTTTTGATATAGAAAATGTGAATATGAGCAGAAGCAGCAATGGCACCCTGTTGACTACTCCCTCCATCCACAAATATAAGGCAATACTATTCTAGAAATTTTAAGACAGATTAGGAATAGAATACATGTGCGTGCTCCTGAGTAAAGGATAAGGATCACGCCTAATATCCTTAATTCAAGCGGCAGTTGGACTACACCACTGTACTTTTTTTCTCGAATATGCAGGAGAGCTGCATATCATTGCATGAAGAAGAAGCGCTGGATGCCAGAATTCCTTGTCTTTGTGGACAAACGAAAAAACTCAGAAAGCCTTATATATGAATATTTGTGGACGGAGGGAACAGCAAATATTGCATACACAGCAGCTGCCACTGGTTATAGTTTCTTTTCTAGGAGAATATAGTAGAGGAAGCCCCTACATCTCATAGTCTAGTCTACAAGCCAACTGAACTCTGGACTGTAATATCATCTGACAAAATTTGCCCAGTAAAAGAACCATGTCAAAGGCATTTTCATGTTTCATCACAAACCAGGTAACAATTTCATTCAACCTTCAACAACTAATTTCTCTAATTTTGCCAGTCATTGACAACTGTCCGATTTGTACCAGAAGTCAAGACACAATGTAGTTAAAAAAAGATCTGAAGACAACTTATAGTCTGCCATTTTTTCAGAATAATAATGGAGCAGCACTGGCAATGATCTCAAAATAAATCAATTCAAATAATATGAATTTAAACAATGCGCTGAAGGAAGACACATCTAGACAATATATCATTCAAATAGAATAGGATATAGTATCCTAGTAATATTGGTGGTAGCTACACTAGATAACATACAATAAACTACAATGGATTCATGGTTCTAAAACTCAGCATTGCACGAATTATACACTTACGACTACAACCTATACCACATATACTCGTACCATTCTTTCAACTATGCAGTTGAAGGTTTACATCTTTGTGTGCGACTTCTCCACACTTGATTTATGATTTATATCACCAGTCTATAATTTCATCCAAAGTTCATAGCTAAAGGTGTTATTGTATTGCATGGTACGACAGCCTAACACATTAGCGTATAATTTTCCTGTATGGTGAGAAACGAGAATACAGAACTACAAATCTTTTCATTTATCAATCGCACACTACGTATAGATTCTTCCATGGTGTGCATAAGGTTCGAAAGCATGTTCAGGTTTACAGCCTGCACCCTGCGGTCGGAGTTTAAATTCCTATAAATCCAACAGCCAAGAACCCTTCTTTCTGTCCAAAAACAAAATTACTTTCAAGACCTATTTGAAATCAATTCTGAAATTTTAAAATTCAGATTTTTTTTTTTACTTCATAGCAAAACTGTCCATTACTAATAGAATGACATTTGCAATGAGATTGAAGGATCTTATCGAAGTATCAATGAGATGAGGAGATTATTCATGAAACGGGAAATGCAAAGGAGTCGGTACTTAGTTGCATGAATCCCAGAAAACTAACTGTTTGCTCATTTGCTCAGGTGGTTAGCATGGTTGCAAGCAGCGCGGAACCTTGTTCCCTAACGAAGCAAAAATGTTGAACCAAAGAGATCACTGACAAAGAAATAACTACAGATTAAATGATCCTAATATTTTCTAAGGTAAGCTGAAATTAACTAAACATGTTTCAAGGCTCTAGTTTTTTTTCTGCGAACACAAGGTTGATATGTGCCCTTGTGGTTCCTCCTTGTGATGTGTGATTGATCAACAGGCTCATAGATTGGCGTGAGTGTGCAACATGTCTCTTGGTTGTGTTGGTGTGTAGGTTTGGAGCTCGGAGGCAATGGTCGATGACGAGGTAAAGGCCAAGTAGAGACGTGTCGTGCCGATGGACCGGCAGTGGCAAAGGGCGGACGTGAGGCTTGGTTGAGGGACCAGGACGCTGCAGGACCATTTGCGGTAGCTGGCACTTGTCGACAACAGGCAAGAGTACATGGGGATGAAGACGGCATTGGTCAAGTCAAGACCGAAGGCAATGGCGCCGTGGCACCTGGCGGAGGCCGGACACGGGCTTGCATGAGAGATGAGATGAAGTGTCGTCGGTCGAGTCAGGAAGGAAGACGAAGGCGTCGTGCTTGGCGGAGGCTGGACATGCGTCGACATTGATGCCGGCAACGGGGCTTGAGACCAATGTTTTTGAGGCGTTGCGGCGTCCTGTGGCGCTGGGGGTGTGCCTGGACGCCTAGGCGCCCTCTAGGCAACGACTAGGCGACGCCTCAAAAACAATGCTTGAGACCCACGCTCCGTCTTCGGAGCGGGTTTGGTAGTTGAGCCTCAGAAAACTACACCGACGGTTTCCAGGTTTGGGCCGCAAAATTTGGGGTGGCCGGTTTCTGAGTTTGGGCTCAAAACTCAGGTTGGCGGGTTTGCTGGTTTGGGCCTCAAAACCCGCGGAGGTTCCGATGTGGAACGGGACGACACGTGGCGGTACCGCGAGGCTTGCGTTGAGATGAAGCTAGCGGTGAGAAGACCTGTGTGCGTCGGGACGGCACGTGTCGGCATCAGGAGGCTTGCATTGCTATGAAGCGACCGATGAGGAAGACGCGTGACCATCGATGGAAGATCCTAACAAAGTTGGACTAGAATGCCCCTGGGCTAGCTAGTTTGCTCTATGTATCTAGGGGTAGAAGGGGTATTGTGTAATAGGCTATAAATAAGGGATGACATTCATCATTCCTCCTTATCTCTTCAGTTGTTATTTTCTGGCCATCCTTATCTCGCCAGACATTCATCTGTTAGGGCTTCTCTCTCTGTAGCTGTTGTAGTGATCCGCAGACGGCAATCTTTCTTCTGTGTATTTTGATTTTGATTTCAGGAAAGGAGACTGTAATCTCCTCGTCTCCTCGTTCGGGATTTTGGCTGAAATCTTTGAGTTCACGTTTTGTTCTTCGCATTATTCGTTTTTTCCCTCTCTTGGTTTCACCGAGATTTTTGATTCAAGGAATGAATTGAAATTCCGTTTGAACTATCTTGTGCTATGTCGTGAGAGACATCTTTCTACCGAAGGATTTACTCCAATTCCTCATTAGCACATAGATCGGGTGGATTTCGTTTTGGATCTCGTTTTGCTCGTTCTTCACCGATTTTCTTCGATTCCCCGATTTGCAGTTAGGTTCGAGCCATGATCTTATAGGAGTAGCTCACTAACTTGCTTGTGACCCCTTGTGCAAAGTTTGAGCCCAAGTGCTCGAGATTTGAGGGAGATCAGGTCGATTCGATGTAAGAATAGCCCTGTGTCGGGGGCATCGGACGCGTCCGATGCTTGTGCCAGCTCTGTCCAGTTCTGACCCTAGCATCGAACGCACAGAGGCATCAGACGCTGTCACATCGGACACATCCGTTGGCTATCGAGAGAGCTCTAGAACCATCTGTTTTACATCGGACGCGTCTCCTCTGGCGGCATCAGACGTGGTCCGACGTGTTTTCGCATAGGCATCGGACGCACTAGTGACACTGTTCACGCGTCCGATGGTCATCCAATAAGGTTCCAGAGAGCCACTAATCACATTGAACACGTCCGATGGTTCAGCATCGTACGCTCTGAGTCCGATGCTCACCGGAGTTGTGTTTTTGTCCATAGCTTTGCAGTCAGCTTCCGTTTTGCGATCCGTCTTGCATTGGATTCCCGACTTTCATGCTCTACAGAAATCGAGCTTTTCGCTTTATCTAGTCACCTGTTGGCTCGCGTGAACAAGAGTGTTGGAGTTCTTATGGTGTCCTGCTATGTTACTAGGGAGCATCCACCCAATCATTTGGGTCGTGGACATCACGTGTGTTGGCTTTGCTTTTGGGTTTTGATTTCGGGACATAGGCTATCTATTTCTGCAAAGAAATTTGAGGCTTTCATTCACCACCCCTCCCCCTCTCTAGTCGCCATTTCCAATCCTTCATTTTCAGGTACACACATTGTTATGAGGTTATCATTTTTAAGGTTCAAAAAAACGCGATTAAACGTACGTGTAATCGCGATTAGACGCTAAACGTTAGGCCACCGTGTCGTTCAGGGCCTGTGGGTCAATTACGTGCTAGGCGTGCGTAGGCGCTACGTGTACGCGCGATGCGGTGTATAATCGACGTTTCCGCGTCGGAAGGCGGTCCTGGGCGGCGCAAAAACGTGTGGACGGAAGCGCGGGAGCGGCTTTCACGCGGGGGAAAGCTTCCGCGCGGCCGTGCGGGCGAGCGGGAAAGAAGTAAGCGCGCGCGGGCGGGAAAGGAGCAAGCGCGCGCGAGCGGGAAAGGAGCAGGCGCGCGCGGGAAGAGAGATCGCGCAGGAAGAAAAGACCGTGCGGCAAAACAGAGCCGTATCCGGTCCTCCACTCTGGCACTCTCGACCTCACCTCTCTCTATCTCCTCACCGCATCCGCACGCAGCGACCCACCGTCGCTCGTGCCAGCGATTTCGACGGGAGCCCCTGCCCCAGTTCCGGCACTCCAGACGTCGGAGCGGAGCCGGCGCAGTTCTAGCCGTCCAAGAGGAGCGGAGCCCCAGATCCTACCGTTCGAGACTCTGAGCAGAGCCAGCACAGGTCCAGCAAGACAACAATACCACAGCGCAGGCCATCTGCACGCTTGCTTCTCCTTCCCATCGTTGCTGACAGAGCTCAACTCCAGGTTCTCCCTCCTCTTCCTGTCCTTCTCCTTCAGCATGTATTCCCTATTCAATATTCTACAAGTTCAATGTGTACAACTTCAGTAGTCAGTCAACTTCAGTAGCGCAGGCCTTGGGGTATGTTAACTGTTATCACTTCAAGTTGTGTAATTACTACTGATTTTGCTCTAAGCACCACAAAAATTAAAAAAAAAACAAAAACGTTTAATCACGTTAATCGACGTTTAATCTTCCTAGGCGCTAATCAAGAGGATAGCGCCCGCCTAGCGCCTAGCGTTTTTTAAAACCTTGATCATTTTACAAAAATTTGACCACAAAAAATGACAGGTTTCATATCAGTTCGGTAAATTTACAAGCCCACATGAGATATTTCACTGAATCCAGTACTTTTAGGCTTTTAGCACCCTGCGCCCCTGCCTGCAGCAAACAAATTCTTAGTTCTTGCGTTTTCCTGCTTAAACTAGATCAAATTTCCAGTACTATATCTTAAAAGACAGTAAATACTAAATAGTATGTCCAGGAGGGGGTTTCAGATGAGTTGTGGAGGTCATGGACATTATTGCATAATGGTGAATGCCACAGTACATATATGCATGTACTAGTAAAAGGTGTAAAACAAGATTACAAGTAACAAAAGGCAGCGTATGAGTTGGCAGCAAGAAACATTTTTTTGGCAAATAACAAGCAAGCACTTATTCTAATGAGAAGTAGGACAAGTCATTGTTAGATTGTATCTTTGCTATGTTTATGGGTTTGGGTCTGGTATAGCCGGCCACCCTTGCTGAATAGAGTTGTTGAGGCTTCCTAGTTGCGCCAATTGTTAGCTGATATTGTGACAACATCAGCACAGTATACATGTCTTCCAACCCCGTTCAACATCAGCGCACCAAGCACATTGAGATTGATCTTCACTTCGTTCGAGAAAGAGTAGCTCTTGGAGCTGTTCGTGTTCTTCACGTCCCGACGACGTCTCAATTTGCAGACATCTTCACCAAGGGGTTGCCTACTTCTGTCTTCACGGAGTTTCGGTCCAGTCTAAACCTCCAATCCATCAACGATGCGACTACGGGGATGTGTTAGATTGTATCTTTGCTATGTTTATGGGTTTGGGCCTGGTATAGCTAGCCACCCTTGCTGAATAGAGTTGGATAGGGATCGGGCTCTGGTTTATTATGGTTAGAGATATGAGATCTTGTTTTGGTTCTGTTTCTATAAACCACAAGATCTCCTTCCTCCTATATATATGTACATAGGCTCCTCTAATCAATCAATCAATTTATTCCAGCCAATCATTATTGCTTTCAGTCATAAGAAAAGTGTATTGTGATTTTAAGCAAGATACTACCTTCCGTCAGGCTGCGATGAGAAACTGTTCAAGGCAAGTGAACAAGATGTGGACTGCAACAACAAAGATATTTTTTAATCGATGGCTAGAGATCAACCAATCAATGAATAAAGTTCATGAATCATGAGTACTTAGGTCAACAAACCTGACTATGATAATGGATCGAATTTGCACAGATCACAAGAATGCCACTAATAGGAGGAGGCACTGCAAGAAGTTGATATGCATCATGCGGAAGTTTCTGGAAAGAACAAACAGTATTTTTGTAAAGATAAGTGTAAAGTTTATATTGAGTCCGTGAAAATGGATTGATTAAGTGGTGCTTCCATAAACACTTAAATAAAGGGAAGAAACAGAACAAGCCCAACAGAATCACAAAGGAGGACGGAAACCATGCTAAAAACAAGAGGTCACAAGAACCAATTACAGCAGGCACCGTGAAACAAATTGAAAATTAATGAACCTTTTTGAATCCCACAAAAACATGGACATCAAAATAGAAACTGAACACAGTGCTCCATAAATACATGGTTTGCTATGAAAAAATTAAGTGAAGTATTTTTTTTCTTTTTGCTTTAAAACCAGGTTCCTCAGAGGATAGCCATGACTAGTTACATATTTTGTCAGTTAAGTACAAATAATGTAAGCTTAGCAAGTAATAATGTATCAGTTCTAAGGGGTTAAGCCAGGTTCAATTCCTTTATCTAAAAAAAGGTCTGGGATCAAAACAATAGAAAAAGTCAGCAATAATCAAAATCATTGGCTCATTGCATAAACTTCCAAACAATTTCCAGATAATAATATATAAGATAAATGCAAGAAGCAGGTAGTGAGGACCTAAATTTCAAGGATTTAAAGGTAAATCATTAGTTACATAAACCTGTGAAAATATTGATTATTTATATGAAATTGCATAGCTTATATCATTAAAAAACAACACTACTACACTAGCATACTTTATCAATAAGATATAACAAATTGATTTGATGATGCTTGGATAGCCAACAAACAACAACAACAACAACAACAACCAAGCCTCTTAGTCCGAAACAAGTTGGGGTAGGCTAGAGTTGAAACCCAACAAGAGACCCTAGTCACGGTTCAGGCACGTCAATGGCTGCTCTCCATGCATTTCTATCCATGCACGTCAACTCCGCCTATGTTGGGGTGTCTATGGTGGCTCAACATAGCAGGTCCCAAGCCCTGGTTAAGGAGGAGGGTTGTGATAGGCTTGGCGAGCCAACGTAAAAACCTAGCTAACCTTATGGAGATGATGCTTGGATAGCCAAGCCACATAAATATGTCACAAATATTTTGATGAAACAATGTTAAAACAAATATAGAAGACAGAGAACTTAGACAAGAACTGACAAAAGCTTACGATTGATCTTGCACACTTACAGCAGCAGACCATATCATTGGATGTTGCTTTAAACCCATGCTTATACTAAACGCAGATAACATGCATGTTTGGCTCTTTGATGAGATACGCCCAGCCCATGTGGGACCTTGCTCATGAAGTATGACCAACACAGGCTCAATATAACCTGAAGACATCACAAAATGGAAATGGCAAAGCTCTGAATATGATAATTTGTACGACTATTAACAAATATGTATACAAAATGTGTGGCAACAAAGGAACTTGTGATACACGGAACTAGAAGCAGTGGCCAGAGCAAAAGAACAAAATTAAAGAACTCTGTCACATAAATCATCACAGAGTTATAGTGTAGGATAGGAGATCTAGTCTCTAGCTGCTCCCCTGGGTGGATCTCCCACCCGCACCCCCTGGTTCACTACTCTCTGTCACTTGTGCCACCCCCTCTGCATGGCCACACCGTCCATCTCCGTGGCCACGGACCATATCTGAAGCCAGGGGCGGAACTTGGTTAAGACCAAGCTGGGCCAAGATGACCCCTACCTAATGTGATCTACGTACATGAGAACTCCAGGTAACAACAACACCACCAAAAGCACTCATAATCATATAATATAGCTAGAAATAAAGTAAGACAGTTAGAATTACGAAAGAATGAATACAACTAAACATTATGTCACAATAACAAACCTGTAACTTGTCCATGAAAGTTCAACATAAGTTAAAACGCTCTTGTCAAAAAACGTAAGTTAAAACGCATGAAAACAAATATTAAAATGTGAACTTTGATATCGAAACCAAATCCGAAGTAAAAATAAAGGAGATCTCATCTCACCATGCACAAATGTGAAGTCTTTGATGTGATTCATTTCTAAATCGCGTAAATCAATCACATATGAAGATTCAATCCGAACAGCAGTGGAACTCAACACACGTGTTGGTTCATCCTCTCCAACTAAGCTCTGCCCAACCTAATAAGGCATAAGTAAAACCCTTGTAAATGGTTCAAAAGAGCCCAGTGTAGAAGTTATCGAAATGTAAGAAAACCAGACTAAGAATTAAGGTGAAATGAATCAAAATTATAAGAGGTAAGAAGAAAGCACAAATAGTTGAACTTCATGATGAAAAAGGGGGCCATCAAGCAAACTCCACCTGAGCTGCTTTCAAAATTATCATCTGCAACCCATAAACAAGCACAGCACCACATCTGCCTTGAGGATCTGCTTTTATGATAGGACCCCAGGCAAACGATTCCCTGCCCCTTTTCAGATGGAACCATTCAGGGCCTTCAAAGCAATGCATTGAGCTGCAACATCACAAATCATAATCTGTTACACAAGGGACAGCAAACTAGCTCAATTAAAAGAGCAATTAGTTTAGGTTAGTGTACATTAGAAAGAAAGCCAGAGAAGAAAAGACATGCTACATATAATAATAATTTTATCTATTTGTGAGGAAAACAAAAAAAAGGTTGATATTGTGGTATAAGCCATCAGTATCTTTATTCTAAAATGACTACACAACAGAAAACATTTTAATCACATGCAAGTTGGGTAGACCGTTGCGTAGATGACACCCAACAAGAGCAACCAATAAAGAGAATCTAATAAAAGGACAAAAAGTAGAATCCTTCAACATCTAAAACAAAAAAAAACATGGGGATATTTCTTTGTAAGTTTGTATCATTTCATTTATCCCCTGTCACACCAACAGCAAAATTCTAATATGCAATGCTGTTGTTACAGTTAAAATTTACAGCATTTGTGCCCACCTACAGCAAACTAATAAAAGGACAAAAAGAAGAATCCTTCAACATCTAAATCAAAAAAAACATGGGGATATTTCTTTGTAAGTTTGTATCATTTCATTGATCCCCTGTCCTGCCAACAGCAATATTCTAATATGCAATGCTGTTATTACAGTTAAAATACAACATCTGTGCCCACCTACAGCAAATGAGAATTTTTTATTCCTAGGTTGTCCAAGGTGAGAAACAAGTGGATTATGTGCTACCTTGTTCGCAGACCATTGATGCTATCATCAAACTCCAGACATGCTATTTTTGCATCTTTAAATGTGACCGCAATGGAATCTCGCCTATTCTCCGTGCCATCCGACAACACAGCCATCGATTCAATGTTACCGTGGAGCCTAAATGCCGTTCAGAGAATGATTAGTCCTCGAAGATGCACAAAATCAATACCTGAAATTTACAGCTAAAGTGGATGCAGAGAAGCAAGAGCGATCTCTCTGCACCTGTAATGGCACACAAGCTCCAGTCTAGCCCCGGAGATGCCATCCAGGATGGTCCCGGTCGACGAAGAATTCCCCACATCATCGGCCCCCGTCGCGGCGTCGGCCCTCACGGCATACACATCGAGCACATTAGCCGCCGATACAACCAAGTTGGGGGTGGGACCCACGCGCCGGGGCGCCCTAGCCGCAGAGTCAATATCGCCGTCGGGTCCGGAGGCGGCGGCGGCGGGCGCGGGCGAGGACAAGGCAGCAACGGCGGCTGGGGAGTGGGTGATGAAGCCGGCAGCGCAATGGTCAATGCCGGTGGGCCAATGCATCATCTTGTACGCCGCATAGCTCATCTTCGCGGGTTGGGGGGCGCGGGCGACGGCGATGACCCCCGAGCTCGGATTTGGCAAGCGCGATTTTGAACGAAATGCGACAGAACGAAGGGAGGTTTCGAACCAAAAAACCCTAGGGGAACCCTTTTCCGCGGCGAACAATTCTCGGACCCGCTCGATGCCTCAATGCTTGAGGAGAAAATCTCAAA
This sequence comes from Coix lacryma-jobi var. lacryma-jobi, assembly GCA_009763385.1. Classification (NCBI taxonomy): domain Eukaryota; kingdom Viridiplantae; phylum Streptophyta; class Magnoliopsida; order Poales; family Poaceae; genus Coix; species Coix lacryma-jobi. The sequence goes on along the minus strand of CM019830.1, from coordinate 106,042,996 downwards.
ACTGTCATCCGAAAGAATAACTTCGTAAACGTGTGCATCTTGATTTTGCTGCCATAATCCCTATTTAGTTGTTTTGTATATATTTATTGGAAACCCCTTCTTTACAAAAAGACGACATTGCCCTTATGCTTAATGGACGTGTACGTGATAATCACGAATACACACGTACCTAAGGAAACAAACCAAAGGAAACAAACCATGCATTTGCTGACGCACGATGCAAGGCGGCCGCGATCTCGCCGATGCGCTCGCTGCTGCCACGCCGCCATCCGCGTTTGTCGTGACCTCGCCGCCCCTCGCCGTGGCCTCAGAGGGCGTCGGAGCAACCTCGTCGCCCCTCGTCACGGCCTCAGTGGCCGTCGAAGCGACCTCACCGCCCCTCGTCACAGCCTTGGAGGCCATCGGAGTGACCTCGCCGTCTCTCGTCGTGGCCTAGCGTACTACCGGATCGACCTTGCTGCCTCACGTCACGGCACCCGCAGCAGGCACGCTTAGCTTGCTGCAGACGGTCCACGAGTCCGGAAGGCTAGATGCAGCCCTGCTGGGTTCGGCTTCGACCCTCGCGGTGGATGCGACCCTGTTGACTGGCGTCGACGCGGCTTCACCGGGACCTGCACTTCACGGAGACTCTACACGCTCGACGCTGCCTGACATGGTGCAACATGCAGCGCCTGCTAGGTGTGTTGATGTAGCCTTTTACCTTTTTTATTTCTGTTTTTTTATCTTTTTATGTAGAGAATAAACTATAAATGATTTTACTTTAGGTTTGATATGGAGGTTGATGATCCTATACCACAAGTTGACTGGGACAACTTGCAGATAGTAGAGTCACATGATGAGGAAGGGAGAATTGAACTTTTGAGCGAAAATCAAATATACGTGCTTTTAGGGCTTAGAGATGAGGAGAGTGCACATGTGGGTGCATCAAATGATCGAGCAATGAATGTGCAAAGTGTCGATAATGATGATGCTGCTGCAATTCCTGTTAGTGATGCTATACCAAGTGAATTGGTGATTTCATATGATAAGGACCACCCCAAAATGGACATTGGCACTATGTACCCATCAATGAAAGAGTTTAGAATGGCAGTGCGGCAATTTGCCATCAATGAAGAGTTTGATCTGGGAACTGAGAAGTCAGATCCGACCAGGTTTAGAGGTTTCTGCAAGTCCACTGATTGATGACTGCCCTTGGAAAATCAATGCATTCAAGCACAAGGGTGCAAGCACTGTAGAGGTGAAATATTTTTATCTACTTAAGATTATTTAATTTGTTCAATTATTTTCATATAGTTCTCACTAAATGTGTAATTTTGCAGGTTACAGTTTTAACTGATCACCATACATGTCTTTCCTCGATGAGGGTGAAAACTATTACACCATCTCGTAACTGGGTAGCTAGCAAGGCTGTTAGTATCCTCAGGGATTATCCTCATATTGGTGCTAAAGAATTGCAGGACAAGTTGCAGAAAGAGCACTCTGTTACAATTTTATATGACACAGTCTGGAGGGGTAGAGAAATAGCTCTTGCGAAGGTTTATGGTAACTGGGAAGAGAGTTTTGAGCTGTTGTACAGATGGAAGGCTGAGGTGGAGAAGAGGTCACCTGGAAGTGTGGTGGAAATTGATGTGCTTGAAGTGGATGGTAAAGTTTATTTCCATCGTTTTTTCTGTGCTCTTAAACCATGCATTGATGGTTTCTTGGAAGGATGCAGGCCTTACTTGAGCATAGATTCTACAGCACTGAATGGAAGGTGGAATGGCCATTTAGCCACAGCGGTAGCAGTTGATGGTCATAATTGGATGTACCCACTTGCTTATGGGTTTATAGCTTCTGAAACAGAAGACAACTGGACTTGGTTTATGAACCGACTAAAGAAGGCCATAGGTGATCCTCCACTCCTTGTGGTATGCACAGATGCATGCAAGGGTTTAGAGAATGCATTGAAGCGTGTGTTCCCAAAGGCAGAGCAAAGAGAATGCTTTCTTCATCTTATGAAAAATTTTCAGAAAAAGTTTAGAGGGTTTGGAAGGATGTATACTGCAGCAAGGGCATACAGTAAAGATATATTCTTTGAACATATGGCTGCAATCAAATGTGAATCCCAAGAAGTGATGAAATGGCTAACTGACTATCATAATCTGTTGTGGTACAGGTGTGCCTTTAATCCAGATATCAAGTGTGACTACATCACTAATAATATAGCTGAGGTTTTTAATAACTAGATACGAGACATTAAGGACTTATCTGTTGCTGAACTTGCTGATAAGGTTCGAGAGAAGATTATGATATTGTGGAACAAAAGGAGAAATATTGGGGATAGGCTTCTGACTAGCAGGATACTTCCAGGTGTTATGGTTCAGCTAAAGGCCAACACTAGAGGATTAGGACACTTGAAAGTTGTGTCAGCTGCAAATTGGAGTGCAGAGATTTGGGACCATAGTAAAAAAATTAGTGAAAGGCATATTGTCAAGTTGCATCAAAGGACTTGTACTTGTCTTGAATGGCAACACACTGGTAAGCCATGTCAACATGTATTGGCCTTTGTAACCTCACAACGAGGAGTGGACCTTGAACAATTTGTGCATGACTACTACTCAATTGATAGATTCAAGGCTGCTTATGGTAGAGAGATTGAGCCAATGACAGGTAGATCACAATGGCCTCATGTGCAGCTGCCATTTGTTATTGGTGCGCCTCTTAATCCTAGAGAAAGTGGAAGACAAAGAAAACTTAGGATAAAAGGATGTCTCGAAGGTGGACACAAGAAGAGATCTAGGAAAGATGGTGAGGGTACCCGAAATGGTACCAATGCAGGTGATAATGCTACTAATGCAGGTGATATTGCTCCAACCAATGCTAAGAGAAAGAAAATGATTAGAGGTCCAATGACTTGCAAGAGGTGCGGTGAAAAGGGTCACAGGCAAGCTAGTTCCAAGTGCCCACTCAATGGGACAAAGAAAAAAAGGTAAACCTTTGTTTCCGCATTCAATCATGTAATTATAATGTAATTATAAAATAAAATTTTCTTTTTCTTGTAGAAAGAGGCAGCCTAGAAAGAATGTCACGAAGGCTAAGCCAGGTGAGATTAGCACCCCGCAGAGACCAACTAGAGAGCAAATATTACGGGATAGTCCAGGAAGGGTGACTAGAAGGTAAGAAACGGTTAAACAAATAACCTATGTCATTTGATGTACAGATATGGTCCAAAAATATTTATCTAATTGTAGTAATATTTATGTGTAGTCATCTTGCTTTCTTGATGGGAGAGGGCGGTTCTCCACAATCTATGACTACTACTCCAGTGACAATGGCTACTACAGCTACAGCAAAGAAGTTGACGCCAAAGAGAAAGCTACATATTGGATAAACTTGTTTAGGCTTAAATTATAGATTTGTGAGATGATCTCATTTAGACTTAATTTACGGATGTGTCAAATGACCTCAACTTTTAGATTCGGATATGAACTCATTTTATTTTTAAGTATGGATTTGTGACGGATGTGTTAGATGAACTCAGCTTTTGGATTCGGATATGAACTCATTTTATTTCCAAATTATGAATTTCTGTGACAGACATATGCGCATGTATGTATCCCAATTTAATTGTCCGTCTGATTGTTTGTTTTTCAAAAACCGGCCAAATGCATACACAATAGCTCGTACAGTATCATGCAGGTCATTTGATTGGCAAACACTGAGTCCGTCTGATTTTTTTTTTCAAAAGCTGGCCAAATGCATACTCGTATAGTATCATGCAGGTCATTTGATTGGCAAACAACTGATCTTCCGTGACTCTTGTCAAAAAAAACCCTGATCTTCCTGACGTCTGACACAACCAAGGCGTCCAACAACTGACCCGCCTGACGCCAATTTAGGGGGTGTTTGGTTCCCACCCCCTAGAGTTTAGCCACTAAAGTTTAGTCACTAAAGTTCCAAACATCCCCACTAAAAGTCACTTTTAACACTACAACTCTAGTGACCTCCACTAAACTTTAGTGACTAAACTCTAGGGGGTGGGAACCAAACACCCCCTTAGTCTGTTCAGGGTACGTCCATTAAGCATAAGGGCAATGACGTCTTTTTGCAAAGAAGGGGTTCCCAATAAATATATACAAAACAACTAAATAGGGATTATGGCAGCAAAATCAAGATGCACATGTTTAGACTGGCAATTTTACGAAGTTATTCTTTCGGATGGCAGTTTTGAGAAGCCCATTGTTTACAATGGCAAATAGCCAATTTTCTCATGCTTGAGTGTGGACCCCGCATGATTTAACTTTTTCGTCATTGTAGGTCAATCTCAATGGAAGTTTCATATGAGTATCATCATTAAATACGAGTAGGTATATATAATGACATGATGATGTATTAAAAAGTGAGAAAAAATGAGTAGAAACTCTCTTTGACACGATTATCAACTCTCTATGGCTCATGAAATTAAATGCATATGAAACTCTCATTCTCAATGAAGAGTTTCATTTTATTTCATATGACATAGCAGTATTGAAAATAGCGCAATGAAACTCACAATTGAGATTGACCTTAGTAGTGAAAATTTTTGTTACGTCAAAGTGATTTTATGGCATAGGGTATTTTCTTCTCATCTTTTTGCTCCACGAGAAAAGGTGAAATTAGCGCTCATCATCAACTTCAAATATGCACTTAACCAAGGTCACATAATTATGCAACTGATAGCAAATTGAAGTTCAAGCTCTCAACTAGCAACACATTGGATATACTCATGTCATTAGATATTGCAATGTTACCGAGCCCTTTGACCTTGCCTTTGTCATTGTCACCAAAAGTGATAGAATCAAAACCATGATCACCACTTGAATTGATTGAATTGAACATTCTTGAATCTTCGGTCATGTGAGTGCACTATTGAGCACCCAGTGCCTTCCTCTGGTTTTATAATTGATCTAGAATAAAAGATTAATTCTTTTTAGGTACCCAAACCTTTTTGGGTCCTCCAAGGTCAGTGACCAAATTCTTTGGTACCCAAATGGCTTTCTTTTTTGAGCCTACAATGTGTGTACCAATGAATTTAGCTTTCACACCATTAACACCCTTGGTAAGCATGTAACAAGAATCAAATTGAATAGAGGATATATTAGCATTCTTGTTCTTGTTCTTGCAATATTGCTCTACATGTCCACTTTGCTTGCATCTAGTGCAAAACCGACCATTACTCTTCACAAAACTAGTTTTGTGAGTTGCAAAAGCCGCTTTGCCATTCTTGGGGGTATAGCCCAATCCCTCTTTGTTGAGAGAAAAGCTTTGGCTACCCAAGCACTTAAGCAAGTGGGCCTCACCACCATAGGCTTTGCCTAAGGCGTGAGTGAGCTCATTTACCTCCTTCTTCAAGGTCTCATTCTTAACCATGAGTGAGGCATCACAAGTGAAGCCATCATCCATAGATGAGGTGGAAGTGGAAGTGCTGCATGAAGGATTAGTAGAGGCAACAACAATAGGCTCAAAAAAGGATTCATCTATGATATCACATGTTATGCCTATGTCATTTTTTCTACCTTCTTTACTTTCTCAATTTTAGCTTGATCAACTAGAGAGGAGTGAGCTTTCTTAAGCTTGGTGTGAGCATCGTCAAGCTCCTCATGGGCTTCCACTAGCCTCTCATGAGATGCATTTAGCTCAGCAAAGGATTGCTCAAGAGCTTTTTGTCTCTTTTGTAAATCTTTGCACTCCTTTCTTTTCTTATCAAAATGAACTCTAGCATCATCAAGCATATCAATTAATTCATCTCTAGTGGGTTCATCATCATCGTCATCGTCATCATCACTCTCATCACCATCAGATTATACCTTTGTGGACTTAGTCATGAAGCATGATGGAGTATCGAAGATGGAGGGTTTGTCATTGATAGCAATGCTTGCAAGAGCCTTCTTCTTGCTTGTCTTGCGGTCATCATCATCACTATCACTTGTGGATGCATCACTATCCCAAGTTGAAGGACCAAATTGGCGACCAGAGGGGGGTGAATGGGAGCCTTAAATTTCTTCTCGAGAAATGATGGCCCTTGTCCCAGAAAATCACCCCAAAAGCGAAGACTCAAACAACCGGTAAGTTCACGACCTACAAATAGGTGGATACCCTAGGATATGTCCTAGAGGTACAGCGGAACTACCGAAGAACCCCCAAAACCAAGCGCTAAAGCAACGGGGCAAAAACTGCACAAGCAAGCTCCTAGAACAATCGAACCTCCGATAACGGAACACCCCACTCCTATGGAGAAGAGGAAAGTGTTCGACCAAAAATACTTAGGCCAACTGGTGGCAAAAGCACCTTGGAAAGATCCTTATGAAGTTAGGAAACTTACGCTATAGACGGATCTCAAATCGAAGCTCGAACGCAAAAGATACGGACGCTAGAACCAACGAAACTCCGAAAGCGGAACACTTAACTCCTATGGAGAAGAAGGAAGTGTCCGACCAAAAATACTTTGACCAATGGTGGCAAAAATACTTTGGAATGATCCTTAAGAAGTTAGAAAACCAACGCAACAAACGGATTTCAAATCGGAGCTCGTACGCAAAAGATACGGACGAAAACAGCAAAACTGTGCATTTGCGGACTGTCCGCTAGTGAACCGCGGACTGTCCGCTATTGAACCCCGGATAGTCCGGGAATGGGTCCTGGACAGTCCGCCGTTCAAAAATGAAAACAGCAACCACGCTGCCCGTGAACAGCCCCGACCCCCGGACAGTCCAGGGATGAGTCCCGGACAGTCCGCCACTGTCGAGAAAGCCCAAAAACAGCTCGGGACAAAACCAAAATCGATTGGATCTTCACCAAATCGAACGGGGCTGCAACCAAACTTCTCCCAAGTGTTCTTCTATGTGTTGGGAAGCTAATCCTAGGATATCATTGCTCCAAACCAACTAATCCATGAGAAATTGGAAGAACACTAGAAAAGGGGAAGAACGAAGAACGAACGCGATTTCGACCCGATCTATGTGCTCGGGAGGTTAGAGAAGAAATCCTTTGGTGGAAAGAAGGAGCTCACGACATAGAACAAATTGATTCAAACGGAATCACAAATCGTCGCTCGGAGAAGGAGAACGAGGCAAATCTCCGGGAGGGGAAAAACCGAAACGCGAAGAACAAAAACGCAAATTCGATCCAAAATCGCAGCCAACAAGAGGAGGACGAATTTGATTCTTGGATTTGGGAAGATGATGATTTGTATTATCACTCGGTGTCGTGTTACAAGCCACTCCTCGCAATACAAAACACGGATGGCGAAAAGCTCAAGAACAAGAGTCAGTCTCTCCTCTCACCCTAGCCTCCTCTCACCTAAACAAAATGAGAGTGACACCTCCAAGGATGGGCTGCCCTAACCAGCCCCCTCACATATATATATGCGCACGTCCGAAGACCAAAACGCCCTCACATGAAGCACTGACCCAAATACCCCATAGGGGTAAAACCATCCAAGTCGGACATTCTTCATCCGACGGCCACACGCCTTCTCATCCCGATGCATGTCCAGCCTCCACGCCAGGCACAACTCCTTCGCCTTCCTTCTTGACTCGGCCGACAACACTTGCGCCGCACGCAAGCCCGTGTCCGACCTCCCGCCAAGTGCCACGACGTCATCGTCTTCCTCCCGACTTGGCCGATGCATCGCACATCCCCGTGTACTCTTGCTCGCCGATGCCACATGCCAGCTACCACAGCTGGTGCTCCGGCCCTTCGGTTCATTGGTCCAAGCCTCACGTCCGCCCTTCACCGCTCTGGGTACATCGGCATGGCACGTCCGCCGCACGACACGCCCATCCTTCACCGCTCCCGGTCCGTCGGCACGACACGTCTCTACTTGACCTTCACCTCGCCATCGACCACTGTATCCGAGTTCAACACCTACACATCAACACAGCCAAGAGACACATGTTGCACACGCACACCAACACAGAAACACCACAACTCAACGCCACCGGTTAGTCATAAGCATTAAGCTTATATGAAATAAGACTTAACCGGGAAAAGCCTCAAACCTTCCTCATCAATGTCAATCATTCATCATATATGTTCCCACAACTCAACCCCACTGTTGAATGCCACACTCCTCTTCTTATCATCTTCTTCACTTTCTTCTCTATATGTATCATCGGTCATGACATCTCCAAGTACTTGGTTTGGTGTCATTGTGTCCAAACCACTCCTTACTAGCAATGTGACAAACATACCAAACCTCTTTGGGAGACATCTCAAGAACTTGTGTGAGAAGTCCTTGTCCTTCACTTCCTCCCCAAGTGCCTTGAGATCATTGACTAGCACTTGTAGCCTATTGAACATTTCCGACACACTTTCATCTTCCTTCATCTTGAAGCTTGCAATTTTCTCCTTGAGAATATATGCCTTTGCACCCTTCACCGCTTGAGTGCCCTCATATGACTCTTCTAGTTTCTTCCATGCCCTTGATTTTCTCAAACACATTTGCATCAATTGCATCATGAACAGCACTAAGAGCAATATCATTGTTTTGCATCTTCTCTTCTTCGGCATTGGTGAGATGCTCCGGATCGGCAATCTCAATCTTTGTTTCTACCACACTCCAAATCTTTCTATTGATTGACTTGATGTGAGTAGTCATCTTTGCCTTCCAATAACTATAATTGGTGCCATCAAATTGGGTGGCCTTTTGATGTTGTTGATTTGAGCCATTTTTACACCGTAGGTTGTTAAACCTCAAATGAATGGTGACTCGGCTCCGGTACCACTTGAAAGGTCATAAATGGTTAGAGGGGGGTGAATATCCTAATAAAAATTCTACAACAACACTAAACAACTTTGTTAGTAAACTAAGTGGCGAAGCACAAGTTACACTAGCTCTTAGTCAAATGCAAGCCACCTATTCACAATTCTAGTTAATTATGATCTCTATATCCACACAAAAGCTAGGTTGCTAGTGTTGACGTAAAATCTTGGTCGGTCACACCAGAGGGGTGCGGAGCAAGGTCCTGACCTCCTGAACCTTTAACGTATGGTGGAGCCAAATCTTAGCAAGATCGACTTCGGGCGTGCCAGTCAATTTGACCTATAATTGACAAGGAGAAGAAAGATCTATCAAATTGTGGAACCTGCCGATTTGGTGCCAGACAGTTCCAAGTTATACGGCTCTGATATAACCACTTGTCTTTAGGATTTTGACTACAAAGTCAACTCCCAGGTAAATGCATAAAAGGCGTTGAAAAAGATATAAAGCATGATGGCTATGACATATGTGAAAGAGTGTTTATAATAAACAAACAGCTGATGAGCTTTTAAAGATGTTAACAAAATAAAGATCTATGTGTACATCTAAATGACATGAAAACAACGTATCGACTAATTGCACGAGCAGTTCTATTCATTAACAGTGGGGTGTCTCCATACAGCTCGGCCTGGGCATTTTTACCTGCAAACCGCAAACCGAACCGAACCGAACCAAAATATCGGTTATTTCGGTTTTCGGTTGCGGGTTCGGTTTTGATTTTCGCACTGTTCGGTGTTCGGCCTCGGCTTCGGTTTTGTTTCCAAACCGAACCGAGTAACCGAAAATCCGAACACCACCGTCCATCAGGCCGAGCTCCACCAGGTGCACCGAGCACCGAAGAGGGCAAGAGGCGAAGACGACCCATCTTGGCCCAGTGACTCCGCAGTCCGCACTCGGCACTCCGCAGTCCACACCCATCCACATCCACTCCGCACTCGGCAGTCCGACGCAACACAGCCGTCCAGCCGAACACCCAAACTGCCAAACCCTAACCCTAGCTCGAGGGGCGGCGCACCGGGCCACCGGCTCCCGCGGACGAGGGACGGCGGACAGTCCAAGCAGGCAAGCAGAGCGCGGCGGCGGGCAACTGGAGCAGGCCACGGCGAGCCGGCGAGGAGAAGGCGGCGGCCGGTGAACCGCGGACGACTGGAGCAGGCAGCACAACAGGGCGCGGCGAGGAGAACGCGGCGGCTCGGCGAGGAGAACACGGCGGCGCGGTGAGGAGAACGCGGTGGCTCGGCGAGGAGAAGGCAATGGCTGCCAGGCGACTGGAGTAGGTCGCGGCGAGGAGAAGGCGGCGGCGGCCGGCCGGCGGGCGACTGGAACAACCTCGTGAAGTTTTCCGACCAAGACAACGGTGGCGCGGACGGAGCAGTCCTCCCATGTAAGTGCCAGTGATCTTCAATCCTTCATTTCTTCTTGTATTCTCCTCTTCTCTTTGTCTTTGTTGTTCTTAAGTCCTGATTCGATTTGAATCATTTCATACACTAACACTACTATTTATTTCTTAAGTCCTTTCGACTTCTCATTTATCATCTACTAACTATTATTCATCTACTAACTATATAATATATGCTATTGCCTACATTCATTTTGTTGTAAATCTACATTGTTGTCGCTGCTGGTTTAGTTTCTCGGTTATTACGGTGATAACCGAAAACCAAAATAACAAAACCGAAACCGAAATCTGCGGTTTTTGATTCTCTGGATAACCGATCGGTGGATGAAAACTGAAAACCGAAATATTTAACAACCGAATTAACCGAACCGAATTGTCGGTTATAACCGAACGCCCAGGCTGACATACAGCCATAATAACAAATAGATCAATAAAATAGCTTAAACATCAACAGTGGGGTGTTTCCATACAACCTTAATGATGACCAAGCTAAATCATGTCTTATGCAAAGAGTAGATCCGTTAATTCCAAGCCACTTAAAAGAACACATCATGAAGAAAGCATAACTGGATCGACTATTTTAGCCGATTTAGGGTCCATGAGGCACAGACAAGATCTACCCATCAAAATCATGATTTAATCTAAAATAAACAAACTTAATCAATTATATATATCAGTGGGGTTCGGAAATATAGCCGTGATAAACATACTAGATCAAATCTATCTGCTCTCAGGTCAGATTGTGATTTTATCGGGTATCTCGAACGCACAACAAGTAACAACTAAGATTGACAAAATAGTTGATGAAAGGCTTGAATCGGCTATTTTCTCTGTTGTGAGCGTATAAACCTCAAAATAGCCAAAACGAAGCATCTTTTAGGCTTGAGCCACTTTGTCAATCTTGATTGGGAAAAATGTTGTTTAAAACATAAAGAAACAAAATTAAAACATAAAACAATATTGGTAACTTAATGAATCTACTAGCTTGCCAAACCAATAGAGCTGATAAGTAGCCAAGATCGACTGAAGTAAGAGATTGATCAGAGTCAAAACAGTCTTACAAAAGACGAGCTTAAACCGATAACTAGTCATGCCATAGTTTAACAAGAGTTTTGTCGATGCCAAATACAACCTTATTACACGATGACACAAGCCATTGGTGAAACTTATAAGCAAACCGGAGGTCGGTCGATGCCGATGCAGCCCTGCCTGATTGAAGGTCTCGTCGAGATCTACGTTACTCCTACTCCTAGGGTTTTGGCCGAGGGCCGATGTATTGATTGATTGGATGTCTCACAAAAATCGGGTTTCTAACTATTTATAACCCGGTTGACTCCTGTCCTAACACGACTAGTTTACATAAAAGGTAAAATAAAAGACGACCCGAACTTGAACTTCTTGGTCGAGTCCGACACGTCTTCGAAGCCCATTGCATCGGTCTACATGAATCCTTCTAGTTACGCTTGACCTACACAAGCTTCTTTATTTTTAGGCCAATCCTTTTCCTTAATAAATCAGCCATTTATGCTTACTGAATAATAATCTTCTCGGTCCAAAATCTGGTGTAAACACATGCCCCCCAATTTTGGGATGAAATTTATTTTATTCCAAAAATGTCATTCTCCTTTCCTCAGGGTTTGATCGATTAACCTTTTTTTCTTAACCGATCAGCCGAGTCTTCTTTCCCTTTAATATCGCAAATAGTTTGAACGGCATCTTGACGATCAATGCGAGACAGCTGCTCTTCTCTTGAAAATCGTGTTGTGATTTAACATCCCACTCGAGTGCTCTGTACACATTATACGAAGGGGCATCTTTTCTCTTTCTGAGATTCAATCTTCTAATATAAATTTCCCCTTCGTTTCCATCTCCCGTCATACTCAGAGCACATCTTCTGCTTGCTCTTGTCCTCTGTCGAAAACCCTCTTTCTTGCCAGAAGCTTTTTTCGTCCAAAAACCTACCTCTTCCTCTTCCAATGGCAGACAACAACTGTGGTAAGCGCCCCACAGAAGAGGAAGTAAACTCCCATTACCACCCTCAGTGCCGCATTAGGTTTGCTTCCTTTCATGCCTAATTGACTCCAGCCCTCATTATTTTGAGAATTTGATCTGACTTTCTCCCTCTGCCTTTATCTAGGATCGATGAAGGTCCTTCTAATGCCACAACTGCTTTGGAGCCTCCCCCTGGAATGGAGTCGGCCTCTGAGAACCCCTCCTCCAGCAGCTCCGAGTCGACGGCCACCTGTCATTACCGTCAAATGACGGAAATGCGGAACCTTGAAAGCCCTAGTTTGGTTTTGGTTAATTGATGAAACCTATTTTAGTTTAATCCTTTTATGAAGAATGTGTGTAGCTAATTGAAAAGGATTATGACCAAGCCATTGGTGGAGCTAGCAAGGTGGCAACCATGGCGGATGGTGACGGCCATAAGCACTCATGTGATCAAGTGCTCTACCATTGGTGAAATGAAGAAGAGAAAAGATGTCTTGCTCAAGTGGTAGATTATTTCCTTCTTTTGATCATGAGTATAGGCAAGCCGGACTATCAAGAGAGATATAAATTAGGCTAGCTAGATGTGGTGAAAAGTGCTCATGACGTCTAACATCTAGTGCCACTTGAGCGATCTAACTTTGCGTTGTTGCTAGGATCGAGTGGCGTGGTGAGTGAAAGTAAAAATCCTTTGAAAAATATTTGTGAAAATGCTAACACACATGCACAAGGTGGTATACACTTGGTGGTATTGGCACATTTGCAAAGGAGAAGGTGTTGGAGTTGAAGTAAATCAACTCGGAGAAGTTTTCGGAGAAATCTTTGGTTGAAAAAGATAAGCGATGGATCTTGGATTGGAATTCTGTACTAACCCTTTGTGAGTTGGATTAGCTTTGTATGTGGGATGTGTAGCCCTCTGAATAAGCTTTCCAAAATGTCCAAGATCATCGAAATCGGAGTTCGGAGCTAAGAGTTATGGCCGTTTTAGCGCGGAGGAGTTTTGGCCTAGAGGTAGTACCGCCGTAAGGCCAGTACTACCGACCCCTCCGCAAACAGATCGCATGCTCTCTGTATTGGGGCCATTTTTGGCCTAGAGGTAGTACCGCCGGTACTACCGACCCTCGGTAGTACTGACCCCTGGTCGGTAGTACCGGCGATCGAAGTCGTTTTGAAGGTTCTCTATGTAGATCTAGATCTAGCCTAAAGGTAGTACCGCCATAGGGCCGGTACTACCGACCCCCGGTAGTACCGACCCCCCGGTTGGTAGTACCGACGTTTGGAGAAAGTTTGGAGGTGTTCTGTGTAGATCTAGATCTGGCCTAGAGGTAGTACCGCCATAGGGCCGGTAGTACCGACCCTACTATCGACCCCTCTGTAGGCAGCGCGCAAACTCTCTGTTCGGAGGTGTTTTGGCCTAGAGGTAGTACCTCCATAAGGCCGGTACTACCGACCCTCGGTACTACCGACCTATGGGGTCGGTACTACCGACCGTGGCGCAGTTGACTTGTTTAAGTAGCCGCTCGGCCGGCTTCTTACCGTTACCTCTTCGATTCATTGCGCCCAAACACAAGAAAGAGAGCTCCCAAGTGTTGACTAACCTCCTCTCTCTCCCCCTGTGATTCTAGAGTGAATCTCTTGCAAGCTTTGAGCTAGGGAAGTGAGATTAGAGAGTGAGACGCATCGATCTATGTCTAGAGCACTTGGATCCAACATCTCTCCGGCTTGATTTGTGTTCTTTACTCTTGGGTTCTTGGAATCCTAGCCGGTTAGGTGTTCTTCTGTTGTTGCCCGTGATTGACTCATTTGTGAGGGCACTCCGAAGTGTTTGTATTACCCTCTGATTCTTAGTGAAGAAACTCAATTAGCCTTTGTGGTTGATTGAGTGAGGCAAGGAGGTGAAAGAGACTCCGACCTTCGTGGTCACCTCAACAACGGGGACGTAGGTGCTTCTTAGTGAAGTGGCCGAACCTCGGGTTAAATCTTGTGTCTCGTGTGCTTGTTGATTTCACATCTTTGGAGATTTCGTTTGCTCTCGTGTTCTTCGTGTTCTTCCTCCCTCCTTTCTCATTCTAGGTGTGGGAAGGCTCGATCTACTCTTTGAGGAGGAGCCACCATTTGGACAAGGTATAAACTTCATCTACATCTCCTAAGAAAACCTTGGTATAAGCTAGATTCAATCTTGCATCTCGTTCATCCCGATTTCGTAGTTGTTCCTAGGTTGTCGGTAGTACCGACCCCTGGAGCCGGTAGTACCGACCTCGGTAGTACCGGCCCCTATAGTCGGTAGTACCGACTGTGTGATCTGATATCTGTTTCGAGCTTTGAGTTTCAGGATTCTAGATTTTTTAAATTGGCTATTCACCCCCCCTCTAGCCATTCGGACCTTTCAAGTGGTATCGGAGCCAAGTCACCGTTTGTTTGAGGATTTACAACCTCCGGTGTTGCAATGGCTCAAATCAACTATATGGGGAAGCCACCACATTTTGACGGCACCAACTTCGATTGTTGGAAGCGGAAGATGTGCGCGTTCACTAGGGGCATGAATATGAAGATATGGGATGTGATCGAGCATGACTTTGCTGTGATTGACTCCGCCGATCCAACTCCAAGAGAAGAAGAGAAGCTTCAATGGAATGATGTGGCAATCAACCTTTTCTATGAAGCATTTGACATCAAAGTTTTTGAGCAAATCAAGAATCTCGAGCGTGCAAGTGAGATATGGGAAAGATTAGAGGAGACCTATGAGGGCACCAAGGCCGTGAAGAGTGCCAAGATCTACATTCTCAAAGACAAGCTTGCCACCTTCAAGATGCAAGATGATGAAAGCATACCGGAAATGTTTCACCGGTTGCAAGTCATTGTCAATGATTTGAAGGCGTTGGGTGAGAAGGTGGATGACAAGGACTTTTCTCACAAGTTCTTGAGATGCTTGCCTCCTAGGTTTGATACCTTGGTGACAATCCTTGTGAGAGAAGGACTGGATACTATAACCCCAAACCAAGTACTAGGTGATGTGGTCACTCAAGACACATACCGCGTGGAACGGGATGGGGGAGCCCAAGAGGAAGAGAAGAAGAAGAAGACCGTGGCGTTCAAGGTGTCATCCTCCAAGATCAAGAGCAAGGGCAAAGCAAAGAAGGAGGAAAGTGATGATGAAGCTAGCACAAGCGGCAATGAGTTAGATGATGAAGAAATAGCTCTGTTTGTCAAGAAGTTTGGCAAGTTCATGAAGAAGAAGAGCTTTGGGGCAAGAAAGAAGAGAGATTCATACAAGAGCTCAACTAGAAGATGCTATCGATGCAAGAGCAAAGATCACTTCATTGCGGATTGTCTACAATCTAGTGATGATGAAGATGATCACAAGAAGAACAAGAAGGAGAAGAAGGAGAAGAAGAAGGAAAAGAAGAAGGGTGGATCCTATGTTGTGACATGGGATAGTGATGCTTCCTCAAGTGATGATGGTGATTCTAGTGATGATGAGAGGAAGACCACCAAGAAGAAGGCTATGTCTAGTCTTGCTATCTCAAGCAAGCCTTCTATCTTCGACGCTCCATCGACATGCTTCATGGCTAAGGCCACTAAGGTATCATCCGATGAGAGTGAGAGTGAGAGTGATGATGATGAGGAGTACTCAAAGGAGGACCTCATAAGCATGCTATGAGATGCTCACTCTTACATTGAGACTAAGAGGAAGGAGTGCAAAGAATTGCGCAAGGCCAACAAGGCTCTTGAGCAATCCTTTGATGAGCTCAAGTCTACTCATGAGAGGCTAGAGGAAGCCCATGAGAAGCTTGATCAAGCTCACACTAGGCTTAAGGAAGCCCACTCCTCCCTCCTTGATCAAAGTAAGATTGAGGATGTTGTAGAGACATGCAATGTAGGAGTAACATGTGATATACTTGATGAATCTTTTTACACTCCTATTATTGTTGCTCCTATCAATGCATCATCATCATCTAGCTCGATTAAAATGTCTACTTCTAATACATGTAACTCATCATTAGTAGTAGAAAACAAGAACCTTAAGAACAAGGTTAATGAGCTCACTCATGACTTAGGCAATGCCTATGGTGGAGATGCCTGCTTTCTTAAGTGGTTGGGTAGCCAAAGGTCTCCACTCAACAAGGAGGGACTTGGCTATACCCCCAAGAAGGGCAAGGCGGCTTTTGTTCCTCACAAGACTTGTTTTGTGAAGAGCAACGGTCGGTTTTGCAATAGTTGCAAGCAATCCGAGCATATAGAGCAACATTGCTTTAACAAGAATAAAAACAAGAAGCATGCTCATGTTACATCTATTCACTTTGATTCTTGTTATATGCTTACTAAGGGAACTAATGGTGTGAAGGCTAAGTACATTGGTGCACCCATGGTTGGCCCAAAGAAGAAGGCAATTTGGGTGCCCAAGAGCTTGGTTACTAACCTTGGAGGACCCAAAAAGATTTGGGTACCTAAAAAGAATTGATCCTTTTTGTAGGTTAATTACAAAGCTGAAGGAAGGCATTGGGTGCTTGATAGTGGGTGCACTCAACACATGACCGGAGATGGTAGAATGTTCAAATCAATCAACACTAGTGGTGATGATCATGCGGATGCTATCACATTTGGTGACAACAAGAAAGGCAAGGTCAAAGGCTTGGGCAAGATTGCAATATCCAATGACTTGAGCATCTCCAATGTGCTATTAGTGGAATCTCTCAACTTCAACTTGTTGTCAGTGGCTCAATTGTGTGATTTGGGATTCAAATACATATTTGGTGTTGATGATGTGGAGATTGTGAGTGTTGATGGAAGTGATGTGATCTTCAAAGGATTTAGATATGAGAACCTCTATTTGGTGGACTTTGTTGCTAGTGAAGCTCAATTGACAACATGCTTATTCACCAAATCAAGTATGGGTTGGCTGTGGCATAGGCGTTTGGGACATGTTGGAATGAAGCAACTAAAGAGGCTAGTGAAGCATGGCATGGTGAGAGGGCTAAAAGATGTTCACTTTGAGAAGGACAAGCTATGTAGTGCATGCCAAATGGGAAAGCAAGTTGGAAACACCCATCCTAACAAAGGAATGATGAGCACTACACATGCACTTGAGTTGTTGCACATGGACTTGTTTGGACCAACTACATATGCAAGTATTGGGGGAAACAAGTATGGCTTTGTGATAGTGGATGACTATACAAGATACACATGGGTCTTCTTTCTTGTTGACAAAAGTGAAGTGTTTGGGGTATTCAAAACCTTTGTCAAGAGAAGTCAAAATGAGTTTGATAGAAGAATCAAGAAAGTGAGAAGTGACAATGGAAGTGAGTTTAGAAACACAAGGGTTGATGAGCTATGTGATGAGTTTGGAATCAAGCATCAATTCTCAGCCAAGTATACACCTCAATCCAATGGGATAGTTGAAAGGAAGAATAGGACACTCATTGATATGTCAAGATCTATGCTTAGTGAATACAATGTGAGTGATTCCTTTTGGGCCGAAGCAATCAACACGACATGCTATTATAGCAATCGGCTCTATTATCACCCTCTATTGAAGAAGACACCATATGAACTCCTCAATGATAGAAAGCCCAACATTGCTTACTTTCAGGTCTTTGGGTGCAAATGTTACATATTAAAGAAGGACACAAGACTTGGAAAGTTTGAGAAGAAATGTGATGAAGGGACTCTTCTTGGTTACTCCACTACAAGCAAAGCCTATAGAGTGTGGAACAACACATCAAGAATCGTTGAAGAAGTCCATGATGTTGAGTTTGATGAAACCAATGGCTCACATGAAGAACAAGACAATTTAGATGATGTGAGAGGAACACAATTGGTCGAAGCTATGAAGAACATGGACATTGGTGATATTAGGCCAAAGCAAGTAATTGACATAGAAGATGACAAAGATCAAGTGCTTTCTCCTCCAACCATGCATGTCAATGATGTTGCAAGCTCTAGTGGTTCTCAAGATCAACAAGATGCTAGTACAAGTGCAAGTGCTCAATCGGAACAAGTGCTCCAACCAACACACATTGCAAGAGATCATCCTTTAGATCAAATTGTTGGTGACATAAGAAGAGGTGTGCAAACAAGATCAAGATTGGCTTCATTTTGTGAACACTACTCATTTGTATCATCTATTGAGCCAACCAAGATTGATGAAGCTTTGATGGATGTTGATTGGGTGAATGCAATGCATGAAGAGTTGAACAACTTCACTCGCAATGATGTTTGAGAGTTAGTGGAAAGACCAAAGAACACAAATATTATTGGTACAAGATGGGTCTTCTGGAACAAGCAAGATGAAGATGGCATTGTTGTAAGGAACAAAGCAAGATTGGTTGCACAAGGATACACTCAAATGGAAGGTATTGAGTTTGGAGAAACCTATGCACCGGTTGCTAGATTGGAAGCCATTAGAATTCTACTTGCATATGCTTGTTCACACAACATCAAGCTCTATCAAATGGATGTTAAAAGTGCATTTCTCAATGGGCTCATAAATGAGTTAGTGTATGTTGAGCAACCTCCTGGGTTTGAAGACTTGAAGAAGCCCAACCATGTGTACAAGCTCAAGAAGGCACTATATGGGTTAAATCAAGCACCTAGAGCTTGGTATGAAAGATTGAGGGACTTCTTGTTAGCAAAAGGGTTTAAGATTGGGAAGGTTGACACCACTCTTTTCACTAAGAAGATTGGAAGTAGCTTGTTTGTGTTGCAAATCTATGTGGATGACATTATCTTTGGATCAACCAACCAAGACTTTTGTGAAGAGTTTGGGGAGATGATGGCAAAAGAGTTTGAGATGTCTATGATTGGAGAGCTTAGTTACTTCCTTGGTCTACAAATCAAGCAAATGAAGAAAGGCACATTCGTTAGTCAAGGCAAGTACATCAAGGACATGCTCAAGAAGTTTGGGTTAGATGAAGCTAAAGCAATAACCACTCCAATGGGCACAAATGGACATTTGGATAGTGACTCGAGTGGTGACATGGTGGATCAAAAGCTATATCGGTCAATGATTGGAAGTCTACTCTATGTGACCGCATCAAGGCCGGATGTTATGTTTAGTGTATGCATGTGTGCAAGGTTCCAAGCTTCTCCAAGGGAAAGTCATTTTGCGGATACATGGGTGTATGCCGAGTCTCTGAGTGATGAGTGATTGTCAACTGGGATAATGCGCATGTTCTTTGGCTTGTGTTGTGTAGGTGTCGAGCACGGAGACAGTGATCAGAGGCAAGGTGAAGGTCAAGTAGAGACGTGCCGTGCCGATGGATCGAGAGTGGCGAAGGGCGAACGTGAGGCTTGGACTGAGGGACCGGTGGCCCGAGGATCAGCTGTGGTGGCTGGCAGCCAGGGACAGCGACGAGCGGAGACTTTCGGGCACGATGTTGCTTGGGTCGAGGACCTGGGGACACGTGTTGGTGGACGGGGTGCACGAGCGGTGCATCCCCTCTACAGCTTTGGTTTGGTGGTAGAGCCAGGGAAAAACCATCGGGTGGACGGTTTCCAGGTTTGGGCCTCAAAACCTGGGCGCGGATGGTTTCCGAGTTTGGCCACACAACTCGGGCTGAGGACGGTTTCCAGGTTTGGGCCTCAAAACCTAGGTGCTGCGGGTTTGCTGAGTTTGGGCCACAAAACTCAGGCTTGGTGGGCTGGTTTCCCGGTTTGGGCCTCAAAATCGGGGGTTGGTCATGAAGGCTGGTTTCCCGGTTTGGGCCTCAAAACCGGGGGTGCGACGTCCAGGAAAAGGACGCAGAGCGGTGGCAGCACGTGGCGGCAATCGGGAGGTTGCGTCGAGGCAACGCTACGAGTTGTGCGGGCGTGGCCGTCGGATCCACCTACCACCGAGTTGGTCCAGAATAACCTTAGGGTTTAGCTGGTTCGCTCTGTAAGTAGTTAGGGGTAGAGTGGGAATTAGGGATAGTTACAATTAGGATAAGTAGGGGGAGACACCCACCTCCCCATCTATCTCAGTTCATTTGCTCTTTGCACTTAGGGTTTCCTGCTCTCCCAATCCCCTGCTGTAGCTAGCTGAGATCCGCAGAGAACCATACCTCTGTGTACTGGAGATTTTGAGGAAGTGAGGCCGTAACCTCACTGTTGTAGCGTGTGCTAGCCACACGGTTGCAGATCGATGTGTTGATTCGCGTTTTGTTCGTGTTCTTCGCGTTCTTCGTTTCTCCGTGAGTTTCCCATCACTCAATCTCTCTCCCTACTGCGTCTTTGCGAAATTCGTTTGAATCAACTTGTTCATTTTTGAAAGGAGATCATTTCCATCGAAGGAATTCATCTAACTCCTTGCGAACAAGTAGATCGGGTTGATTTCGTTTTCGTTGCGCTTTTTCGTTCTTGATCTTCCCCTTTCGATTTCCCGGTGATTGAATCGATTTGAGCGGATGATTTCTTGGGGATAGTCTCCTAACTACCCCGTGATCATCTTCTCCAAGTTTGGGAACGTGGGATTTTGATTTGGATCGAATTTGGAGAGATTTGGAGAGGAGGCGACTGAAATCGCCCTCTCTGCTCGTTGGCGGACAGTCCGCGGTTTTGACCGGCGGACAGTCCGCGCGTCGGGTTTGGCCGGACCCGTGGCCAGACTCCGCGCTGAGGAGCAAGTGATTTTTGAACCGCGACAGTCCGCCGTTGTGTTTGGCGGACAGTCCGGGAACGTCCAGGGAGGTTCCAGCAGAGTTGCTGTTTCTCGTTTTTCGCCGGCGGACAGTCCGCCATTCCCACGCGGACAGTCCGCAGTAGGGGCGGACAGTCCAGGACCCAGGGCCGGACAGTCCGCGGATTGGCTGAAGCTTCCGGTTTTGTGCGTTTGCTCTCCCGGCTTCCTCGCTTGGTTTTTGGACTTCTCGTTTGGCCTTGTAGTTGACCAAGGAACCTCTCTAGGTATCCTTGCTACTTGTTAGCATCGGTATTTGGAGATTTCTCGACGTAGCCATCTATCTACGTTCGGGACTTGGTTTTTGAGGGTCGAACTTGTCTCGGTTCTTTCGGCATTTGGTTTGCAATCGCTTTGTGGTGCCTCGCTATGATCCTATGGATCATCCACCCTCTTTCAAGGGTCGTGGGCATCACGGTTTCGGTCGTAGCTTTCGGGGGTTGATTTTGGGACATTTGGCCAAAGTTTCGAGAGAAATTTTTGAGCTCCCATTCACCCCCCTCTGGTCGCCTTGCTAGTGCTTTCACGGTCCTTCAATTGGTATCAGAGCGGGTTAAGGATCTTCCACCTTAGCCGGTTCCAGATCCACAGAAGGCGACATGGATCGCGGCGTGGGCAAACCGCCGTTTTTCGATGGGACGAACTATGCGTATTGGAAGATACGCATGTCGGCCTATCTGCAGAGTTTGGGTGCTTCCATTTGGGATATTTGCAACTCTGCCGATTACGTTGTCTTGGCTGCTCGTGTGACTCAGCATCAGATCGATGAGCACGATGCCAATAGCCGAGCACGTAATGCTCTTTTCTCGTGTTTGAGCATGAGTGAGTTTGATCGTGTTTCTCACCTCGCTACGGCTCGGGAGATTTGGGCTACCCTCATGCGCTTTCATGAGGGAACCTCTCAAGTCAAAACCCGTCTCTATGAGTCGTTCAAGCGAGAGTATGAAAACTTTCGACATATGCCTAGCGAGAGCATAGAAAGTTTATTCGCTCACTTTCAGGTAATTGTCAACAGGATGAGGGCTAACAAGGAGCTGTTGCCTTTCGACGATCATGAGAGAGCTTTAAAGCTACTCCATACTCTTGATCGGTCGGTGTGGGATTCCAAGGTTCAGGCAATCATCGAATCGCCTAACTATGAGACCCTCACGTGCGACGAGCTCTTCAGTAAGCTCAAGTCCAGTGAGATCGATGCCATGGCGAGGGCTTCTTATGAAAATCTTTCTGGCCCATCGATGGCTTTGCTTTCTGGCTCTTCTGCTAACCCCTCTGGAGGCTTTGCTTTGCATTCTCTTCTTTCTGTCACAGAGGAGCAGTTGGAGTCTTTGGGAGACGACGAGTTGGCTTTGCTTGCCAACCGGTTCTCGCGGTTCCACAACAACCGCATGAACCGTCGCCGCGGAGGAGGACGCTCGGGCTGTTTTGAGTGCGGCGACCCCAACCACTTCATCGCCAACTGCCCCAAGAAGAACAAGCATTCTAGGAAGGGCGATCATGGGCACAAGTACGACTCCGGCAAGCGCAAGGAGAAGTACGTCCCCACAAGGCACAAGCGGAAGGGCGGCTTCAACAAGGAGTACATCAAGACCAAGTACTTGGAGAAGGCCCAGGCTGAGCAGCGTGCTTTCTTCGCCACGCTCAGTGACATTGACGACTCGGACGATGACTCCGCTTCCTCAAGCAACGACGAGTCCGAGAAGAAGAAGAGGATCAAGGACAAGCTCAATGGCCTCTGCTTCTTCGTCGACGACGAGGGCTTCTGTACCATGGCCCTCGGCAAGGAGGTCAGCGGCGACACTCCTCAGAACGACGACGACGACGACGACGACACCTCCCAAGTATCTCTGACCCCCGATGAGCTTTCCGCTGAGGTCGAGAAACTTACTGCCGCGCTTCTTAGTCAAGACAAGCTGCTTAGGCGTGCCGCTAGAGAGCGCAAGGAGTTTAGGCAGAAGTGGGAGGACACGGTGAAGGAGCTTGAGTTTGCTAAGTCCACCGTGGTCGTGTCTGAGGATGCCAAGTGCGAGATGTGCACCACGCACATGACTGACCTTCTCACTTTGAGGGGTAAGTATGCTACGTTGGTAGGAGAAGTGGATGAGCTGAAGGCTAGACCCTCGCTGTTGGGTGCGTGCAAGACTTGTCTTGTCTTGCAATCTGAGTTGGCAGAGAAGAATGCCAAGATTGTGTCTCTTGAAGAGGCCAACTCAGGTAGCACATGTGTGGCTAGATGTGTTCTTTGTGAGGGTTTGGAGATGGAGATCGCTAATGTGAAGCATGACAAGATGCAAACCGTGGAGGAAAACACATACCTTCGGACCATCTTGTCATGGGTGTCTTGTGGTGAGCCACAGCTTGGGATGATGATCTCCCAATTCAAGCGAGCTGCTGGAGGTCCTGGTGTAGGTTTTGCTCCGGGTGTTGATGTTTCAGCTTTTGGGAAGATTGGAGAGTCGAGCGGTTTGAACCCGAGTGAGAAGCCCAACTCCACCACTACTCCCAAACTTACCAAGCTTCCACCCAAAGAGCCTCTAAAGCCTAACACCAAGGATGGGGTCTTTGTTGAGCCTCCGAGAGCTCCACCCAAGAACCAAGTATGGCATCCCAAACCCAACCACCTGAAGAACAAGCTTGATACGATGCCACCAATCCAGGAGGAGTGCTTGCCACAGAAGGGCAAAGTGATCCACACCCACAACCGTGTGTACCAACAACCCCCTTTGAGAGCGGTGAGGTACCATTGTGAGCATTGTGGGAGAGATGGATGTAGACGCTCACTAAGTGTCATATTTTTAGCATCAACAAGGTCATATAACACAACACAAGAGCCTAAAATCAACCAAAAACCTTTTATAAACTAATGATTTCCACTTGTCCTTGAGTTTTATTTGAATGTAGGAAATTGCAGGGTTTTTGAGCAAAATGACCAAATGGACCCACCAGGGAGCAAGCCCACATGCCTGGGCTCACTCTGGGCCAAGGAGGGGTGGCGCCCGCCACCCCTAGCTGGCGGCCGCCAGGGGGGAGAAGCCCAAACTCGCCCCTGCCATGTCACTGATCCAGGGGAAGCACTCCACACTCATTTGCAGCCGTTGCTCACCTAAGTCGGTTCATCCAAGGGCTAAGAAGCAATGTCACATGGATCAAGGCCTAATTGCCCATGTGACGGTTATTGGACAACCCTAACCGAACCCTAACCGACTTGGAGGACCTCCTGGACGCCGTTGATGAAGAGGCGGTGGATCCAAGGGCCAGGGGGGTGGCGCCCGCCAGCACTCTCACCCCCCTGACCTATCTCTAGGTCCCTAGGCTATAAATAGGACCCCCCTAGCTCATTTGTACTCAGACCTCACCTCATTAGTCCCACTCTCTTGTAAGCGAAGCTCTGGTGAAGGAACACTCTAGTTGAGAGACTTAGAGTGAGAGCGAGAGTGAAGAAGAGAAGAGCTGGAGTTGTAATAGAGGATCTTCCAAGTCTCTCGTATAATTCCAAGTCTTCCTTCATTTATCTTAGTGTTCTTCTACTTTCAGCATTTACTTTAAGTTCTTTACTTATTGTTCTTGTTGAGTGCTTTCGATCATAGATAGCTTAGTGTTTAGTCTATATCTAGTTTGGGTTCTTCGCTGAGTAATCAGTGCTCTAGTTTTGGACGCAAGATTAGAGTAGTATATATTAGTGTAAGCGCGGTGCTTAGACTAGTTATACCTTAGTTTGTGGCTAGCCCCCCGGATAGCTGTGATAGCAAACAGGTGGTGACAGCCCTGGGAGCCTTGAATTCCACCACGTAGTTGGGTTAGTTCTTAAATCATAAACCTCGTTGTGCACGTCTGAGGTAAATAGTCCAGAGGGTGTGTACGGTTCGAAGAACTAGATAGAACCTTTATTGCTAATTTAGTTGTGATCGTAAGTGTGTAGGAAAACATTAATCTGTTCATCGGCTAGACCCCGCCGATTTAGGTTAGTAATAGTTAGTCTTTCTTTCTTTCTTTTTAGTAGTAGTAGAAACCAACCCCCATTCACACATTTCGATCAACCCTGCTAGAATCACTAGTTGTTCATAGCAATCCTAGTGTTAGTTCTGCCATAGTAGCTTCCCTGTGGAAATAAATACGATACTCGGTTACTCTCGGGTGAAGTGCTACAATAGACTTATTCCGTGCGCTTGCGGAACCTACCAATAGTCATATGAATAGTTAGTTATACTTCTTACATTAAGGAGTACCAACGAACCTTTCTGGCGCCGTTGCCGGGGATAGACTCCATAGTCTACTCCTAGTGGCGACGTTAGCAAGAGTCAACAATGGACACTTGAGTGAGTTTTGCTTTCGGCGCAAGAGAGAGGCGCGCCGTGCTAGGGAGATGAACAACCCGGACATGAACCATCCTTTCCATGATGTACATGTGCCGAATGTTCAGAGGAGAGCTCCGAGGAGAGCTGCTAGGCCCAGAGGTCCAGAACCTCAAGTTCCTAGGCCTAGGCAGCAGAAGAGAGGACGTGCCCGGCGGGAGCCTGCAGTTGTAGGCTATGGACCCCGTGGCGGTGGCTTTGTAGTCGAGCGCTTTCCCCCACCGCGTTTTGAGTATCGCGGTGAGCGTTCTTTCCCCAGCGGACCATGCTTTCCTCAGCGTGGTGATCGCTCCTCTCGTAGACGTGCTAGGAATGGTTTTTCTGCTAACCGTTCTTTTGAGCAGTCGGCCCAACACTAGTTTTCCCCTTACTTCACTAACCCCAGTGTTGGACCGTATGCTCACCCTATGTCTTTTTATTGATGTAGGTAAAATGATTGGAGAACGTTTGGTTGGTGGATTCCGGTTGTTCGAGGCACATGACCGGAAACGCCAAGTGGTTCTCCAATCTTAGTCCAGTCGCCGGAAAGGAGTTTATCACCTTCGGCGACAATAGCAAAGGTAAGGTTTTGTCTCGTGGGTCGGTGCGAGTTAATGAGCACTTTGTGTTGCGCGATGTTGCTCTTGTTTCTAACTTGCATTTTAACCTTCTTTCTATTTCGCAACTTTTCGATGATGACTATGAGATTCGTTTTAAACCGAATCTCAGTCGTATTTTGGATCCTCAGGGCAATCTTGTGTGTTTGATTTCGCCCTTTGGAAAAGTCTTTCGTGCGAATTTCTCGGAGTCTTTTGGCACTTCTCGTTGTCTTGTGGCTGGACCTTCTTCTTCTGATCTTTGGAAGTGGCATAAGAGACTAGGACATTTGAGCTTCGACTTGCTTGCAAGACTTAGTTCACTTGGCCTAATCCGAGGATTGCCCAAGTTATCCATGGAGAAGGATCTTGTTTGCCATTCTTGTAGACATGGGAAGATGGTTGCTGTGGCAGAACCTCCCGGCAATGTGGCCCACCTGCACACGTCATCATCTCCCAGAGCTCTGATGACCGTGCACGTGTACCACGTTACTGGAAAGATCCGTCGGGTGTCCCCGAGAGAACCCTGAATTATCCATGAGTTACAGGATCATCCTCTATTTGAGTGAAATAAGTACAACATTACAACAGTTGATACAAAAATAACATCGGAGAGCGGAAGCAAGGTAAGATAAACTTTTACAAAACATGAATAAGTTACATTTCAAATAAACTTTACTTGGACTGCGGAAGAAGAGCAGCACTACAGAGCCTGACTTAGGTAGAGCACCTAAGTCGAAGAGAGAAGCACCGGATCATATCGAGCCCACGGACATGATCCAGATTGACACCACAAGCTAAAACCTGCAACAGGGGATTAACAAACCCTGAGTACATGAGGGTACTCAACAAGACTTACCCGACTAAGAAAAAGACTCCAAGGGCATGCTGGCTTAAGGGATGTAGTGGGGCTAGCAAAAGAGAAGAGCTTTGCAGAAAAAGCTTTCTACTTGTTCATCCTATTTTCAAGTTTTAGCGGTGCATTAAGTTATTAAGCAGTATCCACTTTGCACCTATCTAAATCAAACACTTGTCTAAGCATCACATCTCATGATAAACTTTTCTTGCCATCATCTTCACTTGATTAAACTACACTGAAGGTGCGAGGACGAGTCTCCTTTTCTCGTGGAGCAAACGACGATTCGAACGGCTTGATCTACCAAGCTGGGGCTTCCTTATCACACGACATATGCAAGACCGAACTTGCATATATCAACCGTCCCGTGGATCCGCTCAGACCGGACCGGAGCCGCACCACCCGGGAGTACAGTACACCACCGCCCTACCTCGGCCTTGCTGAGTCCGTCCAATAGGGGACCGAGCAGGGTGGGTACACGCTACTCCCGCCATCTCTCCACTCCCAGTGCGCGGATGCGCCGTTCCAGTAAGAGCATAGCCACAGTAGGGCTTACCATAGCATGTGACCAGTACTAACAAATAGTCCTCGATCCAATGGGCCAACAGCGGACGGGCCCTAGGCGACACAGGCGGAAACACTACACCAGGACTCCATTCCTGTGCAAGTTACCCGCCCGGTCTCAGTTTAATAGTTATCATCATATTGGGGTTCTCACGACCCATAGACAGAGCTAGTCGAAGAGAGAAAAGGTAAAACCTATATCTCGCGACGATGAAACCATCGATCGACTTCTACCGAAGTCTAAGCATTGCTAAGCATTTGAGATCGTCTTATCACTACTAATAGGATATCATCAGGGGATTATCTGGAAATCAAGGTATTCATGCAGCAACGTACGGTTTCGTTCAACTCCTACTTACTTAATGCACATTCCACAAGACCTACAGTGTAATAAAGTATTTGTAAAACAGAGAGTGGGCGTATGCACCGGGGCTTGCCTGTGTTGCAGAGAAGACTAGGATCTCCAAAAGATCCACAGAAGTTAGTTCCTTAATGACTTGAAGTTGAATCTTCTCGAAGAAGGTTGTCTGACGAAGTTCTCCTTCTGAGGCTTGATCATCTGTACCTCCTCGATCTGAAGCTTGCTCAACGCAACTTTCCAAAGCTTGCTCAACACACGACCAGCGACTCTCTCGTATGAACTACACGTATACAATGATGTATGCTTTAGTATGATGCAATGCATGCTTAGGTGCAGGACAAACAAATGCATAACAAAAGTTAACACAAGATCATAAAGGTCGAGGACAACTTTCCACCACGGTAAAGTTGCAAACCAACAAAACCAACTTGTAACCTACTAACTAGTGTTCCTAGGGTAGTGTGTTATTTTCATAAAATATCATTATATAGATTAACTAAAGTGTTTAAGAGTGTATCACAAACATCATCCACAGCCATGGGACCTCGGAGTGGGGATGTCCCATGGTCTTCAATCAAGACATTTAACCATACAAGGTGTAAACCAAAACTTAAATGTTTATTAACCATTTTTACAGTTGTTGGAGCAGACTACTCTAGTTCACCTTAAGCAATGATAGGTTATGCTAACTTTTCTAAAAGTTCATTAAGTTAGCTATCACTTCATTTTTATCATCTTAAGTGATTCAAGAACCAACAAAGTCAAACAATACAATCAAATACTGCTGTCCAGATTTTGGACAGATTTACACAATCAAATTGAACTATCAATAACTAGAGTTTCAGACCTCCAAAAATAGTGGTTGAGGACAATTTGGAAAACTTATATAAATGTCTACAAACTTGTTATTAACATGGAAGGTTGATTCTAAACTTAACAAGATCAAACAATGCAAAGAAGAAGTTCTGTCCAGAATTTGGACAGATTCCAACACTGCACAAAGAACAGCCATATCTGGAGTTTCAAAATATTTAAAACTATGAACCTAGACTTTTCGGAAAGCTTAACAAATTCTCTACAATTTTTCTATAATACACAACAGCTGATTCCAGGATCATATGGACCAAACAATTCATTTGGTTAAACCTGTCCAGATTCTGGACAGATTCAAACACTACTGTTCCACAGACCATATCTGGAGCTCAGAAATATCAACATACGTGATCTAGACCATTCTGGAAAGCACATGAAGTCCTCTACAACTTTCTTGTAATACACCAGATCAGATTCACAAGTTAACTACCCCAAACAGTTCTGTTTGCACAAACTGTCCAGATTTCTGAACAGCACTGCATACCCAGTTTGTACATAACGTAACTCCCAGTATACACATCCAACCATTACGAAATTTTAGGGGCAGCTAGATATATAAAAGTGCTACAACTTTGCTATACAACACTTTGACAGAAAACCACATGATCATGGTGTTCTCAAATTTCCAACAAAACTGACTCCAGAATTTGATAGGAACATTGCAAAGGCTAAACTTCATGTCAAAGGCATGATCACAAAGGTCAAGTCCTTAACCATAACATAGACATTCAGTAGAGACCCATCCAGATTACAAATGAAATATTCCCCTTCAAGATATTCATTTAACAAATATATACTTATGTAATACAATTTGTTAGTTTAACAATCACTTATTTAGGTTGATCATAATCATGGTGTCAACAAAAGGGCTTTCATTTAACCCAAACTTTTGGTATGAATAACCCCTAAACTATATAACCATGTCACATTACTTCTTGGACATTAAATAGAATAATAAAACAATAAGACCCAATTAGTAATTAATTATTCATTATTTAATAAAAGGGATTAATGATTAAGGCCAGAAATTATTTTCACATGAGGGGTCCATAATTTTTGTAAAGGTGTGTTTCAGGTTGACAAGTACTACAAAATTGGTTTCACAATTTTTGGACTTTGGGAAAAGCCTACTAAATTATTTAAAGTGCTTAAACCATTTATTTAACTATTTTAATACCCCAGTAAAACTTGTCCAAATTCAAAGTTTCATATTTTTACAATTTTATTCACATATCAGAGAGGCTACACAAAAATTTTCAGAATTTTTAGCGCAGTAAATAAATTACAGCAAAAATAACAAATTGCTGCACTATTCACATGCGCTGAAATTGGAAAACCCTAACTTGTGCCACTGACAGGCGGGACCGGGTCGTCAGGCCGGCCTCGGCCTTGACCGCGGCGCGGGGCGTGAACCCGAGGGTCAGGCTCGGCCTTGGCCTTGACCGCGGCGCGACGGCGCTGACCGCCGGCCAAACTCGCCGGTGGCGAGGCCAGGGGCTCATCCGAGGCTACCTACGTGTTCGGCTCGGCCTCGCGATCACACCCAAGGTCTCGATCGGGCTAGGGGGTGAATGCAGACGGAGCTAGCTTCGGCTACGAGAATGGCGGCTCGGTTCCGCCGTTCCCGACGCTCGCCAGCGTTCTAGCCAACTAAGGCGGTCGAGGCTACACGAACGCGAGTATCGGCATCAGAGACCTCACCCAGGGTTGGTGCTCGCGCTAGCTTGGTCGGAGAGGCTCGGGGAATGGGAAGTCGACGGCGGCGGCGAAGATGGCGGCGGACCGGGGCTTCGCGGTGGCGTTCTGGCCCCTCCGGCGCGGTAGCGACCTGAAGGGTGAGCCGATGCGAATCAGTGAGTTGAGGCGGAGCTAATGGCGCAACCAATTTGACCCGAGAGTCTCCTTACCCACCGGACGATGACGAGCGTGGCCGCGGTGGCCGCTCGCCGGAGCTGGGGAAGAAGAAGCTCGACCGGGCAACGTGGGCGACGAGGACTCGATTCAGTGGGTCAGGAAGGTGGTCAGGGTTGTGGCGAGGTTGTGGATGAGCGAAGGCCGGTGGTGGAAGCTCGTCGGTGACGAATTTCGCCGCCGAACACTCACTGCTCTCGCCGGCGGAGAACAGAGAGAAGAGAAAGGAGAGGAGTGCGGCAACGGTGAGGTTTTAATAGGCGAGGGGGTGTGCGGACGGTGTGCCAACGCATTGCGCATGCGCGTGCACGAGCTGGCGCGTGGAGGCGGCGTGTCGACGCCGGACCCGCGCTGTGTCCGCGACGGCCGTCGTGGTGGCCATGCAGAGCGCCATGGACTGTAGCCACAGTGCATTTTGTCCCCTTTTGAATTGCGACCAAAATTTGAACTAAAGTGAAAAATCTGTAAGAATGAAAATTGTTCATAATTTTGTGATCTACAAACTTGCTTAAAGAACCATGTTCCAACTAGGCCTAGTTTTTGAATTATGGTTTGAATTCAAATTTGCCCCAAACTGAATTCTCAAATTACTTTAAAATTTTCTAAAGAAGTTCAAATTCTGTGAACATAAAAGTTGTCACATTTGTGATTCCCTACAACTTTGATTTAAGAACCCAGGTCAGATTCTTAATAAATTGAAAGTTATAGTTCAAGGGTAGATTCTAAGGTTTAAACAAATTTGTTTTAATTCAAATCTTGTGCAGAATCTGTGTTAACTTTATATACCAAAGTTGTTTATTTCATCAGTATCTACAACTTTGTTTTAAGGGCCATATCCAGATTCAGCTTGGATTTTAGTCTTTATCATAGAGCCACTATAAGGACTTGTTCTCATGAACCATATAACCCTATTGGTCTATCTTCACTATTGTTTAGAGCAAAAGTTGACCCAACAAATAGTGCCTTAGTTGCCCCAAGTTTATTTAAGAAAGTTCATTTTAGAATTAGCCAAAGTTTCTTAAGTATGGTTTTGGGATGGTCATTTCATGTGACACATTACACACTCATACAACACACATGATTCAACATGGAAATCATCACACATGATATGCTTATATGTCCTGACACTAGATGATTATGCATACTAATCGTCATACTTAGAGTTTTAATTAACGCTTAACACCGGGGGTGTTACAGTTGCCGCTCCCCACCATCCAGTGACTCAGGTCATGACCAAGCACCCTGGAGAGCTTTTACACATGGACCTTGTTGGTCCGGCTCGGGTGAGCTCGGTGGGGGGAAGTGGTATGTGCTTGTTGTTGTTGACGACTTTTCGAGATATTCGTGGGTCTTCTTTTTAGCTGAGAAGACTGAGACTTTCTCCTTTGCTCGCAATCTGATTTTGCGACTTCAGAACAAGTTCCCTTTGAACTCGATGCGAGCTATTAGGAGTGATAATGGTTCCGAATTCAAGAATTTGGATTTTGAGAAATTTTGTAACTCTTTGGGTTTAGAGCATCAGTTTTCTTCCCCCTACACACCGCCACAGAATGGTGTTGTAGAGAGAAAGAATCGGACCCTTGTAGAGATGGCCAGGACGATGCTCGATGAGCATAGGACTCCTAGGCGATATTGGGCCGAAGCTATGAGCACTGCATGCTACATTTCAAATCGCATTTTTCTCCGAGCTTTCTTGAAAAAGACTTCTTATGAGTTGCATTTTGGAAAACTGCTCAAGGTGAGTTATTTTTGAGTTTTTGGTTGCCATTGTTTTATACTCAAAAAGGGCAACTTGGACAAGTTTGAGTCTCGTTCTTCTGACGGTGTGTTTTTGGGTTATGGCACTCACACTCGAGCTTATCGTGTACTTAACCTTGACACTAACCGAGTCATGGAGACATCCGATGTCACCTTTGACGAGACTATGGTTTGTCCTTCTTCTCGTTTTGAGCGTGCAGGTGATCATGAGGTTGGTGAGCCTCTTTTTGATGACGAGGACGAGGGTGCTGAAGGTATGGATGATCCAGCACCCCCTCCACCTGCTCTATCGCAAGGAGCGGCTTCTACGATGACTCACGGCCCCGACACTTCTTCTTCCTGGGGGCCGTGGGATCCGCCACCCCGTGCGGTACCATTTGTACCCGGGGAGGCACCGGCTGCTGTTGAGGGGGAGATCACCTCAGCACGGGAGGCGCCACGACACATCCAGCGCCAACATCCCCCTCAGCAGATGATCGACAACATTGATGAACGGGTCACTCGGTCCAGGTCTCAAATCTCTCACTTTGCTCATTCTGCTTTTGTTGCTGATTTTGGGCCCCGAGATGTTGGACACGCTTTGACGGATCCCAATTGGGTCAATGCCATGCATGAGGAGTTAGAGAATTTTGAGCGAAATCGGGTTTGGGTTTTAGTTCCACCTCCTCCAGACTGTAAGCCTATTGGGACAAAATGGGTTTTCAAAAACAAGCAAGGAGAGGATGGCCACGTTGTTAGAAACAAGGCCAGGCTTGTCGCAAAAGGCTATAGTCAGAAGGAGGGGATAGACTATGAGGAGACTTTTGCTCCTATAGCTCGTTTGGAGGCTATTAGGATACTCTTGGCTTTTGTTGCATCCAAAGGTTTCAAACTTTTTCAAATGGATGTCAAGAGTGCCTTCTTAAACGGCTACATAGAGGAAGAAGTTTATGTTGAGCAACCCCCCGGTTTTGAAAATCCCAAGTTTCCAAACCATGTTTTTAAACTTCACAAAGCTTTATATGGTTTGAAACAAGCCCCTAGAGCCTGGTATGATAGGTTAAAAACCTTTTTGCTTGCTAAGGGTTTTAAAATGGGATGTGTGGATAAAACACTCTTTCTCCTCAAGAAAGGCAAAAACACTCTCTTGGTCTAGATTTACGTGGATGATATCATTTTCGGTGGTTCTTCTCACGCTTTGGTTGCCAAGTTTGCAGATACTATGAGCAGGGAGTTCGAGATGAGCATGATGGGTGAGCTGACTTTCTTTCTCGGATTGCAAATTAAGTAATCCCGAGAAGGGACGTTTGTGCACCAGGGCAAGTATACCAAGGACTTGCTGAAGAGGTTCGATATGGGTGAGGCCAAGCCTCTTCCAACACCCATGTCGACCATGACGGCCCTGGATGCGGACAAGGATGGAGAAGCTATGGACCAGAAGGAGTACCGAAGCATGATCGAGTCGCTGCTCTACCTGACGGCGACACGCCCGGACATCCAGTTCGCGGTATGTCTGTGCACACGCTTTCAGGCGTCGCCGCGCACTTCTCACCATCAGGCGGTGAAGCGCATTTTCAGGTACCTTCGTTTCACACCTGAGTTCGGGATTTGGTATTCAGCTTCCTCCACCCTCTCCCTTTGCGGGTATTCCGATGCCGATTTTGCTGGTTATCGCATTGAGCGCAAGTCCACTTCTGGGACTTGCCAATTTATCGGTTCTTCTCTTGTATCGTGGTCTTCTCGCAAGTAGTCTAGTGTCGCCCAGTCTACTACGGAG
This sequence comes from Coix lacryma-jobi var. lacryma-jobi, assembly GCA_009763385.1. Classification (NCBI taxonomy): domain Eukaryota; kingdom Viridiplantae; phylum Streptophyta; class Magnoliopsida; order Poales; family Poaceae; genus Coix; species Coix lacryma-jobi. Next base: position 106,009,170 of record CM019830.1, on the reverse strand, counting down.
GCTGAGTATGTTGCTGCGGCTAGCTGCTGTTCCCAGTTACTTTGGATGATGGCCACTTTGCATGATTTTGGTGTGAGCTTTTCTCGTGTTCCTTTGCTTTGTGACAGCACAAGTGTGATTAGCGTTGCTAAGAACCCCGTGCTTCACTCGAAGACCAAACACATTGATGTGCGCTTTCATTTTTTGCGAGACCACCAGGAGAAGGGTGATATCGACCTTCGCAATGTCGATACTCATCATCAACTGGCTGATATTTTCACCAAGCCTTTGGACGAATCAACCTTTAATCGGTTGAGGGGTGAGCTTGGTGTGTGTTTCCCCTTGGGGGAAACATTTTGGTTCTTGTATCATAGACTGACTTTTCACTTCTCTCTATTTCTTCAATTGGTTTCTTCTTGCATCTTTTTGCATACGCTTTTACATTCTGAGCTTCATGGATATAATCATTAGAATGTAATTATGCTCTGTGTAGTATATGCTCCGATGCTTTATGTTGATACCTGTAGCTTATGCTCTTTCTATTCACTAATCCATACTATGAGCTGAGCTATTTTGAAATGGTGAACTTGTTAATAAACTTAAAATCTACAAATGCTCACCATCGAGATGTGCAACTAGCTTGTGTAGAATATGTTGAAATCACACTTGTGCTTTTCATATATGCTAGGTTGCTATGTCTCTAGTTCTGAGTTGATCACTTGCTTGGTCTGTTCATATACTGTCTTTAATTTGAACCAAGTTAAGTGAATCAGAAAGATCGAGATGGGATTGCTTGTCAACACATCACAGTTTCGAGACTGTTTCTAATTGCACTTTGAGTTAAACTTGAGCTGTGTAGTGTATGACCGAAACTGTTGCTTTAAGCTTCTGATTGCTTCTGCATAGGCTTCGCACAGTTGAAAAGTTAGGCAAGACAAGCTTTCAACCTCTCGCATTCACATGCTGAAATTTAAACTTGTGTAATTTAACCGCTGCAACTCCGATACAATCTGGATACACAAGTCTATGTTTCATTCTATAGCATGATGATTGAACTTTGCTAGGGGTAGTTCACCTTGTATACATGTTTAGAACTTGTTTGACTTCCTGTCTATACTTGTCTAGTGCTATTTTGATGGTGACTCCTTTTTGGCTAAAATTGCTCACTTTGCTCATATGTTCATATTTCATAAGTGGTGATCAGTTTGAGCCTTTGCTAGCATGTGTGCTTTAGTTGCGTCATTGGACTTATACTGTGTAGAGCATCTTTGCATTTTCTTGACTATATTCCTGAAGCTGCTAACTTGCATTCATATGCATTTTGGAAGGGGGAGAACTTCTCTTGTTAGCACTTTTGATGGTGCATTTTCTGAGGGGGAGAACATTGCTTTCGGTTCCTTGTGCTTGATGGTGCATTCTCAACTAAGGGGGAGAACTTGCAAATCATATGCTTCCTTGAGTTCAACTAAGGGGGAGTGTTTTAGTTGTGTGCACTATTCGAGGGGGAGTTTGCTGCTTTCTGTCAGCCGTACGGCTTTGGTATCGAGCTTTCCTTGCTAGTTGTGTTGAGCCTCTGTGCCTCTGTCTTGAGGGACTAGCATTTGCCTCGATTTTGCCTCGACTTCTCAATTGATATCTGCTGATTTTTCAATTGGTTTTGCTAGCGGTGTTGAGCCTGTTCTACCTCTTCTTGAGGGCTAGCTTTGCTTTGCTTGGTTGCGTCGAGCCGTTGCCCATGTCTTTGGGGACCAAGTTGTCTTGCTCTTTCCACTTGACCTTCTTCGGCTTTGCTATGCTTTTGGGTCATTTGGTCGAGTTCTCTCTTCTCCTTCTTCCTCCTTCTTATTTCTATTATGATTTGTGTTGGTAGTTGACAATGCACTCATCAAGGGGGAGATTGCGGATACATGGGTGTATGCCGAGTCTCTGAGTGATGAGTGATTGTCAACTGGGATAATGCGCATGTTCTTTGGCTTGTGTTGTGCAGGTGTCGAGCACGGAGACAGTGATCAGAGGCAAGGTGAAGGTCAAGACGTGCCGTGCCGATGGACCGAGAGTGGCGAAGGGCGGACGTGAGGCTTGGACTGAGGGACCGGTGGCTCGAGGATCAGCTGTGGTGGCTGGCAGCCTGGGACAGCGACGAGCGGAGACTTGCGGGCACGGTGTTGCTTGGGTCGAGGACCTAGGGACACGTGTTGGTGGACGGGGTGCACGAGCGGTGCATCCCCTCTACAGCTTCGGTTTGGTGGTAGAGCCAGGGAAAAACCATCGGGTGCACGGTTTCCAGGTTTGGGCCTCAAAACCTGGGTGCGGATGGTTTCTGAGTTTGGCCACAAAACTCGGGCTGAGGACGGTTTCTAGGTTTGGGCCTCAAAACCTGGGTGCTGCGGGTTTGCTGAGTTTGGGCCACAAAACTCAGGCTTGGTGGGCTGGTTTCCCGGTTTGGGCCTCAAAACCGGGGGTTGGTCGTGAAGGCTGGTTTCCCGGTTTGGGCCTCAAAACCGGGGGTGCGACGTCCAAGAAAAGGACGCAGAGCGGTGGCGGCACGTGGCGGCACTCGGGAGGTTGCGTCGAGGCAATGCTACGAGTTGTGCGGGCGTGGCCGTCGGATCCACCTACCACCGAGTTGGTCCAGAATAACCTTACGGTTTAGCTGGTTCGCTCTGTAAGTAGTTAGGGGTAGAGTGGGAATTAGGGATAGTTAGAATTTGGATAAGTAGGGGGAGACACCCACCTCCCCATCTATCTCAGTTCATTTGCTCTTTGCACTTAGGGTTTCCTGCTCTCCCAGTCCCCTGCTGTAGCTAGCTGAGATCCGCAGAGAACCATACCTCTGTGTACTGGAGATTTTGAGGAAGTGAGGCCGTAACCTCACTGTTGTAGCGTGTGCTAGCCACACGGTTGCAGATCGATGTGTTGATTCGCGTTTTGTTCGTGTTCTTCGCGTTCTTCGTTTCTCCGTGATTTTTCCGTCACTCAATCTCTCTCCCTACTGTGTCTTTGCGAAATCCGTTTGAATCAACTTGTTCGTTTTTGAAAGGAGATCATTTTCACCGAAGGAATTCATCTAACTCCTTGCGAACAAGTAGATCGGGTTGATTTTGTTTTTGTGGCGCTTTTTCATTCTTGATCTTCCCCTTTCGATTTCCCAGTGATTGAATCGATTTGAGCGGATGATTTCTTGGGGATAGTCTCCTAACTACCCCGTGATCATCTTCTCCAAGTTTGGGAACGTGGGATTTTGATTTGGATCGAATTTGGAGAGATTTGGAGAGGAGGCGACTGAAATCGCCCTCTCTGCTCGTTGGCGGACAGTCCGCGGTTTTGACCGGCGAACAGTCCGCGCGTCGGGTTTGGCCGGACCCGTGGCCAGACTCCGCGCCGAGGAGCAAGTGATTTTTGAACCGCGGACAGTCCGCCGTTGTGTTTGGCGGACAGTGCAGGAACGTCCAGGGAGGTTCCAGCAGAGTTGCTGTTTCTCGTTTTTCGCCGGCGGACAGTCCGCCATTCCCACGCGGACAGTCCGCAGTAGGGGCGGACAGTCCGGGACCCCAGGGCCGGACAGTCCGCGGATTGGCTGAAGCTTCCGGTTTTGTGCGTTTGCTCTCCCGGCTTCCTCGCTTGGTTTTTGGACTTCTCGTTTGGCCTTGTAGTTGACCAAGGAACCTCTCTAGGTATCCTTGCTACTTGTTAGCATCGGTATTTGGAGATTTCTCGACGTAGTCATCTATCTACGTTCGGGACTTGGTTTTTGAGGGTCGAACTTGTCTCGGTTCTTTCGGCGTTTGGTTTGCAATCGCTTTGTGGTGCCTCGCTGTGATCCTAGGGATCATCCACCCTCTTCCAAGGGTCGTGGGCATCACGGTTTCGGTTGTAGCTTTCGGGGGTTGATTTTGGGACATTTGGCCAAAGTTTTGAGAGAAATTTTTGAGCTCCCATTCACCCCCCTCTGGTCGCCTTGCTAGTGCTTTCTCGGTCCTTCACATTTGAAGGCAACCAAAAGAATATTGAGATATTTGAAGCACACTCCAAATGTTGGACTATGGTATCCTAAGGGCTCTCAATTTGAATTAATTGGATACTCGGATTCCGACTATGCGGGATGCAAGGTGGATAGGAAGAGCACATCAGACACTTGTTAATTGCTTGGAAGATCACTTGTCTCTTGGTCATCAAAGAAACAAAATAGTGTTGCACTCTCTACCGCCGAAGCCGAATACATATCCGCGGGTAGTTGTTGTGCACAATTGTTATGGATGAAAGCTACATTGCAAGATTATGGAGTCAAGTTTGGACAAGTCCCATTGCTATGTGATAATGAGAGTGTCGTCAAAATAGCCACCAACCCGGTTCAACATTCAAGGACAAAGCATTTTGACATAAGGCATCACTTCATTAGAGATCATCAAGTATTGAAAGACATATCTATTGAAAGTGTGGGCACCGATGATCAACTTGCCAACATCTTCACCAAGCCACTAGATGAGAGAAGATTTTGCAAGCTAAGGAATGAATTGAATATTCTTGATTTCTCCAATATGAGTTGAATGCACCCCCACATATGACATGCTTCTCCTCCGACAAAGCAAAGGTGAAATTGTTTGGCATGTGCATTCATTCTTATTAGGTTGTGCTCTAGTTCATATAGCCATCACATTGCTTATCTAGGTTCATTCATTGAAAATCAAATGAATTTGAGGTATATATGGTACCACTATTGCTTCTATGGTTGACTTGATCTAATGGTAGCATATAACTTGTTTGTGAGCTTGTAACTCTAGTGTTTGATCTAGTAAGTGAGCAAAATGTGTTTAACCAACGTGAGTAAGATAACCATTGCAAGATGTGTGAAGAAGCTTACTCTAGAGCGAACCGTGTTAAATACCTTATGTTCATGAGCTAGATTAAGCCACAACTTGACTTAGTTCGATCTCCTCACATGTATCTCTTGCTAATAGTTGCCTCCTTCCTTTAAAATTCTGTTCCACCTTTATGATAATTGTTGACAAAGGGGGAGAAAGAAAGTGCTACAAAGATATATGCTAGTGGAAGGGGGAGTAACAAGACAAAAGGGGATAAAAGTTTCAAGTGGTTCGAAGCTTGAACACTTAAAATTTGAGCATACACATAGGGGGAGCAAGCTCATAAATATGTATGTTGCATTTGAAATGTGCATATTCATATGTTTGTTGCATTGCATAAGCTATTTATATTCATATTCATGCTTATGTGATGAATGCTAGTGATAAGACTTGATTGATGAATTGTTTAATTAGCATGTATAGGATTGTAACTAGACATATTGTTGTTTCAAGTGGTTCAAGAATCTTATTATAAATGTTGATCTCATGGGGTTCTTGAGTTTTGATGTATGTCTAGTGTATAATGATGCTAAGGATGGTATAACATGTGCACTCCGATTGGTATCACGCTTCAAAGGTCCATTCTTATGCCTTAGCATCATCATTGATAGTGTTGCTCACCCATTTCATATCCAATTTTAGAACCAAACTCTATAGCACATATGTTGGGGGAGCTAATATTATCAATGTGGTTACTCAAATTTAAATTACATATCTTTGTATAGGTTGTCATCAATTACCAAAAAGGGGGAGATTGAAAGCCCTAATTTGGTTTTGGTTAATTGATGAAACCTATTTTGGTCTAATCCTTTTATGAAGAATGTGTGTAGCTAATTGAAAAGGATTATGACCAAGCCATTGGTGGAGCTAGCAAGGTGGCAACCATGGCGGATGGTGACGACCATAAGCACTCATGTGATCAAGTGCTCTACCATTGGTGAAATGAAGAAGAGAAAAGATGCCTTGCTCAAGTGGTAGATTATTTCCTTCTTTTGATCTTGAGTATAGGCAAGTCGGACTATCAAGAGGGATATAAATTAGGCTAGCTAGATGTGGTGAAAAGTGCTCATGACGTCTAACATCTAGTGCCACTTGAGCGATCTAACTTTGCGTTGTTGCTAGGATCGAGTGGCGTGGTGAGTGAAAGTGAAAATCCTTTGAAAAATGTTTGTGAAAATGCTAAAACACATGCACAAGGTGGTATACACTTGGTGGTATTGGCACATTTGCAAAGGAGAAGGTGTTGGAGTTGAAGTAAATCAACTCGGAGAAGTTTTCGGAGAAATCTTTGGTTGAAAAAGATAAGCGATGGATCTTGGATTGGAATTCTGTACTAACCCTTTGTGAGTTGGATTAGCTTTATATGTGGGATGTGTAGCCCTCTGAATAAGCTTTCCAAAATGTCCAAGATCATCGAAATCGGAGTTCGGAGCTAAGAGTTATGGCCGTTTTAGCGCGGAGGAGTTTTGGCCTAGAGGTAGTACCGCCATAAGGCCAGTACTACCGACCCCTCCGCAAACAGATCGCATGCTCTCTGTATTGGGGCCATTTTTGGCCTAGAGGTAGTACCACCATAGGGCCGGTACTACCGACCCCTGGTGGGTAGTACCGGCGATCGAAGTCGTTTTGAAGGTTCTCTGTGTAGATCTAGATCTAGCCTAAAGGTAGTACCGCCATAGGGCCGGTACTACCGACCCCCGGTAGTACCGACCCCCCGGTTGGTAGTACCGACGTTTGGAGGAAGTTTGGAGGCGTTCTGTGTAGATCTAGATCTGGCCTAGAGGTAGTACCGCCATAGGGCCGGTAGTACCGACCCTACTACCGACCCCTCTGTAGGCAGCGCACAAACTCTCTGTTCGGAGGTGTTTTGGCCTAAAGGTAGTACCGCCATAAGGCCAGTACTACCGACCCTCGGTACTACCGACCTATGGGGTCGGTACTACCGACCGTGGCGCAGTTGACTTGTTTAAGTAGCCGCTCGGCCGGCTTCTTACCATTACCTCTTCGATTCATTGCGCCCAAACACAAGAAAGAGAGCTCCCAAGTGTTGACTAACCTCCTCTCTCTCCCCCTTTGATTCTAGAGTGAATCTCTTGCAAGCTTTGAGCTAGGGAAGTGAGATTAGAGAGTGAGATGCATCGATCTACGTCTAGAGCACTTGGATCCAACATCTCTCTGGCTTGATTTGTGTTCTTTACTCTTGGGTTCTTGGAATCCTAGCCGGTTAGGTGTTCTTCGATTGTTGCCCGTGATTGACTCATTTGTGAGGGCACTCCGAAGTGTTTGTATTACCCTCTGATTCTTAGTGAAGAAACTCAACTAGCCTTTGTGGTTGATTGAGTGAGGCAAGGAGGTGAAAGAGACTCCGACCTTCGTGGTCACCTCAACAACGGGGACGTAGGTGCTTCTTAGTGAAGTGGCCGAACCTCGGGTTAAATCTTGTGTCTCGTGTGCTTGTTGATTTCACATCTTTGGAGATTTCGTTTGCTCTCGTGTTCTTCGTGTTCTTCCTCCCTCCTTTCTCATTCTAGGTGTGGGAAGGCTCGATCTACTCTTTGAGGAGGAGCCACCATTTGGACAAGGTATAAACTTCATCTACATCTCCTAAGAAAACCTTGGTATAAGCTAGATTCAATCTTGCATCTCGTTCATCCCGATTTCGTAGCTGTTCCTAGGTTGTCGGTAGTACCGACCCCTGGAACCGGTAGTACCGGCCCCTATAGTCGGTAGTACCGACTGTGTGATCTGATATCTGTTTCGAGCTTTGAGTTTCAGGATTCTAGATTTTTAAATTGGCTATTCACCCCTTTCTAGCCATTCGGACCTTTCAAACCTTCATTCAGAGGCCACCATCAGGAACTACCTCCTTGACTACCACATCGCCCAACTCCAAAAGGCATTGGAGAAGGCAGAGGCGAGGGCTTCTCGGGCGGTTCAACAATGCGCCGAGTCTGATGCACGTGTCGCCGCTTTTTTTCGTTCTCTCAGAAGAATTTTTATCAAATTGAACATCCTCTATTCAATTTTGATGCATCTTGTTCATCCCGCAGACCTGACCGTGCGTCTGGAGACCCTTCAGGAAGCGGGGAACGAGGCGGCCGACTCTGTGAATGCCACCGGTGACAGCGTCGCAGAGAGGGTAACCAACATCCCCACAAGGGTACATGAGGTCGCCTTCCACGGCGTCCGCCATGGCGCCGCCATGGCTCTCGGGGCTGCTCAGGTCTACACTAGCCAAGACTTGAGTGGTCTCGAAGTCACCCCAGAAATAAGTCACGCCATGGAAATACACTTCGATGGTGTTGACGGAGCGGCCGGGGAAATAGCAGATTCTACCCCCTCTGTAATCATAGTAGATAAGGTCTTCGAGTAGTTTATCAGGATCAAGCCTTTGTAAATAAACCTTTTCTTGAATATAATGAAATTTTGCTCTTTTATGATCTCCTTGTGATAAGACCCATCGAGGTCTCATAATTCCAATGACTCTTGATCCTGTATTTTTGGACTGAAGGCGATGCTTCGATTGCATTGGCTATTTTTGTTCTGAAGGTGATACATCAGTATCGGCTATCAATTGGTTATCAACATTGATACATTAGCCACTGGCCAGGTCAATCAGTCATAACTGATCCACCCAGATACTAGGATAATACTTCTTAAAATATTTTCCATTAACTGTCCTGAAATATTCGATACCCTCTAGAGTCTCATAGAAATAAGCATTGCCAGGAGCGCATCTGGTAATCTGATAAGGTCCTTCCCAATTTGGTGACCATTTACCATATTTGCCATCCTTAGTTCCAATAGGCAAAATGACTTTCCAAACCAATTCCCCTTCATTAAACTTTTTCTCTCTGACCTTTTGATCATAGTACTTAGCCACTCTTAGTTTCTGAGCTGTGATGTTTTCCAAAGCTTTTAGCTAATGAAAGCTCAAATCATCAAGATTGTCCATCATGAGATGTTTATATTCATCGGCCTTCAAATTATTCTGCTGTGATACTCTCTTGGATCCTATATTAATTTCCCAAGGTAATACAACTTCATGACCATAAACCAGCTCATATGGTGAACACTTAGTCGCACCATGACATGCCATCCTATAGGACCATAAGGTCTCACTGAGTATCGAATGCCACTTTTTTGGATGCTCTTTAACCTTCTTCTTAATGATTTTGATCAGAATCTGATTAGAAGCTTCAGCCTGTCCATTAGCTTGGGCATAATATGGAGACGAGTTGATCAACTTAAAGCCTGTGCTATCAGCAAAATCCTCAAATTCATTTGATACAAACATCTTTCCTTGACCTGTAGTAATGGTTTGAGGAACACCAAATTGATAGATAATATGCTCTTTGATGAACTCAATTACGGTAGCCGATGAAGCTTCTTTTAGGGGAATAGCTTCAACCCATTTAGTAAAATAGTCTGTTGCTACCAACATAAATTTGTGTTCCTTGCTAGATGCCAGAAATATTTGGCCAATCAAATCTATTCCCCATCCTCTAAAAGGCCATGGCTTTATGATTGGATTCATGGCTGATGCCGGAGACTTCTGAACATTACTGAATCTTTGGCATTCCTGACATCCTTTATAATATTTAAAACAATCTTCTAAAATGGTTGGCCAAAAATACCCTACTCTTTTGATCATTCATTTCATTTTATGAGCAGACTGATGCGCACCACAGACTCCTTCATGGATTTCTCCCATCAGAACTTTGGCCTCTTCTCGACTGATACATTTAAGAAGTACACCATCGATTGTTTTATGATAAAGTTGACCTTCAAGAAGGACAAACTTCGTAGCCTTATACCTTAATTTTTTGGATACTCGCTGTGATGGATTTCTCAAGTACTCAATAATTTCAACCCTCCAATCATCATCATCGACAATTTCGTCAGTTAATATTTCAACGATTTGCCGATACCCAGAAGCACTCTGAGCTAACCGATTAGCTTCTTGATTCTGACATCTAGGAATATGCTTTATGACAACAGAAGAGAAAGAATCAAGCCACCCAAGGAACTTTTCATAATGCTTCCTCAGAATATCATCTTTGCACTTATATAGGCCGAGCAATTGATTAATTACTAATTGAGAATCTCCAAAAATCTCAACAGTCTCGGCCCCTACCTCACACAAAAGCTGAAGTCCCTTGAGAAGTGCTTCATACTCAGCTTGATTGTTAGTGGAGGTTGGATCAATTGAGAAAGCAAATTCAAAACTTCCTCCTTGAGGAGAAACAAGAACAATGCCAATGCCCCCACCTTGCTTGCAATTGGATCCATCGAAAAACAAGGCCCATGGGGTAAAATCTAAAGTTTTAATTTCTTGATTTTGATGATGAGTAACAAAATTGGCTATTACCTAACCTTTAACTGCCTTAGCCGATTCATATTTCAAATCAAATTCTGATAATGCAAGAATCCATTTGCCAATCCTCCCATTCAGTATAGGCATGGATAACATATGTTTGATTATGTCAAACTTTGACACCACCGTGCATTCAGAAGACAACAGGTAATGTCGAAGCTTGGTGCACGAGAAGTACAAGCATAGGCATAATTTTTCAACGGGAGAATACCTTGTTTCCCGGTTGTTGGTATTTCTTAGCGTCGCTACTAAGAATAGAGTTTTAATCTATCCCCGGTAACGGCGCCAGAAACGCTTGTTAACACTTCTTAACGTAACCATTAGAACTAGACTATGGAGCCTAACCCCAGCAACAGCGCTAGAAGTGTCTTGGTGGTAAAACTATTGACTATTGGATAGTTCCGCAAGTGCACAGAATATACCGATGTAGCACTTCACCCGGGAGTATTCCAAGGTATCGTTATTTATTTTATCCCAAAGGAAAGCAAACTAGGAAAGATGTAGAGAGAGGAAAGATAGATCCTTTAGTCTTACTATAATCTATTATCAATTAAAGAAGCAAAAGGGGGTAAGTGGATATAAGGGAGGATAGATAGATAAGATAAATAAGTTGAGCAAAGAGTATATGATATGAAAGGTAACTTTAGTAGAGTTAGCTAGGTGGGAGGACAACGAGTGAGTATAAAGTACTCCTATGTTTCTACCTTTACTCCTATGAACTAATCCTAATTAAATAGATGACTTAACTAGTTTGAGGCCTTGCTACTTGTGTGAGAGGGATAAACGAGAGAGTAAAGCGATAGAAGGTTGTTCACCTAACCTAGTACTCAAGCGGATATTTGGCTTATGGACGCCTTACCTTTTAAAAACTAGCCTGAGTTCACGTGAGAGGATCTAGGTAGCTAGGCAAAATCTGTCACCTTTTGCCCATGCGCCCCTACTGTCCATGCAAGCCAGCGGTAGTCAAAGATAAGATAAAGTATGAGCACCACACTCACACTTATCTACACCTTTAGCTATCGATCAAAATAGCTAAAGCCCCTATCCTAGGATAGGACGATGACGCACACATAAGAAGCTATTTAAAGGAAATCAATCTAACTAAGACAACTATAGAACTAAGATAAGCACACAACAAGACTATATAAATATGGACTTGTACTAAGTAAATACTTAAATAAATACTTGGACAGTAAATACTTAAGTAAATGCAAAGTAAAGTAAAGAAAGAATAATATATTAAATAAATAAAGTCTTACAAAAGAAGAAAGATACAAGGGCTATACCAGACTCCCAGAAGACGACTCCGGAGGCCCGAGCATCGCTCGACTCGACTCTAACTCCCACTCTAGACTAACTACTACTACTCTTGCCTGATCTCCCTTGAGAGTGGAGATGTGTGAGATATCTTGGGGTGTGAGATATGAGAGGGTGAAGGCCTCTATTTATAGTGGAGGTGGAGTAGGGGCTACTCCGGTGCCACGTCAGCGATCCGCGTGCTCCCCATCTCTCAACCCTTGGATCCACCGTCATTGTAATCGCCATGGATGGATGGCCTTGATTTCTTCACGTGTGAAACATGTGCAAGCAACCGATATTGGATGGGTTTCACCATGGGGTCGGCCGACCCCTGTCTCTGACATGTGGGCCCAGGGTACATCTTCTAGAAGGTGCTGATGTCACCCTGATGAATAGTGCTGCTGGGTCCCACCAAGGGGGGATCAGCCGACCCCCCAATGACAGGGCTGGCCCACCTTCTTCTCTCCCTTGGTGACCCCACATGTCATGGAGCAAGTCTTGTGAAGTTGGTTGCATTTGGTTTCCGGTGTGGACCCATGAATCCATGTGCTTCTCATCTTGTACCATTGAGCAAAAGCACATGCTTGATCCAATGGTTGATATTGGCTTGAACATGCTTCTCTTGGATCATGCCATGTCACCATGGCCGAGGTGGCCCAAAGATGGGGTCGCCCGACCCCCTTGGTGGGCCCACCTGGCCTCATATTGTTCATTTTGCCATCTCCTACATGTTCACAAGCTAAGAGTACAAGTGGAACTTATTAGTGATAAATATGCTCATGATATGCTATTCTTCCTTGAAACCAAGGCCTGTTGACGGTATTTTGATAAGGTAAAACATGCTATAACTTCCGTCAACAAGATCCCCCAAGCTTAACCTTTGCTCGTGCCGAGCAAACAATCAAACTTGGCCTCGGTGGATCAGTATTGTTACTATGCATCACATTTCAAGAGTACCATGTTCACAACAAAGTTCTTCTCTTTGAATGGAAAAATTAGCTATGTAAATCACCCATATTACCTTAGTACTCTATGGGGCTTATGGCTTTTCCTTTGTCTTAGGTGGTTGAAAGATAGAACAATTTAACTTGAGCACTAACTTTCTTGTTTTTAGCAAGTTTCATACCGGAGGTTTTGCTATATATTTTTTTTTCAAAAGAAAGACTTAATGTTCCTCATATGGTTCTCTCATGTCGCTCAAATGGTGTATGATTCCTCACCAAGGCATATGATAAGTGTTGCCTTCTTTATTTCATCCTACTTCTAAACAGGCTTATGTGTAGCTCAAGGTAGAGATGAAAGGAGATGGCATACTCACTTGCATTTTGTTGCGAAGTCAAAGCTCAGATCCTTGAAGAGAAGTGTCATACTCCCAGATCAAGATGTGCAAGTGTGTGGTGTATGGTGGACTAGATTGCTTCTTTATTTGATAAGATCTATCTCTCTATTTCTCTTTTCTAATGAGACATGGCTAGCATTTTTTTTCATGGACTTTCACTTGTCCATCTTTTTTTTAATCTTTATTTTGCCTAGCCTTTTGAGTCTCATCTTCTAAATAATTGAGAGAGATTTCCTAACACTTGGAGTATGAAGCAAACTATTTGGTGGAAATGAAAGGCATGTTTTTGCGTACTTCCAGTGTAGAAGCAGCATGTATATGAGGTGTGTACGTGATCTTGATCTTAGGAGCATGAAAAGTCTCTTAACAAGGGTCAACAAGACTTGACAACACTCAATACAAAGCAAATAGCCTATGTAGAAGGTTTGTAAACATGTAAAGCATATATGGCTGTGGTAGGAATTTATCACCATTGAGGAACAATTAAGATTTTGATTATTTTAAGAATAAATACTCCGGTAATCTATCATGCTTAGAACAATATTATAGCAGCTCTTGTCTCACTATATCATGTCTCACAACAACTTAGACTTAGTTCTAGCACTTGCAACCCACAAAGTTTTCAGGTTCATGATGGTTTAAATGGGCTAAGTAATCCATACTTAGAGAAATACTAAGTTGTAAACTAGGCACTAGAGAAACATTAGCAAGGCAACTAGTCATCATTTCCATGGGGAAGATAGACATATATGAGACATATGTGCTAAGGGGAATACTAAGCAAATATTTTTGGTATTTTCATTTTTTTTAAATGCAATGAGAAGACTAATTGAAACGTAAATAACTTAAGATGCAGGACTTACCTTGGTGGGGGAGAGGATCTCCCCCAAGCTTGGTTCTTGCCTACTGTGGTGGTGGATAATGCTGGTACCACCCAGCCCAACGTCGTGCTTCTTCTACTTGAATGGCCCACAGGAGTTGGTCGTTTTACTGTGCAAGAAGCAATGTTGCCTCTTGTTCGATGTTCATTGCACCCATGTTGTCGATGAGCTCATCCATCGGCATCCTTTGATGTTGCCTTCCTCTACCCCGTGGGCGAGGAGTGTCCTGTGAGCGAGGAGGCCTTCCCAAGGACCCTGAAATGTCCATAGAGGTTGCCTCATCTCCCTCTTCAACTCCTTCAGCCTGATGTGAAGGTCCGCCTTGTTCCATTCGAATAGCACGGGACGCTCTCCTTGTCCTCCTGCTAGTACCTGCAACTTTTGGGGCTCTTTCCTCGGGGTCCAAATCAAAGGTTAGTGTACGAAGCACATACAATCGAAGTCCCTCACAAGGGAGAGTGATTTCGACTGTATGGCCTGGATAAATCATTATTAGTTCACCCTTGGGACCCCTTTTTAGTACATCACAATTAATAAATACATTTTCTTCCAAAACATCTCTCACGGTTTTAATGTACTCAAAAGTTTGGGATTCTAGTGCACCCAAAGCTTCGGCTATGCGAGTGATGAATGATGTGAAGTATATGGGTTTCCTAGGCTCTATGTAGCTAAGCCAATAGTTCACTAGCATTTTAACAGGTGAAACTTTAACCTTGTTGACCATGGCATAGAGTAATTTCAGCTCATCATCACTTACCAAAGCTCCTCTCATGCCAGGGAAAAGAGTGGTGAACAACCAATAGTGCATGAAACGTAAGGTTGGGTTATGAATTTTGAGCGGTGAGGGGTTGGAACAATCACTAGAGCCAGTAATGGCATACCAGAAAACATTCTTGTCATAATGGAAAGCATGGTCTACATCAAGATGGCAAGAGTGATCAAATCCTAAAGCAATGTTTAATGTGCTCCAAGTCAAGTCATATTCCATCCCAAACAGTCGAAATGCTACCCCATCATTATTCACTTTTAATGTGCATAAAAACTCAATGGTGAGGTTCTCTATGCCAAATTCTAGAATTTCAAAGAATCCTCCCCAACCAATGGTATTGAAAATAGCATAAAATTCTGAATCTATACCTGTTTCTTGCAAGAGGGCCGGATCAATGACACTTGTGTGTGAGAAACTACACTCACTAAGAGTGAGGAATTTCCCCATCTCTTCGGCATTTAGCCTGAGGCCACCCTCGGTCTCTATTACTCTAGCCAGGGGAATGAAGGGTACTAGCTCACTTCTTTCCACCTCTCTCCTCTCATGAGCACTAGCATGGTGAGGTTCTTGGGAAGAACTCTCATCATTGTTGGACTTTTTGAAATGGGAGGCAAGCAACTTCTTCATCTTACTACAGGATAAGCTACCAAGCTTCTACCACTACTATGAAATGGGGACTATTTTTGGGTTTTTTTTGGTTTTTGGATGGCTACTACTAAGCTAAGCTTGAGAATGAACTTGCAACTAAGGAAGGAAAGGAAGAACTTGTGAGCTCGAGATGGTTCTGGTGGTTTTGGTGTGGAGTTGAGCTCACAATGCAAGGGTATATATAGGGGGAGAAGGGCATCTTGATGTCTCCCACAACATGGATCGATCGACCCCCCTTCTTGGCACTTCAAGTTTGCTTTTGCTTTAGCCAGGGGACATGTCTAAAGTGAGAAAACATCTTTTCAGGATTGGCCAAAACATGGGTCGGCCGACCCCCCTACATGTCCCCTCAATCTTTAAACTTTGTGTCATTATGTGTCTAGTAAAGATGCAACTATGTTTGGTCCAAAGTTGACACAAATTTCAGAGATTCCCTTGCCTAGTGTTTGGTGAAAGAGAAAAGATGAATGGCCAAAGTGGAGGCATGTCTAAAGTGATTCCCATGGACCATGAGAGCACTAAGACATGCCTTTGGCTGGTTGTTGTGGTCCCAAGAGCATCCAACATAAAGGGGAACATCTCATGCTTAAAGAGTAAAGCAAAGGACCATTTCTTTTCAGATGTTGGCTTTGTTGATATGCATGATGTTTATGAGCATACTGAGTGGAATGCAGCAAGGTGCAGGAGGGTCCATGGTGGGATCGGCCGATCCCACCTTGGATGCTCCTTGAGCACTAAAGTGTTGTGTCATACTCAGGGTACTAAGCCAAGATAGATCATGTGCCAGTGGGCCCACTGGTGGGGTCAGCCGACCCCACCTTGGGTTGGTCCCACGGCTCAATTTTATTGCAAGTCATTATCAAGGTGTTACTAGCATGGAAATTTATTTTGTCGAAATGAAATATGCAGAATTGACTAAGTATGCAATTGAATGCAAAAAATTGAAATGCATAAAAAATTAAATATGAGATAACTACTGATTTACCTTATCAGCGAGGGCTCCATGTTTCAGGTCCATAGAGCAGGATCTCTCCATCATGTCATTCATTGGGTGCTTCGGTCGGTCCCGGAGATGGAGACCGTGGTTGCACCTCGTCGGTGAGTTGTTCTTTTACTTCGGCCTTGTTGGCCGACTCGCTCTTTTTCTTGTTCCTACGGCATGGGTGACGATGATGATGTTTGTTGTCTCGAGGTTCTTTGTTCTTCACCTGCATGTTAGCTTTATAACCGTTGAATGGACACTTTACCTTATATTCCGGGAATTGGAGGTGAAGTTGGCCGGATCCCACGTAGATGACGGCGTTAACCGTATTGAGGAACGACCTTCCCAGGATGATCGCGACGTCTAGATTGGATCCCATGTCCAATATAAGGAAATTGACGGGGACGTAGCTGTTTTGGACTTTGATGAGAATGTCCGTTGCTAGTCCCTCGGGGAACCGTAGCGTCTGATCGGCCAGCTGCAAACGAACAAATGTAGGGAGCAAAGGTCCCCCTAGTAAGTTATCATATGTTACCTTGGACATGATGTTGACACTCGATCCAAGGTCGCAAAAGGCGTCGTGGAAGACTTGTGGTCCAATCTGGCAGGTGATGGTCGGCAGGCCTGGATCTTCCTTCTTGGTGATGAAGGGTGGATCAAGTAGATAACCCCAGTTTGACCGGAGCGGAGGCTTACCGTACCTCGTAGTGACTAATTTAACACCCTCTATTGGATCCTCAGGTTTCCCTGGGATCTTACCTTTCTCGTAGGATGGGACAACTGCTGCTAATTGAGCTAATTGTGTTTCTAGCATTTTATTAAAGCTCAATTGATTTTTCATAGCAGAATTAAAGCTATCCATTTTCTCATTTATATTTTCAAGAATCTTATCATTAGCCATCATCTTTTTATTAATACTATCATTTATTTTAGATTGGCCTAAGACAAGATCTCTTAAAGAAGGTTGGTTATTATAAGAATTATTGAAATTATTGCTATAACCGTTACCTTGATTTTGGTAGAAGGGGCGCGAGTTCCATCTTTGTTGTTGTTGTTGGGGCCGGTACCCGTTGTTGTTGGCGTTGTTGATGAAGCTCACTTCCTCCTTTGTTTCGGGACAATTATTTCCCGAATGGTCATTGCCTCCGCACACCTCGCACCATTGGTCGGCTTCGACGGCTCGTGCGGTTGCATAAGGTTGAACGACCTCTAGTTCCCACTTGGAACTTTCTTCTACTTTCTTCATCAGGAGGTCCATCTTCGCGCAGAGCATGTCCACCTCATTGAGAGCATGAACACCTCTCTTCTTCGGCTGAAGACGTTCCTCATTCCAACCTTGGTTGGTAACCATCTTCTCTATGAGGTCCTTGGCATATCTCACATTGTGTTGTAAGAATGCCCCTCCAGCGGCTGCATCTAGGTGACTACGGGCCATACCGGTCAGGCCATGGTAGAAACCTTGGATAATGAGCCACTCCTCTATCCCATGATGAGGACATGCGCGAATGTACTATTGTAGACGTTCCCATGCTTCGGGAATCATCTCATCAGCTTGTTGCTGGAAGCTGGAAATCTTTCCACGAAGGGCGCTAGTCTTGCCCATCGGGAAGAACTTCTTGAGAAACGCATTGGCGCACTCCTCCCAAGTGTTGGCTTCACTCTTGTTGGCGTAGAACCATTGCTTCGCCTTTCCCAATAACGAGAATGGGAAAAGACGAAGACAGATGGCGTCTACAGACACATTCTTCATAGTGAAGGTACCACATACCTCCATGAAGTGTTGGAGATGGGCGTTGGCATCCTCATGCGGCTTCCCACAGAATGGATTGGCTTGCACCATGTTGATGAGAGCCGGCTTGAGCTCGAAAGTCGCATCCCCCAAGTTAAGCTGCGGACCCGTGGCGACATTGTCGGCCGACGGCGCAGAGTACTCGGAGATGGTCTTTTGGGCCATGGCTTCTCTTCTAGCTGGTGCAGAAACTTCCTCCTCGAACAGATTCTGGTTCGAGATGAACCTCTGAGGTGGAACTTGACGAAGTCTAGTCCTCCTCAACAACTGCTCGGGATTTTCAACGAAGTTTGACGGCAGATGGAAACCGCTCATACACCTACTAGTTTCACGATAATGGAAAGAAACTAGACAGGTGAGGGGTTAGCCCCTATACTAATTGATAACTGATAAATAGCAGACTCCGGATTCACTCTCTCTAAACTCCTAAGCGGTTGCTTTCCCCGGCAACGACGCCAGAAATGCTTGTTGGTATTTCTTAGCGTCGCTACTAAGAATAGAGTTTTAATCTATCCCTGGCAACGGCGCCAGAAACGCTTGTTAACACTTCTTAACGTAACCACTAGAACTAGACTATGGAGCCTAACCCCAGCAACGGCGCTAGAAGTGTCTTGGTGGTAAAACTATTGACTATTGGATAGTTCCGCAAGCGCACAGAATATACCGATGTAGCACTTCACCCGGGAGTATTCCAAGGTATCATTATTTATTTTATCCCAAAGGAAAGCAAACTAGGAAAGATGTAGAGAGAGGAAAGATAGATCCTTTAGTCTTACTATAATCTATTATCAATTAGAGAAGCAAAAGGGGGTAAGTGGATATAAGGGAGGATATATAGAGAAGATAAATAAGTTGAGCAAAGAGTATATGATATGAAAGGTAACTTTAGTAGAGTTAGCTAGGTGGGAGGACAACGAGTGAGTATAAAGTACTCCTATGTTTCTACCTTTACTCCTATAAACTAATCCTAATTAAATAGATGACTTAACTAGATTGATGCCTTGCTACTTGTGTGAGAGGGATAAACGAGAGAGTAAAGCGATAGAAGGTTGTTCACCTAACCCAGTACTCAAGCGGATATTTGGCTTATGGACGCCTTACCTTTTAAAAACTAGCCTGAGTTCACGTGAGGGGATCTAGGTAGCCAGGCAAAATCTATCACCTTTTGCCCATGCGCCCCTACTGTCCGTATAAGCCAACGGTAGTCAAAGATAAGATAAAGTATGAGCACCACGCTCACACTTATCTACACCTTTAGCTATCGATCAAAATAGCTAAAGCCTCTATCCTAGGATAGGACGATGACGCACACACAAGAAGCTATTTAAAGGAAATCAATATAACTAAGACAACTATAGAACTAAGATAAGCACACAACAAGACTATATAAATATAGACTTGTACTAAGTAAATACTTAAATAAATACTTGGACAGTAAATAATTAAGTAAATACAAAGTAAAGTAAAGAAAGAATAATATATTAAATAAATTTACAAAAGAAGAAAGATACAAGGGCTATACCAGACTCCCAGAAGACGACTCCGGAGACCCGAGCTTCGCCCGACTCGACTCTAACTCCCACTCTAGACTAACTACTACTACTCTTGCTTGATCTCCCTTGAGAGTGGAGATGTGTGAGATATCTTGGGGTGTGAGATATGAGAGGGTGAAGGCCTCTATTTATAGTGGAGGTGGAGTAGGGGCTACTTCGGTGCCACGTCAGCGATCCGCGTGCTCCCCATCTCTCAACCCTTGGATCCACCGTCATTGTAACCGCCATGGATGGATGACCTTGATTTCTTCACATGTGAAACATGTGCAAGCAACCGACATTGGATGGGTTTCACCATGGGGTCGGCCGACCCCTGTCTCTGACATGTGGGCCCGAGGTACATCTTCTAGAAGGTGCTGATGTCACCCTGATGAATAGTGCTGCTGGGTCCCACCAAGGGGGGGATCGGCCAACCCCCCTATGACAGGGCTGGCCCACCTTCTTCTCTCCCTTGGTGACCCCACATGTCATGGAGCAAGTCTTGTGAAGTTGGTTGCATTTGGTTTCCGGTGTGGACCCATGAATCCATGTGCTTCTCATCTTGTACCATTGAGCAAAAGCACATGCTTGATCCAATGGTTGATATTGGCTTGAACATGCTTCTCTTGGATCATGCCATGTCACCATGGCCGAGGTGGCCCAAAGATGGGGTCGCCCGACCCCCTTGGTGGGCCCACCTGGCCTCATTTTGTTCATTTTGCCATCTCCTACATGTTCACAAGCTAAGAGTACAAGTGGAACTTATTAGTGATAAATATGCTCATGATATGCTATTCTTCCTTGAAACCGAGGCCTGTTGACGGTATTTTGATAAGGTAAAACATGCTATAACTTCCGTCAACACTGGTCAAGCAATCTTCTACTGAGATAGAATACAACTCTTTCCTTTCCTTCAAATTCTTGCATCAAGGCTGATCCAATTGTATGATCATCTGCTGACACATACAACTTGAAAGGTTTGTTCTTTTGAGGAGGAATCAAAACTGGTGGAGACTTTATATACTCTTTGATTTCATCGAATGCCCTCTATTGCTCATCTCCACATTTAAACTCTTGATCATCCTTCAACTTTAACAAAACTGAGAACGACAAAATCCTGGCTGACAGATTCGAAACAAATCTCCTGATGAAATTGATCTTGCCGATTAAAGATTGTAATTGAGTCTTTGTGGTCGGTGGCACTGCTTTATCAATCGCATCATAGCTCTTTTGACCAACTTCAATCCCTTTTTCATGTACCATAAACCCCAAGAACTGACCAGCTGATACTCCAAACACACATTTATGAGGATTCATCCTTAAGCCATGTTTCCTTGCGCATTTAAGAGTATCTCTGAGATCCTTAAGATGCTTTTGATAATCCCTGGACTTTACAACCACATCATCAATATAAATCTCAACAATCCTGCCGATCAACTCATGAAAGATATAATTCATAGCCCTTTGATAAGTTGCACTGGCATTCTTAAGTCCAAAAGTCATGACCACCCACTCATATAAGCCTATAGCACCTGGACATCTGAAGGCAGTTTTATGTATATCTTCTTTTGCCATAAAAATTTGGTTATAACCAACATTGCCATCCATAAAACTGATAACCTTATGTCATGCTGCTGCATCGACTAACATATCTGCCACTGGCATTGGGTAGCCATCCCTTGGAGTAGCTTTATTCAAATCCCTGAAGTCGATACAAACCCTCATTTTTCCGTTTTTCTTATACATAGGGACTACACTAGATATCCATTCAGCATATCTACATTGCCGAATGAAATTAGCTTCGTAGAGCCGAGTGATTTCTGTTTTCACATCAGCCATAACCTCCGCTCTAATCCTCCTTGGAGCTTGTTTTACAGGCCGACTCCCATGTTTGATAGGTAGTCGATGTTCTACCAATGATCGATCAAGACCAGTCATTTCAGAGTAATCCCAAGCAAAACATTCTTTATATTCTTTTAACAATGCGATAAGTTCTTGCCTAAATTTGGGATCCAACTTGGCACTAATGTATGTTAACCTTGGCTTATCACTGTTTCCAATATCAACTGCTTCTAGTTCATCAGCCGATGTGAAACCCTTACCCATCTTACTGTCATCCTCGTTAACTCTATAATCCATTAAATATATTTTTTGAAGCCGACTGCTTGGATCGGCTGTTGACTCTCGTCAATTGTCTTGAGAAAGTATTCTTCGAGAATTCTTCCGGAAAAGCACTCAATGTTCTCAAAGTTCCAAACATCAGGGTCCGAATAAGCAATACTAACAGTTGAATCGGCTGGTACCACTTCCACGGTATCGTCGATCCACTGAATCACATTCTGATGCATGGTAGATGGAATGCAACAATTGACGTGTATCCAATCTCTTCCAAGAATCACACTGTAGGATCCTTTTGCATCGACCACAAAGAAAGTAGTCGGCATACTCTTGCTGCCAATTGTCAACTCGACACATATAGCACCTTTAGTAGCCGATACGTTGCCAGCAAAGTCGGTCAACCTCATATCGGTCTGAGTCAAGTCTTCAGTAGTCTTGCCAAGCTTTCTAAAAGTAGCATATGACATCAAATTAACAGCTGCCCCTCCATCAACTAACATCCTGTTCAGAGGCCTCCCATCGACAAACCCTTTTAGGTATAACACTTTCAAATGGGAATGTCTCTTGGGTTTTTGAAACGTGGCCTCTTCTGCTTGATGGATCCACTGAGCAACTGCTTCTTCATCGTCAGATTCTTCTTCATGACCAGAGGATCTAAACTCAGTAGGTAGCATGAACAGAGCAGCGATATTAGCCGATGACTCACCTTATCGGCTATCTGCTTTACTTGCCAGACTTTGGGTTTCTTCTTCTGGACTTCATCATTTCTCAACCTTTAAACCCGTCGCTTCTAGCTTTTGATCAAGCCACCAGGACACCATTGCCCCTCTTGCCAAGGATGATCATGATAGGCTAACCTTACTCCAAGCCGATTATGAACATGTTTATTTTTATGCGCCGATCTGTATTTTCAAACCTTAACCTTTTATGTACAGATCGGCGGTTGTCTCTTGACTGCCTATATTCTCGGTACTGATCACTGCATTCTGGGCAATTACGAAGAGTAGGAAGTTTCAAACCCTCATTCCAACAATGTCTGAAGAAGGGACAATCCCAATGATTCTTTTCTTCATCTCTGATGCGTCTTCCTTCTTCACGAGACTTCCTATACTCTTCTTCTTCGAGCCACTCCTGATATTCTTGTTCATCTCTTTCCCTTTGTATTTGGCCCCTTTCCTTCTGATGTTGCCACTTGTTCAGTAAGATCCTGACAGTTGGACGTCTTCTTGCTTCACCAGCCCTTGAAGTCTCAGGTTGATCATGCTGATCATTTTTCTTTCCTTTCATCTCCTGATACTCTCTGGCTGTTAGCTGCTTCTTTGGATCAACTATCCCGGCTGCCTTGGCTTTATCAGAAGTTAACACCTTGATTTCACTTCGAGGTGCCAGAGCTACCATGTTCTGTGGGAAAGGATGGCCGTTGATGCTCATGCCTTTGGCCTTTTCTAGGCCAATCCTTCCTTTAACGATAGCCCTTTGGATCATATCTCTGAAAACTCAGCAATCATTAGTAGTATGGGTACCAGAATTATGAAATTTGCAGTACCTTTTATCTTTAAGCTCCTCGGCCGATGGGATAGTATGGTTCCCAGTCAACTTGATTTGACCCTTTTCTAGCAAATAGTCAAATATTTTGTCGGCCTTAGTGATGTCAAAGCTATACTTTACATCTTTCTCGGCACTCTTGGCTTTTGCCCAAGGCATGTACTCATTATTCTTTAAAGACCAATCTACAACAGCCACTTCCTCATCACTTTCACCTCCTGAATTATTGTCTTCATCTTCCAGGAAGAAATGGCTTTCTGCATTGTAGACTTTCTTGGGCTTAAAGACTTGATTGTACCAATTTTGGGCATCAATACTTGCCACCTTTTTAGCTAAATCGGCCATACTATTACAACCAAAGCCGATTTTTTCTCTGATAGCAGGTATCAATCCTCGAATTGCAATGCTAACTACTTCTGGGTCTGACAATGATAAGGAATAGCATTGATTCTTCATCTCTCTAAATCTTTAGAGGTACTGGCATCCAGACTCTTTATTTGTTTGCCTTGTATCGATCAAGTTCACTAGGCCTTTCTCCAATACTCCAAGGTCAAAGTATTTATGGAATTTATCTTCCAAATCCTCCCAGCTCTGAATGGAATTGGATGACAGAGATGAAAACCATGAAAAAGCCGAACCAGAAAGAGAGAGAGAGAGGGAACATTCTGACTTTAAGTGCTTGTTCATCACCAATCTCTCCAAGCTGGACCAGAAACTGGGTTTATGTGCTCCATGGTTGTTACTGAGCCGGTCCCCGTGAATTTAGTAAAATCAGGGATTCTATATCTTGGAGGAAGAACAACCTGATCAAACCATTCTGGATATGGCTTTTTGTAGTGGGTCACTGTAGATTTTGGCGTCAAGCCAAATTGCTTCTTAACCAGATCAGTTACCCGACTCATCAGTTGACCAATTTGGTTTACCAGCTTTTGATAGTCGATGTTCTGCCCCCCGAAAGTGTTGCCATTATACCCCGGGTTCTCCTGAGCATCCAAGGTATAGAAATCTGAGACATAATGATATCCCTGAGGGATATCACCAGGTGCTACACTCCCTTGATATGGTGGTGCGTTGAAGTCTCTATTGATGCGCCTTGCATGAGGAGCTATTTTTGTAGCCGATGAGTACATGTTATTACTCACAATCGGCTGTTGCACTGGCTGCGGTGTCATGCCCCCAGGTTTAATCATCATCTGGCATCCGTTGCCATTCAGACCATTGATCTGAGGTCTAGTAGAAGTTCCAGCCCCTTGATTGTTTCTCACGGTATATACCGGACACCTTCTATCATCGCCTAAGTTGAAGGTCTCTTTAATGGCATTTGAGAGACTATTGAGGAATACTTCATTGTGATTCGTCAGAGTGGTAGACATTGCTTTGCTGATCACTTCTTGCATGGTATTGTGCTGGACGTGGACCATCAGATCAACATGGCCATATAGAACCACTCTTGGTAGATGAGACTTTTGGATAATTTTCTTATCCTTGCTTTTACTGAAGCTCAACAGACACATATAATGATATTGTTCAACAGTTTCTTCTATCAGACGTCAAAGTTCATCTGGAAGTTCTTCCATTGTCACGTTTAACACATCTTCGTTGTTGATTATCATGATCAGACGATTGTGTCCCACCGGGCGTGCCAAAAGAATGTGTTGACGTAAAATCTTGGTCGGTCACACCAACACACTCGTGCACATGGTCCTCAGAGGGGTGCGGAGCAAGGTCCTGAGCTCCTGAACCTTCAACGTATGGTGGAGCTGAATCTTAGCGATATCGACTTCGGGCGTGCCAGTTAATTTGACCTGTAATTGACAAGGAGAAGAAAGATCTGTCAAATTGTGGAACCTGCCGGTTTGGTGCCAGATAGTTCCAAGTTATACGGCTCTGATATAGCCACTTGTCTTTAGGATTTTGACTACAAAGTCAACTCCCAGGTAAATGCATAAAAGGCATTGAAAAAGATATAAAGCATGACGACTATGACATATGTGAAAGAGTGTTTATAATAAACAAACAGCCGATGAGCTTTTAAAGATGTTAACAAAATAAAGATCTATGTGTACATCTAAATTACATGAAAACAACGTATCGACTAATTGCACGAGAAGTTCTATTCATTAACAGTGGGGTGTCTCCATACAACCATAATAACAAATAGATCGATAAAATAGCTTAAACATCAACAATGGGGTGTTTCCATACAGCCTTAATGATGACCAAGCTAAATCATGTCTCATGCAAAGAGTAGATCCGTTAATTCCAAGCCACTTAAAAGAACACATTATGAAGAAAGCATAACTAGATCGGCTATTTTAACCGATTTAGGGTCCATGAGGCACGAACAAGATCTACCCGTCAAAATCATGATTAAATCTAAAATAAACAGACTTAATCTATTATATATATCAGTGGGTTTAGAAATACAGCCGTGATAAACATACTAGATCAAATCTATCTGCTCTCAGGTCAGATCGTGATTTTATCGGGTATCTCGAACGCACAATATGTAACAACCAAGATTGACAAAATAGTCAATGAAAGGCTTGAATCAGCTATTTTCTCTGTTGTGAGCGTATAAACCTCAAAATAGCCGAAATGAAGCATCTTTTAGGCTTGAGCCACTTTGTCAATCTTGATTGGGAAAAATGTTGTTTAAAACATAAAGAAACACAACTAAAACATAAAACAACATTGGTAACTTAATGAATCTACTAGCTTGCCAAACCAATAGAGCCGATAACTAGCCAAGATCGACTGAAGTAAGAGATTGATCAGAGTCAAGACAGTCTTACAAAAGATGAGCTTAAACCGATAACTAGTCATGCCATAGTTTAACAAGAGTTTGGTCGATGCCAAATACAGCCTTATTACACGATGACACAAGCCATTGGTGAAACTTACAAGCAAACCGGAGGTCGGTCGATGCCGATGCAGCCCTGCCTGATTGAAGGTCTCTCCGAGATCTACGTTACTCCTACTCCTAGGGTTTTGGCCGAGGGCCGATGTATTGATTGATTGGATGTCTCACAAAATCAGGTTTCTAACTATTTATAACCCGGTTAACTCCTGTCCTAACACGACTAGTTTACATAAAAGGTAAAATAAAAGACGACCCGAACTTGAACTTCTTGGTCGAGTCCGACACGTCTTCGAAGCCCGTTGCGTCGGTCTACATGAATCCTTCTAGTTACGCTTGACCTACACAAGCTTCTTTATTTTTAGGCCGATCTTTTTCCTTAATAAATCAGCCGTTTATGCTTACTGAATAATAATCTTCTCGGTCCAAAATCCGGTGTAAACAGCTAGATTACTACTAGATGAGCAATATGAACAAGTGAATATATTATGCTACACAAGAAGTAATGAGTTTAGCAACAAATAAATACAAATTACAACTAGCAATTAAGAGACAATGTAATTACTAGAGATAGAGAGATGTATATCAAACCCGACAAGTGATCAATGGATGAATATCAATGAATACCAAGGAGACAATATGACACAATAATCTTTCCTCCGAGGTTCACTTGCTTGCCGGCAAGCTACGTCCCCGTTGTATCGATTCACCCACTTGGAGGTTCACAAGCTAATTGGCATCACACGCCAAACCCTCAATAGGGTGTCGCACAACCACACCACAAGATGGGGATCCACAAGCTACGAGCAAGAAGGCACAAGAAACCCCTCACAAGTCACCGATCGGAGCCGAAAACAATCACCAACTTCCGCTCAACGATCCTCGCTGCTCCAAGCCGTCTAGGTGTCGACCAACACCAAGAGTAACAAGAGAAATCTGCAGCGAAACACGAACACCAAGTGCCTCTAGATGATCATACTCATGCAATGCACTTGGCTCTCCCAAACTCTCTCAATATGATGAATAATCAATCAAATGGAGTGGGAGAAGAATGGCTAGGCTCACAATAGTGTTTAGGCAATCCAAATGTCCAAGAGTCTGAGCCCAAGCCGGCCACATGCCTTATATTGAGCCCCCTCACAAGAGAGAGCCGAAGCCCCCAAACACTCACTTTCTGTGGGGCCATCGGACGCTCGGCCAGTGTTCGATGCCTGGATTTTTGCCACGTGTCCCTCCAAATTCAACTACGACCGCTAGATCCCAATGGCTAGATTCCTTCGCATGCTATTAATGTTGCATCAGACGCTGCATCGGACGCATCGGTCCAGCGTCCGATGACCTGTCAGAGATTACAACGGCTAGTCACGCTAACGTCAGACGCTCACACAGGCCACATCGGACGCTACAGGGCCAGTGTTCGATGGGTGTGCAAAGAGCATCCAGAGAGGTCCTGGATACATCGGATGCATCAGATGCAACCACATCGGACGCTCCCCTGAGAATAAACCTAGGACATGTCATCGACACCGGACTCTGCAATAGTGATTTCTCAACGTCCGTTGCCAGCGTCCGATGCTCCTCAGTCAACATTTATACATCTGATGCTCCTGCAGTAAACGTTTTCCAATTATAAAATTATGACATGTTTTAAATCATGTATTTGTTCACTTTTTCCCATGTGTTCTCAGTTTTCATGGTATTGGTCTTGGTGGATGTAGAACTAAATAATTATCTTTTGCATATGTACGGAGTGAGAGTAGAATTGTCAGTGCCTAATCTATTTTAGTACTATGATTTGTGTTTACCAAAATAAACTAGCTACATTGTCCATTGTTGAGGCAATTTGATGGTTTTCTCTACCTATGGTTAAATTAGTGCATGTTGATTAGTAGGTGCAACAAGCCATTGTGGCCAAATATTTATCTTCAATTATGAATAAGTTCAGTGCTTTTGTAATATAAACTTGCCTTTATATTTTCCTTAAATCTGAGCAAATGATAATAGCAGGTAAAGTTGATTAGTTAATTACATTTTTTAGGTCTGCATAGTCTGCCCAATGTGCTTCAGATATCAACACTGAACAAACCAGGTAACCTTTATATAGTCTTTATCTTCAGATTTGTACTGTGATTTTGTAAAGCTAAACAACTTTTACTTGATCCAAGAAGCAATGACAAAAACACAACTCAGGTTAACAACCTATTTTTTTAAAGCTAGACAAAATTTACTTGAGCAAAAAATCAGTGACGACAATAAAACTCAGGTTAACGCTACTGTCTAAGTTAAATGCTCCTAACTTTAACATACTTAGAACAAACTTCTTTTGAGTTTTGTCTTGTTATCCTTATCTAGATTTTTTATTTTTCTTTATTTCCTACTCTTAATTCCTTTTGATTTGCCAAGTTTTTCTTCCTGTGGATGGTTGCCCTTTTATGCGATTCAAGGGATAAAGTTTATATGCTCCTCATGATATGGAAGTCTTTTTATACTCTCTAATTTAACAGTATCTAATCTGGTGCTAATTCAAGGTCATTTCTATGTGTAGGTCAAAGGTACCGTATTTACTTTTTCATCACAATCAATGGATTTTATAGCATGTTCACTCTCTTGTCACTCGAGGATTAGAAGTAATGACCCACACCAATCAACAGTTAGAGATAAGACAATATGCATAAATAAGTTAAAATTTGTAGGCATGTAGAGGCAATCTATGTGCATATATAATTCTTTTAACTATTTTCAGGCAACGCTATTTTTTTACACAACATGGTGTTACATTTAAGTCTGCAGCAGTGTTGTCATATTTTGGAAAATTTTATCTAGACTCAATTTGGCTCAGTATATTATACATCTTAGGTACCATTAGGTTGTGATAAAAAATGATATGCTTCTTGTGATTGCTTCCATGTGATGCCACCAAATTATGGTGCTTCCATTAATTAGTGATGATGTTTCATTGATTAGTTCTCTCCTGTCTCCTACTGCATTAAACTTTTTCTAATTATAAAATGATGACAAGTTTTAAATCATGTATTTGTTCACTTATAAAAAAGAAAATGAAGAACATATGCCTATGGAACTTATCAATTTAAACATGCTCATGCACAGTTTCATTAGTAGCAACTTATATTCTCTATCTATTCAGTTTGTTCCTTGGATTACGATATACAACATTGATAAGGTTTTTTTGGGTCCAGACCAGTCCAAGGCTGTCGGTGGCGATAGACTCTCAGTAGTACTGGGTGATATGTTGTAACCTTCCTTCCTTCCTCCCAATCCACCATAATCCTTACTTCCATCGCCTTAATCCACCTTGATCTCATCGACCTGCTCTCTGCGGGTCTTACTGCCTCCGATTTGTTCAAGTTTTCGCTCCTTCCGCTGATTTCTTTGCGAGGATCTGCTCCCGCTTGTCTCCAGTTAGGGTGGCGGCAACGCCTGGCCCTCCATCCCAGCTACGTCGATCCACCGGCGACACCGGGCCCCTCAACCGCTCTTTGCTGCCTCGATCCAATCGTCGGGACTGTCTCGCCCTCGTCGGCCTGGTGAATCTCCTGTTCCTTCACCATGCTTTATCAACTGCATCCTTCTCCCACTTTCACCTTTCTTTCCCCTGTCCTACGATTCCTTCTGCCTCTGGCAACCATGAACAACGATGATCTCAGTGCTCCGGTCCCCTTGCCATTGGAGTAGGTTACACCTGATCAACCACTACCACCCGCTCCCCCTGATCCGCTTGGATCTTCCCCAATCACGCCCACCACTGCTCTTCCAAGATCCACTCCACCTCTTATCATGATACACCACTCCCCCACAGCTTCAGCTCTAGATCCCCAGATCTGGGGTCATCCAGCCGCCATCCCTGCTACAGGGGAGCCTCCCTCCCACCTGCGGATACATGGGTGTATGCCGAGTCTCGAGTGATGAGTGATTGTCAACTAGGATAATGCGCATGTTCTTTGGCTTGTGTTGTGCAGGTGTCGAGCACGGATACAGTGATTGAAGGCAAGGTGAAGGTCAAGTAGAGATGTGCCGTGCCGATGGACCGAGAGTGGCAAAGGGCGGACGTGAGGCTTGGACTGAGGGACCAGTGGCCTGAGGATCAGCTGTGGTGGCTGACAGCCTGGGACAGCGACGAGCGAAGACTTGTGTGTGGACGGGGTGCACGGGCGGTGCATCCCCTCTACGGCTCGGTTTGATGGTTGAGCCACAGAAAAACCATCGAGTGGACGGTTTCTAGGTTTGGGCCACAAAACCTGGGTGCTGCGGGTTTGCCGAGTTTGGGCCACAAAACTCGGGCTGAGGACGGTTTCCAGGTTTGGGCCTCAAAACCTGGGCGCTAGCGGGTTTCTGAGTTTGGGCCACAAAACTCAGGCAATGGACGGTTGGTTTCCCGGTTTGGGCCTCGAAACTGGGGGTTGATCGTGAAGGCTGGTTTCCCGGTTTGGGCCTCAAAACCGGGGGCGAAGTCCGGGAAAAGGACGAGCAGAGCGGTGGCGGCACGTGGCGGCAATCGGTGAGGTTGCGTCGAGGCAACGCTACCAGTTGTGCGGGCGTGGCCGTCAGATCACCACCTACCTTGAGTTGGTCTAGAATAACCCTAGGGTTTAGCTGGTTTGCTCTGTAATTAGTTAGGGGTAGAGTGGGAATTAGAATTAGGATAAGTAGGGGGAGACACCCACCTCCCAAACTATTTCAGTCATTTGCTATTTTGCCTTCTAGGTTTCCTGCTCTCCCAATCCTCTGCTGTAGCGAACTGAGATCCACAGAGAAGACAATCATACCTCTGTGTTCATGAGATTTTGAGGAAGTGAGACCGTAATCTCACTGTTGTAGTGTGTGGTAGCCACACGGTTGCAAATTCGTGGTTGTGATTCGCGTTTTGGTGTTGTTCTTCGTGGGTTGCTTTTCTCCACGATTTTCCCGGTGATCGATCTCCTTCATCGTTGCGTCTTTTGCGATTCCGTTTGAACTAATTTGTTCTAGGTCATGAGGTGCATCTTTCCACCGAAGGAATTTGTCCCTAACCTCATGAGCTAGTAGATCGGTCGATTTTCGTTTCGAATCGAGTTTTGTCTCCTTTGCCCCGAATTCTTCCGATTCACCATTTTGGAGTTAGGTTCGAGCCATGATTTCTTTGGGATAGCTCACTAACTTCCTTGGAACTCCTCATACCAAGTCTAAGCCTTAGAGCTTTTGATTCGGAGGAGATCGGGTTGAATCTGCGGAAGAACAGTGCTGTTTCGGGGGCATCGGACGCTGACGTCGGGAGCATCGGACGCTGTGTTCATCACATCGGACGCGTCCGATGCCATGTGTCATCTGACAGTGTTTCTCTAAGGAGCATCGGACGCTAACCATCGGCGCGTCCGTTGTAACACCCCTGGTGTTAAGCAACCCTAAATTGCATAACTTGACATCTCATGAGCATAAAGCATCATCATCACATGTTGCATTCTTTATATAAAGTGTCATTTCATGTGATGGTTTTTACTGTTGTGCATGGTGTGATGCTTGTTTGACTTTTTTTTGGAGTGGTTGAGTTCCTTAGTAGCCTAACCTTGTTGAGGAGTCAAAATGAAGCTAGGTTTATGTTGGTCACTTTGGCTAACCAAGCCTCTAACCTTAGTTGCCTTAAGAGAGCCCTAGGAGTCCTTTTGTTTGACTGACTAAGACCTCCTAGATAGATGCTTTTCATGGCTGTGGGCCCTTAACCAAAAGTGTGTAGATTTTAGAGTAGAACAAAAGTTGTTTTAGGACCAACTCATGAAAATGGGTTTAACAAGGTGTTTTAGGACCCACAAGGCAGAAATGTGGGAGTTTTGACTTAGAAAAAATCTCCTAAGTCCTAACTGCCGAAACAGTTTCGCCTGGTGATCTTTGGAGCTTTCTTGAGAGCAATCCAGGCCGAACCAAAGCTTGAGTTTATAACCAAAGTTGTAGTCGGCATATAGCTCTAACCAAAGGATCAAGCGGTGTGTCGTTTCATCGAGTATTTAGTGAGTTAATCGCGTTTGAAAACGCGCTGTCAGGCGCTAATCGGCCGACTGAAACGACCGTTTCAGCCGAACGGCGCCATGGTCGTGGCCGACCGGCCGCAGAGCTTGGCCGCCGCGTGGCGCCCGATGCCTGGCGAGCCCGCGTCCGCGCGCGGCGTGGCGAGCACAAGGCCCGCCCGCCTGCACTTGCACAGCCAGGCCGCTCCACTCTGTCCCTTCTCGCGCTCGCCGTCGCCCGAGCAAGGTAAGCGCCGCCACGAGTCCGTCGGCGTTTCTCGCCGCTCCGCCGCGGTTTCCACCCCAACCATCCCGCCAAACCAAGTCGTCGTGACTCGCTCCACCTCCTGCCCTAGCTAGCTTGCGCCGAGAACCCCTGGGTAAGCCGCGGAGCACGCATCCGCCGTGTCCGCCATGGCCGACGAGCTCGGTCTGCCGTGGCCAACCCCCTTTTCGAGCTCGTCCGTTCGTCCTGGCTAGCGTTCGCGAGTCGCCTTGGCCCGTAGGAGACGTTGGTGGTGTTGGTTTGGCCGATTAGGGTTTGGTAGTGGCCGTACGTCGCCGTCCGCCGCCGTCTCTGTTCGCCATGGACGACGAGCCGCGGTCTTGGCCGTTTTTCATGGCAACCCTAGCTTCTTTGCTTCGATTAGGGTTAGCTAGGGTTTGGGGAGTGAGAGATGGCCGTCGGTTTGCTTCGGAAAGCCGGAGATGGCCGGCGTGGCGAGCTCCCGCCGCCGCGGCCGCCATTCTCGCCGGCGAAGCTTGCTCCGTTAGTGCGCTAGGCCTTTTAGTGGTGTCGTCGGGTGCGGAAGGTCGAGGGGAGTCCGCCGGTGGTGTCCATTTTGCCGGAGGAGCCGCCGACGGCGAGCATCGCCATGGTCAACGTCGGCCTCTGCTCTGTGTGTATGGCATGTGGGGCCGGTTTGACTCGGGGGCCCGCCAGTCAGTTGCTTGGGTCCCGGTTGTCAGTGGCTTAGCTGCAGTAGTGTGGGTGCGTGTAGCAGTTTAGCCTGAAGGGTTTTTAAGGGTTTTGTTTAAATAGTTTTCAGAAATGCTTGTGTAGTTTGTTTAATTCATATCTTGAGTTCTGTAAATGCTAAAATGGTGAAATAAGTTTTATTAAGTTTGTTTTGATGAGTTCTGTGCATGAAAAATATAATATGTCCAGTTTGTGATAAATTTATGTGTAGTTATATTTAATTTATGTTTAGGCTAAAATCTTGTTAAATGCATGATAAATTGTGTACTGCTCAGAAAAATGTGATTCTTATTTTGTTAGGTTTGTGTTGATGAGTAGTTTCTAGGAAAAATATAATATGAGATTGTTCTGTGGAATATTTTGGCAGTAGCAATTAAATGGATTAAATGTTGTTTTCTTGTATAATTTGTAGTAATGAAAATATGAAGAATATGAGCTTGAGAATTTTTGTATACTGCTCTTGTGCTAAGAAGTTCAGTAGAAAAATGGGAAATTTGTTGTTTGACACTTTTTGCTAGGGTGTGTAGTTCAAAGCACCTTTTCATGTTAATGTTTGTTTTTTCATAGAGAATAGAGTTTAAGTCCAAATGGGTTGAAATTTGGACAGGGGACTAGATTACATGCTGTCAACTTCCAGTAATTTCTGTAGATGTTTTTGAAGTTGTTACTTGAAGGTTGCTGTTCTGGGCTAAATAAAATGCTTAAATAGTAGCAAGTAGTTAAGTGATAATAGGATGATGTTGACTACCCTGTTGAAGAAAATGAAGTAGATGACATGTGCTTATCTCCTGAGTTATCTTGTTCCATGTTGCATCACCAATGCATCCCATGTGCATTCATTTTTTTATTTATGCGTGTTATGCATCATACAGGATCGGTAGTGGAGATCCAGAACCCGCAGCCACCGGAGGAGCCGTGCCCAGAGGAAACCCAGGACGAGAGGACCGAAGAAGAAGACGTCGAGGACCTACCTGTGTGCCGTGATCATCAACCCTCCGACTTCGAGCGAGGCAAGCCTCGGAGCATTCCCACTCCTACGGTTTGCAAATACAATTATAAAATTAACCTGATATGTTTGTTGCATTAGGTTATAGGAGTTGAATGATACCGTTGATGCATTACTTACTTATCCTTGTTGTGGCGGAACGGTCCCAATCCCATGGCCCACAGGTCCCCGTCAGCCTCTGACATCCGAACCTATGTTCCACGCGATTAAGACTGGTCGTCACTGGGCTGCATCAGTGCCCATTTTCCGCAGGATCATCTCACAATTCGGTCACAGCACTGGATACTTTTACAAATAACATCGGAATACAGAGCGGAAGAC
Organism: Coix lacryma-jobi var. lacryma-jobi; assembly: GCA_009763385.1. Classification (NCBI taxonomy): domain Eukaryota; kingdom Viridiplantae; phylum Streptophyta; class Magnoliopsida; order Poales; family Poaceae; genus Coix; species Coix lacryma-jobi. The sequence continues at coordinate 105,974,888 of CM019830.1, read as the reverse complement.
TTAAATAACATTAGTTTTACAAACCGAGGTTCCAAATAAAATTAAAGGTGCAGTTATTACAAACCATGTTCGGGTAATAGAAATAGGCAACGTAGCGGAGTACAACAAAATAAGATACTTGTAATCACCCAACCCGAGGGTGCACAACTATTCTTCGGCCTCATCGGCCTCTTCCTGGTCGATGGTCATGCAGCAGGGCGCAAGACACATCGGGGACTCAGTCATACCTGCAACAGGGGTTAACAAACCCTGAGTACTGGGGTACTCAACAAGACTTACCCGACTAAAGAAAAAGGGGAGAAGACTCAAGAATGAGAGGCTTAGGTAGTCAAGGTAAGGCTTAAGCAAGATTAAGTATTTTGCAGAAAAAGCATTTTGAAATCCTTGTTTTATTTTTGGAAAGATTCTAGTATTTCTCAATTCTTCATTGTTCATGATTCATTTTACCTTTCAAAAATATACCTAGTTGAGAACCACTCTCCGTTGACAGTCAGTGACCAAGTCTCCATAACCGAGGAGCAACGTTAATCCGGATAAATAATACTCAGCTGAGGATCCCTATCCACACTGCATATGTAGCACCCAAGCTTGCATATGCCAACTCGTCTACCACGATTCCTCCAAGATTGGGCCCGGTCCTACGCCACCCGGAAGTACAGTACACCACTCCTATCCAGGTACGACGACCACGTGGGTACATGCTACTTCCGCCATCTCTCCACTCCCAGTGCGCGGTTGTCGGTCCAATAAAGGATTCCTCGGAGCCAGAGCTTTCCGAAGTATGTGAATAGTTGCAAGTCTTGGCCAGCAGGCCCCCATACGGATGGTCCCTAAATTTTTCTGCCAGAACCATACCTTGGTTATATCTCACGCAAGCGTAATAGTCCTGTCAGTTTTTCAACCCTGTCCCGGTCGGTGTCAACTGTTGAGTCCCGGACTACAACATGACGGCACCGTACGCTCGGACAACCTCTCCTCGCAATTGACTAGGTACGGACCAGATACCTAGCCAATGGCCGGGGAGTAAAGCCAAAATCCCATAAAGATTCTTCAAGTGCTCACACTTTTGAAAATGGCATTTTATTGTAAATCTATTGTATAGCATCACTAAGCATTTTGCAAATAGTTTTTAAAATAAGGCAGGTGGATCTTCTGGTGGAGGTAAACAATGCAGGTAATAGGTTATCACACAACTCCTATAACCTAATGCAGTAGTTTAACTCAAAAGCATTTTAAGAAAACTTTTGTAAAAGCGAGGTAGGGTTAAAATACACCGGGGCTTGCCTTGAAGAGCAAAGAGGACAGGCTCGGGGTCGGCAGTGCAGGTGTCGGAGCTCGGGGTCGCCTCGGGGGTAGGTTCGTCAGCGGCTGCCTCGACTTTGATGCCTTCTCCTTCGGTCACTATACGGATGCAATGATGTATGCTTATGAGGATGCTGACATGAACAATACAGCACATGACCAAAACCACTGGTTCTAGAGTACACTTTTCATTGCGTAAGTAACTTCTTAGTGTGGACATAAAGTTATTTATCTTTATCCCTAAGCAAAATTAATCAACCTATTAAGCATCATTTAACCGACCTAAACACAAATCATGCATGGCATCACAACATCATAGACCAAATGGGTGGGGGTCTATGAACAGCAAACAATCCCAAAAGTCACATCACAGGGCATACAACATGAACCCTACTTGATTTTCTATTTTTCCTAATTATTTAAAAAGGTCATTTTATGAAGTTACTCCAAAATTTACCAAATTAATCTCATAAGTTCATTAAGGTATAAATAGATGGCAAACCAAATTTCATAATTTTTGGAGGTCATTTAGGTGCCTAACAAAAATCAAACATTTAATTAACAAAAGGAACTATTTAACAATTAAAATGAATACCCAAACATCAACTTGTTCCAAAAGACTTCAAACTTGGACCAGAGACTAAGCATGGCATAGGAAACTCACAAAAATTTATCTCATGATTTTTGGAGTTATAACTGATTTGCTAAAAATCCAAAACCATCCATTTATTAATTAAAAGAGGGATTTTACATTTTCAAATTCTTGCAGAAAAGTCAAGTTTTATATTTTTATAAAATACTTCAAGGTATAAAGAGTCTACCATGAATTTTTCAGAATTTTTGGAACCATACAGAAAATCACACTAAAAGATGAATAAGGAACACTATTCACATCTTTCCAAAAAGGAAAAAGAGCACTGTGCTCCTTCCTCGCAGGGCTCGGGCGAATCGCGTGGCGGACCGCAGGGCTCGGGCGAATCGCAGGCGAGGCGGACGGCGGACCGGCCGCTCGGGGCTCGCGCTGGGAAAGCCGAGGGTGGGGGAAGATTCGCGAGCTCACCGTGAGTCGGGAGCGAGGCTCGGCGAGGCGGTGCAAGGGTCGGAGCAGGGAGTCCGACGGTGGTGGCGGATCTCTTCGGCGGCGATCGGCGTCCGGCGGCTCTGTCCACCAAAAGAGGTCGCCGAGGGTGCGGTTAGGAGCGCGCTGAGGTGAGGAAGAGAGGGCAGGGGTCGGAGGGAAGAGAGAAGCACTCACGGCGACGAATTTCTCGCTTAGCCGAAACGCGGCCGCTTGCCGGAGTCGGGGACGAAGCTCCTGCGCCGGCGAGAGGAGGGCGGAGGGGTGAAATTGGTTGCTCGGGAAGGTGGAGCAGCTCAAGGCGAAGGCGGTGGAGGGCTCGGCGTGCGCTGGGGTGGTCTGGTGGCTCGGGGTGCCGTGGTGGCGGCAATGGCGGAGCTCGGCGGCTTCTTATAGCCGCGGGATGGAGCGGGGGGGGGGGGGGGGGGGGGGGGGAGGGGGGTCCGGGCGAGGGGTGAGGAGCATTCGCGCGGCACTAAAGGAGGTAGGGAGGAGCTCGCGCGCGGCGCGGCGGCTTGCCGGCGGCCGGCATCTGCGCGCTGTCCGCGGCCATAGGGGAAGGAGGAGGGTAGGGTAGGGGATGGCGTGGCGGCGGTAGGTAGGGGACCGGAGAGGTCGAGCGCTTAGCGCTGGCCTCGGGCGACACGGACGCGGGTCAGCCGGGCTCGGCGAGGCTGAGGCTGCGCCGCCGTCGGTCGGGGCCCCCTTGCTTTAAAGCTCGCACACAGACGTTACCCATTCCCAAATCTACCCCCTTTCTAAAATTTTGAAATTACTCCCAAAACTTGAACTACACAAAGAAAACTCAAAACACCAAAGTTGCTCAAAACTTTGAGACCTACAACTTTGTCAACAAAAACTTTTTCTGAAACTCAAAAGTTTTTGAGATAATTTTGAAAACCGAAAAGGGGACAAAATTGAAGTTTGAAAGAATTTGAAATTACTTCTGATTTTATATTGAAACTTGAAAATCTGTAAACACCAAAGTTGTTCCTTTTGACAAGATCTACAACTTTTCTTATAGGGCCAACTTCAAATTTTGAATAGTTTTTGAATTAGAAAAAGAGGGGTAAAACTAGAGTTTGGAAATTAGGGTTTTTCAAAAGGGATTTAAAATTCTATTTCTGATTTTGAACTTTGATCAACACAACAAAACATCAAGATACTCAACTGAACAAGATTCAAACAAAGCTAGACACAGAGATGAAATTACCATTTTGCCCTTATAGGAAGATTTGGACCTTTAGGGTTTTTGAAAAAGAGATCACTACACAAGTCACTCCAGAAAAAGGTAAATGCAAAACAAGCATTAGGCAAACATAATGCATGGCAAGGATGATTAATGACTAAAGATGATGACATGTCAGGTTAATTACATATTAAACACCAGAGGTGTTACACTTGTCCACCTACAATTATTATCTTGATATCCCTGTTAAGTCTAGGCTCGTTTATGCTTAGCCTGCTTAGACCGGTAAAAGTCGGGTGATTACCTGTCTCCCGCATATAGGTGGATACTGATCATGACTAGCCTGGTGCTATCATGGAGATAACCATGTGGTAATTAATTTGAGACCGGGCGGGATGTAGGAGCAGCAGGGCATGGGTCCTGTGTGCTGGTAGTCTCCCGTCTATGTCGATTAGGACCCGACGAAGGCACACCTCAGTCATTTTGAACGCGTCAATCACTTAACGGAGTAGGTCGGAGTACCTCCCGTGAAGCCGAGTAAGGCTATTCGAGCCGGTGATGGAGATGTTGACGCCTAACACCCAGGGCCTTATATGTACCGTGGGCAACTATTCTGAGCAACCTGGGATGGTCCGTGGACAGGCGGGGCCTGATTGACCTGGCATAACCGTGGGCAGTTATAGCTTGAGCGACCTAGCATTGAGATAACCCCCGGTGTAGAAGGGTCCATGACCGTCCCGCGCGTTGTGTTCTCGAATTTCCTGAAGTGGCCGCCGACGGCTACCTGGCAAGGTGTGATCGGGCGAGTGTGCGACATTTTATCCCTAGCTGGTAGGAATCGATTATAATCGCCATCGCTCCTGCACAGTGAGTAACTTGACTGGGCATGTGTTACCGTAGTAACTTATGGAACTAAAGATGGTTATGGTACTAAATCAGAAAGGCTATTGATGAAATAGTCCCTCTTGCTTGAATAAGTAGTCAAGTGCTTGCTCTAGATCAGGTGCAAATCTAGTTAATCAGGTTGATTACATAAAATTGACTGCTAAAACTCTAATGATGATTATTTAATAATGAAAATGCTACTATGCAAAAAGGTAAGCATAGCCAATCCAGATATAGCCTTGCATACTCCTTGGTGTCACCTTATTTCTGGTTTAAGACGGGTAAGTCTAGCTGAGTACCTTCTTGTACTCAGGGTTTTATCCCTTGTTGTTGCAGATGGACAATGCTTCTTTGGCTACTGTGTGAACTGCCTGTATCCAGTTGCAGGTGATGAATAGACCATGGGCATGGTCATCTCTTATCCTCTCCTGATGCTTTTGTGGACTGATCAGGCAATGACACCGTATTGTGAACTGTGAACTTATGCTTTAAAACTATGTTGCTTCTGCTTTGAATTTTCAAACTATGGTTTGTAATAATTGTTGAACTCCGATGTATTTGAACTATGTGCGAACTGAATGTACCTTGTGGACATGTATGCTAATCTATTACGATCTTGGCTAAAGTTGAATGTTTGAAATCCTTCGAGATTTTTGGACTACCGGGTTTGTACGAGCTTAAGTACCTGTCAATCTCTGTGAAAACGGGGGTTCGGTGCTTAATCTGGTATAAATTGGTCGGTTCTGTCTAAGCTGACATCGGAGCAGGTTGGCGTTACTGTTTATGAGTGTATTTGAAAAATCATATTTTCAAATCAGAATTTTATTTGCTAAAACTTATAAACTATAATAGGATTTGAAAAATCTTATTTATAAAGATTAAGGTGTGCCAGTGATCAAGTCCTTATGCCCAGTAGGTTTTTAGGTGGCTATTTAAGTACTAACTTGGGGGTTGTGCATCATATTTAAATTCTGTTGTTTCTGTCGTCCATACGGCAAGGGTGAAATTGTATGGGTGCTATTCTTCAAAATAGTAATGTATGGATCAATTGCCTCTATGCCAAGGTAATAAGTGAGTTGTGAGATGATTGGACAATCGCCAATCTAGGGGTGTGCTTGAATGGTACCGACATGTATACCTGTTACACATGAGTATATGTGAAAGTATTGATTGCGGGAGTATTTAAATTTTATGGGTGCATATACTACTTACGCGTATACTGGGTGTGCGCCTAAGTTAGTATTAGATTTACTTTCAGCAATGCATGATATTCATACTGTGGGCAGGGCTGAAGTGATTTTCTGCAGGTACGGTAACTTGCGAACGTATAGTACGTCTAGTTAACGTTATGAGCGAACGTTGTATGCCACCGTTTAGCCGTTAGATTGTTAGACAGTGAGGACATATGTTGCGCACATGCATCATGATCATATAACTTTGCATTAATCTTACTTCCTTCTTATGTTATCCGTCCCGTTTTCCTTAATAAAAGTTGTTCTCAAGCTAATGAAAACCTATGTGGATAAACTTCTTACAGATGGCCCATACCAAGCGCATAGCTCGTAAGTCAACCGGAGGCAAGAGGCCTGTTGACACTCCTTAAATCCAGTGCCCTGATATATAAACATACCCGTTGTAGAAGCATTTCACCCAAGCTAGTCTTAGGTATCGTTATTTATATTTAGCCTAGAGACTAATCAATTCAAAGTATGATGGCATTGTATGGACTTAACAGCATTTAACATGGCACACTCATAATAAGACTGATAACACACTAATTACTTCAAACAGAAATCAGGTTACAGAGTAAATGATATGATAAATAATTGATAAAGGATAACAGAGATCAGATCAATCAAGGATAAACTTAGAACAGTACTACCTAGCAAGTGATGATTAGAACAGAAATTAATGAGAAACATTCCAAAGTTATTCTAATTACAAGTTATAGCATACATTGATTAGTGCAATTATATTGGGCAATCATTGGCTAGGTCACATCATATTTATAATCAAGAGGCAACTCCATAGTAAAGGTGTCAAACAGAGTAACCCCTAAACCATGAGTTAACTGAGCCATACTGAACACTATATTCGGGAGGTGGAATACAGAGGACTCAACAGGTCTGTCACACCCGCGATCTACCACTCTATCCGGAACATAGGACGCATTCGCAGATAAATAATGTATAGGCACCACGCCTACACAGCATCTATCACCCACCCGTTGTACTTTAAGATGAGTGCTATACGAACATGAGTATAAACATAAAGATGAACTATCTATGCCAAATATATAATCAAAGCAGACTATAAGCTTTATAACTAAGAATATAATCATTGATGTCTTAATCATATCAATTGTATTGCTATCTAGAACACAATGATGAACAATAAGGTGAATTAGATCATCGAGAAGAACTAAAGTACGAACTAGAACGTGAACTAGAACAAGATTATGAACTAGACGATGAACATGAACTAGACGATGAACTAGAACATAAACAATGAAGAACAATGATGAACTAGAAGAGCAATTATGAAATAGATCCATAATGTTAATACAAGAGAGAAGATCTTGGGTTTACCGAGCCTTCTCGTGACTAGATCAGGAATCCAAGCGAAGCTTGCCTCCTCTAATCCTATTCTATCTACTAATCTAGGTAGATGAAGTTCTAGGGCTTCCGATTGATCTCCTTCTGAAGCTCTGATTGATGATGTCTAATGATCAAACCCTGATTGATATTCTGAAGAGGGGGGTCAGGGGCTTTAAACCTTTGTTGGTGATCAAATTCTTGCCCTTTTCATATTTATTTATTCCTTAATTATGATAGATAACCAGTGTCAACAACTCCCCCAAGCTTACCTCTTGCTAGTCCCTTAGCAAATATTTATGATGAATCAGGAACTGCTACTATGCCTTCATACTTTTAAGGGTTCATATGTTCAAACGAAAAAAACTTCCCTTGGTTTAGAGTTAACTATTCTGACTTTCTCATATTACCTTTAACTATGGAGCTTTTGCCTTCACCTGGTTCCTTAAACAATTGAGAGATAGAACAATCAAGTTAAGCACTGTATCTCTAACTCTTTGATCAACCTTCATTCTGGAGTTTTTTTATATATTTTCAAAAATAAAGATCAAAGATTTTACTGTATGATTCTCTCAAATCTCTCTTTTATATTTTATGATTCCTCACTGATGCATTTTCCTTCCTTCTATGGATATATATATCTAGAGCTTTAAGAAGTAGAAAGCATATCTTACCAAGTCAAAGTTCAAAGTTTAGGAAGAAAGATGTCATACTCATAGATCAAGACTTTAGAACATTTGAAATATGTCATCTCTTGCTGGCATATTGTAATTAGAGGGACCATGGGCTATCATTCTTTTTCTCATACTTTTATCATAACTCTTCTTTTTTTTCTTTGAGGTAGTCGGACACTTGTCCCTTTTTATTTCCTCCTTATCATATTTTTGCATAGCCCATGCCTCTAACACAATACTACTTCGGAAGAGTGAATCTTTTAATAAAACATTCTTGATCTCTAGAGCATGATAAATTTCTCAACCATAACTAAAAACTTATAACAAAGCAAGTAGCCTTATCTTAATATCATATTAATGGCTCTGGGTAGGAATTCATGTTATGTCATACAGGATCTCATCATGTGTTTAATCTTTTTAAAGTGTAAATCTCCAGAACTCTAGTATCTCTAGGAATTAGATAAACAGCAGCTCAAACCTTTTTATATCATATCTCACAATTATCTAGACTTTGGATTAAGCATTTGCCATCCACATGTTTTTAGGTTCAGAGTTTATTCAGAACAGCTTTTTCTAAAACTCAAGAAAATTTGAATAGTAGGTATTTAGTAAAGGCAGAGCAAAAATTAAGCTTGTATCCACCTAGACATTTATTATATAAAATCTTCATTTAGTTTTGTAATAGTTATTCATCTTTTTAGGGGTTCTAGATTTATTAACCTGATTTACTTAAACCGAACTAATAGTAATAGATAAAAAGCCGTGATACTTATCGTGATAACTGAGGGTGCTCTCCCCCAAGCTGGATCTTGACGTGGTCTTTTTCTCCAGAAGACGAGTAGACCGTTAGTGGTTTCTTGAGTCCTTCTCTTCTTCTCTTCCTGCTGAATTCAAAGATAGACAACACAACTAGTGGAACTTGATTAAGCGTTAGTGATAAGTATTCCTCCATTTGTCTATAGTTGTCTTAAAGCTCTTAAAATTACTTATATTCTCCCTTTCCACTAAGCAGAGTTTCAGCAGGGTTATATAGTATCTCTTTTTGGATTTATATATGTATGCAATGCAAATGGATAGTTTATTTTTATGCCTCCACGGAAAGTGTATACTCTCATGGGGCTTAGCGTTTTCATTTTTTTATTTCTAATGCAGATATAGCTGCTAGGAAGTAAATATGATACTAATATGATTATGCTAAAATTATGCAATGATGAATTTAATACTAATGAATATGGATAACTACCGAGTTACCTTCCGGCGAGGATTCGACGTTTATAGTCTATCGAACAAGACTCCTTGTACGCTCTTTATTCTTCCTTGGGTGCATCAGCAGATCCTGCGGAGGACCTCGATGATTGCACGTCAGTAGAATTCTCTTTCTTTTTCCATACTTGTTTAACTGGT